>JAAWXA010000014.1:8293650-8477997 GCA_038090715.1 Florisuga fusca
CGCCGGGGCCCACTCGGGCCCTGTTCCTCCCTCTCGCCTGCGGGAAGGCGCTTTCCTTGTTCTCCCCTTGTCCTGTGGGACTGGGGGCATCTCTCTTGGCCGGCAGGGAGGGAGAGAATGGGGGCAGGAGGGTAAGAGCTCCCTCAGTTTCACTCCCGAGGTCTCCTGCACTCCCGCCCCCCCGCCTTCATGGGCTGCTTGCCTTTGGTGGCAGCGGCCTAAGTTGTTTTGCTTAGGTGTGGGGTTTTTTGTTTGTTTGTTTTTGGTGGTTTGTTTTTTTTTTAACACTAAGGCAGTGAGAGGGAAGTTAAGTAAGACTCATTGTCACTTACAAGGTTTGTCACCTTCAGGAACATGGAGTGTGGCTAAAAAACCAAAATATAACCTTGGTTGGGAGGCATTCCAGAGTTTCACCATAAAGTGAACATAATATTTTCTTTTAAGTCCGAACTCTACAAATCACAAATAAAAATCTGCACTTTAAGGATTACAGGCCTTTTGTGTAGAGCTAAGCTGGTTTCTGCTGGTCAGTGGCTGGGGTTTTTCTTTACTTCCCGTTTGTTGTTGTTTTCCTTACTTAAGACTTAAACAATTGTAGGCAGTGCAAGCCTTGTTTGCTTTTGTTTTCAATTTGTTCTTAAAGCTTTTATTAATTCATGGTGAATCCATGGGCTCTTTTTATCATTAGCAAAAATATAAAATCTAATGTGAAATTCGCTGTTGCTATTACTGTGCTAGAAGACTTGTGTCTTCCTCTTTAGGAATAAGCTGTCCAGTCAATAATTGGGTATAAACTCCAAAAGAGGAAGATGATTTCTAAGGAATTTCAGACCTGTTGATTTTTATACAGTGTGCCAGACTATCAGATGTATTTAAGTGTCTTGCTTACAGTCAGAGGTTCTTTCTGGTGGTGAGGTGATTTGGAGCAACAGATGTCTTGGTACCTTGTAAAACTCATTATATTTTTTTATTGCACTGTCTGAATAATCCTTGGAATATTCAGGATAACCTTAAGAAGAAAATGTAGTCTTGAGAAGCCAATTTAAAATTAATTATCAGTACACTGATAATCTTCTTGTAAATGACCACTTCCTATCTGAACAAGCTGCATTCTGAAATTTTAAGAAGTCTGCCATGCAGCAGTACCTTAAAAGTGCATTGGGATGAAATGCTTCTCATTAATTGTGGTTCACCAGTGTAAATTTATTCATTTTGTCTAAAAAGATGTTTTCTTATTTCCTGGGGAAAGAACCCTAATGCCTCTCCCTCTTTAACGACCATTAATTATCAGATACCTTAGTAGCCAAGAAATGAAATTATAGCAGTAGTCAGAAATGTAACACAATGAGAGACCAGACACAGAATGTTCAACTTATGGGAGAAAGTCTTTGTTTGCTATTTACTTCCTTTGGTTTTACAAGTCACTGATACTTCAGGTAACTTTTTTTTGGGGGGGAAGAGGGGTTTCCTATGAAACAGTTTGTAGGATTCAGGAGTGTTAAAGTGTCATGTTCTCTCCCTCACATGGCTTGAGCAGCAGCTCCGTTGTGGTTTTTGTTTGTCTTTATTTTTTTTTTTTTTTTGCAGTTTTGCTATGACTGATGGACAATATATATTAATGATACATAGATTTCAGGTCTTGCTGGGACTACCTGTTTATGAAGAGGAGCCCCGGTCACCAGCATGCCCTCTCTGTCTTGAGGGTGAAAATAAGTCCTACTGAGACAAACAACCATAAAAACAACAATTTCCAGAGAATAAAGGATGATCAGGAATAATCCAGTCTGTCTTGCCACACAGTACAATGACTTCCTTCAAAATAAATTTGACTTGCATTAATTTTGGAGTTTATTGAGAATGGATGCCAACACAAATTGAGAAGTGGCTATTCATATTTATTTAGAGTTCAAGTATCTCTATAGAGTAGCAAGCATTGCAGACAACATTTGTAAAGATAATAGCACTGATGCAAAATTGTCTATCACAAGTGTGCCGTATTCAGTTTCTTCCAAGATCTTTTATAAGGGAGAAACAGCCTTTATAATGCTAAGAGGCTTTTGGAGAGAGTTTAGACACATAGACTTGTGTTAGTCATACTTGTTAGTGGGAAATCTTTGTTTTGAGGATACTGGAGCTGCATAAAATGCTGCTGTTTACAATACTGCACCTTGAAAACTGTTCTTATCAGATACCTTACCTTAAGTAGGGTCAGGTCTGTTTGATACTTGAATAATAGTATAGTACTTGACATACATGGCACTCTGTTTCCAAGGACTTCAGCATGGTTGCAGGCACTAATGAATTAATCTTCACAATACCTCTGAGTTAGAAAATATTTCCTTTCACTGATAGTGAGAGGTAATTGAGATATAGTAAAGTTAAATCGATTTTTTTGGTATGTATGAATTTTTAAAGGTGATTTTAGGAAGAAGTAGGTGACTTTATTCCAGTTGTGCAGGGCACAGTAGGCAGCTCTGCCTCCTGTTTGCTGGTTCATAAGTTTCCTGACAAAGCCTTCGTGCTTGCTGTATCGTGAGTTGAAAAGCACACAGAATTATCTTTTTTCATTATTTTTATCCTTTTTTCCCCAGTACTATATTTTCACATGGAAAACTCTTGCAGCCTCCAGGTGTGTTTGATTTCAGTCCACATAAGATCCTTGAATGGATTTATCCAAATAAATGTGAAAGTGTGTGCAGCCAGTGCTTAAATATTTCCAGGATAACAGCTCTTTTGTAAAAGAGTGAGGGCTTAATATTGTGCATTCTGCCCATTGAAAACGATCAGTGTTTGGCACCTATGGCCTGCTGATAGTTTGACCAACTTGTAAGTAGGCACAGTGCCATCTTAACAGATGGATATGAATATAGACAGCCAAGAAACCATGTATGTGTATCTAGTGTATTTGTTAAGGGCAGGGTTCCCAGCTGGGGATGTTCAAATGTCCATTTTGAATTTTTGCTTTTATGGATAAAGGGAAGTTGTCATTTTTTTTAAACTTTTTTTTTTTTTTTTTTTTTTTTTTTTTTTTTTTAACTAAATACCTTCAAGCATACAGTTATTGACCAAGGCAAACAAAAAATAATATAAAAAAAAAAGCTGGCAACACCAACTACTTTATAATACTCCGGAAGAGCTAATTTAATTCTCTTTTAAGTGAGGCTGCTATCAAGAGACTCAGTGTGAATGTCAAAGATGTGAAATGTATCAATAGTTTAATTACACTGGCTCGCTAGCTTTACTGAAAAAGAGGCTACACCTTTTCCTTTTACTGGACAGCAGTGCGTTCAGCAATCAGGCACCCGAGTGCATCTGTCTAGGTCTCACTGGAATTATTTTCAGTTGCTCAAAGGCCAAGGGATGCAACCCTTCAAGCCCTCTTCATCTTTCTTGTATTGTTCTTCGCTTGAAGACATTATGCTCATTTCATATACATTTTTTTACCCGTTAGATGACTGTTCTTGTCTCACATCTGAGTCATTAGGCAAGTGCTGCTGAGTTTTGTACTTCCTTTTATTTCCTTATCTGAGTCAGTCTTGGGGATCCAGACTTCTGGTTTTTTTTCTCATTAGCACTTCTAATAGTTTATCTGATCTGAGTGTCCTCAGAAGCTGCTTAAAGGTCTGCTGTGTGGGGTCTCATGGGAGCAGAATAGAGGGGCAGAATCACCCTCCTGGACTTGCTGGCCGTGCTTTTTCTAATGCAGTCCAGGATACTGTTGGCTTTCTGGTCTGCAAGCACACATGCTAGCTCATATTTTGCTTCTCATCAACCAACAACTGAAAGTCCTTCTTGTCAGGGCTACTCTCAATCCATTTCTCTGCCCAACTTGTATTTGTTCTTGGGATTTTCCCAGCCCGTATGCTGGACCTTGCACTTGGCCTTGTTGTACTCATGCATTTTGCATGGTCCCAAGGAATGTTGCTGATCTCCACTTGGACATCAAGCTGTTGACTGAAACTGTTACCATCCAGTCAGTTCCTTACATGCTGCTCTGTCTGCCAAGTCCATGTGTTCAGAATTAAGAGACAAGGGTGTTGTTTAGGACATTGTCAAATGAGTTGCACAAGTCCAGGTGGATGACATTAGATGCTCTTGCATTATGCCCTAACACTGTAACCCTGTCCTAGAAGGTCACCAAATTTTTCAGGCACTATTTGCCCTTAGTGAAGCCACGTTGCCTGCCACTGATCACCTCCTTATTTTCCATGTGCTTAGCAGAGTTTCTAGGAGGATCTGTTTCAGGATCTTTCTGGGTACAGAGGTGAGAATGACTGGCCTGTGGTACCCAAAGTTGTCTTTTTTTATCTTTTTAAAAGCTAGGATTATTTTCCCTTTTCTAGTCAGTAGGAACTTTTCCAGACTGTCACGACTTCTCAAATGTGATGCATAGAGCCTTAGCAACTTCATCCATCAGTTCCCTCAGGACCTACAGGTGCATCTCATCCGGTACATGTAATTGGGCACCTTGAGATTCCTAAGGTGGTCTAGAATCTGCTCTACATCTCCTGTGGGTGGTTCTTCACTCTCCCAGTCACCAATATACCTATAGAAGCTTTTCTTGTTGCCCCCTGACACTGCTGTTTAGATTTAGTTCTGTCAGGGCTTTAGCTTTGCTAACATGGCTCCCGTCTGCTTGAACAGTTCCTCTGTATTAGTCTCAAGCTACTTGTCATTGTGTGCATGCTCTGCAGGCTTCCTGTTTGTGTTTTGAGTTTGTCCAGTCTGGGTCTACCATAAACTCAAAACATTTGCTTGCTCAAAGCAAGACCTTTTCTACAAAAAGATGCACATGCTTGGTTCCAGTGGCCACTGTGTTATTGCTGGTAGTACTGCTTATCTGAGACCTGAGGCTGGAAGAAAGCAGCAGTAATACTTCTACATGTATGATCTCAGAATCTGTAGTGATTTACAACTTTGTCTAAATGCTGCCCTGTAACAATACGTGGATTTTCATTTTTGTTGTTTGCAGTTACATAGGAGAAAAAAACAACCTATTCAGTGGTTTTGGGGTTTTTTTGTTTGGGTTTTTTCTTTTTTGGGGTATTTTACAGCTAAAAGTAGCTCCCTATTACTTCTGAAGACATATAATATGAGCTTTATTTCATTAGTTTACTTTTTCTAAACTTTGACCTAAGATTGGTTGTGATTGAGTATGATAGATAGTGAGATTTTTTTACCATGTATTATAAAAGACCTTTTAGTAGGTTTCTCTTGCATAGTATTTTGCTGTCAATTTTTTTTGTGATACCTGGAAAAATTGTTTTTCACTTAGAATTCATTCCAATGAAAGTACTGACTGCATTTCTTTTAAAGTATCTTTGTAGTAACAAGTTAAAACTTAAACCATACTTTCTCATCCATATAAAAGGTTTCTACATAAAATAAGTCTCCTCAACAGAAGAACATGCTTTTTTTTTTTTTTTTTTTTGGAAAAAGAGCCCCTGCAAAACGGAAACTTGCTGAAGTGTTTGCTCCGGGGGAGGTTCTAGCAGATACATCAAGAAAAGAATGGAAGTTAGGTGTCCCTATAGGGCAAGGAGGCTTTGGACGCCTATACCTTGGTAAGTGTAGTTGTCTTTGATAATGCTTTAAAACGGAGAGTGATTCATTAATTTTTTTAGAAACAAAATCTTTATTACTTTTTAGCCTTGAGAGGATACCTTAGTATTTTTTAAAATTTGATGTGGTCTGATTGAAACAAGGAATTTTTGTATGAGTGTCCTTACATTACAAATTCAAAACTGAAACTGTCCAAGGTTATGCTATGGAGGCCTGATAAGACAGTGTTTTCGCTGGTTTTGACTTTGCTACTTTTGACTGTTTCATTGCCTTTTGAACATCTGACAAAAGTAAATTGTTTTGTTTTTTTAATGTAACCAATGCTCAGAAAAAATGGAAATCCTGAACTTTACAGTTTATCACCTGAACTTTACAGCACAGATCTTGTTTTCAGTACTGTTTATTGAATTTAAGGAAAACTTCTATTAGTGGATAGTGTGCCATACTTAGTATCTCTGCTTTTTGAACAGATGAAAAGATAATAGAGGTCTTGAGGATACCTCAGGGAATGGAAAAGGACTTTAGTGCCCTTAGTCATATTCCATACAATTTTGAAGGGATGAAAGTTGATGTGATCATGATAATAAGGTTTTCTTTTGCTGTGCATTTATTGTCTTCTTTCTCTTGGTGAAGAAGTTGCACTGAATTCGTACAAAGTTGAAAAATAATTAATAATCTTTGCTGCTTTCAAAATAAACAGACTGCTGCATAAATGGATTAAGATGAAAAACAGCACCAGTGGGTGGCTTCTTGCCAAAGAGGCTCTCTAATACTTACTCAGCCTTGCTGAATGAGCTACTAAATTTACTGAGACTGGAGTTCCATCTTACTCAAATTGTGTACTTACTGCTTTGTTCAAGCCAAAGCTTGCCCTGTTTGCTTCCCTATAATTTGCACAAAGCTCTGCCCCTGACTGTTCCTGTACTTTGTGCTTGCATAACTTTATGTCCTTCATGCCTGTATCTTCTTCTGTCACAAATAGCAACAGCTTAGTATCAAAAGAAAGTCACTTTTGCCTATGTGACATAGCAAAATAATACAGACAGTGGTTTTTTTGTCTTTATGTCCACAACTGTTTATGTTCATTACACTCCTAGTAAAGGAAAGAAATGCTATTGACTAGGAAAAAATGACTAAATAATAAAAAAATAACTCCTTTATTTAGTAATAATTCTGTTCTTCTCCAACAGAAGGGAGAGTGCAAGACCAGATCCATATGGAATAGTCTTACTATATAGAGTAGTTTTTACCTACTTACCAAAGTCCATTGTTTGAGATGTTTTTACACCAGTGTCATTTGTCCATGCTGCATAGGAGTTAAGTGTGTTTTGTGACTGTTTCCTGCTACTAATAAATAAATGCTTCCTTTTTAACAGCTGATGTTAATTCTTCAAAATCAGTTGGCAGTGATGCACCTTATGTTGCAAAAGTGGTAAGAGAGCATTTGAATCTTTACTTCACAACTTAAAAATATTTGTTCTAGAACAGCGTGTGTAATTTAAAATTTCTTCTTACTGAAAATAACACAGTTGTATAGTGCTGTTCAAAAAGTGTGGTGATATTGAGGAGGACTGCTGAAAATTGGAACTCCTTTGTACGAGGGTGGATAATGAAGTTGAAAAAGGTTCATGAAATAGATCAGATCCTGTTTCAGTTGCTGCTTCTTGTAAACAGCCCAAATATCACAAAAATTAATGAAATCTGTCTGGCTCTTGGAGAATTTCAGAATCACAGAATCGTCATGGTTGGAAAGGACCTCTCAGATCACCACATCCAACTGTGGGGGGAAAAAAATAATAATTAAAAAAAAGATCACCCTGCCCACTAGACCATGTCCTGAAGTGCCTCACCTACACAGTTTTTTAATACCACCAGAGATGGTGACTCTACCACCTTCCTGGGCAGCCCATTCCAGTGCCTCTCTGCTCTCTCAGTAAAGAAATTCTTTGTAATATCCAGTCTAATTTCTATGATTCAAATGAGTCGGTGTGAACTGTTGCTCGCCACTGGATGTTGGTAAGCTGACAGATGGCTTGGGAGTAAAACCAGCAAAACTTTGATTCCTTAAGTCCCCACAGATATAATATTTTTAAAATGTATTATAATTAAGCACATAGGTATTCTAATTTCCATTGAATTAGAAGGGGATTGACATAATTTTTTCAACCTCATCATTAGAGAGAAGAGAAAGCATCACTGATAGCTCATTGTAGCAAATCAGCAAATTCTTTTTATGAGTTAAAATTTTCTAATGTTTTTATTTATTTAACTTGATTTGGCTATAGTGTTGTCTTCCTAAGTTATAAAATATTTTTCTAAAATTTTGCTATATTATTTTGTATAGATTCTACTATTGTGTATGATTCCCTGGTATAGTCTTAGTAAAAAACCTGGAAATAGCTGTAGTTGATCCAGACCATTCATTATCTTAGCATTACTTCTGTTCCTGTGACAAAATCAAATAGCAGAAAGCTGTACAAGAACTTCACAATGTAAAAAATCAGTTCTTCAGCACAGTTCAGAACCACAGTGTTACAACCCTTTATTTATTAAACTGTCTGGCAATACTGAAATGCTTTACTGCATTAGTTGGCCACTTCAGCTAAACATGGCAATACTTCTAATATTTATTCCTGAGACTAAAAAATCAGGTTAATTTAGAATAAAATAAATTTTAGTTAGTATATGCCTTTAGTCTTGATATTTATATCTGCTTACTGTGAAGAAATTTTGGACTACTCATTTTGATACTGTGGAGACGCAGCAATATACTGTTAGTGATGATTCTCTTTCTGAATGTGTCTCTTGCTGAAAACAAGGCACTGCTTATGATGCAAATGTCAGGCTGCCAGGCTTTCAACAGCAGCCTGATGCTGCTGCATTAGGTGTTTCTGGGCAGGAGTTCCACATAGAGCAGGAGCCCAGCCTGCAGCTGTTGCATGGTGGCAACCTGCTTTTTTCTGTCCAACCTGTGACATCAAGGGCAGGAGGTGTCCATTACACAGCAGCTGTGACCTGTTTTAAAGGCAGATAACAGACATTCAGGTCATTGGCAGTGGCTTGCCTATGAGAGGCTAATTCCTGGCTTCTGATGAAAATGGACTCACAGAAAGCAGAAAGCCATTTAACTTTTGTGGAAGAATCCAGTTGGACATTCTTGTAATACTGTCAGATATGCATTATTTTATGCTGTGGGTAAGTGCTATCCTCCTCTTTTTCCAAGGCTGAACCTGTCTCCGTGTTTCTCTTTTCCACCATGGGCTCTGAATATAAGAAGAGTTGTTGTAAATTTGGAGTTGCTTTTATGCTAGGTTCACTGTGTTGCAGCAATTTGTAAATGCTTTCATAGCTGATCTCCCAGATGACTACTTGCTTTTAGTCTTTCTGACAATAAAGAGTAGCCCAAATCTCTGTGCTGCCCTCACAGGTTGCCCATAACGTATTAGAATCACAGAATGATTTGGGTTGGAAGACATCTTAAAGATCATCCAGTTCCACTCCCCCTGCATGGGCAGGGACACCTCTTACTAAACCAGGTTGCCCCAAGCCCCATCCAGCCTGACCTTGAACACTGTCAGGGAGGGGGAATCCACAACTTCTACAGTAATCTAGTATAACAGAGCTATGGATAAGGACCTATTTGCTGATGCCTGGGTGATTCAAAGTTGATCCATCATCTGAAGCAAAGTGGTTTACAGCTTTGAAAAACTATTAGTGTTTAACAAAAGATGCTTGTATAGTGATGTTCTTCAAATTCCCAGCTCAAGAGGGACAAGGAACTACTGGGAGAGAGTCCAGCACAGAGCCACTAAGGTGATTAAGGGACTGCAGCATCTGCCCTGTGAGGAAAGGCTGAGAGTGCTTGGCCTGTTTATCTTAGAGAAGAGGAGGCTCAGGGGGAATCTCACTAATATTTATAAACATCTAAAGGGTGGGTGTCAGGACTCATGAGATTTAACTGGAATATGAGAAAATACTTTACTTTGAGGGTAGAAAAGCACCGGAGCAAATTGCCCAGAGTGGTTGTGGAGTCTTAATCCCTGGAGATATTCAAAACCCACCTGGAAGTGTTCCTGTGTAATCTGCTCTAGGGGATTGTTGCTGCTCTGGGTGTTGGACTAGGTGACAGAGGTCCCTTCCAACCCCTCACATTTCGTATGCCTTTGACATATCCTCCTAATCTTGATGTCTGAGCAGTATGAAAGGAATCACAGTTTTTATTAGAAATGCTTTTTAGCATGTGTACCTTTCAGGTGTCATTGTTCAGGAATGGATGCAGAGTTTAATAACACTTCACTAAACTGCTGACTGGAAAAGATCAGAATTCTTAAAACACTACTTAAAGAAATCTGTTGGGTTTTGTCATATGCTCTATAATTTCTTTTATTGTGGTATCTTTTCTAATTAGACTTTAATTTCAGGTTTGCAAATCATGTTTAGAATGACCCTGGTCATAAAGTTGTATAAATTTGTCTTTGAAATATTTCTGGTTTTAGTATATTACAAGATGACTAATAATGGCACTTCCTGGACTTCATTATATGAGCCTTTTTAACATAGCTTATGTGTTTGTTTATCTGTATGAAGAATTAATGGAATTATGAGGAAACTTCTTCACAGTCAGTGTGAAGATCTGTTTTGTGGTTAAAATGTTTATCCACTCTCAGGTATGGAAAGATAATGGATATTAAGCATTGCTCTGACTAGAGAAAGATTTATTTGTTTTTCAGAACTGAGACTTAATTTTTTTGCAGAAAAATTTATTTAAAGAGAAATATTTTAAGAATTTTTAACACCTAAATTTTTTTCTCTATTTTAGTAAGAAAATAACATTTTTCAAAACTTTAAATTGAATGAAAATCTTATGTATAATTTATATTCTAATTAAGTTAGAATGTTAATGTCAATGCTACACAGAAACAAGTGAATAGGTCAAGTAACATTTGTTCAGGATAACTTTTGTATATGAATCCAGGTACATAACCCTTCTACTCTCTCTGTTTAATCTTAATATCACTAACTTGCTTCCTAATATCACTAACTTGTTGTCCTTAGTGGAAAAATAAATTAGCTGAAAGGAAATATGCATGTACCAAAGTTTATGTGCATTGATCAGTTGGTTTAGTTGGCTTTTTTTCAGTATCGTGGCTTATTGGTCCCAGAGGGAGGGGCCAGAAAACTGCTGACCTGGCTGCATTGTTTATCTGGGCAATGCTGCTGGGGAAAGGGAGGTGGAGATAGGTAGGAGTCTTGGAATCACGTGTCCAGGCCTAGGAGTGGTGCTGGAGCTGGTATCTGCTCTCATTCTGACCAGCCTTCTTCTTTGGCCTCTGAGACAATCCATCAGGCACACCCTATAGCCCATGTGCATCTTTCCCCTGCTTTGTTGGTGCTGGAGAGCAGTAAACCTGTATTACCTGGGTGGCACAGTCAGGCTTTAGGAGTTCTCTGGATACATACATCTGCATTTAAAAGTTACAGTTGAAATGATTTAAGGTTGGTATATGACCATATATATATGACTTAGAACTTTTGTTAGCATCATGTGATTGTGTTCTTTATGGCTTTCTTTACTGGTAATTATTTAAGTTTGAATGTAGGATATTCCAAACCAGATATTTTCCCTGAGACAGAATGAATTAGGACATGTATGAGTAAATAGACTAAAGTAAATTGCTTAAACTCATCTCACAATCAAAAACTTAGAAATTGCAAGATTTGTAATAACTTTTAAGAGCCAACCTAATTTTATGAAAGAACATATTCTATTGGATTTATCAGGACTGGGTAGAGCATTTGAGGGAGTAAATGCTTTTACAAGGGGAATGCTACTTTTTGTGAGCTTTTAATAATTATTAGGGACTAACACAGCAGCTTTTAACTAATTTTAAATTGTCTTAAAGGAACCCAGCCAGAATGGACCTCTTTTTACTGAGTTAAAGTTCTACATGCGAGCTGCTAAGCCAGATGAAAGTAAGCAGATTATTAAAATGTTTTTAATGAACTACAACTATTTAGGAAAACAGAACCTACAGGAGTAAGGTTGAATGTTGAATTCTTTTAGGTAATTTTCAAAATTACTTTTAAATAATTGAAATCTTATTTTGACTTACAGTAAAATTAGGATTTTTTTTTTTATAAGATGTTACTTACTGTTATTTTGATGCTGTTGTCTAAACTGAAACTTTAGTTCTACCTCTGTCCCTAAAAGGGATGCATCGTTAACATTCTAGTGTACTTTGCATACAAGTTTCCATGAAATAGACAGTTCATACATGTGCAGAAGCTATAAGCCATGTGAGTACTCCCTTGTTATATAAGTCTCTACTAATAGGAATTAATGAACTTTTATTTTTATTTTAAGTTCTGAAGTGGACAAAGTCCCATAAACAGAAATATTTGGGTGTACCAAGATTTTGGGGTTCTGGCTTGCATGAAAAAAATGGAAACAGGTAAATATATCCTTTGTTGGAATATACTGGCATTTATTTAATCCTCAGCCACAATTGCTTTTAGTTTAATTTACTTTATAAAGTGCTTTCTCCACCTAGCTTCCTGTTATTAGTGTCTGCCACAAAGTTTCATGTTCGTAAAAATGTGTGTTTAAGCAATAGGTACATTTTATCTGTACTGTGTTCCTCCTCTTTCTCATGTTCTTTGTGATTTTTTGATTTAGTTTTCATTTGTCTTAAACATTGCTGTAATACAGTAATGCTATATATATGTCAAGAAGCTTTTCATGTTTGAATTTAAGTTGACTTCTAATGTATAAGATGTTGAATAATATGACTATCTTCAAAGTTTTTTTTTCTGGTACAGTGTGCACTTCAAAGGGTATTTTCACACATATGAAGGACTACTGCTCTCTTTAAATGTATTTTATTTTCTCTAGGGGCAGGTTTTTGACTTAATATGTGAGCTAGAGTGATTGCTAGTCTTATGATAAATTTGTCTTAAGTCAAGGGACAGTTTTTAGTATTGTTCTGTATCATGAAGGATTATTGTTACTTGATCTTGACAAAGAGCATGTCTGTTTATGTAACAATCCTTGTTTCCTAGTGGGATTTCTCTCCACAGATCTGCAAGGGAGTTCTAGTAGTTCTCTGGCAGCTTATAGTAGGTCTGCCTTTTTTGCATGGAACATTACATAGAACAGTTTGTGTGTATGCCCTGATATGTCAGAAATGTCATTGTTTCAGTGGATCCTCAACTTTAAAACTAACCTTATGTAAAAATAACATTCATTTTGAGAGGCAAAAGTACACATAATTTTTTTCCACCCCAAGTAATCCCACTTCATTTCAGTGAGTATTTAATGCATGAGATTCTTTAGTATAGGTACTGTGGGTTCTTACAGTTTGGCTGTAGCATTGAATAGCAGAACACCTTTGGCAAGTGAGTGATTTTTGCTTTTAATTATAGGTTGCAATAGATTTCATTTAAGTAACCATGTTAAGTCACTTAGTAATTTCTAAAATAAAGAATGTATTCTTCAAGTGGTTGGTTTGGTTTTACCTATAGTGCATTAAAATAGAGATATTGTCCTCTGTGGGTACTTGTTTTTGTATTGCATAACTACCAAGGTATAAAGAACAGTTCTTTTGATGAACTTTTGATTAACTGATGTAAAAAAAAAATAATCATATATGACATTAAAAAGAAGTCAAGTATTTCCCTCAGACTTGTTTTCTGTGTACTTTCAGTTAGCTTTTGAGAGAGTATATGTATACATTACAGTCAGTAATGTATACAGTTAACACACTGAGTACTTCACTAAATACAATTCAGTAACGTGGCTTATTTTTCACTTTTATTTAGTTACAGATTTATGATAATGGACCGATTTGGCAGAGATCTTCAGAAGATGTTCGAGGAGAATGCAAAGCGGTTTTCCCATAAAACTGTACTACAATTAGGCTTGAGAATAGTAAGTTTAAAAAAATACATTTTTACAATCTGTCTTCCCTGCGTTAGTCTTTTGGTTAAATCGCACTTTTGTGCTGAGTACAGGTCCTCTGCTGGGTGGAGCTGGGTATTGCATTTATGACTGTATTTTGTTTTGTTAGCTTGATATTCTGGAATACGTCCATGAGCATGAATATGTGCATGGAGACATTAAGGCCTCAAACCTTCTTCTGAGTTACAAGAACCCTAATCAGGTATTTCTGATGCATTTTATTCCTCATGTTTTAAACCACCTATTTGACAACACATGGAAGCACTTTGAACCTGTGAAATCTAGCAGAAGCTCAATTTTAAGAATGTATCTGGTAACATTATTTCTGCTTGACATTTATATCTAGTTAATATTTGATGATTTTTTAAAATGCATTTTTCTGGACAGTTATCAAATTTACTACTTGCCCTAAATAAAATTCTAGAGAAATCCTCAAGATTAAAAAAAAAATTGGCTCTTAAATAGGTATGTGCAGGTGGAAGCTTAAAATTATATAGCACACTGGTAAATTATGTTTGCCTGTCTGCATTGTTCCTTCATTCTTTTATTCAGCAAATCCATCCGGTAAGTGTTCTATTACTTGGAAAGATTGGTCTTTAATGTGTTGATTGTTCCACTTGATTTACAGGATTTTTTCTTTGTTTTTCTGCATTTTTAGGTCTCTTTACTATTCAAACCATGTGTATTAGGCTTTCAGAATTATGTATGTCATCTTGTTCAAATATTTTAGCTCATTCAATAAGTAAATAACCTCAGTTCTCTCCAAGTAGTTGTGGTGTTAGTGAGAAGTTATGGTAAGCAGCAGTGTTCAAATGGGGTGCCTGACTCTAAAGAGAGTAGGACACTCACTCGTAACTCTGTGAACATTGCATCTTTTTTGTTGCTGTTGTTTTTGCATTTAATTTTACGGATAATAACTATTTTAGTGCACTAGTCCTCTGTATCAGCAAGGGAATAATTCCAGATCAGACTGCTATATGGAAAGCAACAAAACCTATCTGACAAATTTTCAAATCATATGTAGTAATAATCTCAATAAAGCACTGAGAAAGGACCATTTAAAGTAAAAAGCCTCGTGGTTTGTAATACTTCTTAAGACATTCTGAGAAAGATTGAGAGTTACATTTATTATTTGTGTATTTTTTGTATTTATAGTTCTTTAACCTTTGAATACTTTGTGGAAATTACTAGGTGTTCTTGGTGGATTATGGACTTGCTTACAGATACTGTCCTGAAGGAGTTCACAAAGTATATAAAGAAGATCCTAAAAGATGTCATGATGGAACTATTGAATATACCAGTATTGATGCACACAAGGGTGTGGGTAAGGACCTAAAGCTTTGTTCTCAGCAATAGGCATTTGTGCATCCTTTTAGTTAATACAAAAGACTTTATTTGCTGCATTGACTTCTGTAAACCAGATTTTTGAATCCATAATATTTTTTTCTTCTCTATTGGCTATGCTGGCATTTTTCCTTTTTTCCATTTAATAACTTTCAATTTGATATTAATTTATTGTAAGTTTCTTAAATGATTTATGAAGACTATTAAAATGTTTAGTGTATTGCTTTTTATTTAAATAAATAAAAATGGAATAATGCTTGAGATCTTGGTAGAAAACAGGTCCTGTTTTCAAGAGTTAAATAGTTTTTGTTATCAATGTGAACATTGTTCCTTCATATTTGGCAAAAAATGCACAGTATTCTTTATCTTGTTTAGATCTTAGAATTTATAGGATTTTTTTTAACAAGGCTTTATTTATGCCTATAGCTAAAGAACATCAAAAGGCAAGTAATGAGAAAAGGTTAAACATGGTTAAAGGTTTAAAAGACAGGTCTGCTTAAACATGGAGGTTTCATAGTGAGAAACAGTTTAGTTTTCTTCATTCTTAAATTTTGTTTTATTAGGCATAGAAAGACACATTGAAGTGTGTCCTGCTAAAATTAAAACTGGACTTGAAAAAGATTACTTGATTGCCCATTTATACTTGAAGTCTGTGGCCAAGGTGCATGTGAGTTGAGGTTTTCTTGGCAAGACTTATGGATCTGGTCTCTTATTGTCCTCTGTTCAGTTTTGAGGCCACATAAAATGTTTCAGCACTGTGGAATATTTTTTTTTTTCAGGCCCTGAGAATTTAGCACTCTTACATTTTTATAGAAGAAGGGAAGTAAAAACTGTTTTGAACAGAAAGTCAATCACTTCAGTAACTTGCTCTATTTTTTCCACCTTCTGAGTACTTAAAAAGCTTCCCAAATTAGGATAACTGCAGCATGTCATGTCCTTGCGTAGAAGAAAGAGATTGATAAAGGACTTGAAAATAAATTTATCCTTCTAAACATCGGAACAATATTTTTTCCTTCTTTGCTTTCACGCTAAAATAAAGATACAAGTAACAGATACAGTAGTATTACATTGTTAACATTGGCTCTTTGTTGTCTTAATGTGTTTACAAATTTTAACTGTTGTTTAAACTGTGTGCTTTATTAGCTGCTCTTATGTTTCTTTTTTTATTTGTGTATATATATTTAGCACCATCAAGACGTGGTGATCTGGAGATCTTGGGTTACTGTATGATTCATTGGCTTAGTGGCCATCTACCATGGGAGGATAATTTGAAAGATCCAAATTTTGTCAGAGACTTAAAAATCAGGTGAAAAGCTACTTACTTTTTTTTTTACTTCTTTTGAAACTGAAAATAGGAAAGAAAATGTCTTACCTTAGAAGTCTTTGTTCTTTCAGTATATTCCCTTTTGGTGAGTAGGCTGCTGTTTTGTATATCTCTGTTTCCCTTCCTTGTGTCTCATTTATCCTTGCCTTGTAATTAAAATTTACCTTTGCTGTTCTACTTTGTCTTCTTTCGCATGTGAGAGATGCTTAGTTACCAACCACCACACTGTTGCTTTAGATTGCTGCTGTGATTAAGCCAAAAAGCACTCTTATCAGTATGCAGGTAACCATTAGTCCTGCTTTACAGAAGGAGAACTGAAGCATGGAGTTATGATTAGCCTTTATAGTACCATGCTCTGAAGTCAGTGGCAGTGATGAGAGGTAAAGGTGGATCTTAAATGTTGTTAAGCATCATTTCAGCTAAAGAGTTACTAATGTAGCATTTTTTAAATTTTTTTTTTTGTCCTTCTCTCTCACTATTATTTCATTCTCACCACTCCTGCTCAACCCTCTTTTGTCAGATATTTAATATGAAGCAAGCTGTCCCAGCACAGCAGTTTCTGTCTCGTTAGCAAGTATTTATCTGTCTTACTTAACTCTACTCTTAATACTTCATCCTCCATCTATGTTTCTGAAGCTCCTTGCCCTTCCCCTCAGTTACTGTTTCAGAGCAGGGAATCTGTTCTGAATATCAGCTAGAGAAAATGTCCTCTAGCGGGAGGAGAGAACATTGGTATGTGTGAGTTTAAAATGAACCAGTTCTTTGCCTTCAGTTTTCTATTTGCTTGCTTTTGATAGAATCAGAAACTGTTGAGCAAATCAACATGTTTCAGATAGCACATTTGAGAGCATGCCAGACAGGCTACTCTCCTAAACATGGCTGTACTGTCATACCAGAGGTTTATCTAGTAGTGTCTTCTGTCTCTGAGTTAGGTACTGAGTTAGACCCAAGTTAGGAACTTAGGAACTTTATCAAAAGAAGAAAAGGTTCAAAGAATCAATAACTTTGACTGTTTTTTTTCAGATGTAGAGATAATATTTCGGTTTTGATGGACAAATGCTTTCCTGAGAAAAATAAACCAGGTAAGGGGAGCTATTTTAAATTAAAACATTTGTCATTGTCCCATGTGGCAAGCATTCCCTAATGTCCTTTTTCATAAAAAAAAATAATTCTACCAATCTTTCTGAGTGCCATCACCAAATTGTAGGCAACTTTAGACAACAGGTAGAAGCTATGAAATTTATATCTATGTGTGGCAAGTTGAGTGTGCAAGGCAAGACTGTGCTTCTCTGAACTAAAGTAAAAAGATTATTTCAGTTTCTGTAAAAATTGAGGAGCTGTCAGATTGTTGGCACCTTTTATATTTTCCTGTGAAGTGTATCTTGGGCATTGTACTCAAAATCTGCTGCTTATTTAAGTCCCCCTTGTTTACTTAATTTGTACCTATTTTTCATCTTAATTTCATCGGCAACAACAAAGTGCCATGAATTAGGTTGTTGATTAGGAGAAGTTTAGACTGCTGCTTTTGACTAAAGACAGTATTAAGTATTTGCAAATGTGAAATATGCAAATAGAGTTTTCACAACTGAATTTTAGAAGTCTAGATTGCTTGCATTTGACACTGGCAAATTGCTGAATAGATTTCTCTCTTTTTTTTTTTAAACCCAGCTATTAGAAATACATTTTCTTGGGATCTTAAATATTTAGTTATTTCTGGGTGCTCTTGGTGATCAGAAGAGTTTTCTGTGTCAAGTGTGACTTTTCTAGGTTTTCAGTGGTCAGATGTTTATTTTTTAATGTATGCTTCCGTCTTGAACTGATGGAGTTTTATCAACATTTTTAAATACAGACATAAGAAATATGTAAACAAGCATTTATTGGCGAAGATTGGCCTATTACATTTTTTTATGACTTGCTGTTTTCTTCATTGCAAGGAACGTGTAAAAAACAGTGATGCTGTCATCACTGGGTAATGAACCTTGGTGTAATTTTTTTTCTAAAATGTGTTGTAGTAAAGTCATAATTATGAGTTTATAAATAACCATTTCCAAACATGGCATAAGTAATGCATGCTTAATTTCTGACTCTTGTGGTAAAAGTGAATGATGAAAATGTTTTAAAAAAGAAATTAATTGGAGGAACCATTTCTTTAGATGAATTAGCCAAATATATGGAAAAGGTGAAGCTACTGAGCTATGAAGAGAAACCTGTTTATCAGCATTTCCGAGAAATACTTCTGCAAGGTCTTAAGGCCATTGGGCAAAAAGATGATGGAGTACTTGACTGTGGCGTATCAGAGAATGGAGAATTGCAAACAACTCCTGTGCAAAAGGTTTTTATTTTAAAAATTCGTCAGCTTTTAATGTATCATTTTGAGCTAAATAAGAGTTAGTGATATTGGAAGTAAGGGTTGTAACTGCATCCGGTAGAAAATAAGCAAATAGTGAAATGTTGGTTTGATTAAGTCCTACTCTTACTCATTACTTCTCTATTCTAACTTCACTAATTTTTATTAAAACCTAACAGAATGGTGTTTATTGGTGTACTTTCATAATAGATAATATATTGGATATCAGAATGTTTATATACAGTTGTAATGACATTTGAACAGATGAACATACAGTTAATGTACTTATTTTCCTTAAATTGGTAAAACTCCAGATGGGTCAAAATAGGTGTAACATAACAGAAGTCTAGTTTTTATTTCAGATTTGTTTTCTTCCCATGACTACTTCAAAGCTTAGTTTTAAGTATACATCTTTATGCAAAGTACTTGATTCTGGAATTCAAATATTTAATTCACTGTGGAATCTGAAGTTGTATGTCCAGCTCTTTTCTTACTTCTTTTTGCATAGTAAATGTTACTTTGGATAAAATCATACAGATGTGGTCTTTATACTAATTTTTGCTGAACTGGATATAAGGTCTGCCCAAAAGAAAAGATCCTTAGCATAAATCCTTAGGTTAAACCTATGGATTGACATGGCTTGAGACCTGTGTTTTTAAGGAAAGACATAGGTTTATTTCTAATGATCGGCCATTGGGTTTTTTGTTCTGAATAAGTTGGTCTGCTGCAGAGCTAGCATCTGTGACCTTTATTGTCCTTTTCCAGAAGAGATGCCTGGTGCATATTTCCAATGAAATAAAACTTTAAAAATCTTATTTCTTTAGTCATTATCAGTCAAGAAAATTCCCAAAAGGTGGGATAATACTTTCCCATAAGTTCTTACTTACTAGAATAACTTATGAGTTAGTTTTTACATTGTGTTTTGAATGTCTTTTGGCATACTTGATGTTTAATTTGGAAAAGAAAAATAAAGTTTGGCACCCACCCTTGAGAAGATGGTGACCTCTAAGGTAGAGGCTGTACTGGTCTTTTGTTCACAACAGGTTTTAAGACACCTACTTTCCAGTTCTTCAGAGGCTTTCTTAAAACGGTGTTATTTGGTGTTCTGAAGTTATGCTATTTCATGTCTAGGAGACAATATTTCTAGCTTCTCTGTAACTAAATTCTTAGAATGCTTTCAGCTCATATAGCTAATTGAGCCATTATGTGCATAAAAGTATGGTTATTTTGGAATCTCAGGCATTCTGCAGTCCTGGTATGTGGCTAAAACTCAGGTGTCTGCTATATTAAAAGTTAACATTTTATTTTCTATATCATGACTGGAGTTTTGCCAGGTGTATAAGTAAATGAAACACAGTCCACAGTTCTGCTGGAGTCTTTTGACGAATTTTATTTTTCTTTTTATTTTAATTTTTTTTTTTTATAAAATCTGTAGTTACATATATGTTGGTTTGTATATGTGCTATTTTATAATCATTCCAGCAAAACAAGAAGCTATCAGTATCATGTACTGAAGGAAGTATCTGGAGCTCTTGACTAAATTATTCAAGGCAAGGACCACATGTTACTTTTGTTTAGTGCTGAAGAGTTGCTGGAAAATACTGGGAGTAAAATAAACTGGAAAAATAGGAATCTTAGTGATTTGTGGTTCCTTTTAATGTTCAGCTTCAGATGCGCAGGTGTTGAGTTTTTCAGATGAATGCTGTCTGATTTCTACTGCTATGTAATTCACTTGCATCAAGATTAAGAAACCACTTTTTATTAAATAAGGTTGGAGACAAGATAAATGTATTATGCTTTTGTGTAGCATGTATTGGAAATCTGTTTTTCTGATGAGTGTTTAAAATGTTTTCTAGTACAATTGGGAGGAATGCATTATCTCTTATATAAAAGCAGTGCAGTGCTGAAATAGTCCTCCTTAATTTTGGTCAGGATGAACAAAAGTGTCTGTGTTTATTCCTGCCTAATGCATCACAAATCTGCTGACATGCTAACCTTGGAGTCTTGGTTGGCAGTAATCAGGCCTGTGCACCGGCAGGAAAGATGTACCTAATGCACTCCATCAGTGCAGTTTGCATATGGAAGTTCTCACAGGGGAGCTGCCCTGTGCCAGCTGAGGGTTACCTGCCCACTGCAGTTATTGTATGTAATTATCGAACCAATCTGTTCAGCCCAGCAGGGTTTAGATGGTAATCATGAAGCAACACTTTGGAAAGGAAAGATGTAATGCACTCTCCCCTTCTCTCATGACCTGTGTGAAGTTGTAGCCTCTTTTAAAGCTGTATTAGTGAAGCTCTCGTCTCACACAATTAAAAAAAAAAATTAAAAAAGGAGATAAATTTCTCTAGTATTCATCAAAGTTATCATCTGTGTCTGAAACAGATACAGACCAACTCATCCTTACCAAAAATTATGTGTCTTCCTTAGGAATACTTTGCAATAGTAGGATTAATTGTAATACACAGATAATAACAGTTCTATCAATTTAGAGGTTTTAAGATAATGTACCTTGAATAGAGTTCAGATTTCCCAAGTACCTCTCTTTGGAACAGAATCCACAGTTGCTATTAGAAAAAAAATAATAATGTACCGTTAGTGGGTGTTAGCTACTTTTAAGCTGTGCAATGAAAACCTTAAGAAGCAAAGATCCAGATAAACTTGAATTTAATGGGGTGTAATTGCTTTTTAAAAAGCAATTAACATCAATTTGGGGTAAAATGTTTTTCTCTGTTAAGATTTTTCAGATTGCTCTTTTTGTAACAGTTGTTCAATGTAAATAAAAAACCAGGCTGTGATCATTAAAATTTGTTTTCATACATTAAAATTTCAATTCTTAATATGATCTGCAGATAGGGGAACTGAACTTTTAAAATGTCTGTTGCCTAGTACTTGTATTCTTGTATATGAATACATTTTCTCCACAAGTGTAGACATTTTATAATACATGAAGAAATATTGCTTAAAGTTGGGGAATACTCTGTGATGATGAGGTGTTTTGGTCTTTGTGTGATCTTGTTTTTTCTTTTTTCCTCAGAAAAAAAGAAAGGCAACAGCTGCATCCAATGAGAGCACTGAAGCAGAAACAGAAGATACAGGAAGTCCACAAAAAAAGAAACGTACTTCTAGTAAGTGAAAGGACTGTTCTCATGTCCTGGTGTCACAGGTTAACCCTGGCTAACTGCCAAACTCCCACCCAGCCACTCACCCTCCTCCTCAGGGGGCACGAGTGAAAAAATAGGATATGAAAACTTGTGGGTCAATACAAAGATGGGGAAATTGTTTACTGTTGTTGGCAAAACAGGCTTAACTTTGGGAAAATTAATTAAATTTATTGCCAGCTAAAATAAATTTAGTTAGTGACAAAGACAATTATTAAAACACCTTTCTTTTGCCTTCTCCCAAGCTCAACTTCTTTACTCTAGACTCCTCTACCCCACTCCATGAGAGGTACAGGGGGGCATGGAAGGGGAAGTGTGTTTTGGTCAGTACATAGCATTTTCTCTCTGCTGCTCCTTTCTCTTCATATTTTTCCTATGATCGCTCTCATGGGTTACAGGCTTTCAGGGAAAAAATGTGTTTCAGTTCCCTCAAGAAATATCTGTCTGCTCCAGTGTGAGCTCTCCCATGAATTGCAGTGGATATCTGCTCCATCCTGAGTCCTTCATGAGCTACAAGGGAACATCTGCTCTGGTCCTATTGAGTACCACCTCTTACTGGTGTTTTTCACCATCTCTCAAATGCTTTCACAGAGTTGCCAAAACCAAGTTGGGCTCAGATTTGGCCTATGGTGAGTTTGTTTTGGAGCCAGCTGTGTTGGGCTGTGTTGGGTGCAGGACAGCACTTGGCCTCTTTGCACAGAGATTACCTAAGTAGCCAACCCCAGGTTACCAAAACCCTGCTTTATGGCCACATACCAAATACAGCTGTTTACTGTTAGCAGTTCAAGTGCTTTTTATGTTGTTTTTGGGTTTGTTTTGTTTTGAGATTAACTGATATTTAAATTTCTGCCTAAGAAAGGTATACTGCAATTATATGCTACCTAAAGCTGATAAAATTGCTAGGTGATAAAAATTGGTGGTTGTACCCTGTTTTTTTGCTGTCATTCATTCTCTCATTTTCATTTTGTCCTCCTGTTATGACCAATTCACTCTCAGAATATACTGTCTCCTCAGGACTTCTTCATCACAGTGTATTTAAGCCAGGGGCAAGCAGTAACAGCTTCCAAAAGTGAGTGTATTTAAAGTCAGGGAAAGGAGCAGCTATAAAGAGAGAAAATGCTGAAGCTACATCTCGGATAATTTGGCATAGTTTCAGATTTATCTGGAAAAGGTCATGGACAGATAAAGTAAGATTATTGTAAGTCCAAGTTCAGAAATCTTCTGTAGGTATGTATAGAGTAAGCTTAGGGTGAGTGTCCAGCCAAACTTTTCTGGATCCAGCCTTCTAACTGCTGCATGTAGATGAACTGAATTCAACTATTACAAAGATACATTCCCTAAAGAATTTTTTGTCTCAGACTCTTTTTAAGTAAGAGACAAGATGTTTACTGTGTTCAAGTAGTCTAAAAATAATGGAAGTAGTGACACTGGAGTCTACCCCCAAACAAATCCACCTGTTTAAAAAAGTTTTTAAGGAATATGGCAGGATAAGAAAATGTAACATGTCAAAGACAGTAATAATATTGGATTTACCCTAGTATATTTAACAACAAACAAGTATACTAATTATTATTAAGTAAATAAGTAATTAAGCTAATGTTATTCCAGAACGTGACACTACTCTTCATTTTCAGCTGTTCATACTACAGAATTCTGATCATTCAAATCAGTGATTATTTGTCTTACTGGTTTACTTTTTGAGTAGTTCACTTCAATATGTGATGAATTTTCCAGTCTGTTGGTGGCTTAAAAAATGTTAATTAGATTATACTTCCTTTGAAGGAAACACAATTATTTCATATGATGCTGGCATTAATACATAGGTTTAGCATTTTAGATTTTATTTAAGATATTATAACTATTTAACACAGTAAATATTTTCTGGTTGCGATTTGGTATGCATGAATAGAATATATTTTAACTTAAAAATTTATGTTGCACTCCTTGTTTTCTGGGATTGTAGATTGAAATTATTATTGAAAGAATTGAAAAAAAACTTGAGGAATTGCAGTCCAAGTGGTTAGCATCAGGTTTTTTAAATGCTAAGTTTTTTCAGGGAATGTATTTGGGAGGCTATATTTATTTTCACCATCCAGTGGTTAAAATGAGTGATGGACATAAGCTTAGATTTAAATCTCCTCTTGCCAACTTAATAGAATTAGAGGTGAAATAGTTCTAATTTCACCTTTTTATACTTCCCAATTTAATGAATATCCAGTGGGAGGAGTGTATAAAATGATTTCAGGTGAAAAGTGATACATGTACTTACTCATTTTGTTCTCTTCAGTTTTGGAATTAATAACATTAGAACTTATTACATGATTCATAAACCTGTGTTGAAGGAAAGGGCAACAGTTTCATAATCCCATGATTATGATGTTTTTGAAAAAATGAAAATAGCTAATTATTACAGAAATGTTTAGAACTGTCTGGTTGGAAAACACTTTTAAGATCATCAGGTCTAACCCTTAACATTGCCAACTCCACCATTAATCTACGTCTTCAAGTGTCACATCTACAGGTCTTTCAAATACTTCCAGGGGTGCTGGAAATATTTAAAATCACTGGACCACTCCCTGGGCAGCCTGTACCAGTGCCTGGCAAGTTTTTCAGTGCAAAAACTTCCTAATATCCAATCTAAACCTTCTGTGTCAAAAATTGAAGCCATTTCCTCTTGTTTCCTCAGGTCTCTTGCAGCACCTGGTACTTGGCCTTGTTGAATCTCAGTCCCTCAATCCAGCTTCTCTAGATGCCTCTGCTGAGCCTTTCTACCCTCTGGCAGGTCAACGCTCCCTGACAACTTGGTGTCATCTGCAAACTTAC
The DNA here is from genome assembly GCA_038090715.1 of Florisuga fusca. Lineage (NCBI taxonomy): Eukaryota > Metazoa > Chordata > Aves > Apodiformes > Trochilidae > Florisuga > Florisuga fusca. The sequence continues at coordinate 8,318,166 of JAAWXA010000014.1, forward strand.
TGAGGCTTCACTTTCTACCCTTGTCCAGATCATTATCAAAGTTATTAAAAAGAGTGGCCCCAGCACTGAGCCCTGAGAAACCCCATTTGTGGCTGGCTGCCAGATGGATTTAACTCCATTTACCACAACTTTGGGCCCGTCCATCCACCCAGCTTTTTACCCAGCAAAGCATACACTTGTCCAAGCTATGAGAAACCATAACTTCAAGAGAATGCTGCAGGAAATGGTGTCAAAGGCTTTTCTAAAGTCTAGGTAGCCTTTCCCTTATCCACAAAGCAAGTCACTGTGTCGTGGGTTTTTCAAGCAGGACCTGCCCTTCATAAGCCCATGCTGATTGGGCTGCATCACCTGGTTGTGCCACACGTGCTGCATAATGGCACTCAAGGTGCCTCAAGGTCTGCTCCATAGCTTTCCCCAGAACTGAGGCCAGACTGACAGGCCTGTAGTTCCCCTAATCCTTCTTCTTGCCCTTCTTTCACATTGATGTCACATTTTCTAACCTCGAGTTAGAAAATAAGGATCTCCCTGGTTAGCCAGGACTGCTGATAGATGATGAAACTCGTGCCTTCTGGATGGATTTCTCTGTGGCCTGCCCTAGGTCAATCTGCTTTGGCAAGGCAGTTGGACTCGAGCATCTTCAGAGGTCCCTTCCAACCCTACCATTCTATAATTCTATGAGAAGTGGCTTGGTGAGCACTTCTGCCATCTCCTTCACTACCCATAGGTGGATCCCATCCAGCTCCATGGACTAGTGTGTGTCTAGGTGGTATGGTAGGTCTCCAACCATTTCACCTTGGATTATGGGGGCTCATTTCTGCTCCTTGTCCCTGTCTTTCTCGTTCAGGGGGCTGGGTACTTGGAGATCAACTGGTCCTACCACTAAAGACTGAGGCAAAGAAGGCATTTGGTACCTTTTACTCATCCTTTGTCACTATGTTTTCCCCCCCATATTTGATAAAGACTGGATTTTCTCCTTAGTCCTCCTTTTGTTCTTAATGTATTTATAGAAACATTTTTCTTGGTTTTTACAGCAGTAGCCAGATTAGGTTCTAGTTGGCTCTTCTCATTTTCTCCCTGCATAGCCTAACGACCTGTGCTTCTCTGTTAAAGGACTAGTGCTGTGACTTTTTTTTAGTCATAAAGTTTACAGTCCAGTAAAATGAACATCTTCTTTGTACTGCTTAATTGTGGAAATTGTAGAAATCCATGCAGCCTCTTGCTGTTCAGCTAATCGGCATTAACTGCATCTGACTATGCAGTTTGTCTAATCCAGTTCAAAAGATTAGCCAGCCCAAAAGATCCAGGGTGCTCAGTGGCTACAGGGACTCTTCCACTAATGAATTCTGCTACTGCTGAGGCTTGGGAGGCCCCAGGCTGGGCAGAGGAAGAAGAAAGAAAGTCACTAAGAAAGGCCTGGCATCTTGAAATTCTTGATGCTTCTGTCTGCTCCCCCTGGTTGTAGCAGTTGCCACTTCAGATGAGTTCAGTAAAGGCCATCTCTTTTCATCATGTCAGCCACCAGTGTTTCTGGAGCTGTCAAGCAAGAGTGTTAGACTCTTTTTAGAAAGCAAAAGCTCTCAAGAAGCAAACTGTGTTGTACTTCCAAAACAAAATGCACTAAATTTTGTGGAGTTCTTAAATTGTGTTTCTTTAAATTGTTCAATTAGCATGTTACCAATTTCCTCCTTTTTTTTTTTTTTTTTTTTTTTTTTTTTTTTTTTTTTTTTTTTTTTTTTTTTTTTTTTTTTTTTTTAAGGTAATTTGAATGATACTGCAATATTATATTAGTCATCATCTTCTACCAGGAAAAATGCTGTCAGAAAAGATGTTTTCTAGATAAACGAAAAGGTTTTTTCACACTCAGTTACAGCTGCAGTTTCAGTGTTAGCTGCCTTCATGTATGATAGTGAAATATACAGCCTTATAAGTGATGATAGTGTTAAAGCAGAATGCCACATTTTGGCATACACTGTATATATCCATCAGTACTTCTACAGGGGAGTACTGCATTACAGTAATAGGACTAATATGCTTATTTTTAATTACTTTGGAGGGAGTAGGCAGCTACAATAGGGAACTTTGGTGAAAATGATAAACTTGCTGCAAAAATAAAGAGTTGCATGAGAGTTTGTAAATAATCTGAGGTTCAAAGCTACCAGTAAGAGGTAAAACCTCTTAATACTGGCAGTGTTTTTAAGCTTGGGGTTAATGAAGCTTGGGTTATAGATATACGGACTTTAAGAATTGATTTTTATGTTTTTTTTAATCCTAGCCTTTTTTATTTTTTTTTTGTTGTGATTAAAAAAAACTAAACAATTTTGAGGTTTATTAATTGGGACAGTATAGAAAGAAATACTAAAGTAGACATGACATTGAAAGTACTTTATTTTTAATGTACTTTTTTAATAGTTAATACTGCTGGGGTAGGAACTGTGCCTGTCTGTATTACTGGATAGCATCTAGCATAGTAAGGTCTTAACTGGGGCCTTTGGTTACTCTTTACAGTACTTCATTATTACTTCATGTTGGAATAAATCTACATGTAGGCTCATTTTTCTGTTTAGAGAATTATTGGCCTTGTCATCCAGCAAATTCAGTGTATGTGGCATGAAGTTGCCAATATTAATGAAATTTCAGTTCTGCCATAAGACTGTTCTTCTGTGGCACACTGGATGTCTATACAGAAATGGTGATTAAGATCCATCTGTGTGGAGAATAGTCTGAGAAAATCTCTTCAAGAAACCACTTGAGAACTCTTCACCACATGCTCCAGGACTCCAGATTTGTTCACCTTTGTTTCTCAAAGAGATAAATATATAGCAAACTCTTTGTGTCTGAAATTACACGTGTGTGTACACATAAGACTTTTTTTTTTTTTTTTAAGGAAAGAAACCTTGCCATGTCTGATCAATGTACTCAACTACACATGCTTCTTTTGAGAGCAAAAGATGTTAGTTGTGTTGTTTAATGATGTTTACTAGAAGTGTCCTTTAAGAGCTTGCCCAGACAAGGCTGGAGTTCTTCAAGCATACAGAGACTGGCATGTACTCAGTCTTTGTCAGGTGTATATTAAGCATATGCAAGTGATGCAGTTGCTAACCTCCAGCATGTCTAATACTGGGTGTTTTTCACTTACCAGATGTTTGCCTAAACTCTAAAATCTCTATGTGGTTCTCTTTTCAAATATTCTAGCCTATCATGTAACCTAGAAGTCGCCATCTAAATCGTACTTCTCTGTAGCTGTGTTTTCATGTTCAGAATCTCACTGTTCTCATTTCTGTCAAAGCAAGCAGTTCAGTGGGAAACTTGTGATTCTGGTCTGCTTATTTTTACCAAGTCATTTTGTAGAAACTTTTATTTTTTTTACTTAAGTACAGTTTTATTTCTCTTGCTTGTAAGACATATGTGTGTTTGTAAAGCTGTTTATGTAGAAATGGAAAACAGGATGAGAAGGGACATCAAGAGGTGATCTTCTCTATTCACCAGCCTAGGGACAGGCTTATCTATCTGCATCTGTTGATCTTGATACTTAACAATATTTTCTCATAAAGCCTCTGGTTAAGATTCTAAACATTCCTGGCCAAAACCACTTTTAATACTTAACTATGCTTCCTGCTAAATAGGGTTTAATAATGCAGAGGTTTGTGGGGGGTTTTGTTAGTTTTAGTACCTAATATGAATTTCCCTCCTTAGTTGTCCTGTCCACTGTGAACATGAAAATTGCTCTCATATTATACAGCAATTGTAAATTTATACATATTTGATTAGTAAAAAGGGCTGCACCATCATATCTCTCCCTGTTCTCCTTTCTTCAGATAAAATAGTTAAATTTGGTTCCTTTTTTTGTTGTTAGAGAACTAGAAACCATGATCCACCACTCCTGATTTTTTCTTGCATTAACTCAGAACTTTCAGAAAGGCAAGAGCCTGAAGACTTATACACAGTACTGCTTGGTTTCACTGTAAAGTTGCTATATAATACTGTTCACACAGAGAGGTTCAGATATCACAGTCAACTTGTCTAATAATTCCTCTAGAGCCTGTGGGATTCTTTATGCCTCTGCTGAACTCTGTTCCAGTCTCAAAACAAGCTGTGCAGTGACACCATCTGGTTTATTTTTGCCTATATAATTTGTCCTTATTTAAATTGCTGTTTCAAACTAATTCAGCTTAATCTGCTTTATAAAAACCATCTCCTTTGCTTTTAATAGCTTTGTTTGTGTCCTTATTCAGTGCTGCCCACACAGGACTTCTCCTCTTTTCAGAAACAGAATTGATATTTGTCCCACAAGAAAAATTTGCAGGGAGGGGGCAATATTCATTATCAGGCTAACTAATTTTGAAAATGGACAAGCTTTTTGGTTAAGAAAACCTTTAATTCTGAAACAGTGAAATAACTGCACACTATGAAGCTAAACATGGGTTGAGATCAGTCATTCTGAGTTTAACATAGTTACTTTAATTAGATAACTTAAGAGAGTATTTTTGCTTCTTAAGTCTGAAATTATGAATAAAAGAATCATGAAGAGCATTTTTGTCCTTTTTGTTTATGATTCACTTAGAGATTATCTGTGGTCACTGAAGTTTAAAAAAGCCTTGAAAGCAGCTCATTATTGCAATAAAGATGAAGGCAAAATCAGAAGCAAGGTAGCTCTCTTTTATGTGGTGTTCCAACATGGGCAACTAGAAATTAGGAATTAGTAAGCTTATTGCTTGTATTGTCCATGAGTATTGTGAAATAATACAGTCCTGAAATACCAGCATGAAAATCTGGTAACTCAATTAGTTTTTCTTTATAAACAAATGCCTGTAGTATTTTCCTAGCTAAGGTAATAATTTTCATATTGACAACATTTCTGATGGTAGAAAATTATTTTGACCTGCCTTTGTGGCATTTGATTTTACAGTCTATGATTGGATGAAGGAAAATTTGGAGTTCAGTCAAACTCAGTAAAGATTAATGAAAGGGAAAAAGATAAGGTTGTTTTTTTGTTGTTTGTATTTTTCCCTTTAAAAATGACCAAATGACCGAAGTAATTCTCTTCTTTCTGTTGCAATACAAAACTTCCAGGGATAACTCTCAGGAGAGGGTGGAGAATGGAAAACCAGTACCTTTAGGTGTGCAGATCATAGGATAACTTGGCCTACATGCTACTAAGGCTCCTCTATTTGAAAACCTAGAAGACACGTCTGTTCCTAGAATTCACAACTATAATAGCTGAGATATTTTGTTACTTCAGAAAGTAGAAACTTATTCTTGAAGATAAACCAGGAATTGACTGGGAGAAAGAAAAATTTACATAGTTATATTGCTTCTTTGGTTTATGATGCCTTTTTTCATACTGCATTTTTTATACATATTTATACTATATTTTTTAGCTCCCAGTTCTTGTTAAGGTAGCAGTATAGGTTTGATTTTTGCGTAGTAGTTGGGGAGGTGGTTGTGTTTTGTCAGAGCAGACTTTTCATTGATAAAGCTGCTCTGTACTTAAGAGACTGCTATTGTTTTGGGGTTTCTTTTAAAGTGATTTATTAATCAAAGAAGCTTTGCCTGGCAAAAATGTATTGTAGTTTTATGTTGAATACAGCAAATGCTTTTGGACAACAAAGGAGCAAGAATGTTTTCTCATTCTCAGTTTCATTTTCAAGAATGGAAAAATTCTTCAAAGTTAAGTTTTTGTATTTTTAATATCAAATTAACATTTTAAGAGCAAACTAAGGTCTTATGTAAAATGTAAAGTTAAGCATGAAAGCAAAAATGGTTGCAATACCTCTCTGCTTTTCTTGGTGAGGTTTAGATTTTAAGTAGGCACAAGAGTGTTTGGGTTTGTTTTGCATTTTTTTTCTGCCTCCTTGCTTTCCCCTAAATTTACTCATTGAGCTTGAATGATCAGTGACTCATACTGCTCAAAAGCTGTTTTATGCAAGCAGCCTCTTTTGAGAGGACTTTCTTGAAACTTAGTTTTACCATTTTTTCTTTAAGTAATGCAGATGAAGAAGTTGACAGGAACTTTAGAGTTACATAGTTTTACAAGCAAGAACTTCAGTAGTCATACTGACTTCAAGGAGGAAGTAGTGATTTAAAAAAAAACAACTAGAAAAAATAATACTGTGACTAGCAGATGTGTTTGTGAAAATGGTAGCAGTTTTAATTATATATAATATTTTTTTCTTAAAGTACAGTTGAATGTGGTTCATGCAAGTGAGCTATGGTCTTGGGTTTTTTCCTGTTCCTTGCGACAGGGCAGGAAGGAATCTTAGTGAGATAACACTGCTAATAAAATACTGTCAAATAATAGCTTGACATCTGTAGGTAAAACTGCACGGATAGCTGAGCTGATTGAACAGCTCAATGCTGACAAACAAAAATCTTCCTCTTTTCTATCAATGTTCCTTCCACCTCTCCTTGTGTAAGCTTCATTCAGAACACTGAGCTGCTGAAACTCACTAAACTATGAGAATACCAGACCCAAAAATGTTCTTTGCCAGGTTACAAAGCTGAATCTGAAAGCTACAGGTCCAAAGAGCATCAGAAATCACTTACAGAATCAAAGATATGTTCTGGTTGGAAAAAACCTTTAAGATCAAGTCCAACCACTAACCTAACTCTGCTGTGTCCTGAGCTGAACCATATTCCTAAGCACCACATCTATAGAGTTTTTAAACACCTCCAGAGATGGTGATTCAACCATCTCCTAGGGCAGCCTATTCCTGTGTTTAATAACCCTTTCAATGAAGAAGTTTCTTCTAGTACCTAATCTAAACTTCCCCTGATGCAACTTCAAGCCATTTCTTCTTCTCCTGCTGCTTGTTACTAGGGATAAGAGACCAACACCCCCCTGCTACAACCTTCTCTCAGGTAGTTGTAGAGAGTGATAAGGTCTCCCCTCAGCCTCTTTTTTGGCAGACCGAACAGCCCCAGTTCCCTCAAATGCTCCTCATAAACTTGTTCTTCAGACCCTTTCACAAGCTTTGTTGCCCTTCTCTGGACTCGCTCTAGCACCAGAGCTAGAGGGTCCTTCTTGTAGAGAGGGGCCCAAAACTAAACACTTGTTTTACTTGTGTTTGAGGTGTTCTTGAGGTGTGACCTCAACAATGCCAAGAACAGGGGGACAATCACTGCCCTAGTCCTGCTGGCCATGCTATTTCTGATACAAGCCAGGCTGCTTTGGCCACGTGGGCACAATGCTGGCTCGTATTCAGCTGGTTTTTGACCAAAACCCCAGGTCATTTTTCAGCCACTCTTACCCAGGCTTGTAGAGTTGCACGGGATTGTTGTGGCCTAAGTGCAGGACCTGATGCTTAGCCTTATTAAATCTCATCCAGTTAGCCTTAGCCCATCGATCCAGCCTGTTCAGATCCTTCTGCAGAACCTTCCCTATCCTCAGATCAACACTCTCTCCCAACTTGGTGTCATCTGCAGACTTACTGGGGGAACTCTTGCTACCCTCATCCAGATCATTGATAAAGGTATTAAAGAGAACTGGCCCCAACACTGAGCCCTGGGGAACACCACTTGTGACCATCTGCCAACTGGATTGAACTTCATTCACCACAACTCTTCGGCCTGGCAATCCAAACAGTTTTACTCACTGAAGAGAACACTCGTCTGTGCCCATGTAGCTAGTTTCTCCATGAGAAACAGTGTCAAAGACTTTGCTGAGGTCCATGTAAATAACATCCATGGCCTTTCCCCTCCACTAAGCTGATCACTTTGTCACAGAAGGAGATTAGGCTCATCAAGCAGGACCTGCTGTTCATAAACCCATGCTGACTGGGCCCCCTGACTGGGCCCACATGCAGGTTGTCCTGCATGTAACAACAGAAGGGATCATAGAACTGAAAGTTGGTGCAGGGGAAGGAGTGGTTTAAGATTTGCAGATCATTTTCTTCATCTTTTGGTAGAGGTGAGCTGTTAAATTGGCTTGACTGCATATAATGATACTGTTGAATTGTGCAGGTTGTTTTTCAGGAGAAAACTGATGCTCAGAAATTGTGGTGAATTCTACTGAGTCTCTGTCATGTCTCCCCTCATGCCCTCAGTCAAAATTAATGACTTGAGTCAATCTATCTATCCTCTTAAAGTCTACAAGTGTTTTCCCATGATTCATCTCTGTTATTTTATTTTATAGGAAGTCTTGTCTTTTTATTGTTTGAATTGCAGATGCAGTAGCCACCCGAACCCGGAAGGTGACATCACCAAAAGCCAAGAAAGGCACAGCAACCAGAAGGAGAGTTCAGAAGTAAATAACAAACTAAATTGCTCTTTGGTTCATCCCTGGGTTTTTTTAAGTTACTCTAGCACTGGAATCTTTTTCCTTTTTAAATGATTTACCTTGTAAAAATATGGACTGCTGTTTGTACCTGGTTTTGAAGAATAAAAGTTTTCTTAAAATATTTGCATAACTTATGCATACTTTAATACTAAAGGAAAATTTTGGTAACTTTGAAGTGAGAATGCATTTTTGTTCTTTATATACACAAATTTATGTCATAAAGGCAGACTAAGATAAAGTGTTTTTTCTGCTTTATAATGTAGAAATAAAGCCTTGTTTACTTTTCCTATAGGTACTTTTTAAAGCAATAGCAATGTTGCATCTAATTTCTTCTAATTCTGAGTGAAGTCTTACTAGAGGCCACTTATATGTACTCTGAGAATGAAGTCTGAAATAGTAGAGACATCTGTTACATATTTCTCAACTGTTTGAATTAAAGCAAATGTAAGACAGAAATCCCATCCTGCCATTCTAATTTGCTTTAAGTGTGTTTAAACAATTTTTGGAGTCCAGGTAGTGAATTGTACTTATTTTTTGCATAGTATTTATGTTTGTATCACTTTTCCAATTATTCAGAATTTCAGGCATAGAAACCCGGGCAAAGAAAAGAACCAACCAGTTCATGCCCACTTTCAACCTCCCCTCTCAGGTTTTCTTTTTTTTATTAGTGAAAAGGCTAGAAAAGTTACCATTATGAACTACTTTTTGAAATATCTAATTCCTTCAAATGCTTGGCTCATGTGCTTCTCAAAATAATGGTTTACCTTTTCTTAATAGTTGAGAAGCATGTAAGTACTTCCTTGCTTGCTTTTGAGTCTTCAGAACTGTAAGTAAAACAATGCAGTGTGTAATTTCAATGTAAAATACCACTGCTTTTCATTTAGATCTTGCAAAAATACATATATTTAGGGCATGAACATAATTCTTATCAGGGAGACCTCTTTATGAAGTTTGTCAAACCAAAATGAATCCACATGAACCGGGGGGTGATGTATTTGTGTGGATGTCCAGTGCTCTGCTTGCTTGGTTTTGTAATGTTTGGGTAGCTACTCACTGAAATAAAATGTTGTAGCATAAAATGTGGAATGAATGATGAGATTGTGTATTGAAAACAAGGGAATCCATTGTTTTGAAATAAAACTGGAATAACATATTTAAAAGTTCTAGTGCCATCTCACCTCTGTTCTGACTTGTATACTCACTCATTTCCCTCAGTATTAGCAAAGTGTAAGCATAGCTTTCTCTTTGTTTCAGACTGCAAAAGCCAATCTCTTATTTAAGACTTTTCAAACCAAACATAATTTTAATGATTTCTTTTAGTGATTTTGTTCAAAAACATATGCTACACTGTTCTGGAGAAGTTTGCTTGTCTTGCATACTGAAAGTTAATGTCAGTCATTTGTATTTTAGTTGTTTGACATTTTATTTTTTCTATTAAGTTATTTACTAGCAAACTTCTATCCTTTACTTCCAAGTCTTCAAAGAGCGTGTTTTCTTTTTACACTACCAGACCAGCATTTCCATTTTATTTGAAAAGGATATTTTGAGGTACAAATTTCATAAGCCACCCCTACCTTTTCCCACTCCAAAAATGTCCTGGAAAAAATTTGTACCGGCAAGTGTTCTGTAGTGACAAAAAAGTGCTTTCCATTCTAGGTGATTTGTTTCAGAGCTTGTCTCTGCTCACAGGAGACTGTGCAAGACTACAATCTTCACTTGCAGGAATGTCTGGCTCACTGTGAACTGCAGGGATGTTTAAAGTGTGGGATGGCCAGGATGAGCCAGGTGGAAGGCTGTGCTCATACCTGCAGTAGTACCGTATGTATTGCATACAGTGTGTACTTGCACATATGTGTTTATGCTGTTTTGCAAAACAGTGATGTGGAAATACACCCCTTCACACGAGGCAGAGGGCATAGTTGGTTTTTGTTGACATCCCCATTTGAAAGTAAAGCCCCTAACACAAAGGAAGCAAGCTGCCTTTAGACTGCATTTACTGCTCTTGATGACTCCAGTTGTGTGTAAATATTAGAAAACAGCAGGGTCCTGCATTCCAAGAATCACTTGAGCAGTGCCATGAAGACAAGTGTCCTTACTGGTATTGTAGTCATACTCCCAAGCTCTCCTGCTGTTTCTAATCTGTGTGCACAGCCGTGAAAAAACTGGACTGACATTTACAGGCACAGCAGGGAGACACTTGAGTAGGGAATGTTAAAGACTCCGCTACCTATGTTTCAAAGTGGCCACCATACATGATAAATCTTCACAGGAGAACAAGTCGGCACTTCAGCTGATGGTGTAATGAGGGTATTGATAATGAAGCACAGAATGCTTCTTTCAGTGCTTGAACATTTTGCAGACAGATTGTTTAGATTTTTTCCCCTAATCTAAAATATTTGGAGAGAGAATCTTATTCGGGATGGATACAAGGTATTTTTTAGATGGTGCTGATTTGATAATTTTTAGAGAATTATTTCCCAGTAAGTTAAAATAAAATAATAACAATTCCTGATGTCTGTTGCTGCTAGATTTGGGATGCCATAATACCAGTAATGCAATTAGGTTTTCTGCACGTTGTCTGGTTGACTTCTCAGTTAAGAGTTTCTTTCCCTTTGGGAATAAGACGAGACAGACTGTCATTTGCTATTACTAATTCTGCTTAGCATTATCACTGGAGCTTTTTTGTAATTAGCTATCTTAGTTGGCTCTTAAATTTTAATAGCCAATTGAAGCTACATTTTAGCCAAGTTCCATATCTAAATTGCATTCAGTCCATTAACAAAGTTGGTTAAAAGGCTATTAAAACAAAAGCCAATATATGGTGGTTAGCACTTACAAGTTTGCAGCCGTAGCAGCACCAGCCTCCAATGAATATTCTCAAGAAATTGCACTTCCTTCCAGCAAAGGAAGTGCACAAAGAATGACCTAAGTTTGTTTTGGGAACAAAGGCTGATTATGCAGAATACTCATAGAAAAAAATAAAATTGAAGTGTGTCTTTTCTGGAAGAAGGTGGGGGAGATTGAAGGGAAATGCAGAAGGGGGCAATTAATGGTTCTGCTCAGATTTGACAGGTTCTGGAAAAGCCAAATAAATGAAGTGATGTTTTTCTCCATTTCAACTGATCAAAATTATTAGCAAAACCATCTGAAGCACCTTCTGGTGGAATTGTCATCTTGCTGAGTTTAGTTTGTAAAACATCCTGCCAGACATTAAAAAAACTGTAAACATGCCAGCACATAGGCTCAGAGCACTGCTTCTCTAATTGATAGACCCTATAATTTTCTTTTTTACTAAAGCCCATGGCTGGATACCTCAGCCTCCTGAGTAATTTAATGTAGCATCAGTCTGAATCTTTTATCCCTAGTAGCACTTGTTTAAATTAGTTTTTTCTCCTCTTTTCTTTCTTAAGGTGTATACAGGAGATTAACAGTCTCTGGATCTTTCTATGGCAAATAATGGCTTTCTCAGACTTCTCTGCTTTTTTGTTGTTGTTGTTGTTTTTGGTTTTTTTGTTTGTTTTTTGTTTTTAAGGCATTGTTGTGAAGGCATTGGATATTAATACTGCTACAGCTTTAGTAGAGAGTCTGCCAGTTGCTGATGAGTTGCTTCAAAGATGGTTTGCAGTGCCCTGTGTGGGTGATGATAGGTAAGTATCAGTAGCTTCGTTGTAGAGGGTGTGGTACAAACCCCAGATTTATGTCTGAATAACTGTATATATATATGCTATCTAAATTAGCATTTCCATAGTTTCATTGTCAAACAAGACTTAGAGCTGGTGGTCATTGAACTTGGGTTGGATCCTGTTGTTTGTAGCTACACTGCAACATTGAACTGATTGGAACAATCTGTGGCATTAAGTGCCAGGTCCTTTACCTCCTGTGTTGTTTTGGGGGTGCTGAGCTTTTTACAATGATGCAGTACTCAAGGGGAGAAGAAATCTATTACCTGTCCAAGGACTGATTTTCATTATGTCCTTTGTCATAGAGCAGGGAGAAAGCAAGTGTGATGGTACCAACTTATTTAAAAATTCCTGGAATTCTACTTGGGATCTCATGGATACTTATATGCAACTACATGCATTTCAGTTTTCTCCCCTGATATTTTCAAGAATGAGCAGCTGAATATTTAGAAAGGTTATTTCATCATTTTTTTGCTTCCTATTACACCTTTTTTATCTCTATGAATGACACCCCTATAACAACAGTTTTGTTTGTTTCATTTTTTTCTTAGAGTATCACAGAATAGTTTGGGTTGGAAAAGACATCAATGACCATCTAGTTCCAACCCTCATACGCAGGCAGGAACACCCACTACACAATGTTGCTCAAAGCCCCATCCATCCTGGTCTTCAACATCTCCAGGGAGAGGACATGCACAATTTCCCTGGGCAACCTGTTTTGGTGTCTCACCACTCACAATCAAAAATTTCCTCTGAATATCTAACCTAAATCTACCCTCTTTCATCTCAAAACTGTTACCCCCCTTCCTATCACTACTCGCCCTTGTGAAAAGTTCTTCTTTAGCCTTTTTGAAGGCCCCGTTCAGGTACTTGAAGGCTGCTGTAAGGTCTTCCTGGGGCCTTCTCCAAGCTGAACAACTCCAACTCTCTCCACTTGTCTTCACAGGAGAGGTGCTCCAACCCTCTGATCATCTTTGTGGCTCTCTGATGGATTCTGTCAAACAGCTCCAGGTTCTTTTTATGTTGAGGTCTCAAGAACTGGACATAGTACTCCAGTCTCGTGGGAGGAGAGTTAGAGGGTCAGCATCACCATCTTGACTGGCTAGCCATGCTTCTTTTGATGCAGCCCAGGATACAGCTGGCTCTCTGGGCTGCAAACAGACATTGCTGGCTCATGTTGAGCTTCTTGTCAACCAACAACTTTAAGTCCTCCTCAGGGGTTTTCTCAGTTCATTCTCTGCCCAACCTGTATTTGTTTTTGGGATTGCCCAAACCCACTCACAGGACCTGGCACTTGGCCTTATTGAACTTCATGCATTTTGCATGACCCACCTCTCAAGCCTGTCAAGGTTTCTCTGGGTGGCCTCCCTTCATTCCAGTGTGTCTACCACAGCACACAGCTTGGTGTTTTTGGCAAACCTGTTGAGTGCCCACTCAATCCTCCTCTCCGTTTCTCCAGCAAAGGTGTTAAACAGTGCCAGTCCTAATAAAAGACCCCTGAGGAAGGGCACTCGTCACTGATCTCCATTTGGACCATAGCTCTTTGAGTGTGACCAGCCACCCATTTCCTTATCCACCAAGTGTTTCATCCATCAAGTCCACGTCTTTCCAATTTAGAGACAAGAATGTTGTATGGGACGTGTCAAACGCTTTGCACAGGGCCAAGTAGGTGACATCAGATGCTAATCCCTTAGCTACCAACACTGTAACCCCATCATAGAACCATCATATGGTTCCCTTTTTTTTTCAGTGGATGCTTCACTGGGCTGTCACGACTACTCAAATATGATGGACAGTGGTTTAATAACTTTATCTGCCAGTTCTCTCGGGACCCACAGATACATCTCATCAGGTCCCATGGAACTGTGCACCTTCAGATTTCATAGGTGGTTTAGAGCCTGATCTGTACCTACTGGGGGTGGTTCTTCACTGCCTCGGTCCCTGCCTTCTGTGATTTGGGCAGTGTGGCTTGAGTACTTGTCAGAGAAGACTGAGGCAAAAAAAGTCATTGAGTATCTCAGCTTCCTCCAGATGCCAAGTAATCAAGTTTCTGGTTTCAGAAACTTTCAGAAAGAGCCCACATTTTCCCTAGTTTACCTTTTTCGCCTGACAGGATTTATAGAAAAGGGAATATGCTGCTTTTGTGAATTGAGTTTTGCCTGGGTGCAGAATAAGCCAGAGAGCTCAGTAAAAGGCAACAGCTCTAATTGGATGCAACAGACTAACTTTCTCTACACTGACATCCTATGTGTTTAAACATGAAGTCACCAGCAGTATTGCACTTGAACATCTTTCTAGTGGTCTGTGTTCCATCTTATCCCAGCCAAAACATGTCTTCTTTCAGACTGGAGCATATCCTGCCAGTGCAGGCTTCTTTACCAGTTTCCAATGCCCTTGCTTTTAGGTCTCCTGTATACTAATACCTCAAATATTATCAAAGGAACCTCAAGCTGCTAACAAGTGGATACTGACAGCACTTTCCTTACCATTGTGACTACTGCAACCAGCCAAAACTGAGATTTTGCATTTTCTCAGGGATACCCCGATGGGTATGTGGAGGAACTGTCATTTAATTGGAAAAAAATTGCCTCCTCTATTTCTACCCCTTGTCTTGGAAGGTCAGCTTTCCAACTCTGCAGACCTTAGCTGCTGTGATGTGTTTTTTTCACGAATATACTCAAAAGAAAAATGATGAGAACACAATGAGACAGCCGTGAAGTACAGTAGAAGTGAAAAGAAAATATACATTTCTATGAACTTCCATGAACTAATTCCTTTAGCCAGAGCACTCCAGACAGGAAGAAGCTGGCACAGGGGTAATCTGCATCTGCAGCTTCTGAGTGAAGAAAAATGCTTCTTTGGCAAATAGAGCAAGAAACCTAGGAAATTAAGGATTAATATGTTCATTTTCACAGAAGCAGTGAGAACACAATAACATGAAATACAACCAAGGAGGATGCATTTAGAAGACAAAAGAGCCCTGGAAGGGAAGGTACTTAGCTTTGTTCAGAATGCAAACTATAACATGCAGTTCTGGGAATTGGTGAATTGCACAGCTGAATGTTAAAAGAAATTACTTCATACCACAAGAAATACACAATCTGTGCCTTGAAAACCTGAAGGTACTTTCCTTTTCCTTTCTGCCAGGAGAGCAGTGGAACTCTGGATCTACTTGAAAGTAAGTAACCCTCCAGCTAATTTTGTCTATCTGCTGCTAAACCTGAACAAAAATAGTTTTACTAATAAACTGAATTCCTTTCTGAAAACAAATATATGTATGAAAAATCAAAGTGTCTTTATTCTTATATTCTCACTAATCTCTCATTATGGAACTGTTTCCTTTGTTGGAATGTTGGAATGTTGAGAGTGGATCTGCCCTGTCAAATGTGCAGTCCCTGACCACTTCTAATAGTGCTTGGTGACAGCTGCAGCAGAAGGTACACAACAAACAGCACTATATCTTGAAGCCAATATGGTGCTGAAAATATCTGGACATGGTCTAACGACTAGTTCTTTCTGTCACTGACAGAGATGATCATCAGTTATTTATAGGTTGAGGGGTTTTTTGTTTGTTTTTGTTTTTTTTTAGATCAGCATTGTCAAATCTGGGAAAGGTGGAATTTAACAGTCATCTCTTATCCAGAACAGGTTTCACTTGATATACCCCCTTAGAGACTGTCGACATTTTTTTATCTCTGTTATCTTCAGGCATTAGCTAGTTCCATGTGAAGCAGTGAGTTATCTCAGGTTGCTTGTTTCCTTTCCTCAAGTCAAAGCCTTCCTGCAAACAAGTTTGAAACTTGTGATCCATTTCTGGTATAAAAGCAGCATAAGGTTTTCTCTAAATCTGACCAGAATACTTTTTTGTCTTTCTGGAATCTATTTTGTTTTGAGGGTGAATTCCAGTTGTGTGTATGAAAAGCCTGACTTTTTGGAGGTGGTAGTGCCTAAAAAAAAACAAAACAAACCAACAAAAAATGAAGCCAGTAAGAGCTGCAGGTATCCAGTATCTCTGAAAATCAAGTTTATGTTCTTTCAAAAATGTAGCCCTTGCCTGCAAGAAAGGTAATTATATTTTTGTCTGTTTAAGACACTGCTGAATTATCCTTAAGAAGTCGTGATAGAAGCGAAATCACAAGAGAGGCCCTAACAGGAAATGAGTGATTCATAAGTGAAATTGCACTCTGCAGCACAATGACTGTTAAGCTAACCCACAGAACTTATGCTTGAACTTGACATTCCTTGATTAATTAAGGGTAATGTGACTGAGGTAATGAGGAACCACAGGAGTGAGAAACAAATGCATTGAAATGTGTGTTTTTGTTGTATTCTTCACAGTTTTTGCATGTTGGCTTTGTTTTAAGCTCTTTCAAAACATGGTTGTCTTTGTACCCATCTGCATAGCACCTGGTGTACTAGAATGTGAGATGTTGAGTGCCTATAGTAAAATGAATTTGCTTTTATTACTTTGCTTACTTCATGTCAATATGCTTCTTCCTTTTGCCTTCCAAGGGAATTTTTTGCTTATTCCAACAAGTAGTTTAACTTTATTAGAATAATTATTTACCCTTATTGGGCTAATTACTAGCCTTATTGAATTTTACATTGCCCTGAAGAGCACGGAAAGTAAGGGGAGCCAGAACAGACCTGAGGCATTGGCAGGGATGGGAGCGTGCCAGGGCACACCAGTCTGTTGTGCTTATAGCTGAGGAAATGTGATTGATGTTCTGGACAGGCTCTCTGCTTCTTGTTTAAGAGTGAAGATTCAAGGTGTGGCTCTTTCCTACTACAGGGGTTCTTTGCTGCATTCTCTCCATTATACCTGCCTGGAAAAAGCAAGACAGAGCCACCCACCTTGGGTTTTTCCTTCCTCTTTGTTTTTCATTTGTATTTAGTCTGATTCCTGCCTCCTGCGGGTGCAGACAACTTCAGTTGTTTTTTGCTGCACAGAGCCACACTTGCAATGTTCAAAGCCCTGGGATCAGAAGTGTGAGTCCTGCACAGGTATTGAGGGACTACCTGATTCACTTTCTGCCAAGTGGGTGGAGAAAGGTCTGCTCTCCACTCTCCCGTAAATGCTCTACTTACAGTCCTCTCTTCCATCATAGCACCTCCTGAGATCTTTATAGGATATACAAACACTGCTTTCCCTCTTCCATCTATTTTCCCTCTACTTCTTCTGCACAGGCACATCTGAAGGCTCATTAGAGAAGCCCACAGCTCACTGTTTCCACATTTTGGTGTTGCCTTTCACATTTTATTAGTTCTTCTGAAAGACCATCAAACTGGGAATGAAAAAAATATACCAAAGAAGTTATTTCTTCTGGGAAGCAGTTTTATCCAGAGGTATGATGTTCAGTCAGCATTCCTTTACTTCATAGGAATGATAGTTTTTTGTGTATACGTACTGTCTTCGTATGGTTTCTTGGGACTGTTTGAGTTTCTTAATGTATTAATGGTCCCCTAGGGAGAGACAGCCCAGATTATAAGTCCCTAATTATCTCATGAGTTCTTCAGTATCTAGATTGGAAGACAGACAAAGACTTTTGTGTATCATACCGTATTCCACTGAGAACTTATTTATTGTGAAAACCTTCCTGATAGCCCATGTTGGTCAGCAGCAAGCAGTGAAGTGTCTAACACCTTAAAATTGCAAGTTTTATGTAGAACTGCAAGACCTCTTTAGGAAAGTGTCGGGAGAAACTATGGGCCCAACAGTTGATCAGCCTTGTGGAATGCCTGCCAAACAGGGATATGAATCTCTGGTGGCAAAGGGACTTGCATAATTTTCTGTCTTAAGAATGAATGCCTCTCCATAAAGTGGAACTTTAACTAAGAAACAACATTCAATTAATAGATTGTTCATAAAGAAAAAAAAAAGTCTACTAAAATGTTACTGTTCTTTTGTTGTCTTTGTCAGAACTTGAAGAAGATATTTTTGTCCAAACTGGTAAATTTCAAACTCTGCATTCCAGCTATGGGCAAGAACACACCTGCCTTTGCACCACAAGAAATGACATGTTTCTAGTACATGATCTGCTGGCAAGTTATTTAAACCATAAGACTATCAGACTTCACATAAGAAGACTATCAGACTTGCATACCTACATACATTATAGCAGAATTCACGGGCATTGCCAGTTACTTATGTTTGTACCAATTATGGTGAAGATGTCATCTGTTCTTCCCCAGTTCCTGGTGACATTCCAATCTTTGCTGAAGACATCCTTTAAGATAAACGGTAGGGGAAATCTGGTGGCTTGATGGAAAAGAGGGATTTCAGGATATCTGGTCCACAGACACCTCTCTCCAGGAAGTCACAACTTCTGTGTAGGAGTTGTATCTGCCTTTGATACTAGTCTACTATCAAATTTACTGGCACTATTGTAGGATGCACTAGAAAGTTTTCCAATCCTGAAATAGGTCCTTCCACATCTTATTACAGGATCTGGTTTTCTTTCTTTGTGTTTCTCTGGAAGAATCAGTGAAACATACATGATCACTGTAGAATTTTCTGCATTAGATATTAGTGGTAGGTTAATCCTGATAATTAATGATTCACTATCAAATTAGTAAGGTAGACTTTTCTTATGTTTCTAACAGGAAGGTTGGAAAGAATTAGTGACTTTCTGAATGGAGCCCTTCCTTCCTCTCCAGAAGCCTGTTTTTTTTAAATTTGTCTTTGTGCCCAGTCTGAGCACAGAAACAAAGTAGGGGAATAAAGCTGTGATTTATCTTTGATGACCAGACTGCAAAAACTCAGGGCAAATCCTTACTGTTCCTTTCTGCTTTCAGAACAAGGTTCTTGAGAGCTGTCAAGTTCAGCAATTACTATTTTGGAAATTTAAACAGATCACTAAAATATCTTTTTGCTTCCTCGTCAAAGTATTACCATTTGATGGCTGGAGAACACCACAGTCAGAAACCCTTTGCCTTGCACTATTGTATCCCTTGCAAAAAAGAAGCTGAGTTCAAAGCCTGCCCCAGAATTCATGCCTACTTTCTACCTCCTTTTGAGAGGTTACGGAATGTTAAGAGTTTTACATAGCTTACAGAGAGCACACACATACATGGTACCAAATGGAACTGAATTATTTCTGAAATGTGTAAGAGTAGTTCTGATCTGGAACACAGTTCTTTAACAATTAGGGCATGCTACTCCTCTACAGTTCTTTGCTGTGGTAAAAATTGACAAGTTAGTGCACTAATTATATAAAACTTTTATTTATTTTTTCTTCACATTAATGATGAGGATAGCATGCATAGAAATTTATTTTTGC
Source organism: Florisuga fusca (assembly GCA_038090715.1). NCBI lineage: Eukaryota > Metazoa > Chordata > Aves > Apodiformes > Trochilidae > Florisuga > Florisuga fusca. Next base: position 8,337,401 of record JAAWXA010000014.1, read on the forward strand.
ATTCAGGATTTCTTACAGTTGGCCTATTTTATTAGCTAAGATCCAGTCCATTCTCCATCTGATTTTTGTGTCCTTATCATCAATCCTGGCATTTTATTGATTAGATATAAGTATTATATAAGAAGACTCTATAACCTCAAACTCAGAAAAAAAAGGGCTTTTTATTAAGGCTGTTCTGTCCTCCCTACCCTACAAAACAAAACCAAGCACTAGAAGACAAGAATTAATCCATAGCAAATCAAATGATATAAAGAGAGACACTATTTTTCACCTGTCCTTTTTAGAAGGGTAATTGAAAGAGACAGAAGTCAACTAAATTTAGTACACTAAAACAATGTAGAGTACTGTGAGTTCCTCAGCCTAATGGATCAAATATAGTTCTTTAAGTCCTTAGCACTGCAAATCCAAGGAGAGACTATAAAAAGAGGCTTTTTTTTCAGAGTTGTTATTCAGTTAACTGTAAAATAATTTCCAAAGATAAAAAGACATCCTTAATGCTTTACATACTGTGGATTCACACTGTAATTTTTTTGTTCTGCAAAAACTTTTCATCACCAGAATCCCGTTCCTCCCTTGTTCAGGCATTTAAAACACACATTCAGACCTGTCAAGTCTTATACTTGGAGAATAAGACTCATTTTGTTGATTCCTGTCTCACATGTTTCTATAGATAGGCTGTATATCAGTCAGAGAATAGATCACATTACAAGTAAGTCAATCCAATGGGTACACAGTCCTGTTTCCTTTTGCTGCTCTCTAGTTGTGTGTTTCTGTCCCTTGTGCTGTGCCAGTAATGTGAGCCTAGCTAAATGTGCCAAATGTACAGCTCTTTTGTTAAAAGAAAGGTTGAGGGGGGGTTGTGTTTTTGTTTTCAGAAGGAAATTTTAAAGCCCCTTTTTATCTAAGAATTACTTCTTTTTCCCTGGGCCTTAATACTTTCATGTCACCAGTTACTGGGCTGAGTGTAAATCATTCCATCACTGGCCAGAAGTAGTTGTTGGGCAGCTCTGAATACCTTGCCTGTTCTAAGACTCCTACACTTCTTTCTCAGAAATTCCTTTCTGCCTTCATACAGGGGAGAATTAGCCAAGTATCTGATCAAGCTGCATCAGTGTACCTCATTGCTGATATTTTCCTAGTGAGAAATACACATAATAAGTAGCATGTGAAAATCAGTTATGGAAAGCAAACTTTTGCCAGCCAAAAGGCAAGATGAAAAACCTACAATTACCTCCATTTTCCAGCATTGTTTCTTCTGATGGAGCCTCAAGCATCATGAGGTATTGTCACTCTCAGCCCTGTGCTGGCACCACACTTTGCTGCTCTTCTTGTCACCAACTAAGCAGGTCACAAGGTTAATTCTAGAATGTCCATTTCAAGCTATTAACTTTGTAATCAGAAGTGTTAGGTTGGAATGCAGTGAACTAATTTAGAACAATTTTCAAAGCTATCAAGATGCATGTGCTAGCCCTTTGACTCCAAGTGGCATCCAGTGGAAGCTGAATGATTGGAAGGGACAAGTTGGAACCAGTTTGCTCCTAGGCCATCCTGTGTGAAATGGATTACTAGAAAGTCTATGAGACTTTCACTGTAATAGTAAAGTTTATGAAAACTTTTCATTGTAATATTGAGAGGAAACAAAATACAAATCCTTTCACACAAAAGCAGTAGTCCTCATGGAAGTCACTGTATTGGAAGGGTAAAGAGAGCCTTCAGAATTTTATGCCTTCACATGGAATGTGTGTGTTTGAAGCTTTGTGTGCTGTAATTATGGAGGAAAAACATTCTTTCCACAAGTATACAACCTGTTTGAAAGAAAGAAATTACAAGAACGTGGAGTGTAAAATCAGTCTTGATGTTTTAAATAGTATTGACTAGGGACTCTAAAGATTTCCATGGGCTGCTTGATAAAGTAGAAAGAGACAATAGAGAATTTTTTACATGCTGGCTTTGCATAAGCATGTTCTATATTTGATTATTTTCTTGAGTGCAGCAACAGAGTATACAAAACATTTGGGATCAATAATAATTTTTTACATCTTACTTCCAAAGATCCCAAGCTATTCTACAAACATTGAGCCTTACAAGCTTAGGAGGAGGAGCTCATCTCTAGGAACTAGGTACCCTCTTCCTTTTAAAGACAGGGAATCAGGCACTGGGAGACAAAAGCCTGTGTGTCTATTCAGACATCTGTGGGGCTCTGCAGGACTCTGGGAAGTGCACTGCCTGGGATCTGGTGACTTAAGTGCTTGCAGTGAGGCTCAGTCAGGAATTTATTCTTGTAGGAAAGCTTTGGTTTTTAGCCACAGGAGAAATCCTCTTCACTTAGGCTATAGCTTCTGCTTAGCTCCATCTGCAAGCCCATAAAGGCTGTTGAAATTTTGCAGTATTTCAATACTCATCTCAGGTTCCATAAGCACACACTGGACCTACATCACAGCTCTGTCTGACAGACTGCCAAAGCCTTTAAAACTTTACAAAGTTATAAACATATATAAACTATATACGTACACTGGAAACAATCCAGATGTGAGAAGCATCTGAGAAGGCATGTGGTAAACACCAAGTCAGTAACTTTTATATTACATAAAAGCTACAGGTTTGCCTCAGAACTGCAGAGCTCTGACCACAGTGAATTTGGAAAGCAGTCTGGTGTGACTTAAGGCAACCCAATTTCTGTGTTGGAGAAGTGATTTTATGGGTGTTTGGGGGATTTGAGGAAGAGGTAGAAGAGTATTCTCTGTTTGTTAAAAGTGGCTCCATGTATGTGAGTGCCTTATGCAACTAACTTTACTAATTGCACAAAATATGCAGTTCTCAGCCAGAGCAATGACTGGATCTGAGCAGAGTCCGTGAACAGCCATTTTCTTCCACCATTGTAAATCTATTCAAGTTACAATCTCTTTTCCCTTATACATTTATATTCTGCAGCTGCTTGTAAGCCTGTGAGGTGTACCCAGTTCAAGACTCCTTCTTCACAAAGATAATAACAAAAATGTAGTTCTGGGCCTTTGTCCATATAAAACTTGTTTCAGATGTGAGTGCCTATGCTGTTGCTGAACTATTCGCTGATCTTTCAGACTTCTGTAACACATTTCAGACAAGCAGTGTGTTTATTTAATAAATCCTCACACGTATTACAGACTTAAAGCCAGATCCCACCAAGAAATTACAAGCTTTGACTGACTTGGGTGGAGATTGTTGGTGTAATGGAAAGACATTTTAGTAAGCTGAGGAAACCTCAAAGGAAGCAATCAGGCCTAGTGGCTGTGTTGACAGAAGGCCGCACAAAGCTGTAGAGATGTTCCCTGAGCAGGTTCTGCAGAGACAGCCTCACAGCCACTTGCACTAACTTTGCAGCAATAAAGGGGAATGTTGCTAGTAAGTGGGTAAGAAAGGAGATATAAACTGTTTTCAAAAGAAAAATAATCTTTATGCTAGAGGTCTTAATCTTCTGTCAGAAGGAAGACTTAATACTGGTTTGGTTTGGCCAAAGGACCCTGGCAGGGTTGCAGCCCCCCCAGATGGTTCAGTAACAGAGCACACAACTCTACTCAGGAGCTTCTCACCATATTTTTTATGATTTGAAGGTTTGTTTTTAAAATAATATTTGTGCTCTCAGTCAAACTTCTCAGCTTCTTGTTTCCCTGTTGCATTACCTCTGAACGAATCGACAGGGGAAGTGAAACCCACAGCCAAGAGACTTCAGAGTAAAGCAAGGGCTGAAGGCTGGGAAGGGCTGATGCTCGATAAAAGGGCCTGGGCAAAGCATGAGGCTCTGCCAACTGTATCAGTCTTCTGGGAATATGTTTCAGAGGCCCCAGGTCACACAGTAATGGGCTGATCATCAAGTAGCCCTCTTTTTGCCATTTAGGTGGGCTTAAGAGCCTGTTGAAGCATTTGTGACCAAGGAGTGTCAGCACAGAAGTGAGTGGACTGAATGACATGCCATGGGAGGGCAGCATTGCTCAGACACAAAGCTGGACGCCTTTCAGACTTGTCCTTCACACATCTATGGAAGGGCTCCTTCTTTACTCAGGAACATTGCACATTCTGTTTCATGGAGCCCACCACCCCAGCCTGTGACACTGTGAGGGAGGGCCAGGCTCATGGGGTGAACTGATGAGCCCGTAGCTTGTATTAGCTGCTCACCATTCTCTCAGCAAACACTTCTGTCCTTGAGCTAGTTCATGTGTTTGTTGTTTTTTTTCTCTTTTGTCTTCAAGTGTCTTCAAAAGATAACTACAAGGAACTAGGGCCGTTTTCTCAAGTTACTTGTAATCCCCATGGTGGTAGTAATGAAGCATGTACTACACATCCATGTTACTAAAGAGGTATATAAGGGCACACTTGACTTGCTTTCCCTCTGCAGCTGAGGAAGGACGTCACTAAGAAAACAGGTTTGCTACCTTACCGGAGCCTTCAAATAGGTCTCCTAGTCTGTCTCCTTTGGAAGAGCTGCAGACTGAGTCTTTGAGATCTACTGAGATCTTTGTTAAATGGCTTGAAAATGCTTGCTTTCATAGAATCATATAATAGTTTGGGTTGGAATGGGCTTTAAAGCTTATCTACTTCCAAACCTCCTGCCATGGGCAGAAACACCTCCCACAACACCATGCTGCTCAAAGCCCCATCCATCCTCTCCTCCAGGGAGAGTACATGCACAACTTTCCTGGGCAGTCTGTTCTGTTGTCACACCACTCACAATCAAAAATTTCCTCCAAATATCTAACCTAAATCTACCCTCTTTCATCTCAAAACCGTTACCCCTCTTCCTATCACTACTTGCCCTTGTGAAAAGTTCTTCTTCAGCCTTTTTGAAGGCCCCGTTCAGGAACTGGAAGGCTGCTGTAAGGTCTTCCTGGGGCCTTCTCCAAGCTGAACAATCCCAACTCTCTCCACCTGTCTTCACAGGAGAGCTGCTCCAATCCTCTGATCACCTTTGTGGCTCTCTGATGGATTCTTTCCAACAGCTCCATGTCCTTTTTATGTTGAGGTCTCAAGAACTGGACACCGTACTTAAGGTGACTCATGGCTCAGACAGGGTTTGGGGATTTGGGTGTTCACTTTCCTGCTGACCCGCTTCCTGCTGGGTGCCTACGGTACTGGTAGAGGACAGATATTTGCGTGTTCAAATCCTCCTTTTTCAGTATTTGAATGCACAGAAGTTTCAGCATATGCACAGGTGTATGTTTTGTTACTGTTTCCTGAAAAATTGACTCCTTGGAGCTGCTCTCCATGGAAGCACTGTCCTGTGGTCTCTCACAAAGGAACTGATGACAGGGATTTAAATCAAACCCTTCCCATGTGTCAGAAGAGTACATAACTCCCCAGCTGAAGTGCAGTTTGAAGCTGAGATTACACTGGAGCTTTCAAGCTCAATATATTTTATATAAATTAATTATGCAGTCTTTTGTTTAAGATACCCACTCAAGTTTTGGTCTTTGATCTAGGAAATGCTTATTTTCCAAAGTGGAACAGTGTCAATAAGAGAGAGTCATACCTCAAATAGCTTTATTGCTTCAGGGCTGGGGTGCTGTCCTGGGAGGCTGAAAACAAGTCTGTTCTGTTCCAAGTGATCTACCTAAGCATTGCAATTTGTGAATTAAAGTCAGGAGCAAAAAAGAGGAAAGTTTGCATCAGCAGTTCTGTAATGATTTAGACTTGCATTTTCTCAGGGTTTTTGTTTTGTTTTTTTTGTTTACTTGGTTTTGTTTTTTAAAAGAAGTTACAAAAATTGTTTAAATTCAAACAAAATAGAGGGATTTTATCTTTTTCACAGAAAACACAAAAATGTATTTCATCTGGTTTAATTTGATTTTTTTCTTCTTTTCTTTTGGTTCACCTGGTAGATAATATTATGAAACTTAATAAGAGGAGTCTATACAGAGATTTATTGAACAGAAATCTGTTCAGACTTTTACAAAGCTTTGGTCACTGGAATTTGCAGTGCCTGTCAGAGCTCTGATTGACATGATGACATAGTGATGCATCTTTGTCCATGGTGACTACAATGTCCTTTGCTAGGATGCAAGGGAAAAGCATTGCTTTTTCATATTTGCAGAGGGATACAGTCCTAGGAGGGGATAGGGATAAATTCCTAATATTTGTTGATCATTCACCTTTGTGTTATCCTGACATCCTTCATTTCTTCGCCCATGTTTCTTAATGTCAGGACTCAGTAAGTTGTAAGGTAACTGAGGCTTGAAGCTCTTGCTTATGTGACCAGGGGTATCAGCCTAACATTGAAGCATGCCCACTATCTCTTAAAAATACCGAGTCTACTACTCTGTGTTAAAAAATGCCATGAATTAAAGCATTGGGATGCTTAGTAAAAAATCTTTTGATTATTATAAAAAGCTCATTTAGAAAAGAAAAAAAAAGTTAATTTTGCAGTGAAATTTAAAAAAAAAAAATTCTGAATTTCCTAAAGAAGGTTTTCTTATGGTAAACTTAGGCAGGTAAGATCTCAGGAGGAACTGTAAGGAGAAATTCCTCTGATGTTAAGACTTGCAGTGTGCTGCGTTTTAAAGCACAGCATAAATGGACTGACAAAAATGTTTATTCTCAAATATATGTTACTGATGAAGCATGTGTACTTCCTTGAGAGCTTGCAGTTCAGTTTAGTGTTGCATTGTTATGCTCTGCCATCATTATTTCAGAAGTCAGTTCAGATTTCTTTTCCACATTCCCCTATGGCAGCCTTAAATGCCTTTAATTTGCCATGACACAAGATAGGTAACAGTCTCTTTTCTTCCCTTTTTCACTGTATCTCAACTTGAACTGAGCTTTTGGTGGGCTCACCCCATGCTTCCCTTAGTATCACATTTAAGGCGTCCAGATGGGGTGACAGAATGGAATAAGACACCAGCCCTCCATCTGTTAAAAAAAGAAAAAAAAACCCCTAGAAATTAAATACAAGGTTTTATTGTTCTTTAAGTAAGAACAGATACAGTGTGTATGTCAAGGCCAAGCTATATGCTATTAAATCTATCCTTTGAAGTCTTCCAATGGGCTGGCCAAGGACAGATGGTAAACTGTTATCATTTGATATGGGATTAGGTCAAGTCGAAGTTCAAGTTTGAAGGTAACAGTGAGAGTCTCAGTTCAGCTGTCAAATGTACTAGTTTATATAATGAATAGCACATAGTCCACATCTTTGCTACTGTTCTGTTAGTTTAAAAATTGGGAGATTTATTTAGCCACAGAGCTCCACACTCTAGAAGTCTAAAATGGCAACATGTTTCTGTTCTAACTTAGTAGCTGAATATCAATACAATGCTTATTCTTTTGAAGAAGAAAAGAGTGTACATCTAGGATGTCTCAGCCTAAAATACAATGCAATATATATATATATGACATATATTTTCATAATTTGCATTTATGTTTCTATTTTCTTTGTATACGCACCAAACCCATAATATTCTCATTGGAGGACCTGATTGCTAGTATCAGATGTAGGGAAGGCTGGAGCAGCATTTAATTTCTTACACTTTATTTTCACACCCAAATAATGAACGAAGACCATTGACCGTGAAGCTGAAATGCTGCATACATGTCAGGCTGTCTGTTCTCTAAATTTGGCAGAGGAAATGAACTTGCCTTAAAAAAACCTAACCAAACATGTTTAGAAACAGCTTTCGCAGAACTGGCTGATGTTTGCCATATGACACATGCAATGGACATTAGACACAATTTGGAAGCAAGCAAAGCAGTTAAGCGTATGCTAGTTGAAAATCCAAGACAAAATGAACTTTCAAGATCTGGCCATAATCTTACACAATAATCTTGTGGCAGCCTCCTGGCTTAATAATGTGCACTGCTTATATATGTTAAGAACTGATGGGATGAGCCTTTTCTGGCAAAGTTAGAGCTAAAGATGCTTAAAAAACTTCCTACAGAACAGCTTTTATGTATAGGTCTATCTAATGGGTTTTTTTCATAAACTTTCGTAGAAATTCAGTGAAAAGGAATTTTTTTTCTTCTACATGTGTTGAGGGAGTAAAGAGGGTGAATGGTCATAAATCCTGATAGTGCAAGGTGCTGTACAGTCACAGGAGAAACAGAGTGTTATTGCAGCATAGGCATTGTGTTTCAGGTATGTGAGTCAAGAATTTTACACAATCTAAGGTTCTTCAGATACTGTTCACTGTATTATGGGTACACATTGATTTCTCATCTCCATATGACATTTGTTCTTTTATGTACTTATTACATATGTTAATGTGTCATGTGAATAAGTAAATATTGCCAGAAAAACAGGACTTTTGAAGTTGTGACACTTAGTGCTTCATCACTTGACATTCAACAGCTCTTTTTAATTTTTACAGTTGGGATGATGTGTAGCTGACTGTAGCGTTATACTGTGTTAGTAACACATCCAAACTAAAAAAAGAGACAACCCTAGAACTGTTTCTAGTTTACTCTCAGCTCAAAGAGGTTTCTGTCGAAAGACTCAGGACTCAGTTCCCATTTGAACAGATTTTTAAGCCTGGCTGGGAGTGGTGGGAAAGTCATTTCATACCATTTTTCTTGTCCCTGGGACTTAGGCTGGCTGAAGCCACTGTTATAAAAAGCCTGCAGGCTTCCCCCTGTCACAAGGAATGCACACGCTCCCTGAGTACTGCTGAAGTTCAAGGCTCAAATGCAACACTGTCTAGACTGCTATGTCCTTTGCTCTGCTTCTTCCTCCCCTTGCTGCCTCCTTTGCAGTGCTAAGCTAGCAAACACCAGGAAAAGTGATGGGTGAGACCTGGCAAGCAGAGAGGTGCTGTACAGGTGATGGACAAGGCATAACATGGCCTCACAATCCTGCTGCTTCTTTAGAGATCCACAATGCAGTGCCTTCTATTTGACCACTCTCCTCCCTACACAAATTCTTTCACTTCGACCTTCAGTTTCAAGACTGGTAAAGCTCCTGGACACGTCAGCCGTGCAAGCTGGCCTTTTCCTTATTCACCCCTCCCAAGGAGCTATACCCATGTCTTGGAATGGGAATGAAGTGAATAAAGCAATATCACTTGGAGTAAAATTCCTTGGGAGAAGAGGATTTAGGAACTTGTTGAGCATTTCTGTGAGCTTTTTCCAATTAGCTACCTGATGTTTTAATCAATATTTTTGTCTTTGGGATGTACCATGAGCATTTGGCCTCCCACATCCCATGTAAATGTTTTTCACTGGGAATCTGTCTTGAAGGTAGAAAGTTCTAGGGAGATCCTGAACTTGCCTTCACTTAATTTCTGGCCCCAAGCTGACCCAGCCCCAGATCTGTATATAAACAAATTTGGGCATACTCCCTATATCTCTTTATGCTTACAGTGTTTCTCTTGAATGTTCATGGGACTTGTCAAGAGACCTGGATAATCCCTAGAGGCTGATGTTGTCCCAGTGACCCACAGGAAAGCATCATCTCCTCAGGGTGTGAGGTGTTGGGGTCAGGAGTGTAGGATACCCTAAAGCTTGGGAGTCTCTGTGTGCCTTTGGGGTATGTCTCCATTTTCTGTTCCACTCATCATGGCCCCTTGTGTTTTTGCATCAGGACAGGCATAATGCAAACAAGAATGGCAATATACCAAAGCAGATTAAAATTCATGGGTATGAATTGACAATTAGGCTTGTTGTCATAATCTTTCTCCATATATAGCAACAGCTATGATATAATAAGTATAAATGGTACTATCAGAAATTAAAAAAAAAAAAAAATCCTGTTCTGCAATGTCTGGGGGCCATGGCTGTCAAGGCCCAACACGGCCATCAAGAAAGTCTAAAATGAAAACAGACAAGTTGCCAATGCATAAAACTGCCATCATTGTGTTCACTTCCCAGTTTGTTTCAATGGCCATCCCATCTGTGAAACATATTTCTGTGGGACAGTTAAGGGTTGCAAGCATAAACCAACCCATTTGAGTGAATGCCACAACCCAGGTGCAGCTCTTGTTTGAAAAATGCCTGGGTGGCCCCACTGCCAAGGATATAACTGCAGATAATACGATCCAGAAATCCCTTTCCAAAGTGGTGAGTAATTGAAATTTATGTACTTGCATAACTCATTTATTGCTGGGGAGAGTGACGAATCCAAGTTTGTTAGCTTCAGCCATAGGGGTTGTTCCCTGATCCAAGAGGCCTGTGACTTTATTGTTTGAATGGGAGAGTTGAGGCTGGTGATTGGCATTGCTTTTTAGAGGCTGCATTGTATGGCTGGGGACCTGCTGGATAAGAAGTAAGGGCACAAACTCTGCTTGGCAGGGAGAAAAATACCTCAGTGGGAGTAATTTACATGAGTAAGGGTTAGAATCCAGGCCTCAGGACAATCTGATAGGCTTTGATTATTTTCTAGAATGGAAAATTTTTCTGATTTACCCCATTCCTAGCATTGCAGTAGTACTCACTCATTCTTTTTTTTATTTCAAATCCAAATGGATTTGAAGATAGGTTGTTATTTTATGCATTATTGTGATTGAGATTTGGGATATCCAAAGAATATTATGTTGGAAAAACTCCCTACATCCAGGAAATTTGTTTTCTCTTTTTCTGCTCTATCACAGATCGAGCCGAGTCCATAACTTCCCTGTACCTTATTCTGAATATAATACCTGAATGTAAAATGGAGTTTTCTGTGAAGCGTCCATGAAGCTCTTAAATGACAGATGCTATAGAAATACTAGGTATTACTGTGACTAATAAAATAGTTTTCCACTGAGGTTTGCTTTAGCAAGCAGGTGCTCTCATGTTAGGAATATAAGCAGGGACACAGTCTCAGCATCTGAACTTCAGTGCTTTTTTTCACTCTCTCTTCCAAAGCACTCATCCATTCTACCATTTTACTGTGTGTCATGATAGTTCTTTTTGTCTTTCAGAGAGATGAGGAAGTACTGTTTAGGAAAAGATGCTCCTAATGCTCCATGTATTAGACAAAAGTTATAATATCAGCCATTAGCTTTATTCAGTAGTAAAATCTCCTCATTCCTACATATAATATTTGAATACCAGATGAGCAGCTGCAATGTTGCTAGTACCTCTTCATTTTTTAAAGCAAAATGAGACAGTACATGTATTGTAGGTGAGAATGGGATGAGACTTTAGTTTTCACTTTCAGACAAAAATTTATAATTTTTTTTTCCTCTCAAATGGGAGAAAGTCACTGACAGCTGCTTGTATGGTGGCAAACTTCTCATACATTAAAATTAATATAAAGAAGCTTTACACTCTGAATTGAGGCTATTCTTAGCCCTAAAAGCTCTGTGTGCTACAGATGGTGGAGAAATTAAGTTTCATGGCAGCCTTTCATAATCAAGGAAACTGCAGCATGGAAAGGTCAGTCAACCTGCTCTTGGCAGTCGAGGGACCACAAGCTCTACCCACTTTTCTTTAACTGACTTTAAGTTTTCCACTGCACAAACAACTGTCCATCTTGCCCTGAATCCTGAGTCAACCAGATCTATAGTATGAGGTCTGCAATAAATTCTGTAAGAACATCGGCTCTTCTTCCTTCCCTGGCAGTGAGAGACACTGGCTGAGCTGAATATATGACTTCCTATGTCCCTTTAACCACAGAGCTGACCTTCTTCATGAAAGTCCCTAGGTTAGGATAGTCTTGTCAGGATTTAGTGGTTGTCCTTATAATTAATTAAGAGGTACTAAGTTTAAAAAAGTCATTGGAAATCAAATCACAAAGGATAAGTTAAAAACCTTTCTGTGAACTTTGACATGCCTCTGTATTACCTCTAAACCCACATCAACAAAAAAGGGCATTAATAAAATCGTTATATATTTGAAGAATAACACCTTGCTCATGCAGAGTTTATGGCTACAAATGAATACGTCAGGGAACACCATCAAGTCCATTAGGCCAAAAGATTTCACTGATGCTATTCAGAGAGGATGAAACATTGTGGTGATGGACAGTAGCATAAAAAATTAAAAGAGGGACAAAAGATCCTTTCTCCTTTTTGCTCCAGCCTTACAAGCTGTACAACTTCTAGGTAAGTATGAATTAAAATATAACTTTCTTCTATGACTTACTCATTCATAAATTTTACTTTATTTTTCTTTTAATCACTAGAAATCTATTCCAGTGCATGTGAAGTCTTAATGATACCTAGCAACATTGTGAGTGCTGAGAGCAATCGCCCTTCAGCTTCATGCCTGCAAACACTCTCGAGGCATGCATATATCTCATTATGGCCGAACGCCCTGTCATGTGTTATTCCTTACTTAGTGACAATTTGTCACTGTCACCCTTGACATGTCACTCTGCTGCAGAAGGATTTGACTTCAGTGCAAAATGTGACAATCAGATGAGAGAATTTTGTAATCTGAAATGAAATATGGGACTGAGAGAGACTCATTTCATTCAAATACAATCCTTATATAATATAAAGGGGAAGAAATATCTGCATTTAAGGATTTTTGTTAAGGTTCCCTTCCTTTGCTTTATACCAGCCCTAGCTCCCCCACTTCAATTATTCCTTAGGATAATACTTTTATTTTTGAAGGATGGAGTCGTACATTTTAATACCATACATTTTCAATTAAGTGCACTAAGATCCATGGATATAACTATTACTTAAACTGTAAGTAATGGTTACATGTAAAAATTAGGGAAACATATTGTGCTTTAGACAAATTACATTCAGATTACTTCTTATTATAAATGGGGTAGAAAATGGATTTTTAGCTCTGGCTGGCCAAAGAGCCAACATTTGTATCTACTTCATTTGTTTAAATATATTTCAAGCCAGATTGAAATCCATATTGCCTGACATTAATTGAATACTGGAGCATCAGTGTACTCAAGTTCCATAAACCACTGATGAGTGAGTTTCTACAGGCTTGATTTAAAAATACACCATCCCTTTTATATGAAAATTATATTCCGTTTATAGCGTAATTCCTAAAGCCCAACATTAAATGGTATAAATCTTAATAAGATGAATGTAAATATGGCATTTATACTGTTGAGTTGACATCTTATTTGCTAAGAAAATTATATTTCTCTACTTGGTATTTATTAAAATATTATTCTGCATGATATTCTAAGGAAATGTGGTTTTTTCTGCTGCAAAGCAAAATGGGGAGGAAAGCGGACTGGGCTTTGAGATGGGCTGTTCCTGAAGGTCACTTGCAGGGTTCTGCTTAGACACCTCTTCCTGGGCAGGGTATTCCATTCCTGGGGCATATTTAGACAATAAACCTTATCAGTTGCCCAGTAATTTATTGGCACTGTGGCACTGACAAATTATCAATCATTTCACTCAAACCAGGTTTGAGTTCATTTCCAGAGGTGAAAGTCCAGGGCATTTTAACCCATTTTTCACACTTGTAATTCTCAGAGCAAATATGATTTGAACTATATTCTGGCTTCCACAAAGAAGGTGAAAGGCTATGATTTTTACAAGTTTCATCAAATTTTTCTGCATAAAATGGATGAATGAATAAGTCACTAACTAACTAACTAAGGACACCCTCATCAAGCAGCTTTTACTGCCTGAACCAAGTGTCCTATGGCCTTCATCAAGCTGTGCTCTCTCTGAGGTAGAGAATGACTGCTTTTAAGTGAACACATTATGAAGTACCATCTGCAATGTGCTGTCCTCCTGGATATTTTTAACAGGACTAACATAGCTGTCAGGATGTCATGCAATGAATGTTGGATAATTTGTACACTTGATTTTTTTTTTCATAAAGCTCTTCCATGCTATTATTGTAATGATAAAGGCAGCTCTCTGCTTTAAGTGCATTTGCTGCTTTCTGAATGCACGTACTGGTTTCTTTATTTAAAATCTTTAACCATACAGATTTTTTTTTTATTAAACAAACATTATGAAGGAAGACAGTACATACTGAATAATCAAGGTTTCTTAGAGGAGTATGGTATGGGTGGATTTTTTATGTCAGTTCTATAATTTTTCTCTTTCATTCATTGCCTTCACTGTGGTCTTCAGAACCAGGAGCAACTTGTCCTTTTTTGTTAGCAACAGAGAACTTGGAAAATCTTGGGTTCAGATACCAGGCAGACCTCTGTTTTCTCTGGGACTTAATGTGAATTATTGGAGTGTTCTCTGTTTCTGTTCCTCCTCTGTAAGACATGGGGAGCCTTAGCTACCTCACGGTTAACAGAAATGCACTGAAATGGCTGCAGGCATTCATACGAGAGGTAAACGTGCAAAGCACCAGATGAAACTATAAACCATGACAACCAACTTTTGTCTTTTTGATCCTCTGTCCTTCACATGCTGAGCTGTGCACTCTGGCCCTCTCCATTGGACTGGCTTGGAAATTACTGAATACTTTTTTAAGCTAAGTTGTCTCTATAAGCCAGTTAAAGAAACCCATGATTTTTTCCAGTGGTTTGTTTCCTGTTGATTAAGCAGGTTAGTTGCCTTAGTGGGACCTTTTACTTTTCATAATGGTGAGCTATAATTTCCTCAATATTTTCTCTGGACTTAACAGAGTAATTTCATTTTTTTTTGTGTGTCCCAAGGCATATTTCCAGGACCATCTGAACCAATGCACCAAATCATCAGTGTCAAGGAGTGAACCCTCTCCTGTACCCTAACTCCTAGCCAGTCCCAGCTCTGCACATCTGTTATTTACCCTGTGATAGGTCTGGCTTCTTGTGGGTGCGTTAGTTAGGCAATTTAACAAACTTGTATATACAGGAAGTATACCAGAAAAGAACAACAATAAGACGTTAGATATTTCTCTGATAAGTTATAAATGATTTCTTGTGGCACCAGAGCCATTGACCCAAGAGAGGAAGCAAGCCCATCTCCTTTTAGTAGGGGCAAGCTGTTAGACATAGCTTTGTGTGTTGTAATAAGATAGACTAACAGTTTAGCATGGCTGATACATGAAGATCCCTTCCCCTGCTCCTTGCTTAAACCTCTGCTGTTCACCTCATTTGGTTACATGATTTGTAACATGATCTAGTAAGTAAAACATTGGAAAAAAACCCCAACTTTTCAGCAGAAAGAGGTATATATCTCTTTGCCAAGTTGATGAACTGGATCAGCAAGCTGTAAACAGATTTAAAAATAAAAAAAAATAAAAAAAAATTAGATGGGTTTTAGCAGAGAAAGGGGCAAAAAAGGAAGAGAAAGAGGGCAATGGACAGAAATGGGGTGAGAGCAGAGCAGAAATTCACATCCCCAGTTCCCTGGCGTCTCCTGGGGAGACCACACCAGTGATCCTCTATGCCTTCCTCTCTTTCTTAACTCCTGATTATTAATCATGTCCCCATTTTTTTTTTTTTTTTCAGAGGGACTCAAAGAACAGTTTAGGATCCGGATCAAAATATTCTTGTGAATCTGGAGATATCCTAGGAAATGTGTCTGATGACCTTCACCTGTATTCCCCTTCTCATGAAGAGACACTTTCTAGCCATCAGTGATGACTAACTTCCCAGTCTCTATGGTCAGCCTAGGTCTTCTCTGGAACAAATTATACCTCTCTGTGCTCAGCTGGACCTTATTTATGGGAAAGGACCTTGTATTAGCTTTATCATTTGTTTGGAGCTTTGGGATGATGAATTGGAGCTCCAAAGCCATTGGCTGGAAGGAATTATTTAGGGTGAATCTCAGAGTTAATCTGTTTCTAGAAATATATCAGATCACAGCTCAGAACTAATGCAGTCTTCAAATTTATACTTTACTAGTAAGAGCTAAGTTTATATTTTTAAGGAGATCAAAGATTCCCATCCTCAGGTTCTTGTAGCAGTTGCTGTTTCTGGCTTTGAGCTTACAGAAGACATCTGTGGCTCTGAACTGGCCACTAGGCCTGTCTCTCCCTTGACAGGGTACTTGGTAGTTGCTTTTCTTTTGCTAAAAGCCTTCTCTCTAAAACCAAATTGCATTCCCCCAGGATAATTTTCAGGGCCATGAAGTCTTTCTTGTTTGGTTTATTTTTACTAAAATTTTCACAGATATAAAAATTTTACTTTGATCTTTCAAAGTTCAGAGTAAGTTTTTTTCATCAGTGGGTAGAAAGAGAAATCCTGGGTGCTGGTGAATGATGGGTTTGTGGGTGAAACATGGATACCCTGTAGTTTGCTTTCATGTCTTTGGTTGCTTTTTTTCCCCTGCCATAACTTTGCAATTATTGCTCTGTGCTGCTTTTTGCAGGAAACAAAGTGTTTCTTCCCACTGAAACATTTTACCAATTGAAATGGGACAGGAAAACATTCTAGGAACATTCCATGAGCCTAAAACTCAGAAATTCAGGTAAGCAACAAGGGAAATCTTTTAACTCTTTCTACGAGACACATGCAAATAAATGTCTGGTACTGTGCAAACCTTACTTATTTTATCTCTACTTACTAGTAAATTCAGGGGACAAACAGGCAAATATACTTCTTTTTGACTACATCACCAGCCCTTTTTGAAACTGAGGTTGGAGCATATATATTAGGAAGGTCAGAAAATCTATTTTTTGAGCATAAGAAAATACTAGCATGTTGCATAAGTTTTCCTACTTGAAACCTCCTTTTACCTTGCCAAGTTAACTTTGTAGTATAGTTTTCTGTGTACTTTTATTGTTAAATAATTTGTTTTGTGTTTTAAAATTCAGCTTGTCATGGGTGTTTTGGAAAGGTTGTGGAATTATCATTCCTGATCATGGAAAAATGTCAGCAACTCTTTCCCCACTGCTACTGAGATTAGCAAATTTAACATTTTTTTTCATATCCACCTTCCTGATCTCACAGAAAGTGCTGTGACATATTCTGCAGAGGCTTAAACTTCACAGCATCTTGTTTGGCTTACTCTTGAAAATGGCAGATATTGTGAACTCTGAGCTACAATCAAGGTTAATTTCAGTATCCTAATGCTTTGAAACTGATACTTATGGGTTCGGAAATCTGTTAGCCTGGTCACAGCAGAGCATGAAGTCAACTAGTAGTGTCACATGCAAGCTGGTCCTTGCATATGGACAGAATTGCATTAGCGGACAATTAAATGATATCAGTTTAGACCAGGGACTTTCCTACTCAGATGGCCTTTGGAGCTATTGTGATTTTAAAACATCAGGTTAATTGAGAACTGCTGTATATTTAATAGAGGGGCCTTTGGGATATGAATACAAGGACTCTTTGTTGTTCAGCAGTCCATTAGGCAGAAACTGCAATTCTGAAATGGTCATATGAATCCCAGGAGGCAAGATCATTAAAGTGACACTAAGCTCCAATTAAGGGCATGGCCCAAAAGACCAAGGTGAAAAACATGGTCCTTAGCACCCTTCCCAGAGGATCTCTTTGATCTGGCTGCTTGATTTCAGCTGCAGGAACTTAATTGGAAATAACAAAATATTTATTACGAAAAAATCATACTCCTTGTTATATTGAATGTAAACAGGAAAACTAACCAAAAGCAAAAGCTCTTTCTAATGAAGTTCACCAACTCCCCCAAAACAAGAGTAGAAAGAAAAATAACAGCATGTCATAATTGCAAGTCCTGATTCCTTTCACCTTTGTAAGAGGAAAGATTTCAGACTTCATCTTAAGTCTTTTTAATGTCAAATTGAGCATATCCACATGTTTCTGTTCAGAAACTACAAAGGCCTTTCCCCGGGGACCTCTTGTGAGTTTTGTTCCTGTTTTTGGATTCTGTGTTCCATGAGACATGACTACCTAGTTTTAGCCAAGGTGCAAGTTACTTTCTAAATGAGTTACTGGGTCTTAGAACCTAGTTCTGCACAAATACTGCAGTTCTGGATCAAATATACCTAGATTTTCAGGAATGCTGTAGATATATATATTCTGAGAACTGGGTCCTGAGTCCAGATGAGAATCCAGCATGACTGGTGTCCTTTGGATTTACCCCTGATACTTCAAATGTTAACTTAGGAAGTCATTTGTTGCCACATATTAATGTATTCCACTGTCTTAATCTGTTCATGATACAACACTTTTCCTGAACATTTCCAGAGATAACCTAGTAGTTTTCCAGCTACACAGACTATCTAAGTGGGATGTTAGTTAATATGACACCATGGAATTCAGTTTAGTGAAGTATCAGAAAAAAGGAAATTAATTTCAATCATTGACAAACTTGTCAGTTTAGTTGTATTGATTTTTTGATACTTCTACAGCACATGGCAAAGTTCATATGTTGTAAAATACATCATCATTATTGGCTTAGTCTGCTGGATGTAAGTGGACAGTTATTTTTTCAATAAATTGACATTCTTTAAGTGTATAACAATGCAAAAATATGTAAGTGGCTTTCATTACTATTTTTATTACAATATCAATTTGCTGTCCTTAGTGGTGTTCCTCAATCAGTGAGTTATTTCCGAATGCCTGAGTGTCAGTTGGCCTCAGAGCACTGTGCAAACTATAGTTTCTGGGTTTGACAAAGTTTAGCAAAAGAAAAGCAGGTGAAGCTGGCCATTAGCAGATACTTGAGTGGCCAGTGGCAGCTGGTGTTCTTTAGAGACTCTAGGGGCTCCTGAGGTTGGTGTGATTGCAGGCCCCTGGAATGAGAGATGTCAAGCACTGAGTGTACATACCTCTCCATTTCGGTCCTTCAGGGCTGTGGTGTCAAGCTGAATAGCAAAGTAAAGCACTCACTTAAAGAGTGGAGATCAGTCTATGAATGCTGTGTTTCTACAATTTTTTTTGAAGTCTGTGTCCAACACTGTATTTGGCTTTTGTCAGATTTCTGTGATGGAAAATCAAAAAGCAGTTGTTGTTTAGCTGAATCCAACTCCAGCAAAAATAAATTGAAGGTGTTCTGATTAAATTTCTGATTTTGGTCTGTCTCTTCAGAACACATAGAACAGCAGAAGCGAACAGGCAGTTGGCTTCTGCATGTAAGTTTCCTGCTTTTTAAATGCAATACTCTCATATTCCCACCTGAGGTCATTAGCCACAAGGTAGGCTAAAAAAACTTTGAATGATGGGTGCAGCTGTCTGCAATCTGCACTCATGTTTATGCTGATGTTTCTGAAATTCATCGTGTTTCTCTGTTAAATCTCAGGACTACAGGATATAGTGCTTGTCTAAATTTTCAAATAGAATTTTTATAGTGAGCAGTGTCCATAATAGAGGGAGGGAAAGCATGGATGGATGATGAAATGCAATTGCTTTGCATTTCAGCATATGAGGCAGGTTGTAATATTTAAGTTTGGGTTTGCTTTTTTATTTGTTTTCTTCTTTGGAGTGTCCCTACACATTAGTTCAAAGTCAGTAAAATACACAAGAATTTCTGAAACAGAAATATTGGGTGGGGAGAGGGGAAAGTAATTAAAACCCCCAAATCTTAAACACTTCAAGCTGAAAAGATTTTTTCCAAAGTTAAATTTGTAATAATGGAGCCAATATTCTCTGTAGGAGAATGCATCTAGTTATTGATAGAACTGTCTGGTGAATTTTAATCCTTCAGGCAGCTGAAACCTTTCTACATAAAACACAATGATTCAAAAAAATCAAAATACACTTTCAGAGCATTCTCTTTTGCTCAAAACTTAATTGCCTAAATTTCCATGGAAATATTACAGCTTTTGCAAATCTAGTTTCTCATTTTT
This sequence comes from Florisuga fusca, assembly GCA_038090715.1. Taxonomy (NCBI): domain Eukaryota; kingdom Metazoa; phylum Chordata; class Aves; order Apodiformes; family Trochilidae; genus Florisuga; species Florisuga fusca. Next base: position 8,356,922 of record JAAWXA010000014.1, read on the forward strand.
TTATTTAAATTAAAAATACCAGCAAAGAATAAACTCAGATTCCTTAAATCACAGTTTCCTTATCTCACCTAAAATAATTTAGACTAGCTCCATCAGTAGTAAGCTGGTGCTTTCATTTTCCCCAGAAAATTTTACTGGCTTCAAGGCTACAATTTCAAAGCTGCTCTGTAGGGTCACCTAATGTTCAGACCACCAGCTCAGGGGTGGAGCTGAACAGGGTGGAGTTGAACAGTTAGCTCCTTTACTTGCTTATTAGAGTCCTGTCCTAAGAGTTTTTAAATAATAATGAAGAAGAGACAATTTAAGCATATCAGTTAGTGGAAGCTTGTATTCTATCAGCAGCAAATATAAAGAGAGAAACTGAGGCAGAAATAGGCAGTGAGCTGTTTGATATTGCACATGCTGAAGATAAGATATTCACTTTCAGTCCTGAGCTTACAGTGTTTTTCTCAGTTAATATGCAATGCTATATTTTATCCTAATAAGGGAGAATATTTGCTGTCTCATTCCTGAGTAGGGGTATTCAGATTTAGCTGTGACAGGACGCAGTAGTTTCTTTAGTTGCCACAGCTAAATTTGACAGGGATTGTGAATCAGAGCCCTGAGGTGACACTGTTCCAAGAGGGAAGGACTGCTGGGGGTGATCAGTTCTTTGCCACAGCAGGAATCGCTGCTTTTGTGTATTCATACAATTAGGTGCCTACAATTAGTTGGTCCAAGGACATAATCTGTCTATTGACCCACATAGCAGGTTGGGCTCCAGGTCATCAGACATTACTTCATTACAAGGCGTTAATTATCTCCCTCAGTTTTCCCTTCAGGATGATAGGGGCAGGGATACCTCTCAGGAATGTTCTGAGGATTAATTAATGGTTTCACAGAAACTTGAAGACAAAGCACTGGGCAAGTACATGAGCCTGGATCTCTGGTGACTTTTAGTGCCTGTCTCCCACTGAAGCAACTGCTGAGTACATATATGTCTCTAGGGCTCTCAGTATTAATATTAGTCATGAGCACATGTATGTCTCTGGGGCTCTCAGTATTAATATTAGTCATGAGCTGTGGCTGGAAAAAAAAAGAGAAGTGATTCAGTCTGCTCCTGTGGATCTCCTGTGTCAGGCCTTCAGGTACAATGCAGCTTTCTGGAGTGGCAGAAAGATTAATGCTTTGTTCTTCTTCTGCACGAACAGTGGAGGGAGGAGGAGGAGGAGGACAGCTGGTTGAGTTCTCTTGAGTGATAAGTGATGTAAGACAAGGGCAGGATTTGGCCCATAAGATTTATGCACCACTGCTAAAATCTGCCCAATCATTAGCATGTCCTAGGCCTATTGAGATGCAAGTCTGAGAAGACACCCTGCCAAACTTTGTAGCTGAAGTTCTCACTTTTTGATTTGGGACTCATGCAGAGCCAGGGTGAAGTTTGCTGACACGATTAGGGCCAAGACAGTTAAGAAAACCTAAGAACAAGAGTGTCCAGAGGGTCCAATTGGCTGTTCAGGACTGAAATATGTACATGTGAAAGCATGCTGAGCAACAAGACATACTGAAAGTCAATGCCAGCTAATGCATTTGGCCTTTCAACTATTAAACATTGCCACAAAACAATCAGCCAGAGCAATGTCATCTAGACCACTTTGACAAAATTGCATTGTACAATTAGCAGGCAATGAAGGACTTCCTAAAAGCATATGTTAGACACCCTGCTTTGTCATGGGTTTTTGTACTATTGCAGGGATTAAAAAAAAATTAAATTAACTTTGTGCCAGTGCATATTATATTTGGACAAGGGACTAGATGAAACGATTAGAATAATAGCCTTAGAAAAGATCACATTTCCCTACTGTGCCAGTGTATTTGACTGCATACAGCAACCCTTTTAGGCCACTCTTCACAGTGAATTGTAACAACTTCCTGCAAAGATCTAAGTTCTACATCTTTTGAATGGCAAATTATTAGAACTAGGTCAGGTCTAAGAAGAAATAACCATCTTTATTAACCAGAAATAACTAGCTTTATTAATGTGAATTACCACTTTCAGGGTAGTTCACATTAATAAACCTCTGCAAGCAAAATACAAATTCACCTAGTCCTGAATATCATACCTCAGCAAAGAAGGAATGCATCATATATGATTTCTAAAGACTATAGGTAAAATAGCTGTATTGACCTAAAGGACTCTGGGTACTTTCTCTGAGGCTCAACATTGGTTCTCTACTTTGAAATCAACTGAGAAATGGAAGGTACAAAATCTTGAAAATAACATTTAGCATTACTTATGTATCAACTTTCCTTAAAAATGTTTTACAGAGGTGGGTGAGGAGTATCATAATGAGAATTTTATAGCTGAAACAACTGAGGCAGCCAGTAATATAGGAAATGCATAGCTACTTTTTGCTAACAAGCATCTTCCTTGCTGGGTTAAAGTGTCCTTTTAACTCTCCAATGTGTTTTGTAATCTGATACTTACCTTTGCTACATTTAGGTCAGAACTGTTTCATAAGGCTGCAGTCCTGTCTAACACTCATGTCAGACCATGGAGGCAAGTTGCCTGTAGTCATTTTGTACTTATTACCTGCTTTGTCACCCCCTTTGCCCCTCCAAATCTCTTTCTTATCTTCCCTTTTGTTTGAACTCACTGTTTTTGTGGGTTTTGTGACATTTTAGTTCTGCTGTACGATGTTTGTGAGTGCTTTGATTTGTTGAAACATAATGCATTTTTCAAAGGAACCCAAGAACAATTATAACTTTGGTTGCATTTTGGTAGGATTAGGTGCCTAGCTCCCTTATACTTCTTTGAAAATCTTAGCTGGTATTGGAAATAAATGCAGATCAGTATGTTCTCTTTCAGCTCAGATAACTGTGACAGGCCCCCTATCACAGACTTTACTCCTAGTTAGAACAATGTTCACTGGAACCACTGCTCACTGTTACCTATCCATGTGTTATGTCAGAAGCTCACAGCATCTTCCATTAAATTAAGACAAAACACAAACTAACTGCATTGAGTACTCCAGGGAGGAAATATGTCATATTCTGAGACTGATCAAGATAACCACTTTCATAAGGATGCCCATTTCTCCAAGCTGTCTCCTCAAAATATTTTGCCAAAACATAAAATTCTCATGTATATGGAAGTGGGGTTTTTTTGTTTGTTGTGGTTTTGTTGTTGTTGTTCGTTTTGTTTTGTTTTGTTTTGTTTTTCCAGGTTCAGGGTAGTATGTTGTTTTGTTTTTTATTTTTGTTTTTAAGAAAGCAATTTGCATTAAATATCAGCTGAAACCAGAGAATGGTTAGAAAATACTGGTATATTTGTACAGAATTTCCAGTCAAGCAGAACACTGAGATTGTACTTAGGTACAATAAATACACACACATTCGCGGGTACACACACCAAAAAAGATTTTTGTTTCAAAATAATCTTCATTACATGAGGATTATCATAATTGTCATTTCAATTGACTGATTTTAGTCTTTTAAAGAGGGTATAATAGCATTCACTGTCTCAGACTGAATTACTGTCATTATGTTAAAGGTGCACTTTATCACTTAGCTTTTCTCCATTATAAATGCTCATAGACACACACCGCTTTCTGCTGCTACTAAACCTTCAAAACATAATATGACAAAGTTTTGTATCCAGACACTTTGTTACTAAAACTTCAGAACACAGGAGTACCAAAGGCAATCTACCACTGCTAATAAACCACATAACTGAAAGATACAGAAGGTGCTTTAGCAAGTTTCTGAATTCCTGAAGAATGCAGACTGTTCCTTGAGATCAAAAAGGTATTTTGTTTGTCTTTTGCCAGGAGGGAAGACGCAGAGTTGCTCTTTTGCTCAGACAAAACTTATTAAGATATGAACAGATCAAGCAAATATCAGCCCAAATGAGAGAAATAGCCATGCTGTAATATCCCAGACTTGTCAAACTTTTCCTGGTGATGTTTAGATGAACATGCAGATATTACCATGATATTAATCTGCCAGTGTATAAATGACATTTATCACTTCTGCAATTTCTTTTGATCTGGTATCTTAAGACAATTCATATGTAAAAGTTCTCAACACATTGCCCTGTCATCTTGATACATATGGGACATCTTTTACTTCTGCAGGCACAGAAGAACCAAGTCTGGATATGTCACTACGGCACAACACTTGGGCAGAGTTCTGTTGAAGTAAATGTCACTGTGCCTGGAGTGAGAGGCTGTAGAGAGGCATAAAGGTATAAACATCAGATCTAGAGAGATCAAGGGCAAGAATTTGCCTAAGGAGCAAACCTTTTTCTTTAGGGGAAGTAGGGAGCCTCAATTATCAGATAGTAAAAAAGGGACAATTTAAAGAGCCTAGTTTTCAGAGGCTGTGGTCAGCACAAGTAGGGCTAATTATAAAGTGTTACTTGAACAGTTAAGTCCCCCAAAATATTTTTAAAATCTTGGGCTAAGTGACAGAGTAATAAAAAGCCTTGCAAGTGACAGCACATCAGCAGTCCCTCTGACCTCTCCTGGACCATACAATTTTCAAAGATGAACCAGAGGAGCCCCATTTTCAGTGCTCTGCTTTACATTAAAAGACACCTGAGCTTTGGAAATAGATTCCTTTCTCCTGAAAGTCAGAGTATTGGGGGAGTATTTGAAACTTGTCACCCTACTCACTTCCAAACATTTCAGCCTACATTCTCCCACCCCTTTATGGGAGTTTTTCTTGTTGTAATGTTTTCCTCCCCCTTCACAGTGATTATTAACAGATTTTTTCTAAAATGCTCAAAGCAGCATACTTAGGTCAGAAAACAGAAGCTAGCATGTTTTTGTCTGCCAGCTTCCTCCCTTACTTATCATGTAACATTTCCCTTATGTATCCCTGGGCTATGCACAGGTCTATATCCATCACTGCTTTGTGGGGCAATGAGTAGGTTTTTGCCAAGTTACAGATTTACAGTACAAAGGTTTGAGAGAGAGATATTCCCTTATTTAATTTATTTTCTTTCTGGTTTTTTTGTTGGTTTTTTGGTTGTTTTTTTGTTTGTTTGTTTGGTTTTTTTTTTAAATCAGAGGATCTTAAATATAAAGAATAATGTGCATTTGGAAATATCTATGTCATAAGAATAGTTTGTGCCATATAAAATATTTCTCTGGTGTTCTTGGTGTGTTTTGTCATTTTTTTTTCAATAATTGGACTTAAAAAAACTCCCAATATTAATAGCCTACCTATATTGAGGACACTTCGAGAAGTAATAATGGAGTGTAGTGACTGAAGTGTTAGATGGACTGACAGGGATTTTTATTTAAAAGTATATGAATTTAATAAAGAAAGAAAGTATATTTTCCTTACTCTGACAAGGTTTTCCCTGTATGCCACATTTAACCCAGCTAACCTTTTGGCTAAGTGAACACTGAGTTTGAGAGTTTGAATGCAATTGGAGAAGTGTTCAGGTGTTGGCACACTGAATCAGACTACGTCACCTGACCCTGAAAAATGAGACAGAAACCTCGCAAGAGGCTTTTCACAGTAAGAGATTAGGCTGACAGCCCTTTGTAGACATTTAACACAACGTTTTTTCATAGCCATTTATGTTTTGGTTTGGGTTTTTTTTTTTTAAGGAGGGAGTATTCCAGAAATCACAATTAGGCAGGCAGGGGCACACCTCAGCTTAGATAGGACTTCTTAGACTTGTGAAAGATACTTAAATAAAATGTCGTTACAAGATTTGCAGAAAGTTTACCTTTCATCTAAATATCATCCTCTACCAAGCTATCTTTTCTTTTTTTTTTTTTTTTTTGCAGCCATTCTTGATTCTGTTTTTCAAAAGTTGCCTGCTTCTCTAACACTGGAACTGACGCTCATATTTCCTGTATTTAGTCAGGGAAAATTGACTTAATCTTCAATGACTAATGAGCTGGGACTTTTACTCTAAATGTAGATCTCAGTCTAGTAGGAAAAGTATGGGAATGCAAAAGCACATCTGGTAATTGGAAAGATGAAAAAGGTAATAATAAAGTGCTCATTTTGAGGCAACAATGATGAAGATAATGGATGATAGCCAAGCAGGCCATATGCACTTGGCTAACAGAATTAATCATGGACTATGCAATGCAAAACAAGAAAGACAAGTACAATAAAACATTTAAAGAGAAGAATGGATTTTATTTTTAGGAGCAGTATAAAACAATATCATAATAACAATAGCCAGGTTAACTCTGTGATTGTACAATCCAAACAGGACATAAATTAAAGCTATAAATAATATTTAATCTGCAATACCAATACATGTTAAAAACTAATAATGGCTAAAAAATATTAAATTTAATCAAAAGAGGAGTGCTGTGTCTAGTATGTACAGAAGGGCTAAGGCAATTCTGAAACAGATGTGAAGTCAGGGTTGGAAATAGAAAAGGAATATTAGAAGTTCACAAAGCTTTTCACAAAGACAATGTCTGAAAATGTGAGCTAGTACTTAGATTTCAATTAATAAAGGAAGACTTATCATTAGAGCCTTGTGATTAGCAGTGTAAAATTCTCATAAAGCAATTTTGTAAATGTCCCATCTTGAAGCCATTTTGCAGCATCATTTGTCAGTAAGCCTCCAGCTACTGCACCTAAGGGATCATGTTTTCTGTCGCTTGCTGTTACATTTTTCTGTTACATTTCTATATACTTGTATTTTAAATCACCCAAACAGTTTGTGTATAACAAGCCTTCACCCAAGTACAGGCATTGTCTCTTAAGGAATTTCAGGGAAATCTTCAAGGCTTTCTGCTGGGCCAGAAGAGACTCTAATGAGAGGTGATTGAGCACCCTCTCCTCCCCTTCAATAATGGTATCCTTTGGCCTTTGCTGAGCAGAAACAATAATCATACTGATACCAATAAAAAGTACAACATAATAACAAGTATTCTCTGTTGGTAACACTAAAATGAGAGACTGCTGGATGACTCTTTGAATTGCATGGCAAGGTTTCTTACATCTGTAAGTCAAGGTGCAAAAAAACCTTATGATCACAAATGAGTGACTGTTAATTTGAACAATATCAGGTATGATTATGGCTGTGTTCTAAGCAGTCGGATGCATTTATGAGGGAGAATGAGAAACTAAATGCAGGAACAAAGACAGAACAAGAATATTGGAAGTTGGGAGTAATTACTGATTTGAATAAAAATAATAACAAAAGGGTAATGATCACAAACAATGAAAGGGGAGGTAGACATCAAGTTACATCAATGTGTGTGCATGACAGGGTAACACCATTTCACATGTGAAAAGAAGGATGGAACACAAATGCTTCTAGAAATACTGTTTCTGTCTCTACAAACAGAATAATACTGTACTTAATACAGTGCTGGAACACAAAAGGTAATTCTTGGGGCTATTTGTTTCTAGTGCTTTTGTCTAATCATATTGTTTATGCATGTCTAAAGACCTAAAATTTTAAAACCCAAAGTTTTGCAAACACAAAAGATCATACTAAACACACGTCAGTTCTTAATTCTAACCCAAAGAATCTTCAGATTAAGATTTATATTCGATGGTAGCACTTATTTTTGCTAAGGTCAGATTTATGGTAGAGGTATATGTGTGCATGTTCATGCAAGTTTGTGCTTATTCAAGTGGTCAAATTGCTTTTTGCATCCCTGACTATCGCCTCTGCTTGCTGTAGACTCTCTGGATTATGGTGAGGGCAAAGATGATCAGCTGGAGACAGCTCATAGTTGAACTTGGGCAGGAAGCCAACCATGTTGTCAGCAGATGTTTTGCAGTATGTGGGTCACTAGGAATAATCTAAGTATTTTTTTTATTATTTTTTTTCCACTTTTCAACACTGTAAAGACCCTCAAGCTGACAACTAGAAGCACAGCTCTTCTGCTCCAAAACTATTTGTTATATAAATACAGTAAATTGTGAGTCTCCTTTGGGATTTCTGTAGCAAGCTGAACAATCGTTGTGTCAGAAAGGTGCACATGGTGTATGTGCTGCTCTGGCACAGTAGTACACTGACCTGGATTGAAAACATTTGCATTTCTTTGAGAGAGGCTTGGAGTAACATAGAACCAATTGATAACATGTTCATGTGGACCTCTTTGCTTACCTTTTCATGATCACAGTCTCTTCTGCTGGAACTTAATTCCTGTGAGAAGGAGGAAGTGCCATTGCAACAGCTTACAAACATGACATGAGCATTTTGAGAAGCCGTCTTCTATCTTCGATGTCCACCCCCCCTTCTGCACCCATTTCTGTCAGGAACACACAAACATAAATTCATATGCATCTGTATGAACACACACACACATATACTTATATATGTAGATGTGGTAATCATGGGAAAGAGGAGGGGAGTTTTCCTTGCACCTGGTCTCCCAGGCCTTTGCAGAGGATAGGCTTATATCCTAATTCCAGGTTATTAAGAGCATAGACTGCTTGTGAAAAATCTAAATCATGCAGTCTTTGGCCACAGATAATAATCATTTTGATCTTACACACTCAGATCTCTCCCCCTTGTTTTTGGACTGATGCCTGGGACAGAGTCTGTCTTAGGCTTCAGCCTCTAATAAGGGGCCAGAATTGATGTGACAGTGATTTTGTGTGCATTACTGAAACCTTTGCTCATGTAATTTTCTGATGTGCAAAATTGGGCTAAAAGTAATAAACAACTGTAAAAGCAAAGTATTTGCTTTTACGTGGAGTCTGAACTAGGCTTTTTTGCGTTCCTTGCCATTGTGAGTATTGGCCAAACCATTCTCTGCACTCCAGCTCCATTCTCCTGTAGCCATGGATGAACAGTGCAGTGAGGGAGATTTTCACATTGTCACAAGTGCTCCACTATGTGCAAATTGTATTTCTTTCCTGGAGCTGTTTCCTAGATTGTTGGCTAGGTAACTTGGATCGCCCAACAAGCTTAGTAGTTTTTGTTCCCCACTTTTTGCTAAGATAAAAAGAACTTATTTTCAAGATTCATCTTTTTCTCTGTTACAAATGATTAAATGCATGCTCATGAAGGAGGCGGGGGCAAGACTCGGTGATTTGTACTGAAGTGCTCTTGTGAAAGAAGAAACCTGTCTTGAAAGAAATTGTGTTTCTTGGAGGATTTTTCACAATCTCTTTCCATACCTGAGGTCATTCCTCCTGAGGTTTCCTGACTATGAAAGGTTTAGACTGAGACTGTGGCCAGTAGAGAAACAGGTTTTAGTGTCAACAAGAGCATGATCCTGCTTATTCCATGCTCTGAAATAGAGGAAGATGGCATCTGCTTTGGTAGCATCACACCACGGGCTTGTGGGACTGGGGGAGCTAACCCAGCAGGTTCTTGACATAACCCTGTGCGGTAACAATCATAAATAGTGGCAGTGTGTAACTGGTGAACAATTTGTATAAAACTTGCCTTGACAATAGTAGGACTGGAAAATTAAACTCTCCCATCCCTAGGAGGAAGGCAAAAGTTTATACTGGTAAAACTTTAGCAGCTGTCCTGCTCTCTGATCAGGTAGGCAACCATGTCAGACACAAATACTGCTCCTTTTATAGCCCTCCTTTTTCTAGACAACCAGTGAAGTGAATTATCAGCCTGCTAAGTCAGGTGTTACACGCTCAGACATAGGCAAAGCTTTGATTCAGGGTCTCCTACAGCTCCATTGCACCAGGGAGAAGCTGCTGGAGAAGAGCTCTCCATGGCAATGCGCCTGCCACCACTCTGCAGGGAGAGGTTGGGGAAGGAGGCAGAGGGGATATGTGGGGGAAACGTGCTTTTCTTGGCCATGGTAATGTGAGGGTGGAAGATCTTTGAGGCTCCTTTTTGTACTCCCTATTCACTCCCCTCTTCTCACTCTCAAGTATCATTCCTCCCCAAGCAAGCTGCTCCTCCTGCTGATGAAGAAAATAATGCCTGGGAAGTCAGGCAGGGTGTCCTTTCTGTCAGTCAGGAGGCAGTTGTCCCCCTGTCCTTCCCCCTTCTGAGCACAACGCAGGCTGTGAGACTGAAATTTCAAATGGTAAGGTACTGTAGCCGTTCTCTGTGTGTGGAGAAATTGGAGGATTAAGAATGAGAGTGACTGAGTGGTAGACCCTTGTATAAAAATGACAGATGCCCTGGTTTAAAAGGTGACAATTTGCCTATGCAGTGAAATGGTTCTGTCAAGGCATCAGGAAATCTGGGGACTTGAATGCAGAGAAGGAAGCATTTGAAAACACAGTCTGCCTTGAGCTTCTGAAGTAGCCTCCGAGCTCCAGAACTGATGCTTTGTAATTTTGCCTTATCATCTGCTTGGGTTTATCATGGTGGTAATAGGGATAATGACAGAGAGTCAGTCATTTCCACTTAGATGCCAGTTTTTAAGTAATAATAAGCTCACAGCGGGTTCGATTTGGTCTGCGCTGAGAGTACCTGGGGTTATTTTCCCTTTGCTTTCTCATGGTAAATTATCTCAGCCCACCAGGGCCAAGCTGATTTTCTAGCTGTAAAAACAGAGAAGACATGCAGCTCCATGCACCACGCTGTACACTTAGCTGCTTCCTCCTTTGTTGTTTTCTTTTTATTATTTAGGAAGAGAAAATTCTCAAAGCCACCCATTATGGTTTGAATCCAGGTCATAAAAAAAAAGTAAACTAATAGTGGACTGTCTCCCCTAACCCTCTCACCCCATGCATCTCTCCTCTGTATTGCATTCCCTAATGAGAACATTTAAAACCAGTGCTTATGATAATGCCCTTGTTCCCATGGACACCACAGTACTGCAGAACCAAGATTAATGGAGGACCATTGAGACTGGTCCTAAAAGATTGTCCCTCTTGTGTATTATGGTCTGTCATGCTGCATCCATTAGCAGAGAAGCGGAGGGTCCTCATCGTGTTGGTATCACTGGGACCAAATCGAGCTACTGCAAGATGGCATTTCCATAGCACATCAACAGATCATTTCACCACTGCTTAAGGCATCGTAAATTGGACTTATAGCTCAGCTGCTGGCATAAATAAGTCCCTTTGATAGTTAGTGGAAGATGTTATGACACTCCAGGGTACAGGAGGGGACATTGGCACTGTCATTTTTTTTCTCCAGCCCTGGCACCCTGGTGCCTCTGATCTTTCTGAAGATTCAGGGCACGTGCTCTTCATTATGGTTTGGGCACTAGGGACTTGTTTTTTTTGCAAGATTAATGAGCGCCACGGAAATTCTCCAGCGCATCTCGATAATTAAGTCTTTGTTTATCAAAAAACAAGTTATATTAGGAGCAGAAAATTCGCAGTAATTATTCATAATTCTAACAATTCAAGTATAGCTACCTCATTTGCCTGGGTAATTCTGCTTTTTAATTTCTTGCATACATTTGCATATTAATTTTGCCCATCGGCTGCAGCAGGCTTTGACAGTTTGTTACTATGTGATGGTTTTCACAGGGGTGCGACTCAGTTGGGTGGCATTTCGACTGGGTGCAATGATAAATTATGAATTTTCTAATTTGCTGCATAATGAAGTAACCCTTTCCAACCCAATTAAAAAAACAACAAAAACAAAACAAAAAAAAACCCAACCCAAAGATGGTGTCTTTTATATAATATTTCCCAGGTATTTAATCTCTCTGGTTTTGTTGTTGTTTTGCAAGCATTTTTTTCACTGAAAAAGCAGATGACTGCATTTGCAGCCTTTCAGAATGACTGTGCCTTTCCATACATCAAACATGATTCATGATTCATGTATCCCCAGACTACATTCATGCTGTAAATTGGCCACTCCTCAACCCTCAGGGCAATCACGGATGATAGCAAAGAAGTCCTAGTTTCTTCTCTGATGTCCAATTTGGGCTGTAGTGATCTGTGTGCATGAGTCTGTCTGTCTGTGTGTTGGGGAGCAGGGATTTCAAATGAGGGAAATAAATGATGTGTGTTTGTTTTACATACTTACTCGAGAGGCTGTACTGTTGTAAATTAACTGCTAAACTACTGTGTGGGTTTCCTTCTAATTTCTTAAAATGGTTGTAGAAGTAAATATATAGGTGTTTATTATTTCAGCATTGTGAAAAAGGATCTGTGGAGACTTAATTTGTGGGTGAGAGATAAGGGATTTTATCTCAGTGTTGGTAAGTGTGTTTGGTACATTTGGTACATAATGCAGCACTTAGGAAGCACAAGTATTGCTGGGTAAAATTTGTGGTATTTCATTATACAACTGCAGACGGGCAAAACAGTTTAGAAATTCTGTAGGCCTGATGCCATCCTGACTTTAAAGAATCTGAAATAACCCAGCCAATCTGTTTAGCATGGTGCAAATACTGTAATTATACAATTATGTTGCATTTTTAATATAGAACCATTCCTATAAGTTTGGTTGTCTCTTAAAATTCTGCATTATTAAGAAACCAAGCCATGATTTTATCGGAGGCTACACCACAACCACATGGCAGTAGATCATGAAGGATTTTGACATTAATACCCCACAATCAAGCAGCAGAGAGCACACAGCACTGATGCAAACCAACCACAAAGTGCGGATTACACGACATTAATTCTGCACGTCCCCATACGGTGAGCGAGGAGCCCTCCACGCTACCCTGGCCCAGGCTGGCAGCCCACCCCACACAGCTCCAACACCACTTTACAGGAATGCAGCAGAGCTGCTGAGAACACTGCCATTCAGCGCTGTCAACATTATTATAATGCACAGCAAACAATGTAAGCCTGGCACAACCGGAGCGCAGGGATATTATAGCATAATCACACAGCTAAATTCATGCCTACAGTACAGAGCAAGCAGCAATAACACTGAGCACAATACAGCACTGTCATAACATATATTAAAGCCATTCAGCACAGCCACAAAGTGTGGTGGCATGTTGCATGTTTGTACATAAGAGTGGAAGCAGGCTGTACAGACAGAGCAGGGCTGGGACTGCTCACCACAGCTGGATGCCCACCCCAGACCAGACACAAGAACCTACAGCTGAACAACCACAGTGAGACACAGGCAACACCACCAACACACAGCATGCATACCTCTGGTACAAAACATGGACCCACAGCACAAGCCCATAAGAAGGCCCAGCTAAATGCCTGGCATATGCACTCATTACTGCAAAATTTCAGTGTGCTGAGTGATACTACAGCAGAGTTGCAAAACACTTTGCCTCACACTGTCATAAAAGAATTAAAACTCATCTCAAATGTATCACAGTAACCTGAAAGAGAACACCTTGTTACTACTTTAAATTAATTATGAGAAAACCTCCCTACTTGATATTTTACCAGTGGAAAACACAGCTTCGTCAAAATCAGGCTTTCTATAGGAATGTTTTGGTTTAATGACATTTTGACAGGTGGGGAGGAGGTTCTTTGTGGTTTGTTAAATAAGCCATTTAGACTTTTTTTCTTTTTATATTCCTTCTTCACTTAGAATATTTGTATGATTAAAAAGTTTTTAATACATCAAAAATGTCCAAGTCAATATTATTTTAACAATCAAGTCAGTGTTATTTTAACAATGATGGTTAACCTCAAATTTCCCCTCTAATTTAGCTTTGTGGTGAATGCAGTTTTTTGATTCTGAATAGGAACAATTTCCTTTTAATATGCAAGAGTGGAAGTCCTGTCTGTCTTCTAAGAAGGACAGTGCAAAACCCTGCAAGTGCTTAGGTGTGCTACCAGTAATCCAAAAAAGTCATAAAGCTCCTCAACACTGTGCTTAGTGCAGCAAGAACAGGAAGACTAATGTTGAGTCGCTGTGATGTTGCTGAGATGATATAATGCATCTGCCATTATAAGCCTTCCCCTTCCCCTTTGGCTGAGAAGTGTCAGTCTGGAGGGTGTCTATAACTTGGGGTGCCCCATGGAAAGCATGGGTCCTCACACTGTGGGTCCTCACCCATGTGGTGGTGAGGCTGACATGGTGCAGCACAGGGGAGAGCTGAAACAAAACCATTACACTGTCACAGTCTTGTTTCCTGGTGTCTGCTCGACAAAACATTAGAACTGTGTAAAGGAGAAGCAACTGATCATTAAGTGTATGCTAATAACATGAGTCTTCAACTGAAAACATCAATACACTCCAGTAAAATGCACAGTTAATATCTGGCAATTAATATTTATCTAATCTGATTTATACTAGGGCTCTCTATAATGCTTGCTACTGTATCACCTATGCTGTGATCAAATGCAGTAGACATCCATAGTGACGCATCTTCCCAGACTTCAGTTTCCTCCCTTTCCTCATTCTCCTTCACTTTGTTATTTATTATTATTCAAATTTATACATCACTAAACAAAAGAGCACTCATCCCAAGCCACTGATAAACTCTTAAAAATACATCTAATAAAATGAGCAGTCTCCATAATTATCCATGGATAAAAAAGCAACAGCAACCGTGTGACTAGACTAAATTTAATCAAAATCACTAACAAATTACCACCACAGTTCCTTCGAACTATGTCTTTTCTCATCTTTTGCCAATGAGCTGTACAGAGAAGGCTGGTTTTACACTGACACCTGAAGACTGTTGAATCAAAAATCAAATGGATTTGAAGGTGCAGGGAAATGCCCTTTCCCTTTTAAGGGAATTACCCGTGATGATTTCTTAGGAAACAGTAGCAATAGCACGTCTGTTGAAACAGTATGTACATCAGTTTGGGTGTAAAATTGCAGCATGGCATTGAGACTGGTTGTGCCTGGGTGACTAAAGAAGAATAGTTAAAATTTAAGAAGTTTTATTTAACTCAAGTGAAGACAGCCTTAGAACCAATGACCATTTAAGAGAAGAGAGCAATTTAAAGCCAACCTCAGTCATCTTCAATTGGAGAGTAGAAACTTTCTAATGTGGATTGTGTATTTGTATTGTTTCACAGGATAGAAATAATTTACTTTGACTCTTAATCGCAGCACTCAGTTGCTGCAGTAGAGGTTAACCCAATTCTTTCTGCCAAGGGAGACTCAGAAAGGCCTGGGACATTCTGGTTTGGAGAGGGGCCTTTGCACACACGCTGACTGACCTCCAGCCCTAGTGAGCGAGGTTACAATTTATTTTCTCTTAATTATCTTCAGAAAACAATGGTGGACTATCAAGAAGAGGTTGCTATGTGCTTGTGGAGGAGGAGGAACAGTATAATGAGACTTTGGAGGCATGAAGCCCATTGGAATGTTTCTGGAGGACTTTGTAAGATAGGGAAAGCCAAACTTGGGGTAGTTGTATACATACTACCCTTTGGGAGTGCTCCATGTAGGGGATTATCCTCAGAGGCAGGCCACGATTGCTTCCTTGAAAGTGAGCTGTGAGTCCAAAACAAAACCCAAGGGTTAGATAATCATCCAGCAGCGTGGACTATCAGGGATCCAGTGCTCAAGGGCACACTCTGACCTCCTTTTCCTTAGCTGTGTAGAAGTACCTGAATTGCCTTAATCCTTTGCTGATAGCATGAATTATTTTTCCTCCTCTGTGGAGAAGGTTTAGTGGGTTTGACATTCACTTAAACTTATTCCCTACTATTTCCTGACCTGAAATACGTTTTCAAAATTGGCTGTGATGTGAGCCTAGTTTAGGGATTTAACTCTGTAGACCACTCCTTCATGGGCCATTTCCTTTCCCAACACCTTAAGCCTCTGCGTTTGACTCTTACAAATGCTTCACTATGTGAATCACTGTAGGTGTTCCAAATAAGCCTGCCTTTTTGTAGTAAGTTAAATACATTATATTCCCTTTATATATTCCCTGTATTCGTGAGGTGACAGGGATTGTTCTGCTAGTGTTTCTTCCTTCAAGATTTTGTACTGCACTTCAGAAGTGCACTACTTTTGGGGGGTTCATACTAGAGTGAAGACAAACCCCTGGGCTTCTGGCTTGTGCACAGTGAGAAAAGCCCTCTTTGTATCCTTTCATGCATATCATCTGCTGCTCATCTACTGAGTTTTATTAATAATGGCAAATATTTTGCCTGGAAATAATATATTTGTATATCATTCATATATATAAACAGTTTAAAAATTATGTCTGACTTAAAACTGACTCTGGAATTTTTAATACAAAGGAGCAGGATGTGTAACTCCTTTGTTCCCTCTTCATTATATTGCACCTGTATTCACCTGCAGAGGTGTGGGTATAAAACTTGCTTCCTTACTACAGCTAGCTAGACCAATTTGTCCCTACAATATGACAAATAGATAATGTATTTAGTACGGTAGGATATGGAAATAAACTTAGGGTATTTAAAAAAAAAAATTCACAATTTCCAACTAGTTATAGTTACTTAATATAGCTTTTTAAAGCTCCTTTTCAAATGGAATTGTACATGAGGGGAAAACCATGATTTTTCATTGTTGTAGAAAATCTCAGAATATCTAAAGTCAGAATAACCGCAACCAAAGGAACAAAAATTTGTACATTACTCCCCAGGTACTGCCATATCTTGAAAGCTTCAGCCTGGAGAAGCTGCATGTTACTTTCTCTTGTGTATGCAACTACAGCTGACTTGTTTTACTTGCTATTTTTCTAGCTATAGTAGGTGCACAGCTCCCCTGCAGGGTGAGTACACAAATAATTTCCTTCCTTCTGCAGCAGCAGGTAAACTTGGGCAAAGGTCAGTGAAGTTTTGTGCCAAAATACACATGGCAAACTGTGAAAATACTCCAAGTGGATTCCAGAACTCGTTACTCCCTTTTCATCAGTGACCACCAAAGAGATATGCAGACTGTCCCCAGACATGGTTCTCTAGGGCTTCAGTAATTTGATCAGTCAGTTTGCTCAACACGCAGAAGGCCTTAACTGTGAAACTTTAAGTGTTCTTTTTTCTTCAAAAAAGCACCTTTATATCTATGAGGTTTAGAATATGTAAACGAAAAATGGAAGCATCTCTGAAAAAGCACTACCAAGTCTGTAAATCAATATCTGAGGGTAAGCTGGAGAAGAATGATGAGCCCAGCCAGCCAGGGCTTGTACCCAGCACTTGCAATGTGCTTTGCCTCTCCTGCTTACTTGTGTCTGTGCCACATCTACCTTGCAAACAAAGGCTTATAACTTGTGTAAGGCAGGCTACCCTTTTTTATGTGGACTTGGATAAGCTTCCCAGGTTTAGCTTTGGAAATGTTAACTGCTGCTTTTTCTGCTAGGTGTAATGTTCATCTCCATTAAAATTAGTATTCCCTAAAAATGTCTCAGAATTATTCAAACAAAGAGGATTTCAACTATGTACAAATTTGTGGTAAGGTGTAACTGGCAAATCAAACTGGGATGATAGCTTTTGTCATTTTGGTGAAAATAGTTTTAATTTTTTAAAAATGTATTTTAAAAAAAAATTAAAGAAAGAAAAATCTCAATTTCATTTGCCAAAATGAAACATTTTGTTGAAAAATTATTTTCTGTAACAGTGTTTTAATAGAATAAAACCTTCCCCCACATTTATTAAAAAAGCAATATTTATAATTCATCTTCAATGTGACAACAATAAGTTAATCATTATTAATAATAATAAAATACCAGTGAAGGGACTGAAAACTTTCTAAAATGACTGTGTGAAAAATATGCAAGACAGCAAGTTCAGAACCTAAAGCTATAAATACACAAGGGAATAGTTATTTAACATGTGCTGTAATTTGCAGTATTTAAATCTAATATTAGAGCTGTGGCTTTTTTATGTAAAATCTAGAATACTTCAGCAATGTTATGCAAAAATTGTCATTTCTGCATTTGCTGAAATTTTGCTGTGTTTTATAAGAATGCCGTGTAGTTGTAATCCATGTTAACTAAGAACTTTCTCATTATATTATATGACATGAAAAAAAGCTTTAATTTTCCTGACTTCAGTAAAGACAAACTGTATTTGAATTCCTGTAATGATCTGCAAGGACTGGCAACACACAGCAAATTTTGTCAAAAGGATGATGTGCATTGACTTAACTCTCTTGGTTAATGGGTTCAATCTTTATTTTTTGTGACATGGGAGGAAAAATTCAATATATAATTTTGTGTCATTTAGGGGAAACACGAATGTAGAATCAAGAGAGAGCAAGGGAGAAAAGTAATAACTGTTCAAATAATTTTAGCCTGAGAAGCAAATAGATTTTACTTCAGTGCCCAACCCCCCCAAACTGTATTTGTATACACACTGGTTCAGAGTTTAAGATTCAGATAACACTCAGTATTCAAATTTGTCGTAAGCCATATGTGCAGGTGAGAAATTGCAATGTTTTGAACTGTTTAAAATTCATTTTATTTGAAACTGTGCTTTAAAACCAGAACAGTCCTGCTAACATTCTGAACATCACTTGACTCTTTAATAGTATTGCTTGAGATATTTTGAGCAGAGCTAATTTTAAAGTACAGGTAGTTAGCTAGAGTTTAGACCGCTTACCAGCTAAGAAGTTGCGTCACATTTGCATCAAACTTGATTATGCTATTTGCTTCTAGTAGTGTATCACGTGCATACCTTTGCTTAATTTTATTTTGCTTGTAATTAGGGCAGTATGCACAGCACTCCAAAGGATCAAAAAAAGGCAACATTTTAAGTGGCTGCTCCTGTAAAACTGCTTTGGTAGGGTGATGGTGTTTTAGTAATGTACTAGTGTATAAAAAGAATTGAGTACAAGCTAGGAATGGACAATACCATTATGCCATTTTTATATAAGATATAAACCTAAGCCCATATATTGGCACCCTGAGGCTTGCTTATTTCACTGTCTCATATTCTTGATGGCCAATTCTGGAGGCAGTTGTGAACAGCCTTCTTGCTGAGGTTAGGGCTCAATGGAAAGCAGTGCTGCTGGGATCTAGACAATTCCCATCCTGTCTAACTTCAGCATGTTATTTTCTTTTCCCACCCAGCTTGCTATAAGTTTTACAAGCCTATTGTTTCCTAGCCACCAGTGATGTATTTTGGAATAACCTTTAATTTGGCACCCTGTCTTTATCAGCCCACAGTGCTTTTTTTTCTCCACAAAAGTAAACTAGTGTTACTTGTTCACTAACCCAAATGCAGTAGCAATATTCAGGAGAGAAACCAAGACAAACAAAACTGATTAGGGCAAGAATTGCTTTCAGAGGACCTATTTCTGTCACAGGGGGATGGATAAATAAAATAATGGTTCAATAATTCATGCAAGGCGCAGAGGAAAAACACAGGAAATGTGAAAAAAAATGACATGTAAAGGAAAACTGAAGTTGATAACTGCTTTAATCAGCTCAGGTGATAATTCTAAAATGAATGGAAATATAACTCCTGTTTTCATTTCATGAATGGCAATATGCTTTTGGATATGTGTTTCCCTTCCAGAAGTTCACTTATGTCTTCTTCTCCTTGCTGCAATGTGAGATGAAATGAGATTTGCCCACGACCTGGACATAAATGTTATCCATATCACCAAGAGGCAGCATGAGCTAATGGACATCATGAAGCTGGAGACAACAGGCACCCAAGACTCAGTCCTCAGCTAAAGATTCATTTTGGGAACAGAACTAAGTCCCCTCATTGCTTCGTACCTCAGTTTACCTGCCTTTAAGAAAAGATATTAATCTGCTTCCTTGGGGAGTCACAAGGTGTAAGGAATATACAGATAATTCTCTGGGAGCTTTTAAACCATTGGTGTCTCTAATGAGTGATGAGCACCTCTGACTCCTTTTCACTCCCTTAGCCTTTTGTACCTCCATTTGGTCACAGTATCCTTCCTGAGATTCCTATGTCAGCTCGATATAAAAAGAGAAGAAGTTGCTATGGCACCAACTAGCTGCTCACAGGGAAGGCAGAGAGGAGTAAGCAGGGTTGACTGGGGTCCGGGAAATGGTGGGACCAATGTGGAAAGGCAGTGAGGAGGGCTCAGAGGCGAGACTGGGGGCTTTCACACCTGCAGCTGTGCAGCCGCTTCTGTCAGGGGTCAAGGTCTGACAGTCCCTTGATGCAAGCCCTGGGAGTTGGGCTCTTGCAGGATTTATGTGGAAGCATGCTATTGTTTCACAGGAATTCTTTGTGCTGGCTGCTTGCTTTTGTTGGCCTGCTGGAGGCAGGGGCAGGTCACTTGTGTCACAACCCCAGCACTATGCTGAGGTCCCAGCCCAGGGGGAGGGCAGCCGTGGGAGACTTGAGGCACCATGTTGGCTCAGAAAGGTCGGGTCCCAAAGGGCTGGGACGAGGAAGGTGCTGGTGTGTCATTGGATGAGAGGCTGCTGAAGAAGTTGAAGCCTCTTTTTCTGCCTCTCCCTCTCCTTCTCTCTTTCCTCTCCATCTCTGCCTGCCCCCCCTCCCACCAGCCCTTTGTCGACACTTGATCATTTACATCAAGTTGACATTCGCAGAGTTTACTCAGGGGTCTGTAATTGTATTCTTTCACCGGTTCTGCATTACCAACCATGAAAATGGAATCTTATCATCCCTGACCAATTTTTAATGTACAAAATGATTTGGCCGAGGTTCAAAGGGAGTCACAATTGAAATCAGGTGAATGATACATGTAGGTTTTTTTCAGTTTCTCCGTGCCTTGATTTGATTTTTCTAGTATGGCATACAGGGAGATGTAGCTTATTTTATATGTGTGTGTGTGTGTACAAGCTATATAAATGCATGTATATATTCTGCACATATATCAACGCACTATCTGCCTATCTATATTTTGTGTACATATCACTCAAATTTACCCATTTGCAATGCAATGGATGACAATGAAGTTTGCTCTAATCCCTAAAAAGCAATCAAAGAATTGGAACGGGGTTAAAGCCTGCTGATAGTGCACTGCGATTAATAGGACGTTATTAAATAGCTCCCCCTCCTCCAGCTCCTCTTCCCTCCACCCTCCTCCCCCGCCATCTTGCCAGATAAAAAGAGGCCTTGGTGAGAAAATAAATAAAAAAAAGAGGTTACATTTACATTATAAAGAATAGGGAAGAAAACAATAGGGAATCCTCCTCACTGAAAGGCATACCAGCTCCAAAGGGACAGAGTCCTCAAAGTATGGAGGGGGGAAGGGGAGTTCCTGCTTTCAAATATCATTAGAATTTTTTATCTTTGGGCAGTTTCATATTGTGAATAATATGGACATTTATAACTCACTCATGCTACTTCTTTCAAGAGGACAGTTCCTTAAGATCAAGGAATCTATCAACTTACATAGCTCCCTTAGCTATCATATCTAAGTGCCTCACAAACAGGAATATATTTATCCACACATTCTCTGGGTAGGAAGGAAGTGTTCTTGTCTCTATTTTACAGATTGAGGAGAATGACAAAGAGATTTAAGGCCTCAAAACGGCTGCTGGTTTTGGAGGGCTTGTCTTGAGGCACCCAGGACTTCTTACATTTCCACTTTTCTAAGAGCTGTCCTTGTACTCCTGCCCAGATGCTAAAGACCTTACTAGTATTTCTGAATGAAATTGTTTCTGAAAACTACAGTGAAGAAATGCCAGGTTGGACACTTTAGAATCATTGGCCACTTTTAGAACAAGTGAATTCCTTGAGGTCATGCAGAGAGCAGATGGCCATCTTGAGATCTGACCCTGGCCTTTTCCAACCACAAGATGCTATTTCCTAAGACAGCAGAGAGCATGTGCTGGTAAGGGACTTTGTGTCCATATGGACTTGGAATATTGAGAAAATCACCTGGAGGGGCTTTCTGCTTCATGCTCAGAGTAGACCAATGATGGTCTAAATGCTTAATGTATAACAAGCCTGTTGTGGGATTGAATGTGTTGTCACTATGCAAGAGAGGTGTGTACAGCTTTCATGAGGGCAGGCTGTGCAATGACAATAGAGCAGAGGTTCCAAGTTCTCTTAGGGTTAATACTTTCTGGGGGAGGGACAATGGTATAACTGTTAAGAAAGCATATGTTAGGTGGGGATTTGTAGTGTTGAAGTGACTGGTAAAGCAAATAGCATCTCAGGATACTCTGCTGGTGACATCAAACTCAAATCTCTGGGAAAAAGATAAACCAAACCTGGAAGCATGCTTAAGCCATATGTGCTACGAAGTAAATCTTGTGACTGAATTCTCACAAGGTTCAGTGTGTTTTTTTCCAATATCCATTTGTCTTACTTGGCAAGTTGAATTATTTGACATCCTTAAATACATTTACTATTTTAATCATACTCCAGTTCTAAAGAAACTCTCCCTGAAATATTTGACCACCATGAAAAAAGTAATTCTTTAAAGAAATCATCAGTTTCTCTGATTTTCTGTGGAACCCCACTACTGGGAATATTACTGAAGTCAGTGTCCTAGTGCAACTTCTTTGCTTTGAATATGAAGTGTAAAACCTATGCTTCTAAAACTAACATTCATATACACTGTGACCTTCTGATAAATAATTTTATGGAAAAAAATATTTTCCTGTAACTTTTTCCTGTGTGTCTGTTAATGGTGATATTAATGGCAGAATATAGACACTTCCAAAAGTTCACATTCAAGCATGTTTTGCTTATTTTATACCCTATTTCTCATCTCATGTAGCTGTGATTTTATACCAATAACCAGAGATTAAGTTGGACCAGAACAAAATTGTTGTTCATCTCCTATATTTATTCAGATAATGTTTTGATGTTCTATGGTGAATAGTGTTACTAAAAAGGATCTGCACGCTCCCTTTGGAGTTGTTCTGGCAGGGTGGCTTTCCAGACTGAAGTCAACACGTGCACACACAACTGGGAGAACACAGTTGGTTACCTGACTTCATAAGTATCCAGTGACACAACTAAAAATGTGATGATGGTTAAGCACTGGCTCAAAGATGACAAAAATCAAAGAAAGCTTTTCAATGCAAAGCTTTGTTTTCGTAGTCTGTGTTCTTGAATAAATGTGTCAGTGATAAAGCAGTGGTCTCAGCTACTACTCTCATATATAAACTGCTTGACATTGTCATGAGAGAAATCAACAGAGCTGCAATTGTAAATAAGAATTTCCTTGATGCAGAGACAATGGCACTGTTTTCTAAGGAATATAAAATGGGAAACAAAATAACAAGTAATTGCTGCTTAGGTTTCAGCACAATGCTTGCTGTGATTGGTGATTGTCCTGAGAAACATATTTGAAAATGGCTCTTTCTTTTTCCAAAGGGAAGCTTTGGGTCTTTTCTTTGTTTGTTTGTGAGGGGCAGGAAATTAAAAAAATAGTTAGTAGAGTTTTTTTAATGTAATTTTTTAGGAAACTAATATATTTCTGCCTAGCAAGAAGAGTATCAGAAAATAAAGACAAATGCACTAGCATACTGGGAAGGTGAGAGATGTTAATTTTCTTTATTCCTTAGTGTGCTGAAGATTTTTTTAGCATGTTTCAGACAAAAGACAAACTTTGTACTTCGGAAAACTAGTGATGCTTCACTTCCACAAAATCATTGTGAGTAACCTGGGAAATTGAAAACAGTGCTGCTGGTGGCTATCGGGACAATGTCAAGATGATAGCTCTGATTCTGGCAAAGGTGAGGTATGTTGCAGACTGCTGAGATATTTTTACATTTAGTTAACTGTTGTATTTTGGTATTTAATGATCTAAGTATGATTACTTTCTTTTGTCCTTGCTGTGGTACAAATCCTTGTCATGATATAAAAATAATAGCACCCATTTCACCATTTTAGATATAATTTTAATATGATAACTTTTGTACTTAGCTTTACTGTAAAAATTGTTATGTATATAGCATATAATAAGTCAAGATGGTCTTCTGATTTTGGTCACAGTGGTATAGAGACTAGTAATATATACCATTTGTTAAAAAAGAATGACACAAAAATTTATAAGGGGCTATAAATATCATAATGAAGACCTACAATAAAGTCGGCTTTTAGCTGTTGATTTTTATTATTGTAGGATCACCTGTCAGGAGCATTCCTGACATTTGCCAGAGTTAGAAAGATTTATCCTTGGGCTAAAGGGAAATGCCACAGGCAGAAACTGTGATGAATTGAGAGTTTTTCACAGTAGATTATCTACAATTAATGCTAAAAGAAAGGCAGATGAACAGAACTATTACACCCCCACCAAATCAGTTCTCGAATCAAAACATCATGACTAGAACTACCTACTTAAACAGGGTTTCATTTTAGTTTTGAGTGAAAAAAAAGAGCTCGTTCATGAAATCTAAAAAAAAAAAAAAAAAAAAAAAAAAAAATTCACAAGTGATGCATTAATCCTTGGATAAAAGGAAGCTTGGGAGTTAACCAAAAAAGTAGTAATACAAACTCAAATAAAAGCTGGGGAAAACATTCCAATGTAGTTGATGGAAGCAACATTTTCACACAAACTATTCTGTATATGATCTGAATTTTGTTGTATGCAGGTCAGCCTAGGAAGGTATCTAGAAATCAAAACAGATCAAAAACTAAGTTTTGATCTCACAAAGGACATATCAGAATAAAAATAAAAGTACAAATGCTTTGGGGAAAGAAAACTTTCTAAAACATTACCTTTACAATTAGAAAACTGTTTATTTTTTATGTTTTCAATTATTTCAATTATTTCAACTTATTCATTAAACTGAATCTGCTGTAGTGTTTACTAGAACTCCACTTTGGGTGTGTGATGGCCCAGCTAGCACTATATATTGGGTTCACAGCTGAGCTTTATTTTCTCTAATGCAATTACTCAGGGGTCCACATACTTCCTGAAGGTTTCTATATAAGGATAGAAAGAAAAGTAGTTCCATTTTTTTTTTTTTTTTAGCTTTATGCTTTATTTGGTATTGGTGCCTGGATGGACTGGAAAGGTATGTCAGTGAAGCACCTGAGAAAACTGCAATCAAGGTAGGGAGCTGAATCTTACCTTTCTGTTTCTACTTTGGAAAAATATGTAATAATTGTAAAAAAAAAATTAATTTTCAAAGAGCATTTTAATTATTCAAAAATTGTGTTACTTGCACATGGGCTATGTTAGAAAACACAAGTTACAGTCAGAGTTCTGATAGTCTGATTCACAAAGTCAGTTGTAAAGTGTGTGGCTACTCCTCTTTTTGTGATTGTATTGGTTGTGTCTAGAAGCAGCATGGACCTTGGGCATGGTCCTTTTCATGGGGGCAGAACAGAGTAGGGCTAAACTCCTAGTGTGGCTGTGTTCTATGCAACTTGCTGTGTTGCACCACATACATGTTACTTTCTATTGTCCATTAATATACTTTGAAAAGGCTTTCTACTTCCTCGTTTTTCTTTCTTCTTCCTTTTTTCTTTTTTCTTTTCTCGCATTGAGTCAGTTTTATCCGCTCATATGCAGTTCATTTTTGTGTAGATTTACATTGTTATTATTGTAATTTCTCAGTATTTAGACAAATATGAACGTGAAGAAATATCTGCATAATTTGTAGTTTAAAATTTGAGGTTTGGAATATTAGTGAAAGAACTCAGGAATAATTCATGAGCATCTGCGGAATGGGAAACAATTTTCTAGGAAATGTGAGTTTTATCTGAGAGAATTTGTGGCACGAGCCAAGAAAATATTAAAAAACAAAACAAAAACCAACAGTCTGATTAAACAATTTGTAAATGTGTTCCTGGATACTGGCTTTCTGTCTCAAAGCCTTTCATCAGATAGGCCCACTTTCCTAAAACTAAACGACTTGCTCTGTGCCCAGAGCATTGCAGACCTGTCCCCCTGCATCTGAGACCCAAACTGAGTTATTTTCTGGTCCTTACAAGGTCTAAAAGTTCTGCAGGTTTTAGTTGCCTCTGTGCAAGCACTGTACAACCAGGAAATCAAAGCAGAAGACACTGGATTTTTACCTCTGCGAAACAGAAATGACAGTAGCAACATGCAGTGATTAGAGTGCACTTAGTGGTTTTCCTGAGTAGAACCATGTGTTAAATGCCCCAGGAGGCCACAGTTATGTGGAAGGGAGGCACCTTGCTCTTTCCAACTTCCAGTCAAGCTTGGGTCTGCATGCCAAGATTATAATGTACTGCTGCTTTTTAAATTTTACTCATTGTGTGTGACATGTCAAATCAATCTCATATAAAAAACTGAGTTTTTTTTAAATCAACAATGTAAAAAGCCTGGTAGCAATAGAAAATATTCCATAACATTAAAAAAAAAGGCTGGGGGAATCTTAATTTTAAAAGCAGCAGCATTTCTCTACATTGCTAGTTACTCAGACATTGCTATATCTTCATGTGTGAGAAACAGGCAGGGAACCTGATTAGAAGCAGACGCAATCAATAACAGTGGGATTGATTCTCCCCCCTCAGTCTCTGAGTCATATACAAAAAGTAAACAAACTGTACATGGGGAGATGTGACAGTGTTGTGGTAATACTATGCCTTTTAGTATAACTGAGTGCAATGTTTCTTTTTCCTTTTTGCATAAATGAGATTACTAGGCTTTTATCATCCAACAAATATTTTTGACTCTTTGTCCATATAAAAAATGCAAAATAATTTTTGGCCTCCCATTCTTTAAATTATTGAAGATGCTATTTGGAAAAGGAAAGAGCTGCTCAGATGCCTTACCCTGGGCAGTGCAAGAAGATCTAGAGATCTACCAGATTTGCTTTGCTGTTTGGTCTTCATAATGCTGCAATTAATACTGAAACACACGGCGAGTCAAAGCAGTAGAGTCCAATACACCAAAGTATATGATGCTGAGCCAAATATTATGGATAGATTTGCTAAATACCTACCTAAAATAACAACTCTAAGTATCCATATTTGAGACTGGTGAATACCTTAAAATATTTTAAAGAGTGCTTGTGTGGAACTGAAGTTCTCATATGGAACTGAAGATCTCTCATGGGTCGGGTTAATTGCACCCTTGGTTTAAAAAACACGAATTTCTGAAAACCCTTTCCTATGACAGCTTCACTACAGCTTTTCTAGCCTGTTACAGTTCAAAGTATCTTAGGTTTTGGATCTGCGAGAACAAAGTCCAGCCACCAAAGACTGGGTGCAAGCATAAAGTTGTAGCTGACAAATAACACAGGCAAAGTAATATAAACCCTTGAAGGTATGGCAAATATGTTGTAAGGCCAGAGAGAGAGAAAATAAGAAAAGATACAAGGAAAAGAGAGAGACAAAAAGGGAGAGAAAAGAGTAAGAAAGCAAGCAAGAAAGAAAAGAATGAGGGAATTGGAGAAAGTCAGCACCATGGGTCCAGAGGTGTCCAGGGAAGGTTTCTTGTTCAAGATGGTGTTCTGATTCTACACAGGGCCCCATGCAGGCTGGTGGGTTGGTGAAGGACTATGATGAAATGGGAACCTCAGTGATGCTTATATGCTCCCGAATTCCTACCATTCCAGGCAAATGATTCACTGCTCCTTGGTTGGCCCATGGAGAGGGAAAAATCATTTTTCCAGCTTTCCTCCCTAGGAGGAGAGCTGTCATTTAGCATCGTCAGTTGGCTGCCCGGTATCAGCAGGGGGCTAGACGTCTCCCATTCGGTTCAGAGACAGAACAGGAAAGGGGACAAGAGTGAGAGAAGAAAATCACCAATCCTGAATCCAAGCACTGAGGCAGCCAACGGGGGAGGGTTGATGTTGATGAGACTCCCCAAGGCCACCAATGCAGCCCCACATTTTATAGGCCTGTTTCTCTTAGTAAGTGTAGTTGAGATGTATGAGATTGAACAACTGGAGCAGACCTTCACCCACTTTGCTACTCAATCCTTATCTCTACCGTGTGCAGTCCCTAGGCCATATGCAGACCCTTATCTCTCTCCTTCCTCTCCAGCAATCCCTTTGGAAATACTTATTGAGGATTTGCTTGGGATGTATGTGTTTTTTGGTTTTTGCAAACGTGACTTGGTGCCCACTCCCTGTGGAGAAGTTTTAGAGAGGTCCGAGAGTCCAGTGGAGGGTGTTCATCCCATCCCTTACATAGCCTTTCCTTTCGCTTTCAAATATCTCTCTGCTTCCATTCTAGTTTTCCAGTCAGCCATGGAATGTCTTGCTATCTTCCACTCTCTTACCCACTTTTGCTCTAATCTCTATTGCCATCTTGAAGCTTCTCACTCTGTCTCAAAACTCAGGAAAAAGATAAGTATTTTTCAACTTTTATTCTCCTAAAGCCTTTGTGTATTGAAGCCATTGAAAAAACAGTGTTAAAATGGAAGAGTGGCCATCCTGGAAAATTTCCATTTAACAAAAGCATATGGAGAAACGAACTTGGTTACATGCCATGGTGTCTGAATCTAGTAGAGGCTCAAATAGAATCATAGAATAATTTGGATTGGAAGGGACCTCTAAAGGTCATCTAGGCCAGCACCCCTGCAGTAAGCAGAGACATATTCAACTAGATCAGGATGCTCAGAGCTTTTCAAGCCTCATCTTGAATATCTCCAGGGATGAGGTATCAACTACTTCCCTGGGCAACCTGTTCCATTTTTCTACTACCCTCATGGCAAAGAACTTTTTCCTAACATCTAATCTAAACCTAATCTTCTCTTATTTAAAACCATTGCCCCTCATCTCAATACTTTTCCTTCTGCAGATACCTCATGCCTTTAAGGAGATACACAAAGCTAGAAGCAATCTTACAGAATTCCACAAGTCAGTAATTCTGGCCATATGCAGTAAATTATCTGGATTCACCAAATGTGATAAAGCACTACCACCTGCCTTTAAACTATGTTGTTCTCTCTGTTCATGTGCTTATAAACTGCCTCAGTGTTTATCCAGAAAATTCAGACCTCTGTGAATAATATCTTGTTGGGAGTTTGAACTCTCTCAAATAAACTCTTCATATTAGTAGATCCTACTGCCATCAGACTGCTGTACCATGTTTAATTGAAAGTGGCAGGGAAACACTGTACAACTGCTTCTAAAATGCCTGGGAGCTATTTGAAAGCTTTAACATGTTGAAGGGGGAAATGGCCTGGTTCTATCTGCCTTTCTTGAGGAAGGGGAGTGGGTGCTGAGAGGGAGAAAAAAATTAACCTTCTTGTGCTCCAGAACTAGGTTTTTTTAATGTGTGCATGGTTTTGGGGATACACTGATTTTTGAAGTGAATAAATTTCTGTGGATACCCCTTCTGCAATGGGATTATCGAAGAACCCAACTACTTGTTAATTGACAGTCAATTTCTTCAAGTATTAGTTAATTTTAATTTTTTTGAGAACTTGGCTGTGCTAGTGCACTTGTTTGTGTTTAGTAGAAAATATACTATGTGTGAGACCAAGGTAATAGCCTTAGTCATTTAAACAAATCTAGGAAAGAGCCGTCCCTCTTCTGAATACTGAGCTAAATGGCAACCTGGTGTCAACAATAAGGAATGACATTTGTAGCATCTAAGTATTAGGAAACCTTCAGATAAGCTCCACTTACATTTCCTGGTAGGAGTCTTTCTGGCAAGAAAGATCACCTTTAGTAGGGTAAGAAACTACTTATTTTCAGTCTTTAATGTAAGCATGTCCTGTGTTGTGGGGTTTTTTTGTTTTTTTTTTTAATTATTATTATTATTCTACTTGAACAATTTATTTAGAATATTGTTGAAGAATGCATTTAATAGGACAGTGCTTTTTTTTTTTTTTTCCCTTTATTTTTCCTGAGTGGGCACTGTAGCTTACTCAGGTTCATTGATCTCTCCTTTTACATTACATCATCTAGTCTGAGGATTTACCCAGCAGTTGATTAAATCTATCACAGAACTGTTCTTGCTTAGATGCCTAAGTATTGTGGTTTTAGAATTCTGTGAGTAGTCTGTAATTAAAGCTGTGGTGTAGCTTTGGCAATTTTCTGTACATCATTCATACATGAAGTGGGAAAAGGTAAAGAGGTTACTGTATGGGAACATGACTATTATTTAAGTGCTTTTTAGCATTTTTATACTGAAGGGCTTATAGCACCATTTCATAAATAAGTGACGGAGCTAAATATTTCTTTAGCCCTATTAACATCAAATTAAAGCCCTTTTCCTAGGAGATAATTTGTTGATCCCCCCATTGAAGTTCTAATTTATTTTGTAAGAAAAGGCTATAATTGGACATTGTTCCCACCCAATACCAAAGAAATCACATGCACAAGTGGTTGGTTTTGTTCCAGGAGCGCATGCCTCCTCTCAATGTAAGTTTATTTGTATTGCAGAGCTGCCTTTAATTTTTATTTATTCAGTGGTCTTTTGTGACCTTTGTGTGCAAAGCTCCACTTCATTGTCCAGAGGTGAGACCACAACTACTATACCACAAACCATCCTGGTACTGTGGTGTATCACCTCTGAGGTCAATAAGTAGAAGAGATGGGAAGATGAAGAGAATCACTTATTAAGAAGAAACAGTAAAATAAATATCCAGAAGGATTTGGAGGCTGTAGGCAATGAGAAAAGAGAAAAATTGCCTGGAAGACTCCAAAGAGGGATTATCAGGAATGATTGCAGGCTAGCAGAGTTATACCTATTGAAAAACATTTTCTGGTGTTGCACTCTGTAGCACTTAATGCTATATCCCTTTATTCAGGTGAGCTATCCCCCTGGCAGCAGATGGACTGCTTCTTTGAGAAGCTTTATTTATTTATTATATGATTTTCCGGGTCTCTTAAACTCTAACATACCCTTGTGATAAACGAATATGAGGTTCCAGTAGGGAAGACATTAAAAGTGGTCTGGATGAAGCCCTGTGTTATTAAGTCTAGAGGATGGTCTTCCTGTGGAGGGCAGGAGACCTGGGTTTTTTTGTTTTTTTTATTTTTTCTCAAAAAGTAGATTTGAGGTTAGGACTAAATTAAAAGAGTTTGCACTGTCCTACCACTGTAAAACCTCAGCGTTGTTCTGACGTAGAATTGTGGCAAGAAATAATAATATCTTTTATTCCACCTTGCGTTGTGGCTTCAGTTGCCAAAGAAATGTGGACCAAAGGAAGAAGCAGTGTGCTCTGGTCAAATTCCTGATCTGTACACATGGGGCAGCAGGGAGCTGGCATGGGGCACAGTTCACACCCAGTCCACAATACTGTTGAGAAGGAATGGAAGATCAGATGTGCCTGATTCTCCTAATTAAGATACCTGTATCGATATATTGTCTTACATATTTCAGAAAGTGGTTCACTAATAGTCTTTTATTCTGCCCTTGTGGAATAAGCAGTGACAATTGTCAACAATAAAATTATTATGAAAGCTGAAAGACTAAGTTCATTCAGGTTAATTTTTTTTAATTTGTAGTGGGCAGAAATAACAATTTGGACGTTTCCTACATTAATTTTGAAATAAACTCAAAAGTTAGGCTTTGAAAAGTAGAAGATAAAGAAAACTCAAGTAACTGAGTCTGTATGGTGGCTTTTTTTTTTTAAAAGGGGTGGGACACATGGTATTCTGGTGTCGTATTCTGATTCTCTCAGTCAGCTTGTCCACATTATTAAACTGTCTAAAGATTTCCCTTTTTGTGCCATTGAAAAGACATGGGTTTGAATACAGTTGCAGTTTTGCTTTGGATTGGAAGCATTACTGGAGCTATATTCAGGAACCTCTCTCTCTTCCTTTAGCCAGCACAATCATTCTCTCAAAGACCTGTGTCTGGGATTAATATTTTATGCATGAAATGTTTCATGTATAGTAGTGACATAATAAGAAGAGGCATTTTATTAGTTTGTGCATGCAAGAAGAATGGATTACAGAAACAGGAAGTGTGCAAGGACTTGCCTTAAGATGCTGTTTTTATTAACACCTAAGTTCATAATTTTAAGGTGAACATGGTTTGTGCTTTTCAGTTTTTTATTTTAAATTTTCCAAGCCCTGTCTAAAGAGGTAGCACCCCATTTATTTGTGTACTTCATGCATATCTTGCACAGAAAATAGCCCATGTGGAAAGACAGTAAACAGATAGCTGCAGCTGTTGCCACTTATGCTCCACAGCACAATTTTAGGAATTAATGGTTTCTAATCCCAAAAAATAATATAGATACAGAATGGTGTTACATTACAAACTGCCAGGATGAAGTCCCCTGGTCTTATTTCATAAATATGCTTACAGGAGTCTGCCTTAATCTCTCAACTGCAAGAAAAGCTTTAGAGATCAGTATGTTTTTAAAGCTAAAGTTATTGACCTTTGGCAACTCATCAGTAGCCAGGGAAATACACTGAGGTATCTCTTTGAAATATTTAAGACAATTGTAATGCAGCAGAGCTATTGTTAGCTAAAGCTCCTTCTGGTCTTGCCAGCTACTTCACTGACTGGAGATAAATGCAAATGGCTTTGGCACTTTTGGGCTATTGTTGAAGTGAAGGTAAAACACATGCTTGTCTGACAATTGCAGGTTATTAGAGACTATTAAATTGGTAATCCCTGAGAAAGGGAGATAAATCTCTCTTCAGTAGCTGCAATAGAATAACTTTTGTCTAAGATTTGTATTGTTATTACTTTATGCTTTAGTAAAACAATCTGCAAATTGTTCCTGACATCAGATTTAAAAAAGAAAACAAAAAAGGCCAAAACATGAATCAGTTCCCCTTCCTCTCAAGACAGGAAGCAAAATATTGCTCTGTTTGTCTTATCTTGTTTAACATTTCTGGGAAGGCTCTATTTTCAAATTCTTTACAATTGGAAATTTTATACTTTCTGAAAAAACAAAAGCAGAAGTATTAGCATGCGTTGTACTATAAAGATAGTTCTCAACAATATAAATATAATGGTAGAATCAAGAGAATTGGATAAACTATTACATAAACATTTTCTTCTAACGTATTCTAAGGCTCATCTTAGACAGATTTATTGACCACAAACATACAAGTTAGGGGAGTAAAAAAGCAACACAAAATGAAAATGTTTTTTTCAGTAGTTCTGATCTCCCACACTTCCACATGAAAACAGAGACTGTGTGATGCTGTGTGGTGTTTTTGAAAATCAGAGCGCTGTTCATATTGTGCCACATTACCAAAGCTGGGTGACAGTGAGGATGTATTGATAAATAAGATGCCTTCTATTCCATCCTTCTCTTCATGCTACATTACCTTTACTTTCATCAGTAAATGTGTTATTAAAATAAGTGATATCCAAGATGATAGAGAAACAGCTACTGCAGGGAACCTGATGTTGCTAGGGTCATGAGAGTCCACTTGTTATTGAAGACATATCCATTTGCTTAGTTTTATCACTTTAGTGCGAGTTATTTTGTTCTTGACCTTTAAAAATAATTGGTTTACCTATTCTATGTGCAGAAAGTTTGGCCAAGCCCTTACTATCTCAGCCTTCTTTCTCATTACTACTGGCAGTATAATTATTGTGTAGACACAGATTCCCAGGGTCCCCTTAGTTCTCAACAGTACCCAAAATGTTTCTCTGTGCCGTCATAGGAGATGTGAAGATGAGAATAAACGTGTATAAGAAAACATCTTGGAATCTGAGACTGTGTACTACAGTGAGGGCTTATTGCTCTGCACTCAGTAGAGCACCTAGAAGTTGTCTTGTTCATTTAATGTAAGTTTTCAAAAAGACCTGGACTTCCACTTCCTTCTGGTTGACCTGATGGAGTCTCAGGGCTTATATCTATGGAGCAGACAGTACAATGGGGTTTCAGAGGGAACACAAATTACATGCTCCATTAACTTTGAATTTTTTTTTTTTTTTTTTTTTTTTTTTTTTTTTTTTTTTTTTTTTTTTTTTTTTTTTGTTTAAACATGTCCTGTCTGCACCATAGTGCACCAAGGAAGGGCTGAGTGGAGCGATTCAAACTGTCTTGAGGTCTGTCAGTCTGCTCCTGCAACCTGTGATGCCTTTCAGAAAGAGATAATGCTTAAGAGCCAATGCAGTTTTTTAGGATTTGTTTTTTGTTGTTTGTTTTTATTTAATTTTTAATTTTTTTATTTAATAAAACACTGTCTGATGGAAAGCAGGTGCAAATGCTAAGTATTTGTGAACAACAAGTCCTTTCAAGGAAAACTTTAAGGCTAAGCATATTGTAGCACTACAACAGCCCATCAAAACATGTGAGAGAAACTTTAGAAAAGAACCAAATTGCTGGACTACTAATGAATTGAATTATGCAAACTCTTACATTCAGGTGAAACAGCAACTAGCTCAGATGACAGAATGAGCAAGTTCAGGTTTTTGTTCTGAATGGCCAGACCAAATTTAGCAAAACTTGAAGAAGCTTGGCCAGTTTGATAGGGAAAATACGAGACTGCATAATGCAAGATTTTATTTATTTTTTTTTAAATAAAGCACCAAGGAAGAAAATAAATATTTAGCAAACTCCATAGCGATGATGAAAGCAAAGTTATTTGTACATACAATACAGAACTCAAGCATAAAGAGGAAAACCAGAAGACTGGGAAGCATAGTAATGAGATGTGAAGTCTATGAAACAACAGAATCAACAGAAGAATGGAGAACTGAATTGCAGAGTAAAAAAAAAAAAGCTAGTAGCAGGCTAAGATCAGATGAGGGCATGTAAATAATGAATGGGTCAGGAGGCTGGCAAGTTAATTGTAGAACCCAGAATGTGCCTCAGAGAAGAGAAAGCCCTGAACACTGGCTGGAATGCAGGCATGAAATGATCCCATGGCACTCACTTGACATAGTGACAGAAGGTTTTCACAGATCGTCATCT
The DNA here is from genome assembly GCA_038090715.1 of Florisuga fusca. NCBI lineage: Eukaryota > Metazoa > Chordata > Aves > Apodiformes > Trochilidae > Florisuga > Florisuga fusca. The sequence goes on from JAAWXA010000014.1 coordinate 8,391,306, forward strand.
TGTCTCACACTGCAGCTCTGGTGTTCAGTTCTGGAAGAGACTTGGGAAATTTGTCCTAGTGATGCTCTTGTCAGTGTTACCTCCTTGCCTAGCTTCCTTTTGCCTGGTATTTCATCATGTTTAAGCAGGATGAAGATGATTGTGTGAAGATACAACTTGTCAAAGCAAACACTATCTCTTAGGTGGCACATCTCAACACAAAATCAAGCCAAGGCTAAGCACTAATTTTTACTTTTGTCCTTGGCATTGTCCACCATGTGTTTTCCAGTCTGGATTGTTTTATGAGCAAGGCAGTTTCTTTACAAATTAATAGCATGGACATACCATGACAGGGAGTTGTCAGGCTGTTTTAAGTATTGTTAAAACCTCGCCTCAAGGAATATTTTAAATCAAATCATATTATAATCAGCGTGGACATTTTGTGTACTAGCTTCATATACTCTGGCTTCATTTAATCTAAAAATACTTTTCCTAACTCTTGTGTTTTACTCTAGATGTCACTTTGTCTACACAAATTCTTTCTGACCTCACTCCTGACATTTTCATAAATATTTGTGACCCTGCGATAGTTTTTGGTACCTCTCAGAACTGTGTGTCATGTTCTTCTCCCACAAAATTAATGTTGTAGCTATTGGGTGGAGAGAGGGTGGTTGCTGTGATAATTGTGAATTCTTAAGGAATGTAAGTTGAGGGGGGACTATTGTGACATCTTAATCTAACATCTTGCATAACATTGGTCACACATAGGACTGGCTGCTGAACTTTCTTGGATGATTCTTGAGCCAAAGAATGCCTCTTAGCAAAATCTTAAGGTTAAAACTAAAGGTTAGCCTTTATTTAAGGATTGTAGGGTATGAGAAAACCTGCCCTGAGGCAAGAGACTTCAATATTTAATGTATTCCAAATTTGTATCCTATTTGTGCTTTGTATTAACAACACAGTCGCACATTCTGCCTGGGATCAGATCTGCCTTTTTTGTCTTCCAATTTAGGGTGCTTCACTATCAGAATTCTTTTCCCTATATGAGTACCTATAATCTGACTTAAGCTGTTCGTTATCCTTCTCCATGCTAAGCTCAGTACTCTGCATCTTTCAGCTCTGGCAGTGACTCAGGCTTTCCAGGTTTTGGTTGGTTGGTTTTTTTTTTTTTCCTGGAGTCTTTTAAACCACTACCTTTTTAAATACCTGGCTATGAAGAAAGGCTACTGAAACTATTTCTTGTGTACTATGAATATGTACTTCATTCTTTTAAAAATGCTGTCTGATGCTATGAGGAACTCTTGAGATTTACTAGTGGGTCTTTTTGGTTTTGTTTTGATTTTGCTTTTTTTAAGCCTTGTGGAATTTGTCAGGGAAAAAAGAAATCTAAGTGGTCGTGGAGAACTTTTCTTTTTTAGAAAAGGAAAAACAGGTCTGTGGCTAGCACATGATCATCTATGTTTTGTCATTCTGCACGTGGCAACAATCCGTCTTTTGTGGAGAAAGAAAATACAGTTAGAGAGGAATTAAACAACATCAGTTTTTATCTCAGGGGTCAGTACTTTCCATAGTTGTCAAAGATTGCAATTTTAGTGTAAGCTTTTACACCTTCTCCAAATATCTAGGTGCCTTTGCCTGATGGACTACACCTGATTTGGGGATGAAAGGTCTTACAGAGTTTGAGGGATTTAATGTTTAGGTAACTGCAGGAACTGCTGATACCTCCAATGATGAGGAGGCAACAGCATCCAAAGTGCTCCCAGGCCTTTCTTGGAGCTTACAGCCCAATATAAGCATTTGTTATGTTTTTAATGCCAAAAAAAGTAATTAGAAAAAAAAAAACATTTATGGTTCTTGGAAGAAAAGTAATAGATTTTTTAAAAATTTTTTTTTTTTTTTTTTTTTTTCAAGAGGAATCACAGATACTTGTCTAGGTAGTGAGACATATGCTGAAGTATGTTTATTGTCTTGTGAAAAAATAACTTTTTTTTGTTTGTTTGTTTAGCAAGCAAGGGAAGGATGTAGTCTTTTATCTTCCTAATTTCTGGAAAAAAGGGAAGTGAGAGAGTGTGTGGAACCCCTGGATTGCAGTCCAGGTTGCCTCCCAGCCATGAGATGTAGAGGCAGCTATTCATTGCAGCTTTTATTTTTTCTTTTTCATGCTTCTGATGATGTCTTTGAAAAAAAAAAAAAAGAATCCATCTGGCCAAGCCCATACACTCCACTTTCTGTCGTGGTATATTACCAAGTTAAATAAAAGAGGGTAGAATTTCATTGAGTTATAATTGCCAAATATGGAATTTCAGTCCTATTGTTATCTTCCTGTTATCCTAGCAGATGTATTAGAGTGCATGGACATGTCTTAAAGCCACTGTGATTGTTTATTTTCCTACAACAGCCTTTTATTGCCCAGGACTTTTTACCTGCAATGTGATGTTAAATGATAGTATAAGGTGTTTTGGGCAGGAAAACCTACCTTCAATTAAATTGAAAGGGGACGTGACAGATGAAAGAAGAGGCCCTTGAAGTATGACACTAACTTCTGTATACCTGATCTGACAGAATTGAGTCTGTTGATCTAAAACTTGCTCCTTCTCCATGCACTGTGGAGGATGATAGATGTTCAGAGAGACATAACATAATTAGCGTTTTAGCTCTGAGAGGCAGAAGATTTTATGATTTACTTATTTTCTTGGTTCAGTGTGCTTGGTTTAGAAGTTTGAAGCAGATGCTGTGGCTGCTTTTATAAACTAATGCCTGAATTATATGGCCTTTTTTTCCCCCCAGCAGTAGTGGTTTATTTTGGCTGAGTCTGAAGGGTTTCACACCTCAGCTCCAAGGCTATGCCTCCAGATCATATTGCTACCAGTGGGAATACTTTTTTCACTGTCATTCATCTGTGCTTCAGACAGTCATCTAGGACAGGCCTTGTACTTTAAAAAAGCTCTGACTTGTTATTTTCTATAATGATGCACAAGGCAGAGAACTTTATGGGGCCAGTACAAATATAAATATATTACCAATACTGGGCAGTTAGGTCTTTCGGTTCCACAGTAATTGTCTGAGGAGCAACTTGAATTTCAAGTAGGTTTTGTATTTCATTGTGAATATTTCACATACTTCCAAGAGACAGCCTGAATCCATAAAGGTCATGTACTATTGTTGATTCTGTGTCATTTGTCACAAAACAGCCAGCTGCTAAGATCCCCCTATGACCAACATTACCTGGCAGCTCAGATAGTTTTGGGAGGGCCATGTAAGGAGCAAAGGAGGATCAAGATAGAGATGACATTGATGCTGGCAGAGTGTCAAAAGGCCTGTTCAGAGACATCACTGTTCTCTCTTCTCCACAGCACCAGTCCATAGATCATATAAAGTTAACTATAGCATGATAGGAAAACTCTGCCACAAGTGTGCAGCCCAAATACCTCTCCTTCATCAACCCCAATTGCCTGTTAAGCTGAAACCTTCACTTGTCTTTCCTTTCTGTATAATTTTTTTTCCTCTGCTGGAGAGGTTTTAAGTCTGAAGCAATAAAAAGGAAAAAAAATCACCATCATCAACAACTTACAAATAAAAACCACTCAAATTATGGTAAAATAAACTGAAACAAATCCAGTAAGCTATGTTTAAGGTACAATACCCTGCCAAAAATTCTTTTGACACAATTCCTGTCTATATTATAAAAAGAAGATGCTTCTTTCCTTGAAGGCAACATAAATTCACTGTGTTAATACATGGGCTGCCAAGGCTAACACTGGTTTTATTTAAATATTGTCCTGAATACAACATACAACCACTATACGTAATGTGTAAATCACTACTGTACTACAGCTGCCTCAACCTATTTCTTCTTCCTCTTTTCTAACATTGACAAAATTTTGTTTCATTTCTGCCCTACCCTTGAATAAATGCTGTTTTCAGTGCACAGCTACAAGCTGCCTCTTTATTGCCAGTTCCAGGCCTATGGTACCTGGAGTTAATTGCCCTTCAGCTACATATTGTTAACTGGGATGTGCCTGCTACCTATAAAGGAGGAAGAAGCTTCTTTTTATACTAGAAAATAACATATATTTTACTGAACTGCTGGCATGGAGGGGGAAGCCTTTGTTGAAAGAAGGGGAATTACAGCTATTTTTTATTAATATTATAAAGAAATCTGTACTCCATTAAGAACACATGCTGCAATACCAGGGAATGTAACATTTACTGTGCTATCAAGACATTATTTGTGGCTTGTTTAATGAACTCAATTTCATTTTTATCTGTACTTTGTATGTAGATAAAGAAACAAATAGAGAAATCAAAATAGGAGAGAAATCAAAATGGGAAGCAGTGATATAGCATTTTCAACCACAGCTATCTTGGTCACATTGTCAGAATGGACAGCTCAGTCTGTCATTCATCGCCCAATGCAGTGAATTGGGACACGAGTTGTTGATACGACACTAAACAGAGAATTACTTATTTCTATACTGTATTGAAAACAAATGTATTCCTGTTCTCTGTACCTCTGAACAGGAGAACAATGCTGATAGGAGCCCACTTCTTTAAATCATTACTGACTATTCACAGCAATGACAATAGAAAGCAGTTGTGAACTGGCAAAAAAACAAAAAAGTCCTACTGGAAAGGGCAAACCATTTCACATATGCTGAACAGGCTGGTTTTATTTAAACGAAGGTTAAATTCTTAAGGAGCTATCAGATTTATTTTGAGTCTTGGAGTGATTGTGGGGTGTCCCATTCTCTTTCCCCCCAGTTTGATTTCAGATCTTTGGGTACCAGAGTAATAAATTGAAATATAAATAAATAAATTTTTTAAAGTAATAACTGCTTAGTATTATGCTTCAAACAAAATACTGGCAAAGGCCCCTGCCTCTGCATCAGTAATGGACATCTACAGACATGAGCGGGGGGCGGCAGGCTGTTTGGTTTTTAGTTTCTTGTTCCAAATAAACTGTGTTTTTGAGTTAACACTTGAGAGTCTACAGACACATCTAACCTCTAAGTATGGAAAGAAAGAAGTGGTGTTCTCCAGTTTGAAAAATCAGTGATGGTTGGGTCTTTTTTGTGTGCAGTGGTGAAAATGAGTTTTCAAATATTCCATTGTGTCCATTTAGAAATACTCATGTGGAAACTTTAAAGCTCTGGTATATTCAGCTTCAATTCTCTTCCTGTGGAATGTATGAGAGGGTGCTCTGTCTCCTTATTTAGGCCTTAATTTCTTCAAGCTGCTATCCTTTATTTATTTATTTATATTCCCATTAGCCTTTTGTCTATTGCTTCTCTCACCACTCACTGTCCTGAGTGGGAACCTTGTGGGGAGCTCAGGCATGTTGGAGCAAGCAATATATTAATATGATTGCTGGCTGCAGTGAGGCTGAATTTGACTGAGCATTTATCTAGGTTTCTTATGTTGTATTTCCAAATGTCCTGCAATGTTCCCTGGGCTTTGGACATGAGGAAGAAACTCCAACAGCTATAGCAAGCCTACAGTTTGGCATGATTTTAGTGTCCATCCCTGCCTCCTCATTCAGAAATTTTGAGGTTGAATGTAGATTTGTGATTGTGATTTATCTTAAGGACACAGACACTGCCTATGTGAAAATTAGGGTGAAAGTCTACAGGGACTTAATTTTGTTATTGGAGGGGTTTTTCAGCTGGGAGCCCTGAGGCAAGCCCTGTAGTCTCACAAGGGCCATGTCTGGTTAGAGTTCCCTTACCTTAGTTAAACTAAGTCCTTTTTCTTTCCCATCTGAATTCTTGGGAAAGTGTCAGAAACTGAGTTTATGAGCTTGTCACCCAGCCCTAGTGCAACCACACTTGTTCAAACCTAGGACCAAAGTTTAGTCCTAAACACTTTGGTCCCAGGGCAATTGAGGAACTGTTATGCTGAATTTTGTGCAGTAGAAAACTTGTACCTGCTGGGGAGGAGGCTAAGATGGGAGGCCTAGGATGTATTGTCTCAGAGAGAGTGACTCGAAGGAATCTGGAGTGTTTGTTGCAGTCATTAAGTGTTCTGAGTGTCCCTCTGCTTATGGGATATAGGAGAAATCCCTGCATTCCTCTACCTGCACAGCTAATGCATATCTTCCCAATAGTGATTTACTGAAAGCTGAGAGACAGCCAGCTAGTAAAACTGATGGAGTTGTGCAATTGTTAAAAATCTGTGTGATGTTCTACTGTTCATTAGCACAGGAGAAGCAGAGTTCTGTATCACCTTTTGAAGTTTTTGTCCACCTTTTCCTGAATCAATGTTGTGCTTGATCATGATGTGCTTGATATATTACACGAGTACTTCTCATGGTACTGGGAAGGCTTCTGGGATCAACTATGCTATACTCTTGTACTAGGATTTAAATTGTGAGATTTGGAGTCAGGGAGGAATATCCTCCTTGAGGAATATGTTGGCAGATCTGTTTCATATTTATTTTGTTTCATATGACGTGATCCTTTATGGTGAAATTTGTCAAAGTAGGGTTTTCTCTGAGATGGGCCAGTGAGATTCATGTTTTTGGTGTTCATAAGTGTTATCATCAGAGTGGTGATGGGACTTCAAGCAGTTTTTACATTTCTGCAACTGCAGTGGGAATAAAGTAGAAACCTTGAACATTGTTGCAGAACATGGAAGTTTTTTACTGTGTTGCTGTTCTCCTAACCTGAGGTTCCTGAGCCTTACTACAGTGCTAGAAAGAAAAAGAACTGGCCAGGGGAAGTGTGTGTATTCCCATATACAGAGAATATAGAAATGTTTTCAACACTTTGAGACTGGGTAAAATTTTAGGACTGGGGAGCTGGTGAGAGAGGTTTCAATACAGATACAAAGATTATTTGCATTGCATTGGAAAAAAAACCCACAACAAAGAAAACAGTACTGCAAATATTTATTTGAGCAAAATGGTACCTGAAGTGTGGTAAAGGATTCTGAAAAACCTCTTCCAGTGATTACTTCTAGATATCAGCCTATTATTCATTGTCCAAGTAGTAAACATTCTGAGGGACTTAAGGTGCTTCTACAACTCCTAAGTGGTACACATTAGATGACTGTAGGTATCTTCACCTTCATCCCAAATCTGAATCAAACCCAAATGCTGCTGATGAGAGCAACAGACAAATTGGGAAGTCACCGAGTCTGAATTCGAGGATTAATTTATCTCTTCTCTTTTTACTATTAATGATTTGTAGACAGTGACAGAAATTACAAAAAGAGGTTTTGCAAAAAAGGGACCAAAACCCATACTTTTCCTCTGGGGAGACAGAAGAAAATAAAATAACATTTTAAATGGAATTTTTTCCAACCTAGTCTGTTTTATTAGTGATTTTTTTTGTGTTCAATACTTTTGTGAATACTCCCATAAACACAATTGCAGCTGGTGACATTGATTTGCTCTGTGTAACTTGTGGGGAGAAAAAGAATAAGGAAATGAGAACTTTGAAAATGAAATAACATCTTTTATTCAAACAGCTTCAGAAAATCAGGACACAGGTAACAATGGCCGTATTAAATTACTAGTTTTATAAATTTGGGAATAATCCAAATTGATTACAAATTTTAACTGCCTGCTTGACTTCTTCACAATTGCATAATCGACATGAACTAGAACTTATCAGTTTTTGTCAGGCCTTGAAGCAGCTCCTATAATGAAGGGGATATAGCAGGAGATAACAGTGAAAAGTTGTAATACTTTGAAGTCTGATCATCAGGGTTCTGTTCTTTTCTGGAGGGCTGCAGGGAGGTAGTGCTTGTTGGCGTTTTTTATTCCTTTTTTAATGCAGTCTAATTGTGCCGTGGTATTAAGACTGTACATCTTTAAGTTTTCATATGAGAATATGAGCTTTGGTATGACATAATATCAAAGTGAAAATTAATGTCCGCCACTTGTATATTGCCTAGACGTTACTTTAGAGAGAAAACAACAGGAGCGAGACGAAGCCATACATATGTTAAATTCACATCAGTAATAAAGATTAAGTAGAAGTTAATAGCATCCCAGTCATGCTTGTGGAGGTAATCTCCTTTCTGAAAATTCAAAATTAGATTTGGAGGATCGAAGCAAACAGGGGGTGAGACTTTGGCGTAATATTTTAATCAAATTGTCATGAATGAGTGGATACAATTAAGAATTCTGTCAGTCACAGTGCTGAGCCCCTTTTGTTAGTCAGCTGTTGTGAGGGATGCACTAGGGCATCGTGGGTAGAGATTAAACTTGACCTTTCCCAGGATCTTCATTTTTGACCCTCTGGCTAGGCTTTGCTTGTCAGATGGCTATCTTTTTATTTTATTTATTTATTTAAAAGGGGTTAGCAGGGGTTGGGGACAGCAAAACATCTTCTCTGTGTGGTTTTTTTTTTTTTTTTTTTTCCGTTTGCTAAATACAGCAGGCAAGGCTCAGTAGTGGCTCCCATCAGCTGCAAAGTGCCCATCTAAACCTCTTTCCCTCATTGCTTCTCTGATGTGTACTGTATGTCATTCCTTGGAAAAATTTACAGCTGAAGAATCTGTGCCAAAGGCAATACTTAACATGCAGGGAAATGTTTTCTGTTCGATACATTGAGCTCTAACATTGCTGCAGAGGGATTGCTTTACTTTTCAAGTCTTGGATTTCTCTCTAGAAATTTTAACTGTATTTCTCAGGGGAGTTCCTAAACATGTTTTTGGACAATCTTCTGTTACTGAGAAATTTTGTTTAGTTCACAGATCTCTTCATTATGATGAATTTAACACTAGGATTAAAAGTCAAATACTTTTTCAAGTTAAGCCTGATGAGACACATTTTAATTGCAGTTTATTTGAAAGTGTTCTCAAATATGGAACCTTGTGCATTGATTCAGAATGGAAGTCTATTTTTTGAGGAGAACTTCTGTGAGTTCATATTCTGTAGGACCAGACTAATAGGTGTTTGTCTAGTGGCCTGTTATAACAGTTTGTATTATGGAATGCTTCATGGCTCCAACTGAGATCAGATTAGTGCATTAGCAATTTTATGCATACCACCTGAGACAGTTTCTCTCTTCTTTGCTTTGGGATCTGCGTGACTGTGAGTTCTTAGCTATGAAACTGCCAATGCCAGAATTTGCCTCAGAAGAAAATCTTTTAAATGAACAAACAAAAACCCCAACCTTAAATTAGTAAACATTCATGTAGTGAATTCATTCTGATTAGCACCATTGTCACTTTTTGGTAGAGGTTTTCAACAACATGGGAATGATAAAAAGTTCTTCAAAAGGCTGATCCATTACTGCTTCCTGGTGGCTTTACCAGTGTCCAAGCATTGAAACAGTCCGTATCTGCTTCTGGAAAAAATGGGGCAAAAGAAAACAGAAATAACATCATTTCAACATCATAAATGTCTCCCCAAGGCATTAAAGTACATAAACATTGCTACAAGAATTGCAAATATTAGAACCAGGACTCGCCACTCATTTATAAATGAGGATAAATCAGTTGTATGCAATAAACTGAGATTAACTTGATGCCTGAAGCATGTTGTGTATTAGAGGTTTCCACATGCTCACACATAGGTGGGTTGTCTTTTTTTCTTATTTTCTCCTTTGTTAATCAAAATTTAATTTATTCTTTTAAGATGATTCTTTTGTTTTAAGATGATTATTTTATTTTTGCTCCTGTTTTCTTTTCTTTCCTTGCCTTTTTATACAGTGTTTGGTAAATAGAAAGAAGTGCTTTTGACACTGGGAGACAGTATGTAATCTGCATTCCCCCTGTTTGGTTTACCTTTTGTTACAGAAAGAATAAAGTCTGGACAACTTGTGCTAGTACATCAGTTTCTTTGCACTTCTGTGTACTCTAGGACCTAATTATATTTTAACACTGCATTTCCTCCACTTGCCTGAAGACTTATTTCAAATAAACTGACAGACCTATTGTGTTGCAAAATCATAGTAACTCTTTTGTTGCTGTTGTTTCAGGTTTTTATTTGTTGCTTTTTTTTTTTTAATTAAAAAATGAACCAAAACAACAACAAAAACCAAACCCCAAACCAAAATAGCAAAAACAAGGACTTCTGATAATTCAGCAACAGCACAAGAAATCGCATTAACAACATCTAACCAAAGTACTGAAATAAACGCTAGTGCACTTCAGGGGTTGAAAGGAATATGCATCAAAATGCTTGGCATTTAATTTTTTTTTTTTTTCTTCGGGAATTTAGCCAGTGAAATATAGCTGCCAGTGTCTCAGGCCTGCGTGTGTTCTTCTGCAATATGCTCTCGATCAATCAGATTTGCATAACTAAACTGTCGGCAAGCCCGCTCGGCTGCCCAGGTGCAGGGCCATTTGCATATAGAACAGTGAGGAGGTCCCATGAGTCACTTCAGACTCCAGTGACTGCTGAGCCCGCAGTCCACACCGCACTGGAAATGAAATTGGAATGACAAAAAAATGGTTGTGCTAGTCTGCAAGGGTGAAATATGCACTTGTGTTTCAAAGGTTATGTAGAGATCACAAGACAGCATTCAGGCACAAGAATATGCACAAGCCTACAGGAAAGCAAATGGTGTCCTGGATCTTTGTTTCCCTTCCCCCAACCACAATGATACATATTTATATATCTAGGTGTGTAGATGTATATGTTAAAAATATTTATTTTTTTCTCTTAAATTTGTGTATCCCAATTTCACATATTATTCAGTCCTTAGGTTTTGTGGTAGCAAGGACTGGGTTTTGTTTTGTTTTGTTTTGTTGTTTGTTTATTTTTTAGGACATAGCTCCTTCCAATTAAATTTCCTGGAGGACAAAATATAAATAAGAGACCTTTCCTTTGAGTTTCTCTCTGAAACGTGCATCTACTTTTTAAATATATTTGCCAAAAATTCCATCTCATGCTTCCTGGCCTATAAATTACACAATCAGAAAATCTCTATGGTAAATATAAGTAGATATAGACTACATGAAAAATGTATTACAATGCTGATGGCAAAAAGCTCTTTATCTGAGGCTTGCCATAGGTATAGTTATCCTGGTTTTGCAGGCAGAAAACTTAAATGCAGAGTACTGAGGTGATTTTCCTCCAGGTGAGCAGTGATCCACTGGCATTCTGGAAAAAAAATAAAAAAAGGTTTAGTGGCACTGTAAGAGATCTGGTACAATATTTTTTGTTCTAACCATTAAGAAAGGTGGGCTCCACTTCCACTCCACTGCATCTTGCTAAGCACTTGATCAGGCCATAGTGTCAGATGCTGTTTTCCTAAGGCAGTTTTTGGGGTGCTGTATGGGGCATGTGAGGCTGAAGCCAACTGCACCTCCTCCTCAGCAGAGCCCTGGCAAGGAAGGAAGGAATAGTGCAGATTTGGCCCCTGCTGAAACATGCTGATTTGGTGGGGGAGAGAGGGAGACAAGGTGTCCCTCCTGGTTTGAATGTCAGTTGTTGTCAAGTTGGCATCCTGAGCTGTTTCCATGACAACAGCTTTTTGTGCTGGGGGAGGAGGTCATGCACCTGTGATCTCGATGAAAAGGACAATGAGAGAACGTACATTATTTAAAGCTTTTATCTTCCAATGTGTGTTTGAGTATAACCTTGAAATTGGGTGACTAAAAGGGCAAAGTATATTTGTGTGCATAGGAGTCAGGCAAACTAAATTGATTAGGAAGAGGTGTGAGGAAGAGTGGAGTATTTTAAAGTATGGGCATTTCTCTGACTTTTCAAGGATGTGTTGGGCTGGCTTGTCAACTTCCCATCCTGTACATCAGCAAAAGTTTCTCTGGAGTAAAACTAGTTCATTGTTCTTGTAAGACTGGGAAAAAGGGGAGGTAAAGGCCTACAGTTCAGCAACTAGCTTTCAGTTGGTATTTTACTAAAAGACACTTGGATTAGGTTGGCCATTGGCTGTTCTTTGGATGCCCAGAAAAGCTCCTGTTGTCTAAGACTTTGGTTGAACATTGAATGAAAAACTAATTGTTGACCCAAACATCTTCCAGGTTGAGTGATTATGTATTACTCTGCACTTTTATTTAGCCATTCTTAGTAAATAAAAATTTCAGGCTTTGGTTAGATGGAATCTGCAAGAAATAAATATAAACTGTATTCTACAAAAAATAAGGTTATTTCTTATATTTTCCAAAATCAAATGATAACTCTGTAAGACAGAAATTAAAAGCAGCCAGAGATTGTTGTTTTGGTTTTTTTTAATTCTTTAAAAGATTATTTAAGAATTAAATAAACTAAACTGAGGAAAAAATGAGTTTTCTCAAATGCCAATACAAATCCTGTTATTACCATTTGTAAAATATCTCAGTATTTTTGTAGATGAGTATGGTCTAAATAGGTCAATACGTCTGTTGACATTTTCACTTTGAATATTTTTTTTGGCTGAGAGATTCATCTTCTGGACAGCATAAGGAAAGACAGTCCCTAGACCACTCTAATAAAGCAGGAAATGCAATGAGAATGATTCAATAAATTTATCTTTGGTTATAAGTAATAAACTTCAGAGATGATTTGGATTGGATTTTCACAGCTCATATACATGAAGCTTTTCTTTAAAATCTGAGCAGAGTGGGTTTCAAATTTGTTATTGATGGCGATAAAAGGAACTGAACCAAGGGAGAAGGAAAAAAAAAGTCACAAAATGAGAGGAATCATTATGACAGTAGATAGTCTGAGGAATTGCTACAATTGTTAGAAAAGACAGTAAAGGCTTAGGTGGTGGAAGCAAGTGTGACTGCAGCCCAGGCATATAATTTCTTCCTTGTGCTCTTGGAAAGCAAGTGATCCCTACCCTGCTATTCCTACGAATAACAGATTTCCTGCAATTACTTTGGCTAGTGCCGAGTGCCTCTTGCCCAATATGGAATAACTACAATCCACAGGAAGTCAGGTTTATGAGGCTGACATGAGAAAAATAGATCTCTACCAGTTTACAGCTTTACATCGATCTGTAGTCACCAGGGGTATGAAGTGTGTCCTAGAAGGCAAACCAGGCTTAAGCATGACAGGTTAAAGTTGATTTCTCCTCAGTGCTTACACCAGCACATTCATGATTCCAGGTTTTGAATCTAAACTCTCCTTCTCTCCTCTCTTGATATGGAACAGGAGACACTCATTGGATCCTTCCCTCCAACCTCTGTGTAGGTCAGCTGCTGAGCGTGTGGCACTGGGATTGGAGATAGCTGAGCTGGGAAAGCAGCATGCAGTTGCTGTTACTGTTGATGTATGAGGGAGAGAGAGATCACTGTCACAGTATATCAGCTATTTTCAATTTAATTAGTAGCCAGAACTTCATTTGTCAACTTAATCATTGCAGGCAGACACTGCAGAGACGGGAAGTGGGGGGAAAATATCAGGAAAACAAACAAAGGCCCATTTGTGGCTCTGGCATACTTCGTTTTGCAGTTCAGTTTATTTCAATATTTAATATACGTCAAAGTTTAGATTAAAGAAAAAAGATGAATGTACATAGGTTGTTATATTGGTTGCAGAGGAACTGGTTTCCTCAAGTTCTTTCAATAAAATTATGCTGTAGCCTGCAAAACTACTCAGCTCTTCCATATCTCCAGTTTGTTTGCATGTCAAGTAAATCAATAGTCAGCTGAAGGAAACGGTAAATTTTTGACTTTTGGAACTCAAATTTTGCACAATATGAGAGAATCCATCTGTTTCATACAAACCACTAATTGTATATGCCTACCTTCAGGTGGGTGAAATTTTGAAAGAAAGAGGAAAAGAGGGGTTAAACCCTTAACTGGACTCTTCTGGCACCAGGAGTGATATGTCAAAGTTTCTATGGGTATAAATAGTGTTTTCCTCACTCAGGTGTTTTGTAGTTTCTTTTTAACCCATTTAAGTTCCTCATACAATGGGAAAACCCTATGAAATGGGTGAAGTTTTGTTCTCTTACCTCATTTATCTTTTATTGCCTGTTGAATGGCTGTGGTCAGAACAAAGTGCTGGCATCAGCAATTCCTCCATTGAAATGGTGGATAGGTGGCATAGCAACCAGCAAGCACAAGAGATGTTGATGGATGCTTGGGCTCACAGTGGTAGTGGGTTGTGTGTGGGGTGCTGCGTGTGTTCTTGGTGACAGCAAGAGCACAAAGGATCGGCTCAGGCCTGAGCCATCGCCCCTCTGCTCCTTTCAGCTGCTGCTGCCTCAGTCATAGGAGGGGAAAAAATGTCTGCCATGCACAGTGCTGTGCATGCCCTTCCAGCTGCCCTGGTCTGTGCCCTGTAGGGGAAATGAGAAGACATTTGCCTTCAGGCCTTGTACTGGTGGCAAGGCAGGAGGTACCACCACTGCTATTAAAATTAAAACTTTCCTCTGAGTGTCTTCAAAGGAATTAAATAACTTGTTCTGGCCTCCTCTCATGCAGTGTGACTGTGAGGAAACTGCTGTAGTGTAAAGGTCCTCCTCCTTAATCCTGTTGTATAACAATACTTTAAACTCCTGTATGTCTATTATCATACTTTTCTCTATTATCCTACTTTTCAAAGTGGATTAACAGTAGTATGCTATTACTTTGAGGAAAACTTCAATGGTAGGTGACAGTTCCTTGCAGGAAGGCAGGGTTTTTTCATACTTGCCAGTTTTTAAATTGCAGGTTGTGTTTGAGGTCTGCTGGTGCCACAGAGGTCCTTGAGGATGGCACACAACATGCAGCCCCTGCTCAGGACCCGCTCTGCCTCTCTCATCTCTGATCCTGCCTGCAGTGAACCCAGGCCAGGCTGCCACTCTTTGCTGGCCTTTAGGCTGTCTGACTTGCACAGGGTGTATGTTTCAGTTTCTTGCGTTGCTGACCAGTAGTATCTTTAGCAAGGAAAAAAAAGAGTAGAAGAGTTCCCGGAAAGGAGGAGAATGGGTAAGGACTGAGGTCAGTAGAAGCCACTGGATTCTGAAAGGGGTTTGTGGAGTAGCAGATCGTCTAATGCACAAAACCAGCTTTTTTTTCAATAAATGTATAGCTTGTAACTTTTTTGTAGGTATTTTTAGAAGTCAACTTTTATTTTGTAACTGTGTGTCAAAACTGAGTATATGAGGGTGTGCAACCATTGTCAGAGCACCTTGCCCACTGCAAAAATGGCAAGTGTTGCCCACTTCAGCAACGTTTTCTGTACTCCACATGCTAAATTCAGCAACCAGCATTGTGTGGCCTGAATCATAGCTGCATCCCAAAGTGATGCTGTAATATAAGTAATATAATACTTATATTATTACTTATTATATGTACTTATAAGTATATAAGTTTTATATATAATTAAATGTATTAACATGCTCTTATGCAGGATTCATGGAGATTTTAGGCAATATTGTCTTGTATCTTCAATTTAAATTCACTGTCATTTGTAAGGCTTCCTGAAGCTTCTTTGTTTTGAGTATTTCTAATATGCCTGAAGTATTTTGGTACATGGTATTTAAATACAATAAGAATAATTTCTAAAAGCAGAATACCAATCCTGACAATGTCACTCTTACTCCTTCAATCAGTCTTCTAGTCAGTTTTGTAAGAATTTTCTGCTTTTGTGTCTAAAACAAACCTGCTATGACAGAAAGCTATTGGTCAGAACTAATAAAAATGAGGCTTACTCTGACCTTAACAATTTCCCACTATGAATTCTTTGTATCTCAGAGGAACTCTTCATTAGGAAAGCTCACAGCTTTTGAAAGAGCAGAGACTTATGTCATTGCAATAGCCTGTTTTACAGTGTTTTAGTCTTATTTCCTTAACATTTTTATTCTTTCACAAGTCCCTTTTCTTGAAACTTGGTGAAAACAGAATAATTGCTCTCATTAATATTCTCTATTTTCGTTTGCTTTTATATCAAAATATAAACATATTTATATATATACACACATGTACATACCTCTTCTCCGTCTCTAAATATCTATATGTAATGATTGATATTTGAAATGTAGGAACTACAATAGGACTGTAGGGAATGAGTCCCTGAGCTGAAGCTGTTCTTTGCACTAACTTTTCTCATTAGTTAGATATTGTGGCTCTAGGAAAAGGTGCCTGTTTACTTGGCATGTTCCAGTAATCTAATTGGAAAAGTGGAATTACCACTTAAAAGATGTGCAAGAATGATGGGGAAAGAAGATCTTTAAGTCATGAAGTTAAAATGAACTGAAGTTATATGTTAGAAAGTGCTGCCTTTGCTGCTGTGCAGAGAAGCTTTATTTGAAATTACAAAATGAAAATTGCCGATCAATGCAGCCAGAATGGAATGATTGATATTTCAATTGCACTTCTAGAAAATGTAACATAGCATAAAGATACACTATTTACCTTCTTTTCAATTCCAAGTTTTGCACATTATAATAACATCTATAAGTGCATAAATGGGCATTTCCAGACGGTGCAGTTGGGAGTAGAGATAAAAAGAGCTGCAGAATATATCAAACTTCAGGCAAAGATCAGCTGCAGTAATACTTGCTTCTAGGGAATGGTGACAAGAGTGGTCTCCCATGGCTGCAGTTGTGTCATCTTTCTCTGGGTGAACTCTGTAGAACATGAGTCAGACAACTGCACCTACTGTCATCTACGTGGATTTTGTTACCTGTGCAATGACAGGGTGAGGAATGAGTGCTCAGAGTGCAGTGTTTGTTAGCAAATTTTCTATTCCTACAGCAGTGCCTGCAAGTACCTAAATGTTCACAACTTGGTTCTTCCACTGTGAAGAACCTTAGTTCATCTGCCCTTGTACCTCTGGACATGTTAATGCAATGTCCAGGGATAGACTTCCTACAGCTAATGTTCTCTATCAGTGACCTAAGGGAAGCATTGGTGCTCCACAACTTTTTGATGGATGAAGTACAAAGTTAACATTACAGAGATAAAGATCTTTCCTTCGTTTTGCTTTATGTGTAAAAGAAGAATGTTTTAGAAACTTCACACAGTAAATAAATAAATCCACCGTTCTAAACTTGGATTAGATGTCCAACTTCATATCATGTTCCTACTAATTATTTTTGATTTCCAACTATGGTTAAGCCACTGAAGACATGCTTAGGACATGGGGAATACTTATTTGCTTACAATATTCAGAATAAAACTTCACAAAACTTCAAGAATCCATGTAAAAGAAAAAAAAAAACAACCTCCATACTGTGTTGACACCTCTGGTCATATTAAATCTGCTGATACTTCAAAGAAAGGACCTTTCTGTGAGAATGTGAAAAAAAATGTTATTTTGAAAATGCATGTAATTTTTTTTAATTGCTAAAGGTATCTATACACACAGATTAAAGTAGTTATATAAATATGCTGATTTTCAGGAATGTTTAGCTCGTATTTCTGTAATTACATAAGAGGGTCAAGTCCTTTATGTGGTTATAGGATACAATAGCACAATTCTGTTTTCTGCTATGGAATTCTAAGAAATTTATGGTGCTTTAGTGTAATACGGAGTTTGTCCCTTTAATAACATTATGCCCTATTCATTACTCTTCCCAGAAACTCTAAATTTCTATGATGTCATAAGTGGTTGCTATGGCTATGATTGCTGTGACACAGATGTGGTTAATGATTAGGACATCAAATGAAAAAATGTTATGTGAAGATGAACTCTTCAGGAGCTGCAGTCTGTTTTCATGCAAATGTCCCCAGTATAAAGCAGAGGATGAAAATGCAGAAAATAGAATAAATAACTAGAATTGCTTCTAAATGAAATGTTTTACCAAGTTTTCCCTGAAGTGTGAACAGCTCTAAACATTCTGGTGATGACCCATCACAAAGCCAGAGTTACCATTTATCAAGTAAGGTAAAGAGCCCCTCCTGCTTCCACAAATATGAACTGAATATGAAATCAAATAGGAAACTTCTGCACTAACACTGGAGAAGATATAAAGTAACTTTCAAACTAATGACAGACTTGAGAGTAAAAGGAGTGTCTGACAGGAAAAAGTAAGTGTCTGCAGCATTACTTGATTCATCTTTCAAAGGCAAAATTGCAGTCACATGTATAGACTTAAATCACTTGATGGATGTCCATAGGTTACAATTTCCTTCTCTTCTCTCTCTGTCACCTTCTCCTCCCATTTCATACACAAGTCAAGTGCTTTTTAGGGGAAAGAGCCCATTGTGAAAGCTCTCAGTGAGCTTCCTAAAACCCAGACTAGCAAAATCTGCACATAAGACACACAGAAAGCAGTTTTAAGCAATTGTTACACTTTCTTGTAAGCGTACTGTCTCTTTCACATCAGTCTTAAACCTGGTGAAAAAACAAAAGTTGGTCTGCATTCAGCTGAGGCAGCCCTGGGTGACAGTGGCACGTGTAAGGAAAGGATAATGCTGTAGGTTCCTCCACCCCATTCAGAAACAGCATGGGTTCACATGCTTTGCAAAATGATGTAAAGCTTGACTCCAACACTGGCTTATATGGTCATATACATATCATCAGTATACAATATTAGCAGTAAAAGTTTTTTGTTTTTTTTTCCTAACAGTGTTTTATCTAGAAATTTGTCACTTGCACTCAGAGGGGGACCTGCCTATGTAGGATGTAGTACCTATTCTAATGGTAGATTGATGTTACTCCCCATCTTTGGGATTAAATGCAGAATGATTCAAAGAGTTTAGATCTGCAAAAAAAGGTATGTGCTAAATTATAGAAGCCCAGTGTTGTTGTAACGGTCCTCCAAAATGCCTCCAAAAGTTTGGAGGGAGAGGTGTAGGAAAACTGATAAAGTTGAAAAAAACAGATATGGTTCCATAAATGTAAGTGTTCTTAGAGGTCTGAATGTTAAGCAGAAAACTTTGGAGTACATATGAAGGGTAATTGTTTGGCTAACTTAATTAGGTTAACTCCAGTTAGACAATTAAAAAGAAGGGTAGTTGGGACTCATGGAGCACAAGGAAATATTATCAAGAGAGAGGTGATAAGGTCATAGACTGAATGGATTTTTAAATTTTTTAATGTATCAAATATTGAGTAGTTGAAATAGCATATAGAAAAAGTTATAAAATATCAAAAACCTAATATTTGCTGCAAAGCACAATTTTAATACTGTGTTAGCCAATATTTTAATTTTCCAAGGTCATCTTCTTAGAAGTAATTTGTAGGTTTTCTTTACACAAAGTCTGAGAGAGAAGAGTCTGAAAAGCTGTCTCTCTCACTGGAAATTGTTGTTGTTTTCCTTTGTATGCTGTGTTCCACTGTTCATTCTGGTGCACAGTGATGAAGTGTACTACATCCTGGGATAAATAAAGGGTAGTTCAGTTAGAAAACATTGACTGTGGTGGCTATGGAAATGTGTTTATTTCTGGCTGTGCTGTGGTATGAGCTGGTTCCTTTCAGCATCTGGCTTCACACTTGAGCATGAGAGGTCATTTTTCTAACCACACTGTACATCTGGTTTGTGCTAGGTCAGGTTATGATGGTGGATGCACCACTGAAGGGCATGAAATCTGATTCCAGTTTACCTCCACAACACAAGAATACAGTCAATGTCAGTCTGTGCTTTTCTTTAGGCAAGGCCTGTTGCCGCCACTACCACTACTTGATCTTTGAGAAAGAGGAGTGATGCAAAGTCCACCCCATCTGCAGTAGCTCCACGAGGTCCTGTACACAGTTGCTCTCTCTCACAGCTTCCTGCTTTGGTGCCTGTTGTACAATTTGAGCCCAATATGTTTCAGAAGGGTGGTTGTGGAAGTGGGGGAGGGGGTTGCTAAATTATGGTTGCTGTGGGAACCATAACTTTGAATTTCTTGACATTTGTCCAATGACAATCTCAACATTAACGTTGAATTAACATAGTTTTTTTGCATTTAATTAAAAAGATGATGGCCTGGAATCTGTTAAGGAATTTAAAGCCAACATTTAAACTGCTGGGAGCAGAGATGTCGGAGCCTCTGCTCTGGAAACGCTCATGTGCGCTCACTAAACAGTCACAGAAACAAGAAGTAAAATCAAAATGTTTGTGAAACCATTGTCTATTTGTCTCCTTCTGGTGGCTTTGCCCATTTTTCCTGTCTGAAGGAAACAGCTCTGAGTTTTAAATAACTTGGAAACTAAGTAATTTTTCCAGTACATCCATACGCCGTCCCTAGTGCTTGCCAGTGACTCACTTGTGTCTGCAGGCTGAGTTCTCTGGGGGCTTGTTTCTCCAGCCTATGCTGTTGTCCTGCACGTTCTTATGAGATGATGGCAAAGGCTCTTTACATGTCTTGAGACAGAGCTCAAGATGGTAGCAAATGCCTGACTATAGTGTTCACCCTGATTTCTCTAGTCTTAAAAATGTGTTTGGGTTTCCCACATAATATTCCAGCACATTTGCTAGTTGGTTTTAATTTTGAGAGTTATGCAAAAAAATATTTATGACTGATGGGTGTTTCACCTGAAAAGGTTTGAAGGCATTGAGCTTTAGAACTCTTTTGTAATCTGGTGTTATTGAAGTAAGTTCCACTATCAGACAAATAGACATATGGACTATGCTAAAGTTAGGTGCTGTAGATAGCAGAAAGATGTTCATATGGCATCCGTGTTATTTAGCCTTCTCTCTTAACAGAATACCATACTGTTAAAAATTGTCTATTTTTATGTAATTCTTCTACTTATATTGGGATAAAAAAATTATTAGTCTAAGGTTGGCTCACATCATCAGAGCTTCTAAATGTTGGCAACTTCCCTACAGTCTGTTGCAGGCAATAACTGCCAGGGAAGTTGCTTGAACACAAGCAAAAAATAGGTCTTCCTGCTGAGCCACCAGCCCAGCAATGAAAGGAGGAATTCAATACCATAGCCTTAAGAAAGTTTCCTTCTTCACAGACAGTCATGTCTTTAGTAAGGTGACGGAGGGAGAATATAAAATCCCAGAGTTATTGCAAGCCTCAAAAAAGTTGTGAAAGAAGACTTGGCAGTTAGTAGCTTTATGTAAAAGATTTTTGCATATAAATTGCATATGCATATGACATTTTAGCTCCAACTTTACATGTATTTTGGAGGTTGGATGCAGTCTTGTCCCTGCCTGTCTGTTTGCTTTTGCCATAGCTGCATCAATATTAATCCTGGTGGGTTTTCCCTCTGGCTTTTTTTCTTAATTTCCCTCTCTTCCAGTTTTGATTTAAAAACTGGTTAGTCCCTTTTATCCTAGAAAAGAAAAATCTAGGCATATCTTTTTTTTTTTTTTTTTTTTTTTTTTTTTTTTTTTTTTTTTTTTTTTTTTTTTTCTCGAAGTAGACCTGCAAATATTTCTCTGGCGACAAGAAAGGGCTAGAGAACTGATAAGATGAAGAGATATTCCTTTATCGAGACCTTTTCTCTTCTTTAAAGGGGGAGAAATATTCTTTAAGTATTTAAAGTTTAAGAAACATTCCTTAAGTATTATTACTATTCTAATTTCCCCTGCACATCCACCAAAAGTATCATCAGAGAAACACAGGCTTTGCTTTACGAAGTAGCTGCACACTGTATTTAAGAAATAGCACTATTCTGATCTCAGAGTTGGATGTACTGTTTAAAATGATTGATTGTAAATTGGCTTCCCTTTTTGAATGCAAATTGTCAGTGAACAGCCTAGTTCAACTCCCTTTATTTTACCTATATACTAATATTCTTCTGGTGACCATATTTCATTCTTTGGGTTTCTTGTAAACAATTCTGAAAAACAGAATCAGGTTTTGGCTCATCTTTGTGAACCCTGTTTGTAAGATGCAGCAACAAAGGGTAGCTTCCTCTCATTGTCTGCGTGACTGAGATGTTTGTGGGCAGTAATGTCTGAACAACCTATAATTCTTCACTAATGAAACATCAACAAAATTAAGAAATTTTCAAACCCAGCCCTAGTAGAAATTAGTTTCCCCCTATATTAGCTGATGAAATAAGAAATCCCCTTCCCCTTCAGTTCTAGCAACAGTTCCATATTGCAGTTAAGTCATTTTGATTTACCTTATTACACAGTGGGATAATTGAGGCACTTTAGGAGATTGGAGCACATCACCTACATCTGTAGTGGAAGGGAGATTTTTGTCAGAGGTAGTCTATCAACAAGTGATTTGCAGAACTTCATCTCATTGCAAAAGTACTTTCTATCTATCTACCTGTTTTTTTTAATTATTATTTGAAATTATGTTTGAATTCTGTCTTTTGGTTTTATTTATTTTCCCCTACTAAAATTTCCCAAACTACTGATTTGTTGCAGCTTTTTTAGTGAACTGCAATTTGGAAAGTACTGAAGAGCTAGGGATTATCTTTAAAGCCTTACACTTTCTAGTATATATTTAAAAAAATATTCCCAGAATGTTTTTAATTCAAAAAGCTTTTTTTCTAACAATCGTTCTCACTAATTTCCTGAGGTGGACACATATTGTACTTAATACCTTGAACCTATGGTCTAAACCAAATGAAACTGACAACTCAGTAGTTCAAGTTAGCACATTTAATTTCATTCCTAAGTGCAGAAAAGTTGCTTCCAGTTGAATAAAAGAATGTAGCTGAACATGGATTGTAATGATGCATCAAAAGCTATGACATCCCTGCTCAAATAATTTATAAACAACAGAAGAATTTTAAGAACTGAATTACTACCTGAAGTTCAAAGGAGACCATGTATTTCTATTAATATAAAGAACAATTGCGGGCTGTTAGCCATTAAGTTATTTGAATTTGAAATTCATCAAAAAGGTAGTGGAGGAGGAATATATCTGCACTCTAATGTGGATAAAGGATCTTCTGTGTGAGGTAAAATTACTTCTGAAATAAGAGAAGTTTAAATAAAGTCTAAAGAAGGCATACAACTTTCTCTTCACAGTGCCTTTCTTCCAGCCTCAGCTCCAACTCTCAGCTTCTTTTCAACCAGGTCCTCAATAACTCTAAGACAAACTTTCCTGTTTCTACAGACTGAGTCCATTCCTGACTATGAATTTTCTCAAATACCCCAACCTTAAAAAAAATCTAAAAAAAATATTCCTGTACTGTTTTAATTTTTTAATTTTTGGTTAATAAAGCAGCTGACTCAATCAGAAATGCAGAGTGTAAGTTTTTGCCTAATATAGGTATTGTTTTCTGTAAAGAGGAGGGGTGTTGTATTTGGGAGCTCTGTTTCACATCACCACAAATCTTCAGCTTCACTCTTTTCACAGATCACATCTCCCTGTGGTGAAACAGGAGTCTGAGGTTCCTTTTTCTGTATGTAGCTATGCTCTCACAATAAAGTACACTATTACTGCAGAGCTTTCTCACACCACCTTTTTACATCTTTTTAGCAAGTGAAAGCTTGTTCAAAATGTGAAGAAGGCCTAGTGCTCTGAACTGGAGTTTCTCATGTAGTTTTTCTTCTGCTAACAGATAAGTTTGCTTTGTGCATCAATGGCAATAAGCAGAGCTGGTATTTCATATCAACCAGTGTCAGTGATGTTGGGCTCAAAGGGTAAATTACTACATGCAATTTGACAACTTATTTAGTGGGTAATGTAAACAACTTTTAGCATGATTACATAGCAGCCCTGTCTTTTTTGACTAAAAGCTGTTTTTTCAAGGCCCTAGATCTGCTGTGCTTAGCAAAGAAAAGTACTAATGAAAGAATATGAGATGCAGACTGTGTAAATCCATCCTTCTGATTCTGAGAAGATAAAAATGATTCTAATATTGTCAAACATTGATTCAAGATAAAATAGAACAGCATGAAGTTAGGTAGGCATGAGGCAGTCCTGTTCTATACAGGAGACATAATGAAATTAATAGTAGTGGCACAAGCAGGACATTCTGAAACAAAATTAATTTTATAAGCCATTTCTCTGTATTTTTCAAGCCCTGAAATCTCAAAGGTTAGTTCACTCTCTAATTCTCTGTAGGATCAACTTGGGATGGAGAAAATCTTCCATTAAGAGTAGAGGTTCAAGGGGAAGGGTAGATGGGACTTGTTTTAGAATAAGGCGGGGGGGGGGGAGGAAAGCCAAAAAATGAACCAAAATTCAAAACAGATTTGTTTCATTCATTTAGATATCTTCCAAACTGGCAGCTTTGGATGCAGTACAAGATGTGAGTTTGGTGTATGGTCACCAGACTGTAGAAGAAAAAGATCAAAATTTATTTCATGTCTGACACAAGACAAGTATCTAGCCAAAATCTTTTATTTTATAGAACTAATTCTGAAGTTGCATGTGAAAGAGAAAGTGAAATAGAGAAAGAAGCTTAGAGAAATAAAAAGAGGAAGTGAGGGGAAAAGGCAGTATTAAAACTCCAGTCTTAGCCTTCTAAACCCTTTTGCTTCTCTGATTGATACTTTTCAATTATACCTTCCCATTTCACTGACATTTGAAATGCTATTTTTTTTCTAGCGATAACTTCAAATGCTTAAGTTCCAACAGCACCAGTAACCCTGTTTAGCTGTAGTAGTAAATTGGTTCCTTGTACAACATAATGGCAGTGACAGGCTTTTGCTAGGGAAATGAGTTCTCCAATGGGACATGCCTATGATAAGACGTCCGGTTTTGAAATTGTATTTCTCTGTATCAGAATTAAATCTGGACTTTATATTTCTTTGCTGCCACTGCTCTGTAGCTGGTCCCTATATAGTACGACCAAAGACTGACAAGTAATGCTTACACAGGAACCCTTTCACTTAAATTGGATTTGTCCTTTTATGTTTCCTCCTATTATTAGCTATTAAAATCTCCCAAACCCTTTTTTAAACAGTGATAGG
Source organism: Florisuga fusca (assembly GCA_038090715.1). Lineage (NCBI taxonomy): Eukaryota > Metazoa > Chordata > Aves > Apodiformes > Trochilidae > Florisuga > Florisuga fusca. The sequence goes on from JAAWXA010000014.1 coordinate 8,415,881, forward strand.
GTTTCGCAAGCCTGAAATTCACTGACTTGGAGGAAGAAAAGAAAAGAATTCTGATATTAAGAGCAGTAATTTCCTTCCTCAGGTAAAATTAACTCACATATAGTAAAATACAGTATTGATTCCCTGTGTTATACAGGAAGATATACGGAGTATCTTCATTGTGTTGAGAAAGGTCAAGATCTGAATGTATTATATTGGCACAGCTAAGGGTCTTTTAAAAAGGATACCAAAGAAAAACACAAACCACTGTCACTCCTGGGTACCTTTAGAAAATCCAAGCATGCTTTCTTCTGGCTGTCATATTGTGTTTCTTGGAGCCTTCAATGGCTAAAACAAAAGTAATGGGCCTCCTGTGCTTTTTGATCTGCATTGGTGCCTGACAGTATCATAAGAGTGTGCATTTTGTTGGTGTACTGTTACTATATTCTGTAATGGAGCAACACAATGGAGGTCACTGGGAGATCATCAGTATATGTAATTTCATTTTAACTTTAGGTTTATATTATCACTTAACAAAATAATAATCAGTCTGTTGGAAGGGGGAGTTCTTTGTTCATTTCTTGCAGTAAAAAATTAACTCAATGCAATCCCTATATTGGTCTTCTCACTACTGATGTCAATGCTATTTTATTTTTCTTCAAATAATTGTTCCTGGCAAATTTGGGAGGAAAACTGCTTGGACCTCTAGAGGTATTAAGAAAGAAAAAAATAGTTTGCATTTCAGTAATCGCCTCTGGCTCATTGCTGACTTCATGTAAACGTGGGATGTATTTAAAGTCAAATGAATGTTTTCTGACCAAAACGAGTATTGAAATATACTTTCTTAAAAAGGGTACTGGACCTGTATTTTCACAGACTATAGTACTCGTTTGATTTTAGAAGGCTGCAATTTTTTGCCTTTAGCTGGCATTAGGTATATGTAGCCGTGGACATGATATTTTTCCTTGCTATGATAGTTATTCCAATGCAACCTCTTAAGGATGAAAATCTTTTTAAAAAAATTATTACATTTACTATATAATGAGTATTTGACCCTTTAATAGCTAATATTTTTACTTTTTTAAAGAGAATATAACTATTACATCCTCTGTGTTTTCTAAATGTCACTAATCAGAATTGTTGAATAGAGAAGGGCAAGTTAAATCCTGTCATTGAAACAGCAAACAGCTTTAGTCAAATGTATTGGCACAGGATTAAAAATGCATCAAGCATGTATTTGTCTTCTCAATGGGAAGCCCTTATTAATAGTTTGAAGAGTAGAAAGCTTAGCCTTACACAACAAGCACTGTAGTAGTTGGTTGGTTTTTTTAAAAATATATTTTAATGTGTGAAATTGTAGGATGCCAAGGTTGCCATTAGAGCTCCTCTCTTGTTGCAGTAATTTTCCCACTTAGATTCATTCTTTCTTTTCACAAAAAAGCACTTTATAATGGTCACAGCAGAAATGCAGTGATACCAAGTAGAGTGCAGTACTCTTGCAAGGTTAATTACTACACCACTGTCAAAATATTGGACATAACTACAAGGACATGAGTCGGCTCACTTCTCTGAGAGGTCTCTCCTTTTTTCTTTTTCTCTTGTGGGCAGGGCTTTTCTAGGGAACTATATGTGACGTATTTGGAATTTTAGTAGAAATGTGGAGTTATTGACAGGCTGTTTTAATGAACCACACTTTTATTATGAACCTATAACAACACAGTAGCATGAACCCATAAAAAAAGATTAGACTCTTGCCTCAGAGGTTCCTTTGAAAATAAATTAGGTGAATTTTATGTATTCAAAATTTTGTTTTGGCTTTTGACTTGAGAAATTCAAAAGCAAGTGTTTGTGTTCAGCACTGCCATCTTTCCTGTTCAGCCAAGACATGTGGGAGGTTTGGGGAACTTCAAAAACGGCTTCTTTGTATTTGGGAATAAACCATATCTAATTAAATTTTAAAATCAAATTGAGGGAAACCACTAAATCTATGTGTGGCCTGGCAGATGCCACAGTTTGTGTTTATTAGCTGTGGGCCGGCAGGTTGGATTCCCCTGAAGCCCTTACAGGAAACTACAAAACAGAGAAAAACTGATTTTACTACCTCATAGACAAATTTCATCAAACCACTATAATGAAGAGTGTGTATGAATCTCTCTTTGGCTTACAATTTCTAGCAAGTACTCAGAAATGCTTCTACAGATGATGACAGAATAACCAAAGGCAAAATCTGACCAGATTTGCTCTGGACCGGAGTCTCCTTTTCTGTTCCAGCCCACTGCTGCCCCTCAGCCAGGTTATACAGCAGTCTTGCTAGGAGGCCAAGGTTACTTTACTCCTGTATTTCACCCAGATCTCCTTGTGTTTTCATTTCTGCTTTTTGACAGCCAGCTGCTGTCACTTGACTGTATTATTGTGCTCCTTTTGCTGATGGTTCCTGGATGAGCATGCTGTTTTCTCTGTCTGTCAAGTCCAACCCAGCCCACTGCTATCACTTGACATAACTGGCATGGAAGTTTTCCTGTGAGGAGACCAGACCTAGGGAACTGGTTCCTGCATTACCATCCTCCACCAAACATCTTTGCTCTGGGCACTGCATATTAGATTGGGAAATATGAAAATTTTGTATGGGATATCATCTTCAGAGGCTCCTTTGTGTGTTTGCTGAAAAGGAAAAATGATGAGACTCACTAAGGTGTGTCCAAATTTTATTTTGAACTTCTCATGCAGATGGAGTGAGAAATGGCCTGAATAAATAGAAATGAAACTGAAGAGAAAACTGAAAGACTAAGTGTGGGAAATGTCTTGTTCTCTGCTCTGCTTTCATGTGACACACATTTTATTATTTACTCTTCTCAAATTATTTTAAAATGTGCTTTTCACATTATACTGTGAGCATGAACAAATCATGTTAAATTAACAATGCAAATAAAAACAATTAACAAGCTGACCACGTTTGCTAATTCTCTCAACCAAATTTGCAAGCTGCCCTTAAAAAACCCAAACCTCCAATCTGTTAAAAATCATGATCTAAGAAAAACCCAATGCCTCTTTTAATTTTTTTATCCTGCTTGAGACCTGAGGCCCTTCAGACAAGTGGCTCTGTGAGCAGTCTTCACTGGTGATTCTCATTGTGCAGACAAGTAACGACTAAGTTACTGGGGGATTTTCTTTTGTGCCCTTTGGTAGAAATTAGTAGCTAGAAAAGTGACTTTTTAAAGAGTCAGTGTTTAAAGACCTTGGTGAGTTAAAATCAACACCTTACACTACACCCCAACTGAGCATAGAATCCCATGGCTGGCATATTTATTATACTTTCTTTCTGACCATGAGAGCTAATGGGTGGTGGCATGCTGCACTGAATGAAACTTCTCTCTGGGATCTAATTTTTAAAATTCTTCCCAGCTTTTCTGTTCCCACAAAATAAGCATTGTCACCCTGATGTTATTAATGGAGAAACTGAGACATAGAAACAAAGCTATGTGCCAGTGTCCAGTGCCTGATTTTGTATTCAAACCTGTCTCGCCTGTCTTAAGTGGCAGCTCAGTTTTTAAATACCTGGCTTTTTGAGTCTCTTCCAGTTGCATATACATGGCATTTTGTTAGTTGAAGCTTATTGTCAACTGCCTTCTTTTCCATGTGAAAAAATCAATACAATTTGAATTTTTCTACCCAGGCTGAATCCTTGGTAAATTGTTGTGGATGGTTATTGATTTCTTATATCTGTGAGATTTTTTTTTTTAAATAGCATTAAGGTAAACAGAAGTCTTATTGTGTTCAATTTACACGATAACACTTACATAGACAAAAGAACACATAAGCACACAGCTTACCTATAGGAAAGATGGATCAAATCACTCCCAATAACACAAAATAGGAAGAACAAAACCTTTCTGTTGCTGAGCAGAATAGGAAGATTGCTTTCTTGTCACTAATTTTGATTGAATTGAGTCTGAGCTTTTGGAACTGGTTCACTGATACAAGCAGCAGCATCATTTAACTATTCCTTACAGTTTCATGCTCACAGAAAACAAAGGCAGAAAGGGTCACAAATGAGGATTACAAACCTTACCTTCCCTCACTCACTCAAGCAAGTAAGAGAAAGGAAGAAAATCATATCTGCATTTTAGACATCAGGTTGATTCTTCCTGCTTCCTTCTCAATTATCTCCAAACTATGAAAGTCTCTCTTCTATTTCACTCTGAATGCAAATGGAGCAGCCATTTCTAGAAGCACAAGAAAGTACAAAGTTGAGGAACAGTGATGAGTTAAGAAAGACTCCACCCATTCAAAAAAACACATGTATTTCCAGTGATCCTGGGGGCTTCCAACTTTGGCAATCAAAAATTTTCAAGAAGGCACTGCAAGATGCAAGAACCTCTCACTTTCATTTACCCTTTAATTGGACATCCAAATCAGACTGAGCTGCATAGGGTTTCAGATCAGTTTATTCTAGTATAATTTGGTATCATGGTAAAATTTACACGAGCTGCAATTCCATAATGTGGCCGGCAATAACAATAATAATAATAATAACTTTGATAGGGTGGAATTAAGGGAAAGATAATGAATTCCAGCAGATTAATGAATGGCTAATTTCAGCTTTCCGGGACAAAGAAAATTTCTAGGGAGCACGTGATCCCAGAAGTTACTTGAATGTTGTGAACATTGATTAACAGTGACAAAGAATTATGAACTCCAATGTTTTTCTTTCAAAAATACTGATATTTAGCTTTTATAAAGTATTACTGGTTTAGGGTCATATCATACACCAGAACTACTGAAGGGAAAATTGGAGTTAATTATTGCTGAATTGTATGCCAAATAATAATAGTAATCCAGGGGAGGATGTTTTGAATATTTGGGGTCTCAATTTTTTTATTTTTTTCATTTTCTTTTTTTCTCTGTAGCTTTCATTCTTTGTGGTTCCCTGTGGAGTGTTCAGTTCCTAGGGTGGCCTGAGGAGAGATCAGTGATGCTGTGCTTGGTAGTCTATTACAGCACAGCTGTTCATCAATTAGAATGGAGAAAATAATCCTGCTGTTTTAGAATAGTGTGATGTGCCTTCTATGTTATCAGGCAAAATGCAAACTGGATACATGAAACCCATGCAGTGAGGCTGCCAGTGTGAGGGGGAACCTCTGGCTCAAAAAATTTCTCCCTTATTTTTCTCTTTTTCTCTGAGAGTTTAGAACTTTAATTACCAACTTGAGCACCCACTCTACCTTATGACATGAAGGAACATCCACAGTTGCCCTGCAGGAGCCAATAGAGCTGTTAGTGAACTGGAGTTCAAGAATAAAGCTAAGAAATCTAAGCCAATGCTATGCTAATGCAGTGTCACTTTGTACACAGCTTTTTTTCCTTCTCTCCCCCTCCCCCTTGTTGCATCAGGCCTTCTTTTCTTGTAGTAGCAAAGGAATGTGTGCTGAAAAGCAGGTATTTACTGTCACTTTGCCACTATATGCCTTTATATTTAAAAATCTGCATAAACAGCAAAACAGGATTTATAACCCCCCTCAGATATAGAAAATATATGCAGAAGTTTCAAAAGGAAACCCTAGGAGTTAAGTTAAAAAGTCCCAGCCCTAAATCTCATTAATTGGAAGTGGTGTATTTTATTTATATTCAGAGCATATATTATTAAACAGATTGTGTAGCATAGAGAATATTATTTTTATGGGGGTTAAGTAACCTGGTTCATGGGCAGCATTTTGTTTCTGTTGTAATTCTTAATGTGTGGAGCAGATGCCCAGAGTAGCAGCTGCATTAAAGGCCTGAGAGGCAGAGAGGAGATGGACTGTAGTTGAAGGAGAATCAGTCCTCTCTGCTCTTCCACAAACACAGCAGCATGCCTCCACTCCAGACTTTGTTGCATTTGTACTTGGTACCTTATGGAAGCAAAAAGCATACTCTCAGATCCAGTAAATCAGTTGGGATCTGGAGGCTTTAAGGAGTGACGGAGGTTAAAATTTTCTTCGTTTTGCTTTTCCACTGTGATTCATGCTTCTGCAGAACTGATCTGGCTTCAGGTGCTATGAAGGCTGTTTCACTCCTGGCTGAGTGGTGCAGCACACCTGGCTTGAGTTGTTGGCAAGGACCTTTGGAAACCCACTGAGAACAATGGGAGTGCTCCTTGTCAGGGAGCACCCTGGTGCTGTGAGTGCCAGAAATTGTTAAGGTCTCACATAACACTATAGTTGCTCCTGCTTTTTTAACTTCCTCCTTTTTCTCTGTGCTGTAGCAGCTATCAGCAGGTCTGGCTTTCCCCTCCAATGTGCACCCTTCCTTTCCTGTCTAAGCCAACTAGAGAACAGCATGGACAAACTGGGGGGACTCGGAGGAGGAATTTTACTTCTGCTTGTAACAAGTAGCTCACAGCTGCAGGATATGCCCCATCCCACTTGATAAGGATTTAAGACCCCTGTTTCCAGCCTCTGCCTTACTCTAAGTGAAAGTGGCCTGCCTGGGGAGAATGAACCAACCCTAGGGCAGGTTTCACTATTTCTGAATTTTATGTAGAAGCAAAGTGGAAGATTTACTGTTTATGCTCAAACCTATTTCATTAAGTGGTCTGAGCTGTCCTGCATTAACAGTAACCTGGGAAGTATTTGAAGATAGGCCTGTGGTGGTCTCTGGTCTTAGTGATATGCTCAGGATAACACTTCTATCTGAGAATATCCACTTGTCCAAATGCAGTTGCAGAGACATCCCTCCGGTCACAGTTTACCCTCTCTGGGCACTGTAAATGCTTTGTAAACTTTTCTAATTTTGCACTATTTAGCCTGTGTCAAAGTATCTGAATTTTTCCATTTCTTCCCTATCTTATTCCTATTTGGACTCAGCCATTTTCTTGCTGTTCTCACTTGTGCAATTAAATCTACATAGGCATTTATGATTTTTGTTCCTTTCTGTCTTTCTATCACTCCTGCTGTTGCATCTTCCACAAACATTTGTCTTCCTTCCTCCCTCTAGTAAGAGAACATACGCTTCAAAAGCAAGGACACTGGAATAGAGATTTTGCTTTATGCATTTACTTTGGCAATTATGGTGTAGTAAGTTATTCATTATTCATAATACCTCATGTCCTACTAACTGTTGCTGTACAGCTACAAAATGTAAGGAAGTTTTAATACAAGACATTAAGTGTTATGAGATCTTACTACATAAATGCTTCTGCTCAGTCCTGAATCAGAAGTAGCTGAAAGGCAGCCATTTTGGGTGCAAATTAGGAAGCATGTAGATTAATAATGCTAATACCAAACAACTAGAGTTCAGTGGTTAATTCATGCCAAGTAATTGTTCTTTGCCTTTTTATGTTTGGGTCTGTGAATAGAATCCCAAATCCTCAATTGCATTTGTTACCTAGACAAGTCTACACTTTCATTTAGGTGCAATAACTGGCTTGCCAACTTTTTGGAAACAGCTACTTGAAAATATGTGCCCTTCATATATGCCAAGTTTTGTGCAACTTACACAAATTCTCAGTACCATAGCTATATCTTTGGTTTCATCCATCCAAATCTCTGGTGTCCTTGTGGGCACCATTTGCAAATACAGCTCTTAATTTCCAGCCTCTGCTTGATATTGAGACAGCAACAAGTGTGTGAAGGATTGTGCAGCTGTCTGTCAACATAACTGGGGCCTGGGCTATAAAACAGAATTGCTCTGTTACCCGCTTCTGCTCTCTCAGAGGAAGATAAAAGGTCAATAAAGGAGAGAGACTCAAAGGCTGGAAGTTAAAACTAGAACAGGTTTAATAAGATGGAGAAGGAATAGTAAAATATGGGATAAGGATACAAATATATAGAAAAACTGATTTTGGTGATTGCTCATACAAATGTCCCTTACAGCAGAACTGACAAGTGAAAAGGGTCCAAGGTTCCAACACCCAATAGTTCAGCTACTTCAGAACATGTGGTGAGCTGATGATAAGGAATAGGAGCCTCTCTCCCAGACCACTGAGTGCAGCAAAGCAGAAAGAATGAAGGGAGCAGGAAGGATGGACTTCTGTCCTCCTGGCTTTTATAGAGTATGGGAGGAAATACTGATCCCTATCTGCTCTACCCCCTGGATCCCTCAGGTTCCTAAACACCCTCTCTTTAGGTCATCATGTTGATACCATAAAATTAGCCTCTGCCTCCTCAAACCATAACAGTATGATAAGATATTTGGTAAGGATTTATTGATGCATTTCACTCACCTTTGACATCTACAGCATAGTGTGATGTGGCTTTTTCTTATTGGTTTGTTTTTGTTACATCTAAGCTGCCAAATTAGGTCTCCTTTTATAATAAGGAAGAAATCCTCTGGAGAAGGATTTCACCTGGCACGTCAGCTCAGGGCTGAGTGTTTTGAAATGCTTGCTTCTTTCCACTTGTCACCAGCAGAAGTCAGGGCAACTGGCTCAAAATAGGATGTTAAGTTTAGGAATACCTCTTGTATGTACTCAGCAATGTCCAGATAAACATCATCAGTGTGGGTCATAAATGAGTCCATTAACATGGGGACAAAATTTGTGTTCAAAACTGACCTACTGAACACAAAGTGCCAGTCTAGCAAGTGAATGCACAGTTCCCTGCTGGCGTGAAATGCACTTCTGCACAAAAAGACAGCAGAAGACCCAGGAAGAATAAGTGCAGAAAGCCTCCCCCCCCATTCCCCTTTGTCTTTTACTGTGTGGGTGTTCTATATGCAGAAAGTCTGTTTACCTTCAAACCACTGCCTTAAAAAGTAAAAGTGATGAACATGTTTTTCCCTACACTCTCACTATATTTATTATATTAAAGTTTATGTAGGAAGGAGGGGCTTAATTCACAATTGAAAATAATTTGACAGTCCTTCACTAATTCTAACTCAATGTCTGTCAAAAGTTGTAGTATAGCAACAGTTGAGCATGACTGGCATTAACTGCTCAGGAGAAGCTCTGGATTGGAATAGCACATTGGCTGAACTTTGGTATTACAACACACACCTGAGTAAGATGTGAGAAGGGCAACTCTGACCCATACACATGCCACTGCTCCAGTTGTTTTAATTAGTAAATAAAATTTCCTAACTACAAAACACCAAAATTTTATAAAAGTAAAATAAAAATGTAGTCCAGATGAAAGTTCAAACACATTTGGAGTTTATGTAAGCTATTTATTAAATACTCAGAGTCAGATTGTATGAATTGAATGTATCAAGGAAACATAGATTATTGAAAACTTACCAATTGGATAAAATTTACCAAAAGATCCAGATTTCTTCAGTATGAAGGTAGGTTTAAAAAATCACAGCAGACCCGGGAGATCTATAGATAGAGATTTCTGAAACCAAGGATGCCTTTTCCTAAGTATTTCATGATTGGAACCCAGCATTTAGAAATGAAAAAAAAAAAAAAAGTTGTACTGCTAGAGAGAATGAATGTTTGTAACACCTTTGTTAAGGGCACTTTTGAAATCCCTTTGTTCACAGGTAAGACAAATACTTAAAGTACTTAAGTTTCAGGGATCTTATACTTAAAGTCAGGTTTTTGCTTAAGCACCTTCTGTAATCAAAGTGAAAAACATGAAAGACGTTAAAATTCAAGGGGAATTAAACCACTCACAGAGAACCAAAAAATGGCTACCATATTTTCATGCATCTGACATGTATCTCAGATAATTTGTGTTCTCTTAAATGTCCTGAGGCTTGAAAATAAATTCTCAGATAACCTACATATACTTGGAGACTACTGAATATGGGCCCTGGAGAAGGAATCTGGCAAACTTCTCCTTGCAACATCCACATACTTCTGATGTTGCAGGATCAGTTTTCTTAACAAGATAATCTGTGCTTTAGATGCACAAAGGTATGATACCTTAATTAAACAAAGTTTGAGAAGGGGGGGGGGGCGAAGGCAGGGGGAAGAAAAACAGGTAATAAACCATGTGTGAGTTTGGAGAAATTAATTATTTATTTGTGACTGTGGGAGACCTTAGCTGTGTTTTTCACCCCAGCATGGAAGCATTTTGATTGAAAGCTTGGTGCAACAGAGATAAAGAAATCACACCACAGATACTTTTTGAAATTGAAATAAAACATGCAGTATTTGTAGCCTGACAATATTAAAAAGGAATATGTAAGATTGAAATAAACAAGTCAAAGTGTGTTTTTTTCACTCGATAGATATATACATACATACTTAATTTAATGCAGCACATTTGCTTGGACTATTTCTCCTTCCCCCCTCCCATTTTTTTTTAAAGCATATAAATTCCAACCATGTTTTGTGTGAAGGGTCTCAGTGCATACTGACATTGTGAGTGTCAGCTCCAGATCACTTTAATCAGAGAGTGGATATGCATGATAAAACGGATAAGGGACTTTAATCAAAAAATCCGCTGGTCTGGAAACGTGACGCACTCCGCCAAACACACTTCATCCCACTTTTCTTGTGCCACTGCCAAGATTTTTATTTCATGAATATGCATTGGACATGATATTACATTAAAATGTGACATTGTTGTGTAGTGGTAGGGATTTAGAATTAGAATAAATAAATAAATAAATAGACTTCTCTAAAGTTTTTGTAATTGAACATTAGTATCATGTTGTGATTTTACATACATTTATTCACCTACTCCCATGCTTTTTCTTTTCACTAAGATTTCCTCTTTAATTGAATATTGAATTAATCCCCTTCTGTTTAATATGAAAAACAATGGTAGCAGATAAATGGTTTATTTAACTTTTACCTATAAGCCTAACGTATAGAGCTTTTACCAAGGAATTGTATTTTTGCATACAAAATCTGTCTGTAGGTCTGACTGGGGGCGTTTGGGCTTCTACAGCTAGGAATAACTCTGGAGCACAGAGCCCACTCCAAAGTCCACTATTTGCAAATAATTCACAGTGCAAAGGTTGCCTGTGAATTTTACAGGATATGGATCATGTGTCTAATAACGTTAGAAACTCTTTGTTTCCCCCTAATTTTGCTATGTTACAACGTTTTCTGGAAATTGGTAAGGATTATACAATTGATGTATGGAAATTTACATAATTGAGCTTCTATTCTCAATTTTATGTTTGTATAATTTCATGTACTTGGGCCAATCAGCTTTTACAGATTGTCTGCCACAAATACAAGCAGGACAGCACTTGAGGAGAACAAGTTTGTCTAAATACAGTGGTTTGCATCTGAAAAAAAAATATGGGCTGCTTCTAAGTGGGTACAAAATTGTTGTCTTCAGTGAAGCTGTGAAGAATTGCACAAAGGCTTTGCCCTTAAATAGGCAAATTCATGTTACTGCTAAAATACCAATAAGTGGCTTTTTGGCTAAGATAGGTAACAGCTAGGTATAATCACTGAACAGAGTTCTGCCCTCTTTCCCCCTGACATATGTGATTTCAGTTAAACAAGAGTGTGATACTATCCTCCTTTCACTTGTGACTTGAAATCTGTAAATGAGAAAGTGTTGAACATTTAGGGAGGTTTTTAAAGCTGGGAATAAAAATGAACATTATTTAGTAGCTGAGGACTGTTGTGTATCAGTTGTTTAGGGAGGACCTCTTGTAATGGATGCTTTTCAAGACCAATTTTAATTAAACCCAAACAAACAAAAATCATAATTACCTGACTAATGATCTCTGGAGCACCAATATTTCATTACCTTTGTTATTAAAATGTAGGACAGAGGCTTCGTACAACTTGGTTGCTTTGTGCAGAGAGAAAAGTATAGTAACTATTGGCTGAGCTGTCACTGACAAGGGCAAACAATATTGAAGATAAAAGTGCAGAGCTCTTTTAACTACTTATACAATACAGTTATGGTAATTTCAAACAGAATTGCCTTTATGAGACTCAATTTCTTCTGAATTTATACCTGCTATATATATCTTCTGCTGGTGAAAGCCTTGAAAGCCTGACATTCAGTCCCAGACACTAATCAGAAAAGGAAACCTGCAAGAAGTTGTTTTCTGATCTTTTACAGGCACTTAGCGTCAGGTTTTAGTCCATCTCAGAACTCTCTGAGCTGTACCAGGGAATTCAAAATTGTCCCTTTCTGAAATATTTGTTTGATAGCGTTGCAAAAACTGAGAAAGATGGCATTAGTCCCCAAGTTTTTGCCTGCTTTTTGTCAATTTGGGGTAACAACAAGTGGTTTGTGGAACCAGCTGACCTCAAACCTAAGCCAGGGATGTGGATGAGGTCCTAGCACAGCAGAGCAGGAGGTGCACAAGTCTGCATAGATTTCAAAAGGGAAACACTGTCATGGCAACAAAGAAACAGTCAAAATGTTAATAGATTAGAAACATCTCCTAGAAAGGACAGAGACTTCAATGGAACAGCATCCATGGTCTGGAATTCTTGTAGATTATGGGCATCTACTTGCAGAAGAGCTTTTAGGGACTGATAGAGATATTTGCAAAGGGAGATATCAGTCAGAACTCTGTAATATAGAATGAAACATCCCCAAAGGAAATTACCATTACAAAAACTATTATTTAATATTAAAGGTAATTGTAACACAAGGGCATGACTCATATCCTTGTGTTACAATTACCTTAATACCAAATGATAGTTTTCTGAATGGTAATGAGGGGAAGTTAAACCTGACATTCTGTCCTTAACCCTTGCTACTGCGCCTGGGTATTAATGTGACTAAGAGATGTCTGTGCAGTCTGTCATTTGCTCAAGTCACTGGTTAGTCATGACAAAATGTGGAATCTAGACTTTTAATTCTGCCTTTCATAATTAATTGGCGAATGCTCATGTTGTGGTCTGTTATACAGGGTAACTGACCTTTACACCCATCACAGTACAGAAGTACAGAGCTGATGCATTATATTGCTAACAAGCACTTTAGTCTTCCTATTATTCTTCCTTCAGTTTTTGTGGGGGTTTTTTTGTTTGTTTTTGTTGTTTTTTCCCCTCCAGTTGCTGCACAGTTCCAGTGGGTACAGAGAAATATACGTGCAGAAATAAACCACAAATGTTTTGTGCCCTGATCACATTTAAAACCATTTAATATCAGGTTTTGTTTGTTTGTTAGTTAGTTTTTGTTTGTTTGTTCTGCAGAGCATGCCTGCATACTTCCCAACACAGAATTAGGGTCTTAGTTTAGAAGCAGCCTTAACATCACTTGAATATGACATTTATGTTCCTGCTTATCTCTGTGTTTTGTTGCTACTGATTACTGCATGGACAGCTCTGTTTCCTTCAGTCCCATACCTGTTTCCTGAATAGAATTAACCACTAAAAAGTAAGGTAGAGTGCAAAACAAAAACAAAACAACAAACCAAAGCAAACAAATAAAGCAACAAAACCCCCATACCACCCCTCGAGAAAAAAGACATTTATGCTAAGTCAGAATGAAGCATTTTGCTTTTGGTTATTTGTTGGGTCATCTTAATGGTTACATCATGTCATGTTCGTTGTGTCACAGCCCCTGACAGATAGTATAGGATATAGCAGAACCACTGCATGGAGTTTATATATAAAAAAAGAAAGTCTAAAATGAAAAATATATACTATTTTCTTATCTATTGCTAGCTGTAATTTCAGCTAGAGAACTCCCATTGTGAATTCATGTTATTAATTAGCAGGCTGGAATATCTGCAAAAAGCAGATCTGAGATACCAGCACATGGTGCATGAAGAGAGGTATCTCAGGATGAACTCAGCTCTAAGATTTTGGTCTATATTTGAAAACAACTTTAAATCAGGAAATAAAACTGAATCCTGCTCTGTGATAGGCCCTTGTGCTAGCGTGTAGTAATCATTGTTTAGTATTTCTCCTTGGAAATAAATGTGGGAAGAGGGAGTTCATCCTCCCCATTTGAAATCCAGACTAGAGCATATGGTTTTACCTAGTACCATGTAGCTTGTTCTCTATCACAATGTAAAGGGGAAGCCATAGGGTAGAAGACAACCTCACTAAGTCTAAAGCTCAGTTCAAATCTGCTAGAGATGGAAAAAAATCTGTGACTCCAGTTGAGTTTTACGATCTGTGTCAGGAAAACAGTGCAGAAATAATCTTTCTGTTACTACTAGCAGATCATAGAATCATTGAAGTTGGAATAGACCTCCAAGATCATCACGTCCACCATCAACCCAACACCACATGTCCTGAAGTGATGAAGGTGAAAACAGAAAAGCACATTTTTTTCCCTGTTGGACTTGCAGCGAGATGATTTTAACTGAAAATCATACAATGTGAGACACCAGGAGATACATACTGGTGTGTGAAGTTACTTTGTGCCTGGTTCCCCTGAGGCTGACTGGTGCTGAGGAAAGGCTCGTTTTGTCTGTCAGGCAAACTACCACTCCAAAGCTAGCATTTTCCAGAGATGCAATAGCCCTTTTTCCTGAACAAATACTATTCCATATCAAGAAGGAGCCTCACCCTATTTATAAAGCTGCATAACTTCTAAGGCTTGGCTTAGTTACACACGGGCCCATGGAAGAGGAAAATGCAGTAACTCCATCCTATGCCTGTACAGCAGCAAGACCACTGATGAAATATATGGCAAGAGCTCAGGTCAAAGCTTCATATTTTTAAAAGACCTTCAATATATATTCAGGTGATAGTGAGCTGTCTGTATGGCAGTGATCCAAGCTCTAAAACACCATAAATACATAGTTACATGACAGATTTACATTATTTGCTCTGGAAATCTTGCACGATTTTCAGGCAGTGTCTCCCATAACCTCCAACATATTGCGGAGTAATGGTATTTCCACCACAGATCAGGTTCATCCTTCAGGCCAAAGGAAGTTTCTAGGTCAAGGCAGACTCAAGTGTGGACAGTCTCACTGGGATCCCTGGTAATTTACTAGCAGCTGGAGAGGACAGAAACTAAACCAAAGGCCTCTAAGTGCTGAATATAGTTTTAGCAGACCATAATCTGCCCACAGAAATGTTCCTGGGGATTTTATAATGGGTTGGCTGTGGTAGTTATTTTATTATCTCTAAGCATCCCAACGCTCACACACTGCATGTAAGGATCTCGCAGTTTGACCAGTCGTATACCTAGATTAAGCTACTTCTGAGTTAAATGCTAATGTGGTTATACTACGTATAGAAATGGTGTTAATGTAATATATGTGAACAAAACAGTGGCTCTGCACAGAAATCAATTCATAATCACAAGAGGAAATTTGTTTTGTTTTCATTTTTAGAGTGAAACACCAAAGCTGAGTATTACTTAACTCAGAAAGAATCTAGCGGCATTTCTAATATCTCTGTTATGTACTGTACAAAACGAGGGAACTACCCTTGTTTATTCCTTATTTAATCTTTCTTCAGCCCTTCAGTGGCTTCAGGGGTTTAGAGTAGGATTGGTGATATACGCATTAGACACCCCAGGAAGATGCACTCCTGAGCTTGAGGGAGAAGTCGGATTTCCTCAACGTAAGGGTTAGCAGATACTGTGTCTACACATCAGTAAGGATAATCACACCAGACCAGCAACGTACTTCAGGATCTGCTTACCTTTGAGCATGGAGGCAGACTAATTGACTTAACTGAGATTACATGCAGGCTTAAAGTTAGTCATATGCTTTGCTGGATTTGTCATTAATCCCATGGCCTGAAATCTACAGAAGATTTATAGTAAACTTGAAGGCCACTGAACTAGATTCCTTGAGAGGCCTCTCCTGCAGCAAGAAAACAGTTTGTCCTTTTTAAAATAAAAACTCTTAAGGGGCTTGAGTGTTTCACCAGGGTATGACTGACCTGTGCTTCTAATTGCCACTGACTATAACCTCATCCTGAGGTTTTCCCATCTTGTTCAGGGTATCTACAGCTGATCCCAGGTGATTTCTTGAATTTTGCATCTGACTTTAGGCACATATCAGTCAAATTATTGTGAGTGGTTTACTCTGCATAGCACTAACAAGCTGAAATGTACACTGATGACTTCTGATAGCAGCTAACATCTTGACAGAGGGGCAGCTTACTGTCATTATGAAGTTGGTAATTATATTGTTGAAGGATTTTTTCTAATGTATAGAAAAAATGTAGAGTGGGAAAATACATAAAAAGCAACATTTTCCATTTTAAACACCATTGTGAAATGGAATTTATGATTGTTATTATTGTTGCTATTATTAGTAATAATATTATTAATATTTAAGAATAAAATGTTTGGCAGCATAATCATCACATCTTACTTCTAGAGGAGAAACAAAGAAAAAACCTGTTTCCTCTGTGTCATATTTCTGAAGATTTTGTTACATAGAGTTAATTTCCTCTTTAAATTGTTCACATTTTCATATCATCTGACATTCATGGCTCAGCAAACATCTTTCATTTCACTAAAAAAAAATAATACTAAGTGAATGAAAAAAATTACATCACAATGTTTGTAGGTATGGAAGTTGTTATGGAATGTATCCTAGAGGGAGCATAACACAAAAATTTTAGCTTTAGTTCTTAATACAATAATAGTAGAACCTAGCAGTTTATATTATTATTCTGAGTTTTTTCTGGCATGGCCATAGTGCATCTCCATTATATAAAAGCAATGGAATTTTTGAGACCCACACAAATATAAGAGAACTGGACCATGAGATACCAAAAACTACAGCTCATTTGAGGGACCACAGGATGTTGTATGAGGTGGAGATCACAACTGACTCATTTTCATTTGTTTCAGTGATATAAAGGGAATTGCTGCTAATTATGAAATTCCTTTTTTTTTTTTAACTCAGGGTAGTGAGAATGCAATTAGGCCCAATTGTCAGCCTTATCTCATTCTGTTAATTCACCTGTCACAACCTTCAAGATCTCTACTCCTTCCTTTATAGAACTTTTTCCCCTGAGAATTAAAAACACCAGAAATCTCCATGGCTTGAAAATCAAACAAACCTTGCTGCATCTCTGCCTTCTGCTCAGGATAAGGTCTGTGGCAATATAAATGGACTAAGGTACACAACTTCTGTCCTTAAAAATTGTGCTGTTTCCTCATAGGTCCAGAGCTTTCAGGAAATTACAAACCATCATTTGATGTCTTAGAGCAGGGAAAACTTACTTGGGGTGTGTTCTTTACGGAGAGTATTTTTAAACAAACCATGTTTTTTCGAAATACCAAAGAGCTCTAAAATTAAGTTAAGAAGTCTGTAGTTATACTTAGGAGTCCCATTTTTCTTTCTATTAGCCTGACACACAGCAAATATCTCAGCGGTGGTGTTTGGCTTTATTTGCTATCTAGAAATGTTCTTGCTGGTATTTCCATTTCTTCACATTATTTTTTTGCGTTCTACCTGTTGGTAGCCAAGCAACTGGGGCAGTGCCAAAGAACGTCCTGATATCTGTTCAGTCTGCTACTTCATATTATTCACTGAGCTTAAATAACAAAAATATATAAAAAAATAACATCTAACTGCAAATTAAGAGCTTCTGCTTATTTTAGAACAATCCTTACTATCTCAATAAGGGAAACTGTTGGGATGGATTCAATTCAATAATACTGTGTTGCAGGTTCCGTATAGCTCTATACTGTACCTGCTGCACTGTAAATGCTGAGGTAACTGTAGAACAATTGTGAGTGACCTGTCTGACCCCTGAGAATATTTGTTTGCATCTGATATCTAGCCACTCACAACAGCAACAGTGCAAACCAGCATGGAGGTGGAGAAAACAAAAAAAAAAGTAGGTGGCTGTTGTCTCTTTAAACCCAGTAGTATCTGTTTGGCTCTGCTTGTTTGCTTCTTGCAGTTGCAGGGAGTGCAACTATCTCATAGTGTTTGCACTGATTGGAAATGATGAACTGTTCATCAACACAGAGAAAGTCTGATTGAATGAAGGTTAAAAAGTACATTTTTTTGGTTTTGTTTGAGAGAAGGTATGGGGCTATATAAGTGGTAAAGAATCCAGCCTTCAACCCCAGTGCCTCCCCGCCACTTCTTGACACGCTCCCGGGTATAATTTTATTAAGGCATTTAGACATGTAAGAGCATGACCCTTAGCATGATGCTAGCTAGATACTGAAGCTATGACTCTCTAATCTGACACCAACACACAGAGCAGAGCTTGACTACAGATTTGCAGAGCATCTGTAAACCACCCCGTGGCTCCAACAAGGGCTGCAATGTTAAGGGTGAAGCTGTGAGAGGATGTGCTGGGGGTCTCAAGCCTCTCATTGCCTTTGCCTGCTCATTCCCGACCACCTATGGGACAGGGAGAGGGAATCCATAGGCTCCTACAGTGCTGGCAACTAGCACAAAATATAGCTGTCATTTGGCATGAGTGAGCAGAAAGATTCACTGTGGAGCTGAATGAGGCTGTGTGATCTTAGATGCCTGCCAGTGTGAATACTTAACAGACCTTTAAGTTATAGCACCACACCAGGCAGCAAACAATATGGAAACATTAGTGACCATCACTCTCATGAGGGGCTGGCAGAAGGAAAGATTTGTCCTTCTGTGTTACCACAGAAAGAAAGCTTCTTCTCTTAGCTAGCTTGCTCATTTATAACTGGGGTTGGAAAGTGCAATCCAAAATGAAACCTGCATTAAAAGAATTTTGTGGGCTGTACAAATCATAAGGGTAACTGCTTCACAAAATACTGTCAACTGAGGCATATATTTAAAATGTTAGATAAAATATCTCCTAGCCATTTTTTCCAGTTCTTTTCTTTTTATAGTCAACTGCAAAACAACAATAGATAAAAAGGCTGTATATAATGCATGTATATTTTGTTGCTTTTTTTTTTTTTTACCTTTCCCAAAGGAGTCTCTGTGCTTCCCACACTAATTGTAGGTTTTTCTGAAAATGCAGCATGAATCATTTATAAATAAAGAGACTTTAAAATCCCTAAAAGACTCCCTGAGGTATTCAGTATTTCAGCATAAAATAACTGTTAAATGGAGTTATTCTGAATTAGCTTTTACTGGAAAGTGGTGAAAATAAAGTTTTCTTTTCACTGTGAATGTGCAATAATTCTTTTACACAGCTACCCAGGGTAATTGACAAGCGATTTTCATAATTCGGGTTTTAGCAAAGAAATCATCTGAAGTGGCTAACATTAAATGAACAGAGCTGCTATTAAAACATAGCTTTCAAGAAAAGCTGCATGAGATGTCAGAACCAGGGGCTCTGTGTTGAGACCTTAAAACATAATTTGGGCTATAAAATAAAAACACACATGCAAGCTCTACAACAAATTCATACATCCACTCTCCTCTCACACGCATACACACATATACACACACTTAATAATAAAGTAGGGTTTTTCATCTTTCTCTTAAAATCCTGTGATTATTTTTGTTCACAGATAACCCTAGAAAGACACAGCACTCAGAAAAGTTAACTGATTTGCATGACTCCTTTGGACTTCATAACCTTGACTGTCCATACTCACCGTACAATCAGAGGTCATATTTGATCTCTCTGTGTAAAATTATGCAGAGGAAGCTTCCTCAACACTTTGTGGTTGATTGACAAATTGGTCTGTCACTCAAATGCTCCTTCAACTTATCGTGAACAGTAAAGAAAATTATCTGTTCTGTGCATATGTGAGAAAAAGCCTGTTCATTAACCTCTAGTCTGCTGAAGCTGTGCAACATATAATGCTTTGAGGAATATGTACTCTATATGAGAGATATGCAAAAGATACAGGTGTATATGTATATGTATGTATATTCATGTGTGAAATGTGAAAAAGCATGTCCATAGCAGAGCAGCCTGTATGAAGTGTATGTTTCATATGTACATACATAAATACACATTACACCAGTTTCTACAGTAACCATAGGCTCTCTTCAGGATTCTTGTACATGCACAGTAGCTATAGATAGGTAAATACCTCTGAGATGCTTCCTACAAGTATTTGGTATAGCATGCTTCATAATCTAAGATGCCTGTGACTATTATCATTCAGATATTCTGCCTACACTGTAGCTCTCAGATGCTAGGTTATTTACAAACAATGATGTATCACAAGTGCAAGGATTTAAAAGCAATCCACAATAAAGGTAGGGCCTCGTTCACTTCAAGTGTTAAGCAAAGGCATCTTGGATACATTTGGTGGAGCTGTGCCTATTTATCTCTGCAGCAAACTATGGTTTACATGCCATGGAAAACTCACGTGGCATCCAGTTGCTTCATCTTGGGGAAATTTTTACAAGTCATGTATACATGTGCCTCTTGTTGTACCCCTTGCAGACTACTAATCCAAGTAGTATATCTAGCTATTAGATGAGAAAAACTAATTTCTCTGAGAATTTGTCTCTTAATGCTCAGTTTGTACCTGAACCTCAACTATGGTACATGCATAAAGGTCTGAAGCTAGAGGATGATGACATCTGTGTGCCTTCTATGTTTGTCTGGTTTTTTTCCTCGTGAGCCCTGCATACTGGTACCAGAGAGCAGACCTGAAGCAAACTCTACTGTTTCAAACTAGCTGGAAATCTTTGTCACAGCCCTGACTTGCTGCCTGATCCACATCTGGCTGTTAGGCAACACCCTAGGTCACATCTGGAGAGAATGCATCTCTGCTCTCTTGACTGGATCAGAGAGATTTTGGATAAGATACTCCCCTCAAATCTAGGTTGCTAAGTGATACAGACTTAAAATTAATTTTAAAAAAAAGCAACTGGTCTCAACATATTTTTTTTTCCAATACAAAACTTTTTGCTTTTACTATTTAAATTTTTTTCTTTGCCGGTGGCTGAGTAGCTTGAAGTCTTTGAAACACTGAGCTTTCTATAAAATCCAAATAATTCTCTGTAAATCAAAGTACTTGGCATGCTTGCTGCAAAGCCTGAAGCTTTTTTTTTTTTTTAAGGTAATCTCCAGAAAGTAGTTTGTACTCATGTTTTCACAGTGATTAAATATGCAAAGTAATTTTCATGATTATCACCCCGTTCTGAACCAAATCAGATGCGGCTATGCTTCTCTTTGTACAAAGCCAGTTATTGGATCAGATTCCAAAACAAATCCCCTGAATTTGGCGGATCATCATTTTAAAAGGGGGCTTGTTAAGGTAATGATTAAATTAAACCACCCCTTTAAGAATATTTAGATCTGGTCCGCCAAGCGGAACGGTCTAATGGTTTTTAAATTAGAAGCTGCGAATGCTGGTGAATATCTTTTGTGGGTCAAGTGGGTATTAACAAATGCTAAGACTGTTCTCTCTTTTGTCATCACCTTAAAATATGCAAAAAAAAAAGTGAGGAGTGGGAAAGACACAAGGAGGGAAACAGTGTTAGTATTTAACATCACTGTTTTTTAACCGAGGGCAGCCTCAGATTTACAAGGTTGGGTAGGAGAAGGTATGAGATGATACTAGTAATCTCTTTATACCTCACTCTTGAGAAAGAGACTGAAGCTTGAATCTTCAAGGAAGTGGAGAACCCAAGTGCATTAAATTCTGGCAATCTTAAGTTATTGTAGAGGTGTAATAGCCTGCTAACCACAGAAGCATGGATAAACAACCTATACTTGTGGCTTCCAGATTTCTTAACCCTGTCAATTTTAAATGTGTTTTTTAGCCTCAGATGCTGCTGGGAACTTGTGGATGGGAGAGACAGTTGTTATCTTGTGTGGAAAGGATGGCTGGGTCTTTTCCAATACCAAAGGCCTTAGTTCCTCTTTTGGATACCCTAGGCAAACTGTTTTTGTCACTGTTATTTTTCATCCCACAGTACTAGCTGATACTGGAGTTCTGTGAATATTGGATTTATGGGCCATAACAACCTCCCTGTTGGGAGGAAATCCACATTCAAATATAAATCTGTCAAGTTAGGTCAAGTCACAGCTAACAAAATACCAATGCTGCTCTTCTGTGCTTAGTCCCTGTTCCTTTTAAAGGCATAAAGAAGTTTCTGAAAATTGTACCTCTTGAGCTGATTTTTTCCTGTGCTGAGCTGGTTTTAAAAAAAACTGTTAGGGAGTTGGGGGAAGATGTGGAACATGAGCTATTCAGAAGAAAGTAAGAGAGATGCAGCTTTCTGTTTATTCAAACAAAAGCCCTGTGACCGTTTTGTTTATGAATAGCCTTCTAAGCAAAATTTGTAGCTGGTTTAAATTACAGAAGCAACCATAACTGATGAGCTGCACTTCTGCAGGTGCAAAAGTCAGTTTTCAGATGACTGAATTATGACTCTTGGGAAATTGCATGCTCTGGACATGTGGTTCAGTATTGCTTGTGTGTTACTTTTTGCTAAGCCTGTAAAATGTGTGCTTGAGGAGAGACATGCTCTGTGCATGTTTATGTGTAGAGGAAGGGAGAGAGGACAGGCTGACTTTGTTGTGAATTGAATGATTGTCTGACCTGACAAAGGGGTTAGAGATGGTGGCTTATTGCAAAGCAAGTAAGTAAAGTGATCAGATAAAGACTAATGGGTATGATGAGGGATTTACAAAAAGAAATATAATTCCGATGAACCTAACTTGGTTACCTACCCCCATCTTACCAGCCCACAGAAGTTCCAATAAAATGCTGAGAAGAAGTTCTGAATTATGAAAAACGGAACTAGGGGAATATTACTGTTTAGTACCCAAGAATTAAAAAAAAAGAACTAAATAAAAATTAGGCTTGATAAACAACCTTAGTAGACATGGCAATACAACATTTTTTGATTCACAGTGCTGTTTTTACACACCAATTTGCATTCTTGGAAACTGTGGACAGTGCTATATAAGCTTTTGTACACTGTGCAGTAGTTCACAGTAAATTAAACCAAATATTTTGATGGATATCACACTGAAGATGATGCAGAATAGCTAGAAAGCAAGTATGATATATTCTGCTGGCTAATTCTTCACATCTGGAGAGCTACCATTGATTGCAGACAGATTTCTCTCACATAAAAATAGTCATAAGTTCCACATAAAAACCACTGAAAGTAATGAAGAGTATACAAAACTGAAAAAGTAAAGACTGTGGTTTAGAAAGGAACAAAGAAAGATTATGACAGATATATGCAAAATATGGTAATGTATGTTAATCTGGGCACTCCTCTTTACCCTTTTAAAATAATATAGGAGCCAGTAAGGCTGACCAAATTCTATTTTGGGCATGAGATTACATAATATACAATAACCCTTTGGTTCACATTGCCACATGTAGCTATTTTTGTCTAGAAACCATTAAGGTATAAAATATTAACCTGAAAATTTAAGTTTTTAGTAATACTACATTTCAGGTACATGCTTTTTTGAAATGGGAAAGTTCTTTCTCTCTCATTAAAAAGCTTTTTCATTTCAAAATTGGACTCAGAGAGAATATTCTTCATACCAATAGAATGATTGCAATGTGTTGGACTCAAGCCATCATACTATGGAGTCTAATCTAGCAACACAGTGACCAAGTTATAATGAAATTTCTTCACAAGGATACCCAATTCATAACTAATGCAAGCTCACAGCAGATTTGTTGTTCTTTCTTTGAAAGGACAGGCCATTGGTGTTGTTATGGTCTGTTTGGACTGTTTCCTTGTTCCCAATTATATTTACATTAAAATAAATGTTTTATCAAAATTTTCTCACAAGGCGTTTGCTCTGACGTGGTTCTACTTTGAGCAAGATCATTATAGGCTTCAGGAGTTTAAGAGAGACTGAAAGTCTTCACTCTGTAAGAGTGAAGTTCATTTTCAGATAATGTGTTTTCCAAAGTCTGTGCCCACCTTGATCCCCTCTCCTTTTTAACTTTCAGTGTATTGTAGAGACTATCTGTGAGCAATTACAAAGCCTGAATCCTCATTCCTGCAATCACCAAAGTAAAGGTGAGATTGAATCTTGGATTTTAGATGGGGCTGACAGTTTAAAATTAACTCATCAGTAGGTTCCTACTTTCTAAGGTCAGAGAAGACAGTAAATTTCTCTACCATATCTTGCAAGCTCCCTGGGAAAAGGGCGGCATGTTCTGTTGGGTGGAACAAAGTGTTTTCAACAGCGCAACTTTAAAAGTGCACACGAGTATTATCACTGTTTCTAGCAAAAGAAAAGGAGAATGACTAAAGCCTAAAATAAGTACAAAATATCTTCTCACTAGTGTTTTGGCCTTAAACCCAATAACCATCCTGTCTAGAAGTGGAAACTGTAAAGTGAAGCTCTGCCTCCAAACGCCTTTTAGAGCCTGTGGTTTTGAAAATGTTGCAGTAATGGGCAAATTTAATCAAAGGGCAATACCTGTTCCCAAAATTGCAGATGGGAAATCTGCAGCCACAGTTATTTGCAGACTGAAATCACTAATGTAAAGATGGAAACCAGGCTCAGAGTCTGGTTTAAATCCACCTACATTATATCTTAAACAGGTTTTCATAATGAAATAAAAATTGTATGATAGCACAAAGAAATAAAATGTATATATACTCAAGGATTTTTGCTTATTTTGATGAACATTTATTTGAGGTTTTAAGGTGGATGGTTTTAGGCAACCAATATCTCATCTGGGATCTAACTTTCTCTGCTGAGCTCTAAGATAAAAGTTCTGCTTTTGGGTTATCCCTGCATAAACCAGCCACTGACATCAGTATGGGTTTTGTGTGCATAGTAGGGCTTGATAAGCTCTTCACAACAAAATCTGAAGTTATGCAAAAGGTACTAGTTTGGGGTTTAAATGTAGAAATAGCCCAGAAGAGTTTTATGTAGAATTTAGCTCACTAAAATCTTCAAATAAAAGCCAAAACTTGTTTCTCTAGACAAGCAGGACCTTTTTTTTTTTTTCTTTTTCCCCAATGCTCATTGCCATGGTCTTGCCCTCTGGTTTCATGGAAGGCACATGAATTAAATACAACTCAGTCAGAAGCAATGCCTGTAATTTTTAATTTCACCAGCAAAGCTTTAGATTTGCAATATATGGAACCTGCATGTTTTTGGGTCCAAATTTTGAACGCTAAGGAATGGGAGGATTAAAAGAAGGAATGACATGGACCAAATGATTAGTTTGTGTTGTGGATTGCAATTAACCTTCAACATAACTGACTAGAGTCAGATATTCCTTTTTTCCTTGTCAGCCCCTACACAGAGCAGAACATAGAAAATATAAAACAAGTGATTATAACTCAAAACTTTAAGAACTGAAACTGTTTAGAGTTGCAATGCTAAGTCAAAGTCATAAAACTAAAGGTGCAGATCTGTTGTGACAGATAAGAAAGTAACTTTTTCCCTAAATCTTTGCAAATTAGGGATTCTCTTTGTACAACATTTTTTGTGACCCTTGAGATGTGTAAATTTTGCCTAAAGTGACGGACTGTGGATGAATTATCTGAACAGGGAAGGCAGGGCTACACTATGGACTCATCAGGAGAGATGTGTTTCCCTATCACTAAAATAATGTCACTTCATTAAAATTGTAAAGATATATTTACCTGCTCAGACAGAAGTGGCTGCCTTTAGAACTGTTCTAGTCTATTAGTAAATAAAGGGTATTTTAAAAAGATTTATAAATATGTATATTACCAAAGCAGTGGTTCTGGTCTCTTACATAATTAATATGCATTGGACAACTTTCCATTAAGGACTTCTGCCTATCTTCTTTTTACTTCAAAAAGCAAAGGAGTTATATATATATATATATGTATTATATATATATATAAATAAATAAATATATATATAATATAAAATAATTATATATAAAATACATATTATATATTTTATATATATATATAAAAGAAAAAGATAATCCAATTCTAATTCAATCCATTCAATAATGAGAGGCTTGGGACACAAACCATAAAAAAACAGGACACCAAGATTTCCTTAAGGCTTAGGGTTGGGGAACTTGTTATGTGAGGCTAATTTTCTTTTTTTCTCTTCTTCTCCTTGATAGCTAGCATTAAAGGACAAAGTGTCAACTTAATTTTAAACTTCCTGGCTTTGGTCCATTTGTGTTGCAGCCTTAATCAGAAAGAAATAGTTCTGTCAAGGGTGATATTATTTTTGGCCCCTGAGAGGGATGCTCAAGGTGAACAAAAGGTCACAATGCTTTATGTAGGATGTTACCAGGAGGGAGGTAAGGACTACATCTGGCCCCTTAGAAAAGGTTTTCATATAAGGGTGCTGCCATTACATGGAGCCATGGCTGTTTTATGAGGCACCTGAGCTTATCTAGGACAACTTGTCTTTCTGTTTGCCACTTGGCCACCCTTAACTCATTTTAAACCCAAAATATTTGCTTTGCTTTTCTCATCTATGAGTTGGTATTTTCTTAGGTTGTGAGCACCTAGAGGTAGGACTCTGTATTCTTAGAGAACGAAAGGAGCAAAAGAGCTCTGATCCTAAATGGCAATTTCAAGTTACTCCACAAATAGAAGTTCAGTGATCATGCTTCTTGACTAAGATCATGCTTTAAAATCTGGCATGCTATTTGGATGAGAAATTTCTCAAATGCTTCATTTGAAATAGAAATGTTTGTCCTTATAATGAAGAAGTGGTAAAAATAAGTAATAGAGTAAAAGCAGTTTTTGTTTGAGTTATAAATATTATCATGTATCTTTTCTGTCTGGGATCAGATCTATCCAATTGACTGAGAAAATTATGGAGAGATTTGGAGAAATGTTAAGTCCATCACTACCAAGTTTACAAAGATTTATAAAATCAGTAAGATTCTTTTTTAGTTTTCGGTAACAAACTCAAGCTATCTCTGAACAGTTCACAAATATTTTCCTGCCACATGGCATGTTTGAAAGCTCTCCGAAATCACTGGGCAGAATCTGAATGATTTCAGCAGATTTTGTACCATGCTCTTCTGAAATCATCAGTTTCTCTCATAATCTACTTTGTGTGACGATAAAGAGATTCCTCTTTTATTGCCCAGGGCATAGGACAGTAACGTGATTTTTCTTCTTATACTACTGAGAATGGTACACAAACTGAAAGATGAATTCTGGTCTCTTAAAAGAGCATTAAGTGAAGTCTTTCACATTTTCGTACTAATACGTGAGGAAATACTTCCTGCTTCATATGAAATGTTAGCATGACAGCACTGAAACTTAGAATGAACATGATTCTAGCTGTACCATGGCCCTTACGAAAAGAAGATAGTTTATCTGTAAGATCCATGATAGAAAACTGTCACAGGGAGGTAAGCTTCCATAGCATTAGATCAGAGAACAAATGCACACAGGTCTTTACTAAAGGGAAAGGACATTCATTCAACTTTTTAGTTTATTTTATTATAGGGATGCCATTCATGCTTCTATAATTAAACTTGCTTCAGCACCTCCATTATAAACTTTTTTTTTTCCCCTGCTGAAGCAAATCCTGGCATGCTCCATCTGTTTCAGTGTCCTGGATTGTCTTGTTTTTTACATTAGTTTTATGAGAACCGGGGGGGGAGGATGGCTGTTAGGGTTCTTCTCTTCATTTTGGAAAGGTTTAGGCTTAAGTCTAAGAATGAAAACCGTGTAAACTGTTTACTATCTCCAAAACTCTGCCTGGAATTTAAGCTGAATCTCCGGAGGTTTCACCATACATCATTCTTCTCATTCTTGTATCAGAAAGCATGGATGTTTAATAGGATCTTGGACTTCTAATTGGAAAGCCCATAATCTATTTTTAGTTCTGCCAGTGATTATCTTTTTGCTCTTCAGCACTGGTGTGCTTAGCAGGTGTTTCTTCAGCAACTTCTTTGTATGCCTTGATGCTGTGACTCACGAGCTCTGACTGTACTTTGCTGAGGGGACTGAAAAAGTCCCTGATTCCTTAGCAGAGAAAGCTGAATGGGCAGTGTGCCTACACCACAACCACCATAGTTCACACTCTGTATGAGTCTCCATGAAACAGAGGCAATAGCTGAACAACAGTCACTTTACCTGGTCAGGACAATAAGTAGGTGGGAACAATAACCTCTTTGGCACTTGCCATTAATCACCAGAGATTGCCAGGCACTGCCCTCAGCATCCCAGCTGTAAAATACTGTTTTGCACATTTCTTCCTGTCTGTACTCCCTTCCCTCCCATCTTTTCAGTTTAAGGCAGGAACTGGAAGTATGTGCACATGTAAGTGAATGACTGGAGAAGGGCTGTCTTTAACTTCCTTGTATTTCTTCCTGAGCTAAAAGTTGGCTATCAAGCTTGGAAAGACTACATCTGTTTTATGAGTGGTTTACCTGGTACACAAATGTTTAGCACAGTGTTATGGCCTTAAAGCTTGTCATGTAAGTAAGTCCCATTCTTAACTACAAAGGCACTTTTGAGCTCCTTGAGACAAGCCTGAAAATTAGTCCTTGGACACTCCATCCACATTGGGAAAGATTGTTATACAGGCCTGTGCACCCACCTGAGGTCCATGTCCAGGAGTTGCATTGTATTGTTACATTACTGTATTCCGTGGTTTGCATTTAACATTTTAAAAATGAGAGAAGAAGAAGGAATAAGAGATGAAAAAACTAATGTTTCATTTCTGTGGTTTTTTTAAAAGTAAAAGAGTTTTTACTTATTCAAACAGGTTTTAAAAAGAAGTCTATCTGCTTTGGAGTTCTCCCAATGTGCATTTTATCATAAAACCAGAATCCTTTTAATAAATTTTGCTTGCCTTGAACAGTTTGGAGCAATGACAATATACTGTATTCCTCTGCAGGTAATGCTTAGTGGCAAACTAGAACAAATATTTTAACCAGAAAACTGATCACTACTTCTCCTAAAGAAAAAAAAAAACAACAAACTAAAACAAACAGACAAAAAAAACAACCACAAAATGAACTTTTCATATACCAGTTATCATGTTTTAGATAGAATTTGTGTTACCATGTCATAGATGCAGTTAAGACTCCAAATTATCTTACTTCTACTGAGTAAGCACGCTGCCAGTCTGGGCTAGTTTTCTCCCTAACTTGTTTTTCACCATTTCATCAGATGCTATTTTTACAGATTTCCCTCTTCAATAAAAGTCCTTGCTGTCGCTAATATAACATTAACTTGTGATTGATCTCTTCTGAGGTGGAGAAATAAGGTCGAAGCATATATTGGCATCCTGATGTCTTGAGCTGGTCACTGCCAGCTCTTGATCAGCAGCCAACTTTTCAATTAGGAGGTGAAAGAGAGTGATCTGAGCTGGTTCTGCCATTTATCTCATCTCTTAGGTGCGACACATTTTGCCTTTCTGAAAACAGCTCCGAAGGCTCTTCAGTTCAAGTGCATTTTGATCAATGGCTGATCTCTGCCTCACATCTGAAAAGTTCACTAGGGTTCTCAGGACCATTCAGAATGCTTGGAGATGAAGTTATGACACACAGAAAATGATCAGAATAGTAATGATGATAATACCAGAAAAAGATGGACTGATGAAGCAGCTAAGATATTATAATCCAAAAAAATGTTATGGGTAATTTTCTTCTCATAACCTGAGGACAAAACTTTATTACTCTTTAAACTCCAATATTGTGCCAATTAATTTCCAGCTTAAGAACTAAGGTTTCCAGTCCACTTTTCATTTGAAAACGTATCTCCTATTCTTGTTCCCAGACATCCCATAAGAACAAGTTTTCATTCTTCCTTTTTTCTATTTTCATATTTCCTATAATTAAGAAGCATGAAGGAATATTAGGTTACAGAAACTTTGCCAATGTGCTTTCAGTTTTGCAAAAGCACATACTTAAAATAATAGTATTTTCTCACACCAGAAATAACATATATTGAAAAAGAAAGAAAAGAAACTTCAAGTCCTTTTCTTTTTTCCTGCTGCATTTAACTTTTCTACTTCACAGCTCAGATTGCTTTTTTTAATCAAAGCAGTAATGGAAGAACAGTCCTTACACTCAAATGCAATCACATTTAATCATATTTAATATTCTTGTTTCTCAGCTGATCAGACTTTAAAAATTTGATTGCTTTAGCTTTTATTTAAACCTTAAGGTAAGTCAAACCTGATAAAAATGGTATTTGTTGTTAGTGTGTTCCAGTTGTGGTTTCTTCAGGTGCTTGGCCTTTTAGCTGTTGTATTGTAGAAGAGAGATTTTTGAACACCTTCCCAGTTGAAATGAGCAGAGATTAAAGAGATCTAATTTATCAAGACATAATACATATTTTCATAAGAAAAAAATTAATTGATTTGATGATGCATTAGCCTTTGTCCTGCGAGAGACAGCTTCTGATTCAGTGTGAATATATTGTATTACTGCACTGTTCCCAGATGTTGTTTTTCCTGAACTTGTTTAAAAAAAAAATTAAATAGGATGAGATTCTGAGGTCTTTCACTCCATGATAAACCCCAAATAGTTCCAGTTGACATTGAAGTCTCCCATCTGTGTCTGCAATCTTAATTTTTGGGATGTAAACAAAGTACTGTAGCTGATGTGACAAATCTCATCAGGTCTTGTGACTACACTGAAGTCAGTTATATGTGCTGCATGTAACATAACTCAGGAAGTGTGGGCTAGATGAGTGGACAGTGAGGTGGATCGACAGCTGGTTGTGTGCCAGAACTCAGAGGGTGGTGCTCAATGGAGCAGTGTCTAGCTGGAGTCCTGTAAGCAGAAATGTACCCAGGGGGCAATACTCAGTCTGGTCTTGTTCAACATGTTCATCAATGGCCTGGACAAAGAGACAGAGTGTATCCTCATCAAGTTCACTGGTGATATAAAACTGGGAGGGGTGGGGAAGAAAGAAGTACCAATATAGGTTAGGGATGGACCCACTGGAAAGGATCTAGGACTCCTGGTAGATAGTAAATTATCCAGCAGTGTGCTCTTGCTGCCACTAAGGCTGATGTAATCCTGGGTTACATAAAGAAGAGTGTTAGCAGTCCGTCAAGGGAGGACATTCTCCCCATCTATTCTGCCCTGGTGAGGCCACAGCTGGAATACTGCATCCAGTTTTGGGCTCCCCAGCTCAAGAGAGACAGGGAACTATTAGAAAGAGTCCACCAGAGGGCCATGAGGATGACTGGGGGATTGGAGCATCTGTATGAGGAAAGTCTGAGAGAGCTGAGGCTCTTTGGCCTGGAGAGGAGAAAGCTGAGGAAAGACCTTATTAATGTCTACAAGTATCTAAAGGGTGGGTGCAAGGAGTATGGACCCAGACTCTTCTCAGTAGTTCCCACTGACAATACAAGGGGCAACAGACACAAGCTGGAACACAGAAAGTTCCATTAAAATATGAGAAAAAAGGCACTGGAACAGCCTCCCTAGGGAGGTTGTAGAGTCTCCTTCTTTTGAGATATCCAAAACCTGCCTGGATGCAGTCCTGTGTGGTCTCTTCTAGGTGATTCTGCTTTAGTGGGAGAGTTGGACTAGATGATCTCTAGAGGTCCCTTCCAAATATGACAGTTTTGTGATTCTGTGATTCCTACTTCTATCAATGTAAAAGTAAACTGGGTACTGAACATGTCAGACTTTCTTTAGGTGAACAGCATGTAACTGCCTTTATTCTCAAACTGGATTATGCAGTCCATATAGGAGGACTCCAGTTGAAAGACCTGATCCTGACCACCAAGCATGATGATGAAACATGCTCAAAGATTGTATAGTTTGAAAAAAAAACCCCAAACAACTTTAGAGACCAATTTGCCCTGTGGTGAGATAGGTGTAGATAAACAACTCCCAAGTGCCTATATACTTGCAGTCTTACATCCATTAGAATGAACAGAACAACTATGCTGTCATATAGACCAAGACTGCAGAGCACGTTAAAACTTGATCCTCCCAGTCCAACAACAAACATAAAATTTTGTAAGCCACAAAAGTGAACAAAACTAATGAAATGTTCCATTCCTTGTTAATCTGTTGCATGTGTTTTGATTTTGTGAGAAGGAACAGACCAGGAAAGGGCAGGCTTGTGCCGAAGGTCAGGGTCAAGGCACTACAGAGATTTAGCACAATCTCAGAGATTTATCTTTGGATTTCTGGAGCTGTTAGAACAGCTTTGACAGGAATATTTAAGCCATAGGGAAGCTTCTTCTGAGATTCATCTTAACAGCAACGAGACATGTTAAAGAAGGTCTGCATATTGTCTGTGTTGTCATCATGGATCAGTTTTATTTGGAAAGTCTATAGTTTCATTAATTTATGAAGGTGAATTTATAAAATGACAGACACTGCTTGGGAATCTGATATGTCTCAGTCTTAAGCTTTGTAACTTCAAGGTGACTTTAGCATAGTTTCATGGTTACTTTCTTCGGTGCAGACCTGCTATCTAGAGAGCAGATATTGCTGTCTGTGAAATTCATTAACATGCAAAATCAAAAGAAAAAAACCCAAATGATAGAGAGTGTAGCTCCATTTTGCAGGGAAAACCTTCTTTAATGTATTTGTGGTTGCTGCTGGCATATGTCTGCCCAGCTATGCCACAACACTTGTGAGGACAAAGTGGAAAGTGTACATTGCAAGAGAGGGAAAGGTCATCATGATCCTGCAATGTGGTTGTCCTGTACTGGCTTTCATTAAGTTCCCTGTGTTCATAAGCTCGCCATTTGTGGGTTATTATAAACACTGTAATTTAAAAAAACTCCAACACATTATACTACCACATAACCTAATGTCTTGATTATGTTCCAGTTGGCTAACACCACTCTGCTTTACATTGTTCAGCCTGTTGTTTCACTCTGATATTGTGTTTGACTTCATTTTCATAGCTCAGATTGTTGTGTGAGGCTGCTGCATAGTTACTACTATCCTCCACTCAAGAGGAGGATGTGTTGAAGGTAATGTGAAATGTTTCTCTCATAGCTTGCAATGCAGTTTGGGACTACAGAGTAGATTGCATTGATAAAAGGTGATGATTTAAGATTTGGCAGATATTGAGTAACAGTTACCATGCATTTTTCCTCCAAATTTTCCTAATTCAACTTAATAGGCAAATCATGTTTTCTCTCTGCTTTTCTGATCATCCTCCATTAACCTGCAGTCTTTGATAAATATGCATTGCCTCATAATGTTGCATAAACATTTTTTAGATGGCAAATAGAGAGTAAACAAAACCCAGGTTAAAATTATATTAAAGACTTTGATAGCTTATTAATCATTTATACAAAGCTTATTAATCAAATGGATATTTTAAAACAAAATGCTTTCTTCTAAAACCAGAGAACAGAGGTGATGCTTGCCTTATTTTTCTTAGGAGGTGAAGGCTGTCAGAAGCCAGTTTGCCATAATCCTTAATTCACTTTTAAACATAAATCAGACTCCAGAAACAGGAGTACATTTCTGTACGAACTCACTGTCTCTGTCT
Organism: Florisuga fusca; assembly: GCA_038090715.1. Taxonomy (NCBI): domain Eukaryota; kingdom Metazoa; phylum Chordata; class Aves; order Apodiformes; family Trochilidae; genus Florisuga; species Florisuga fusca. The sequence continues at coordinate 8,448,938 of JAAWXA010000014.1, forward strand.
ACACATGAGTCTTTGATTCCTGTGCTTTGTGTGCTACTGGTGAAAAGGTTACCATACACAAAATCTTTCTGTCTCCTCCATCACAGTTTTCTTCCCCTTTCTTCAATCCTTCCCATATTGCTAAGTTTGTCTCTCTCTCTGTTATATCTCTTCAGAGCCCGGTGAAAAAAATGAATAGTGTTAACTTTCCTTTGTATGTCCAGGAACAAATTGATTTGAAAAACACAACAAAGCTGTCTCTCAAATTAGATCCCCTCTGCTAGAGGTTTCAGAGGACCAAATGAGAGCACAGCAACACAAGCTGGTAACTGGTTCAGTACTCATGAGAGCTGAGTGTGTGGCAGTTTGGGACATGAAAATGAGCAGTGGAAGCTGGGAAGAAACCACTGACATCTATCCCAGCTGAATGGAAATCTTGGAGAAAGGTGGAAATAAGCAGCCAGGATTTTAAGTACAGTAAAGCTGGTAGACCTTCTGAAAGCAATCCTAAAAGGTAAAATGGCTAATATCTGTGAAGAGATACTTGGCAGATTGATTGTTGAGGTTTTTTGAGCTTCTTCAACTAGAAGCTCTGGTTCAATGTTGTTGTAGAGTTTAGGCCACAGTGGTATGGGAGATGGGTCCCCTAGAGATATGGAATCATATCTAATTCCTCTGAGGCCCTAAATCAGAGCTCTAGTAAGGTGTTTGTGCTTTTAATAAAATTTTTCTGATACATGCTTAAATTGCATGTATGCTTAAATTTACAGGGGAAAATCCAGATCATTTGAAGTCAATAGCAGGTTTATGCTCAATTTGTAAGCTTTAAAATTTTACCTGTAATTTAAACAAGGGAGAGCATCTTTTGGCACATACTAAACTTGTCATGTTGAACCACAATTTCTTCCAAAGTGTTTAATTTGCCCCATTGGACATGGGTTAACGAAATCACAGCCTGGTGCACATTTAAACTTGCTCACTGGACCACGTTCCATTCACCCCTTAATTCCTAGTCTAGACAAAGTAACACTCTAGAAGAGAAGGAAGAAGCTGTCCACAATCTGGGTGATTAATGGGCTGAAAGCAGATGTGAGATATAAAAGAGTTTGTAAGCCTCCTCTACTACCTGGAGGTAAAGTTTGGCTGTCACAGGCATGAGAAAAAGGATAAATTTCAAAGGCGTCTGAAACTGCAGCCAAAATGCATTAAATGATTACACGGACAGGACTTACTTTGATCCCATCTCAAAAGTAAAACAAACATAAGCATGAAGAAGAAAGATTTTTTTTTTACCCCCTAAAATAGCTCAAAAGGACGAGTTCATAAAAGAAAAATAAGCATTCTAAGGCAACAGTACCAAACATGACTTGGTGTTTTAAATCCCTCATTGCCACTGTAAGTGTGAGTGTGTCTACTGAGGGCACTGGTATAACCCTGCAGTTTCACTTGATCCCCAGGGAGAAAAGGGGGTTGCTGTGAGCCTTTGCATACATGTCATCTATCTGGAAACAAGTGCAGTCTAGCTAGGGCATTTTGTGCAGTCTGGAATGCATGTAACCTAAGAGAGAAGTCACCAAATAACTGGAGATCTGTGCCAATGGATAAAAGAACCAACGTACCAAGGCAGAAAATGAGGTAATACCAATTTACATGGGGAAACATTGTGGATTGCAGAGCTGCATAAGGTGGTGTCATCATCTCCATTTTAAAGACAGAAAACTAAAGAAAGGAGATAGGAAATGGTTTATTTCGGTCACTCAGGCTGTGAAAGGTAAAAGTCACATTTTTTCTGCCTTATTAACCCCTACTAGGAAAGAGAGAGATTAACTATGTTTAGATATATTCTACTTTGGAGTCAAAGAAGTGGGCAGCAAGATGAACAAAGTATATTTTCTCTTTGTGATTGGAGTCCTATCAAGATAGTTTTGCAATTTAGGAAGACAAAATAGATTGTCTGCTTGTTTAGGTAGTTTAATTCCTAAGACTGGAGAATGGCCCATCTAAAAATCAAGTCATATTTTAAGATCATTTCAGTTTAAAAATCTTGCTCTGTATACTTTTGTATAGGAAAAAGTGAAACTCTCTGGGTATATACAGTTTAGAACAGATGTTTCTATTCAGTCTGATAATCTGATTGACAACTGATAATATTTGGAACTTTACACTTCCAAACCTTTGCAGGTACTAAGTAACTTTATAATATAGTTGTGAGATGTGAAAGGCTACAGTCCCATTTCTCTGTCACACTTTTCCTGTGTATGTGAGAAGAAAGCCATGTGAAGCTGAAACAAGGCAGCACCACTGTGTTTTCAGATAGCCTGCACACCAGAGACTGAGGACTTGAATTTGTAGGGTCCTGTATCTTGTGTAGTTTTACCCACCTGTACATTGAAGAAAATTCTATGAAAAGAGAAGGTGGGATCTCTGAGCTGCTTTGTTCTTCTCTCAGAAGTGCCTGCACTCTTTGGTGCATCATACAGAATCTCACAGCCTCAATTTACCCATGTTCAGAAAGGTAGGGTGACATATTTATTCTTTTAAATATGTTTGAGAGCTAAGTCTTCAAAGCTGGTTTTTGAGTTTTGTGAGTTGGTTTTTATTTTTTAATTTTTAAAAAATACCCAATACTTCTTAGGGCTGACACATAATGTATTGTAAGAATCTTCATGTGATTGTGTGGGGGCACAGGTCCCCAAAAATCTTAGAAAGAAAATGTATAAACATCTTATGCCAATGATTTCCTGTAAAGCTATGTTGATTAAAACTGACTTTTATTTTTTTGGTAATGTTGCTAGCAAAAGCTCAAAAAAAAAAAAAAAAAAAAACCACAAAAAAAAACTGGCATAAGAATTTCTGTCTGGATAATTAACACTGAACAAAGTAGGTGTTTTTTTGTGGCACACTAGAACCAGGAAAACTTTTCTGGTGCAAACTAGATCTACAAACATTTTTTAAGTAATTCCAAGAAATGTAAGTGTATCTAATTTGAAAAAGAGTGTTCTGATTATATGCTAACAAATAAACATAAATCAAACAACCTGGAAAAAGAACAAACATTTCCTTCTTTTTTTTTTTTCTTTTTTTTTTTACTTGAAAGAAAAATTCTGATATGAAAAGTAGCAGTAGAGAATGGTTTCAATAAGCAATACAAACATTGAGGTTTTTTTTTCGTTTTTTTACATTTTAAGTCTTTTACATTCTTTTAAAATTACTGTCACACTTTTACCTCTACCTTCTTGAGCTTTGATGGCAGTAAGTAATATGACAGCCTCAGTACCTCTGTCAAGGGAAAGGGTGAAGTCTTCATTTACTTCTAGTGTAATAGATTTCACTGGAGAATCCATTTTAGTCAGGGAAGAGTGGATGTTGGTGAAGTTATGAGCTTACTGCACCTTTTAAAATGAAATATTTAAACAAGTGGAACCTTACGTGGTTGATGCATTAATCTGACATAGGATGTAAATCAAACAACACCTAAATGTCCTTTAACAAAGTCAGTTATATTATATAAGCATAACAGAAGTGGAACTCCTTTATTCTGTGTATCTGCCAGTTACTTCTATTGAGATAAAAACCTTTCCCCTGATGCAGAATATAACTTATAACTGCTTAGCATTGTGCTATAAACCTAAAAGAAATTAAACAAAAATGTATTCTTTATTAATGTTATTGAAAAATGATGTTCCATAATCTAAACATCTACTGGAAACATCTACTCAGCTCCTGAAATCATCTCTATTAGATTATGTAGATACCATCTATGAAAATACTTCTAAACTTAATCTGTCAAGACTTCAAAGAGTCTATAAGAAAATACTTAGATTTGCATTAGATTTTTGACTTTGAAATCCATTATTCAAAGTTCCTTGCTGACTTTGATGTGCTGCCTTTACACCTCCTCTCTCAGAAAGGAGGTGTAAAGGCAGCACATTAGTTTATAGATGTTCACAGACTGTTTTTCGGATAAGGCCATTTAAATCTCTTTTGAAGGTCAATCCCAGCTCTTATCATTCAAGAAGTAATAATAACAGAGAGTCTGCCTAGAGTAAGGACTGCTTTAAAACACAAAATAGCAGGGGTGGAATGAACTTACTTAACTCTTGACCTAACAATATCAGCATTCTAGTGTTTTGCTGTAACAATGCCCTGGTAAGGCATAGTGTGAAATTTCAATATAAGTGTATGGAATTAACTGATTAGGGAGACAAGAGGTTGCAGCTGTTTACAGCTGGGTTTTTTTGTGGGGTTTTTTTTGTTGTTGTTTTCTTGGGGTGTGTTCTTTTTGGTTTTTTGGTGTGTTTTTTTTTCTTTGTTTTATTTGTTTTATTTGTTTTATTTGTTTTGTTTTATTTTTTTTTCCTTTGGTTTTATGTGTTGCAATTAATATTGATGAACCATTAAAATATTGTTTGAAACACACAGTTAGACACTCCATGTTCAGACACAGGACAAGAATTTCCCATATGCGTATGCTAACATTTTCAAACATGGCTTATTAAATTTAGACTTTCAAACTAATCTTCCAATTTTTCTTGCTCATCCTGGGCCTGATTTTTCTCTTCACCTGACACCTCTAGTTACTATGGAAGTAGACCTGTTTTGGATGTTTTCTTACCTTTTGGTGTGAATGTCACTTCACTATAAATTATAAGATGTAGTTAGGAGCACTTTGGAATATTATTACTTTGCTTCTTATAATTATTTTTCCTTGATGAAATAAAATAAGAAATATCTATTTTCTTATTTTAAGAAGCAGTCTATATCCAAAATCTATTTCTAGTCACTTCGTCTACGTTCATTTAGATTTTGGTGATGATTAGTTTAGATGTAGCAGACAAAAGACACTGGAAGCTGTTGGTTCCAGATAAGGAACCTTATTCTCAGACGCTTACTTTTGAATGCAAAATTTGGTAAAGAAAGGAGTGGCAAACTCAGAAGAGACTGAAATTATTAAATATGATTGTGAACAATATTTATTCAATTTCCTTTTTTTTTTTTTTTTTGTAGGTTTTGGATTAAGTTTGGTAACAATGAATGTGTTACCTGTTCGCTAGTTGAGTGCTGACAATTCTAGCTTTGCAATAACTAGATTTGAACGTGATTTATTAGTAGGAATAGTTAGTTTGAAACTAACCTTGTCCAGATGCAGTTCTGTGTGGTTTCAGCAGCATTTTCTGTACTGCTAACAAACAAGAGGAGGAGAGCTACAAAATCTCAAAGCAGTGCAGTCATTTTGTATGAGTCCCTGTCCCTGCTGTTCTAATGAGACAGAAAAGTTGTGCTTTGTACAGAACAGTGCTATTTCAAACCCACCCAATAAGTACAAGAAGTGACGAGTATCCGTGAAATCAGCAGGGGAATATTCAGATCTTTAGGGGTCCAAACCACACCTATAAGTCCAGAATGACCTAAAAAAAATTTATTCTGACATGTTTGCTACTGTGTTTTGAGATGCATGCTTCTGTGTCAGTTTTCCTGTGATCAGGAAAACAGAACTACCTGTTCTACTACACAAGGTTTTTGGAGAAAGCAACTTTAGAATACTCAGTTTTGTTTGCAAGGGGATCTTCTTATACAAATTATGTGCAAAATGCCACAAAGTTTTGTAAGAGAATAGATCATTTTAAAGCTTATATTTAAATCACGGGTAACAGTGAGAAAAGTCAGATGTGTCATTTATCAACCCACTTAAATGCAAGCAGCACCTAAGAGTGCAGTTTCAGCATATTACATTTTTGCTACAATTCCTTAAGTGTTTTCTAACATAAACAGTTTCAGACCCCAGCTTTGCTTCTGTTGATTTTAGGTGCTTATCAAGTCCACATTTTGAATAGTTCTCCTGCTTCTCCCCAGATCAGCAGAGGCATGGAAGTTTTGTCACCCACTTTTCTGCAGATGGGAAGTGATGCACAGAGATGGAATGGTTTAGTGTTTCACAGACGCTCTGTCAGAGCAATTCCTAAGGTCTAGATAAGTTCAGATCATCACAGTCATTTCTTTCTGGATCCAGTGCTTACAGATTTTGCAGAAAGAACAGGAAAATTCACGTGTGAGCTGCTCTTCTGCATGTGGTCCTAAGAACTGCTGAACAACTTAACACCAGTTATGGATTGTGTTGAAAGAATTTTCTTTAGAGGTAGTGCTCTCATGATTTTTTTGTCAGTACAATAAGTGTATTGCTCTGACTTCACAGGCAGGTTGGAGCATTTGTGCCACAATCTGTACTGTGGAAGGCTGGAGGAAAGCAACAGCTTGTGGGTACAAAGGCTACTAAGCCCTCTGCACACCGGAAAACAGTTTTTATCCTGAATTTTCCAATCTGGCCTAGAAATAAAATCAATCCTAATGTAGGTCAGGAGGAAAAGACATAGTTTAGGCCTCTTACCCTAAGCTTACATGCTGTAGTAAAGATCATTCATGTCATTGATGTCAAACACTAGATTTAGACAGTTAAAACTTTAACTCCCGCAGCAATGATGAGGAATATACAGAATCTACTTAGATAAGTGTAAGCTTATATTTCTTAAATGCAAATGAAAAGGAAGTATGCCTCAGATTCTTAAGACACTGCTTGAATCTCACTCAGGAACTTCAGTAGGATCAAAGTAAAAATTCTATTACAAATACTTTTCTAAACATTTATGATTTTAAGACTACAGGGTTATTTCTGTAAATCCTTCATATATATCATATTCCTTCCCTTCTTAGTTAAAAAAACCAAACCAAACCAAAAAACAAACAAACAAAAAACCCCAAACCAACAAGAAAACAGAACCAGAACAAAACCAAAAAACCCATAAACCTAAAAATACCCCACCACAAAACGCAAAAAACCCCCCATTAAAGCTCAAAACCACCCAGGAGGATCATTGCAGAGTATGTTAAATTCCACTAGCCTATGATATAGTATTGCTTGAGGTCCAGTTTTCCTCTTTTTCTGATGACCTGACAATGGCAATATATTTCCTGTCTGCCTGAAGATCACTGGAGAAGTGCCAGTCATAATCGTCCCCTTATGGATTCTGGTCAGCAGCTATTGACAGCTTTAAAAAGATTATGTTTTAATTGGGGATCAGATAGATGGCATTTTAAGGTATTTAATTTCACTTTGCAACTCACTATAGATTATCTGAGTGGTTCCACAACTCAAGGAGGATAAAGATGAATGTGTTGTCCTTTTCTTTAGATGACCCTGAGTGCAAATGTAGCTCAGGCTAAAGTGACTGAAAATCTTTTTCTATCACTGGGCTGAAAAGGTTGAACGTGAATTCATTAGTGTTATCTTTGTTTAAGGCACAATATCTACACATCACCAAGCTCACATCTTCAGTGGTTGTACTTGTTCTCATGTGGTTTAAGAGAGTAATAGACTGGAGAAGTAAATGAAGAAAAATCAACTCAAATAGAATTTGCATTGTCTTGAATTGTGTATGTTGGCTTACAGTTCTACAAAGTGGGTGTGCAAAATACTATCAAAAAATTGGATAAATTTCCCTAATTTGATGGTGATTTCTTCCTCTTGCAAAGGAGGCTTAAGGCAGTGCTGGAAAAACAGGTTCTTAAAATGTTTTTCTGTTCAGAGTTCAAAGGAATGAAGATTCAATTAAAAGCAGTTAAAGACTCAAGCAGTCAAAACCAAATACTGAATTCTGAGCCCTAAACACTGCCATGTAGGTCAGTCTGAACCATTGAAGTCCAATCATTCAAACTTCAGTACTCAAAATTGTCTGATGGACTCTCTGAAAGTGCCTTCAAGTAATCTAGATCCATCTTACTAGGCGCTGTTTAATAGCACAAGATGATAAATTTCAGAACTTAATGTCGTGTGTGCTGGATGCACCCACAATTATAGCTTCAGATTTACTGGACATTAAATTTGAGTGTATTTTTCATAGAGATGCCTTTTATCTATATCCAGGCTTGATTTGAGGTCTGTGAAAAATTGATCAGATTTTTTGACATCCATCTGAGTACTAAAGAGGAATTCATCATCCTGTATGTGACAGATCTGATGTGTCTCAAAAGTGTAAGATTCACTAGACAATAATACTTACACATTATTGATGATTTCTATAAAGTAGTCTGCATATGAACGTTGCAATTTTAGTTAAGATAAAAAGTTGAAAGACCCTCTATTGCTTAATTGCATTATCCAAGAACATGGTAACAGCTGTACATAGCAATCTAGAGCCCCCTGAAGAATTATAGCAGAAAGTTTTTCTGCATAATTGTAAGTCACATTGGTATGCAGGTAAGCAGCTATCACATGGGGTTAACATTCATGATACATCAACAGATGAAAGGAAGACCTATTTTGTGTTATAGGAGGAGGATCTTAAAGATCCCTCTTAAGGGGTGACATGAATGAATGGCATATAGATTGATATATGTCTCAAATATTTTCTCCCTTGATATTCTTTATATATTTGCAAAATATGTATAAGTGCCATAAACTCTTTGTTCTTCTTCATCCCACTTATTCCAAGGGAAGAAACGCAAATCATTAAATCTCATCACTGTCTCCTGGACCTTGCAAGTCAACAGACTCAGTTGCATGTGCAGAGAAATAAATTGTGACATGGATACCTAAAAAGCCAAATGAACTGTACCTGAAGAGTATCTAATTCCTTCCTCTGACCATAGAACCACCTCAGTTCTAGACTTCTATGATTTTGAGATGTGTCTCACCTTCTTTTATCTAAAATTGCCTACCATAGTTAGATTTTGGCTGCAGCAACACAACATAAGGAAAGCATTTATTCCCTTTCCAGTACTTCCACATGTGCTGCCACCTTTCTCCTTGCTGGCATTGCAGAGGCTTAGGAACTCACAGGCAGGTATGTATTCCTGCTCACACAGTTCCTGTGAGATTGCAGGGTGCTGTTATCCTTATAGCATTGCTGGAGACTTGAAGCATGTACTGATAGGCAATATGTCCAAGCTTATAGTGGAAGTCAGCAGGACAGCTGGGAGTTGAGAGCCAGGATTACATCCTGACAAGAAAGTAATTTATTTTCCTCAGGACAAGTCATACTAAATAGTAAACACAAGGTAAATTGGATGAGTGCAACTTCTGTGGGCTTTGCAGAGGTGATGAGCCTATAAAGGCAGTTAAAAATAAGATGTCCTTTACCCTGGGTTCAAGATTTTCTGGAGCTGGCAGACTATCACGTCCTTGTATTCATTGTTGTCTTGATGAGCTGGATGAATCAGCATGGCTATAGAAAGCCTTGCAGAAATATGGAGAAAATAGTGTCAGTGCTTTGGCCTCCTGAAGGACTCCCTGCTCCTGTTCTATTCCATTTTTTTACTCACAAGTCTCCCTATTCTTGATGAAACTGTAGTCTGTTACCCTTCTGAAAGTCTGTAGGGCCTCAGAACGGGAACAGAACATGGTATTTGGTCAATGATAGAAGAGGTCAGGCTGTAGGAGCAGGACAAAAATATGAAGCAAGATGATGGATCACTGGAAACTGATTGAGAGATCCAAATAGAACAGTGAGCTGATGTGGAAGAGTGTGTGGGCCACCTATTTGGCAGCAGTGTTCAGATGGCTTACAGGAGGGTGACACAGATATCAGTGAGAGAGAGGGAGGTTGCAGTAATCAGAGGCAGAGATGAAATGCACTGCAGAATTTAAACTACACACTAAGGACAACTCAGAAATGCCAAGAAATCCAGTGTGCAGCAACTACTTTTGGAGGGAGGATTTAATTGAAATAACCTCCAAGCCTGTGTTGAGAAGGCAGTATTAATTTGATTTGCCAAATTAAATGTTGATCAGCAATTTATATTTCATGCATCTCCTATGTGCCAAGAACCAAAGAAAATGTGTTTCTGTGGCTAAGGGTTAAGATAGTGCTATTTCTCTTTACATTAGATAGTACATATGCCAGAGCTATTTCCTTGTATCTGAAAAGACTTTATTTGTGGCTGAGGTCAGACTGATGGACTCTGGGGAAACAGCATCAAACTGTCCCCATAAAATTTATACTCAGAAAGTAAGTGACTGTATTCCAGGATGGTTTAGCTGGTACTTCTATTGTTGCCAGTCCATAAGAACAATTACAGATATTATAATCAAGTGTCTGAATTTTTGTCATTGCCATGGTTTCTGTTTTCACAAATTGGTTTCAAGGAGGAATAACTTTCCCTGCTCCATCCTGAACTACTTCTTTTACCTGGGCTGAATTCAGGACAGTCCTTTTAATTTCCAACGTAGAAGCCAAACTCTTGGTCTTTCTGAATGTCAGACTCATCCTGGGCTATGTTCATTTCCTTTTAGTGGTCAGCAAGCTCAATGAAAATCTATGCTCAGCTGCTCCCTGCTGTTTAATGAGCTGATTCAACATCAGAGATGGAGAGGTCTGATGTATTTTCCTCAGTTTTATCCTTCTTGCTTGTGATTCAGTTATTCATCTACACTAGTGGTAGGAACTGTGGGATTCCACATATATAGATGCAATCCCAGCAGATACTGATATTTGAAGCACTGTGTTCTATAGACCTGCTTTGAGCAAGGTTAGTCAACTCAGCGCTTAAAAAGCTGGCAGCCATCTGGAGCCCAGCCTACGCCAGAGTTCAAAATTGTTTCCTTCACTGTTGGTAGCAACAATGGGGATGGGGGGTGGTGGTGCTTGAAAGCTTTTTTAGAAGCAGATTTGAAGAAGAGTAGAATTCACTGGAGGCTGAAGTCATGAGGTAACCCCAGACCTTGGAGGTTCATGGACACCGTGCCCTGTAGTACAACCTCTGCTTAGAGGCATCATTAAACTGATAATTAGCAACTCATTATGTTTTGACTATACTTAAAGGTTAAAAGGATAATCTTTGTTGATGGATATTTTGTAATTTTCCTTCCATTGTATTCTTATGTATTCTCTTTGTGTTAAGTAGTTCTGGTGCCCACCTCTTACCCCCAAGCCGAAATCATCTCATATTGAAACACTTCTTTGAAAACAAACCAAAAGTTTTGTCAGCTTTTGTTAAATTGAGGCCACATTGAGAAAAATGGTGGGGTAGGAAAAGTTTAATACAGGTGACTGTTTAATTTTTGACCAGAGCCTTGGGAGATGTATGTTTGATAGCAGGTTAAAGAGCTGTTCTATAGCACTGCAACACAGTACTGCCAAACTGCAAGATGGATATCTAAGCCTTGATGAGATAATGTGGGACATGTCATTTCCTGGAGTCAATATTTCCCGTAATGACCTGTCCAATATGATCTTGCTTGATTAAGTGTTGTTTAACGACTTCTATCACGACCATCTTTCTGCCCACAGACTAGTCAAAACCATCTTGCTGCTTTTGGAAAGAAATCTCATACAATCTATTTCAGGCTCAAGATGAAGACAAAGTGTGTCATCCACAGTATTCCCAAGGAATTAACCTAATATTCCTAGGACGCTTTTTCTAACAGATAAAGTGCTGTAGCAGTACAACTATAAAGGCAGAAAATATTTGCAACATATTTTGCACTATGGGGGTTGTATTCTCACCTAGCGAGCTCTGTAAAGCATGTGCAGAATCTTTTGTCTGCTTTTGACTCTTAAAGCGAGGAGAATTCAGTAACAATTCTTCAGAGTGCTGAATGTATTTCAGTTCATTCCAGGTTTGTAGGACAAAGAGAGGATTAAAACTAAAAAGAGAAAAAAAAAATAAAAAGAAAAAAAAGCGAAAAAAAGAAGAAAACACTACCATGCTGTGTAGTGGAATGAGTGAGTGAAGGATTATGAGGGACGATCTGTATGACAGCAGGCTTTCTAGGCCTGCCGTGAAAACAGAGGGGCTAATCACAATTTGTCTGTAACCCTTTTGAACTGCCTTTCCTCATATAGTCTACAGCCTGCCTGAAAGCTTTGGCATTTGTGGAACCAGCTCTGTGTCCCATCCACTTGGCAGCCTGTCACAGCTCAGAGGACATCTGAGGGCTACTGAGCATCAGAAGGATACTCTCATGTCCCAGGAGTTCTTTACTTCTGCAATAGCTAAAGGGTATCACAGTTGCCCTGGATGACTTCATGAAAGCTTGACCCTGCCCCCAGTTGCCAGCAGATCTTGGTAGAAAACATCCAAGGAGTGGCATGCCTACAGCTTGTCGTATTCCTCTAAGCCCCATGTGAGGGATATCATTCATCCTGCCTAGACCTGGAGTTTTATATGGAATTGTGTGAAGCTGCAATTAAAAACAGAAGTTAAATGCTTGGCTCCTTCTTCAGATATTTACTCAGTAATAGATTATTTTACCTGCAGATAGCAGCACACTCCTATACACTGCAGAACGATATCTTACCCATGGTAAAGCACCTTTTTTTTTTTTTAAATAAAGTAAGAAAAAAAAAAAAAGCAGTATTTGTCCACCTAATTGCTGAATCATGGCACATTTACTTTGTTAGCAGGTTTTGTTAGATTATGTGGTATCCTACAACCTGAAGCAGAAGCTATAGATGCTTCTACTCTATTACATACAGGTAAAAATGAGTAGGAGGAAAGGGTGTAAGTGTTCAGACTTGCACTTTATTTAACCAAATTCTAGAAAAGAGAAAAATCAACAAGACATAGTTTCCGGGAAGTATAAATCTACATCTTAAATGGATACAGTTAAAAAAAAATATTTTGAAATGAGGATGATCTGCAGGTTTTATCCCTGTAGTTATCAATAGAGAATAGTATCTACAATCCAAGATGCTATTGTAGCAAGGGAGTTTAGAGACAGCTGATTGGGATGACAAAAAATCTTGTCTGTAACAGTAACCTCCCCCACAAGTACAGACATTTTTTTGCTTTCCTTGCTGCTTTGTTGCTTCAAAACACATTTTAATTTTTTTACATTCTTAATTTTATTTTTCTGACAGAAACTACATTGTTAATATTATACAAAGTGGATCTGTACATGCTTATTATACACATACTTTGATCTGACTTACTTGATACTGAAAGAGTTTTCCGAAGCCTTGAAGAAATTGAATGTAAAATAAGGGTGAAGGAACAGAGAGAAACTGTGTAGCCATGCAATACTTTGGTCCAATATGATGTATTTGTGGTACAGATTTTTGCCTTTTTTTTTTTTTTTCTGTGAACTCCAACTGCTTAATAACAATGTCCTTGGAAAGTCACTGCAAATAGTGTTTTGTGGCACAAAACAATATTCTCATCCTTATTGGCTGACAATATTTAGATTGCAATCACTCCAGAAAATACATAAGCAGGTGCCATACAAAGACATTCCTTCAGTCTCTAAGATGATCTTGATTTAGGAAAAGCTGTATGGTCACAGAAATCCCTTTATCTTCTATGGTGATTGTTTTTACCATCAGCGGCATGGGGTAGAGTGATACATTTTCAGAGGGCAGATCACAGGCATACATTGGAGTTTGTGCATCCAAAGTTTTACACGCCACACATGAAAAGCTAATTTCAAAGCTGACAGTGGGCAAGACTCTGACTCTAAAACTGTGCTTCAAGTCTTGGGTGCTTAAGGGCTCAGGCAGGCAAGTCAAGGAAAGCTTCAGCACAGCTGTGCCCTCAAATAAGACTGGTATACAGTAGCTGTTCTGGTCTCCTTTTTATACTATATGTTCACATGTGAGTCAGAAATAAAAGTTCAGTTTGAAACAGAATTTCATGAGTTTACGCATTTTTACTCTTCTATCTTCCTGCTTTTTTGAGCTCTGTATATTAGAAAATTCTCTATCTCAGAAAAGTGTGTGAATAAAAGGTTCTTCATGTTTGCATTTCCTATGTCCTGCTTTTTATAAATTTAAGAACTTGCCATTGCATTAAGAAATTATCTTGGGACACAGATCTTCCGCTGGTAAATTGTCATAGCTCCAGTAAAGTCAGTGGGGTGAAGGACCTGCCTGACTTTGCAGTCAAATAATCAAGTAAGCATTTCCTGCTGTGGACAATCTATTCAGTAAATATGGAGGGTTTTGCCTTACCAGAAATTGTTTCATCCTTTCTCTTCGAATTTTTGTACTTAATATTATATGGCTAATCAATAAATTACTTGATCAGCTGCCCACCCACACAGACATGTCCTTAATGCTTTCTATAAGCTTGTAACAACCCCTTGGCACCAGATGCAGAAGTTCTGGGAACCATCTTAACTTAAAGGACTGAAAATGTTGCCATAATGATAAATACATTGCTTCTAAGTGAAACGAACTTGGACCAGTGTGCATTGTCAGGTTATGCTTTAAAATCTAGCATCAGTAGAGGTGCCTTTTTGGCAGATTTTCCAGTTTCATCAGCTGTTAATATTTGAAGCCTTCTTTTCAAAGCTGCTGGTCTTGGTATCTAGGAAACCTTCTCTTGAAGAGTACCTTTTTTGTGTTTTTAACTAGATTATTACATCCATTCCTATCCAGCAGACAGCTTGGACTTGTAGACAGAACTGATCTTGGTATCTAAGAAACCTTCCCTGGAAGAGTACTTTTTCGTGGTTTTAAAGTAGATGATTACACTTGCTCCTTGTCAGCACTTCGGTAGCCAGAGCATGGCTAGAAGAGATTCTCTCAATACATATTGCTTTGATAGGTTGTTGAAACAGTGTCCCTTGTTAGTATAAGTTTTGCTTTTTCTATTTCTTCCCCGTATTTTTGACCTAAAATACCTTCTTACAAATATTTTAAACATTATTATTATGTTTCCTTCGATGTCTAAAAATGAGAATCATAGAACCATTAAGGTTAGAAATGATCTCTAAGACCATCGCGAGGGATCAGGCATGCATAATATAAGCCTCTAATAATTTTTACCAGTGTTTTGCAGATCTTTGGTAATCTGACTGTCCTTCAATACAATTTTACTGAAGACCAGACTCCACTGTGAAAAGCCATTCCTCTCATTTATTCATTAAATGAAAAATCCAAAACTTCCCAAAGAAAGCCAAACCCACAGCAAGCAAGAAAAAAAAAATAAAAAAGCCCAAACCACCAAGAAGTTTGCTATAGATAATGTAACAGCAGATTTTAACAAATAAATATAGTTCTGATTTTGACACATTTTTTGATATTGTTAGTTTTTGGATATGTGGTCAAAAACTCCCCTGGCCCATTTATTTCATTACTTTGTTGATGCTCCGGCAAGCTATTTAAGCATGGCTTCTTCATAATTTTCTTCTTTCATTTTCAGGGCACTGCACAGCTTCTCTCCAATCCATATCTGCTCCTTTCCCTTTTTCCTATAGCCCCGCTAAGCTGTCCTGGTAGTCACTCGTGCTATGAGCAAGCAAGTAGTTGACACAATGTCTCCTCTTGCTGTGAGAGTCCAACAACTTTATTGTTGGATCAAGCTTATTGCCTGGTCCACCACTGAGTTTAAACTGTAAACAGCTGTGGATCTTTGTAGTCATTATCAGACTCCTCTTGAGTGGTGCATAAGCCTGAATTCACCAGGGAAATAGACTTGGCAACATGCCTAATGGCGATACTTGCAAGTTATAGAATGGGGGATCTGAAAATGGGCCAGCAACCCTGTTAAGCTTAATTTCATTATTTATTTTTCTTCTTAATGCTGTGTATTTCCTGGTTCAGTGAGTGCTGGTGGAAAAACTAAGAATTCCAGGTTGCACCGTCAC
The DNA here is from genome assembly GCA_038090715.1 of Florisuga fusca. NCBI lineage: Eukaryota > Metazoa > Chordata > Aves > Apodiformes > Trochilidae > Florisuga > Florisuga fusca. The sequence goes on from JAAWXA010000014.1 coordinate 8,464,497, forward strand.
AAGCTGCAATCCATGATGAGACTATACAAAGGCTGCTAGCCACAGAGGCCCTATCTGAGCAAAGTGGCTTGTTCCTGTTAACTCCTCAGAGGTCCACAGCTGGGGGATGCAAAGGGTTGAATCCCTTATGCTGGTTTTGGTGTGAAGAATGGTAATTGGTTTTATTTTTACACTCTTAGCAGAGCTATGGTGGAAATGGTTTTTGCTTCATGCAAAATGTTGAGCTGTCAGCAGCATGAACTCAAGACCAATTGAGATTTTCACAGGAAAGGGGGATGTGATGACAGGTAGTGGAGTAAGAGGTAACTCAATAATCTGGAACCACTGAGGTGGCCTGGATGAAGCCTTGCAGAGATAAGAACATGGATCTCTTTTATTTGTTTGAAAGCATCCTGACTACTGTCCTCTGTGTTAATCTAGGTGTTCTGTCTCTCTTTCATAACTGAGATGCTACCCTTGAACAGAGAATTCCCACAAATCATGTCAAAGTTGATGAAATGACATTTCTTGCAAACAGAATTTTTCATCAGAAACTTCCCAACAAACCTGAGAGTCAGTGGATGTGATCCTGGTCCTGGATTCCTTAAAGAATATATCTGGGATTTAATTTACTGGAATTCAGAGGGGGAATTTATCCATTAGGTGACTCAGTCTATAATTTCACCCTGTGGGATTAATGGTCACAATGGAATTTTTTTTTGGCTGCCTCTGTGTTAAATTCCCTGCTGTGGGGATAAGTATGCCCACTTTCACAGCTGAAGAGTGGCACTCTTATCAGAAAGGAGTTCACATAATTGCTCAGAATACAAAATGAATAATATAATTCAATAATTTATAAAACAAAGCAACACAAATTCTGGTCTCTATTTTCTTTCCTTGCTTTTCATTCTTCCTCATTCTGAAATATAATGTTATATAATGTAATGACATAAAAAATATTATCAATACACTGCATTTTTAAATTTCCGGAAGTACCTAGAAACACCCTTTCATGACATTAAGTTATCAAAACCCAAGAGATAATCATGTGGTAGCTGCAATATTTTTTAATTACATGCTAACTGATGTTTTCTCTGTTAATATATTACTGTCTCCTCCTGAGCTGACTGCATGTTGCATTGCAACCCTTCTTGCATCTGTCTTAAAGGATCAAATTTAAAGGGCTAAAGAGAATTTCAATAAAATGCTCTGAAACTGGAGGATGTGCCCCAGAGCTCTTACAGGTAAAGTGTAATGCTGATAGACAGTTTTGGTAATAGCACTGATCTTCTGAGGGTTTATTTTTTTAAGGAAAGCTGAAAATTTAGGCAAGCTTTGTGCACTCTGTACAAGGATTACCAAATATTTAAGGGAAGATAAAAGTATATCCATTATTTGCACTTTTTCAGTTTTTAGAGCTGCTCCGAGCAGACTAGTATTAATTACTTTTTATTTTTTTTTTTTTTTTTTTTTTTTTTCATTTTTGGAAGTCATGTGATCTTCAAGGATGTTACTTGCCAGGCAAAGAAAGTTTAGAGGAAGCTTGGGATGAGGCATTTTGGATTTGAATGAGGCTCAGTTAGACAATCTAAGGAATATGAGATTCATTCCCAGTTCTTTGATTTCCTAAAACCTACTTTAGTTGCATTCTAGGGTCAGAAGAATCTGCTTTGAGACATTATTTTCAAGCAAGTATCTGCTTTTTCCCTTTCTTCCCTTCTATTATTTCTGAGAGTCCTTTACTGTCAGACTTTGAAACCTTTAGTTTCCCACAGTAAGAAGTCTCAGAGGCTATGCTGATATGTTTCCAATGTGGACAGATGTCTATTGAGCAAGGAATTGCAGCAGGGGATGCTTCTTTACCTTTCTCAGCTATTGAAGAAGAAAGAGATAAGTGTCCTCAAAAGTAGTCTTGGTTTTGTGTGTTGGGCATTGACCCATCTGGCAGCGTGCAGAGCCCAAACATAATTCAAGAAGATCATGGAGTTTGCTAGCAAGCCGGAAGACCTTTTCTTCCTCAGACTGGGCAAGAGCAGTTTGATTTGTTCCAGCTGTGGCAAAAGCACCCAGTGGCTTCAATGGTAAAGTGATCAGCCCTTTGAGATGGTTATTTCAAACACATGGCTTGTGGCATTGTGTCAGTATTGGAGTTTTTATTGTGGTAATATCTGGAGTTCTGTGTAAGGAAAACAGAGGCATTGTCTGAACTTCAGCAGTCTGAGACACTAGCCTTTCCTTTCTTGCTCAGGGAAACTTTTGAGGGTGGATTTCTGGCTTGCTCCAAAGCACCTTTGTATTTCTCCAAAATCAAATGGAGGTATAGCAGCTTGCACAGTGAAATAAAACAGTTTTCTCTACATTTTCTTCTTGGGAGTATGCAAAAATCCCATGTGCATTTTTTTTATGAATAGGACCCTTCTGTTTTATAGCTGGTAGTATTCATGCTTATTACAATGCCATATTATGGCCTTAGATACGTTTTATGTCCCTGTAACATAGCACCCTAGAGAAAGCTGCTTCACTAACCAAGAATCAGTAAACTTGCTACAGAATCAGTGAAATACTTTTCAGAAAAATGTGTAAACTTCTGTTCTTAAACATTGTCATTCCTCACCTTAACAAGCACAGGGAAAGGTTCCACTGGTTTCTATGCCTTGTTAGGTCTATCATCTTTTTAATTAATAGTGTTTTTACGAAGCCGTCTGAACTGTGTCATTTCCATTATCAGAGAACCATTGCCATTAATGAATAATTTTCATTTCTGATCCTTGATATCATGCTAGTTGATCTCCTGTTTCCATGCCGCCGAATGATAGCATCGTTTTCTGCCCACGATCAAATTTAATTTGGACTCTGATTATATTATGCTGTTGCGACTGAAGTGTCAATTTTTGTCAGGCAATTAGGAGTTATAACCTGTGAAGTTAAGTTTGATAGGCATTGTAATTGGATTGTTACAGTAATAGCTTGGAACATTCCCTTTTTTTCTTGCTTCTTTGATTCTTGATGCATACTTTAGTTGTGAGAACAAAGGCATTTTGTTATTATGCAACCATAGGATATTCAAGAAAACAAGATGGAGCTCAGGTTTTTCCACTTTCTCCAGATGGACTTAATTTGGATTTAGTTTTGACCACAAATTATGCCAGGATCTTAAAAGAATTTGGGGGGAGGGGCATTTGTCAAAGAAACCTTGAAAAAGAGAGCTGTGGAACCAGAGCTGCTAGGTTTATAATATGGAGGTATTCTTTAAATTAAAAGGTTAGAAAGAAGCAAAAGAAAAAAGAAAAAAAAAAAAAAAAAAAAAAAAAAAAGAATAAAACCAGAAAAGTGTCAGATTCCTCAGGTTACTTTCGCTCTCAAAGTTTACATACTTAGCAAGTATTTAGAACTGTAATTAAAGGTCCAATTAATTATGGCCCAAATTTTCTACTAGTGTAAAACAGAGCAGTTATACTCAGATGAATCAGTAGGGAAGTTCACCCATGGATTATAGTCACAACACAATTGCCAACATGTAATGACATTTTTTTTATTTTATTGTATCCTTCTTACTGTCAGACTGGAAGTTACCTGCTTTTTTTTTTTTTTTCTCTCTGCAGACGTATTCGTTCACAGCCTCTCTGCCATAAGAGTTTTATCCTGAATGTCTTTAGGGTATGCTGAGCCTCCCTTCTAGCTTCATCTCCTTATCATCTCTAATCAAAGACATACTGAAGAGACCTTTAGACCTTTAAAAAAGGACAATGGAGGGAGAATAGCCTTTCCAGTGATCGTTTATTGGACACTTTTCATAAGTGCTGCTGTGTGACAAGCAAAAGGTGGAGAAAAACAAAGACAATCCAGCTGCTATGGAATGTAAGGGAAAAGCTCACTGCAAGAGGGTTTATAATGAAAAAACTGAAAATTTTCTCAGGCTAATCTGAGCATTTGCATTCCATTGGTTCAACCCTGTGCTCTCTCAGAAACCATGTTCTGGCTCAGAATTCCACTTCTTTGTGTTGTAAACTCACTAAGTTAATTTAGTTTTTGTACTCCTGTAGTGCTCTCCAGGATTTCACCATATCCAGTTTGATTTCCTCAGTTTCTTCAGGGCTCAGATGGACCATGTGTCTTGATGCTGTCTCTCCTCTGAGGCTATCCAAGACACCAGAATATAGGGGCACCAGAAATCTCTGGAAAGCATCAGTTGTCAGACTTTGTATCATCCACTGGGGCCCTATGAGTGGGCCCATTTAATTTTGTTCATGCTTTGCACTAATGCTAACATTTGCATAGATGCTAAAACATAGACTGACTTTTTTTTTTTTTTTTCTTAAAATCACTCTTTTTCTTTTATGTTTTTTTGTTTTTGTTTTTTTTGTCTTGTTCTTTGAAAGCTATTTCCAATGAATACTTCCACTTATACCATATGTTCTTGCCAGCCTTATTTTTTTTATTATATGGGGTCTCTGGGGTCTAACCTTCCTGACATTGCCCCCTTTAGTCTCATGGTGTTGAAAACCTGAGAACCTGAAAAGATGCACCAGGTCTGTTACTGAGGGAGTGGGTTGCTGATGCGACAGAAACAGCTGCATGTGAAAAGGTGATATATGGAGTGGAAAGTAAGTTAGATGAATCTGAAGGTATTTGTAATCTATTTCTCAGCTGCATTGAGGAGATGTTCTGAAATATGAAAGAAGATAGTGGAGAGAGGTTGAAGGGGGAATGAAAGCTTTTGTTTCAAAAGGCAATAATAATAACTTATCTCCCTGCTTTTCTGTTGCTATACTTTCATTTTTCCTTTGTTTTTCCTCTTCTTTGGGAGATAAGGATAGGCTGCAGTTATACCTGAAAAGAAGTGAAAGTTATGCAAATTTCTCTGTACATCTGATCTGCTTGCAGAAAGACAGACTTGGAATCTGATGAAAAAGAGCAAGAGGAAGACGAATAGGCACGTCAAAATCCATCCCAGGCAGTAGATGCATGCAACTTTCTGGAATATAATGGTGACAAGAGTGTACTAAATTTCTAGTTTTCAGTTGATCTGATACAGGTATAGCAATTACCACAGACCAATGTCATTAATTGTAGTGTTCTGTAGGAGTAATCAATGAATTCTGTTTCCTGAAAACAGTTTCACCTTTGCACTATTAGTAATATAATGACGAGGGTGCAGTATATACTTACAAGAAGAACTCAGAATCTATTAGCACCTGTGCTGAGCAGTAAAGCTGCTGATACTTTGCATGCAAATTGTAGTCATCATCTGAAAAGAAACAGAGTTCATAGGTTCAATATTCTCTCACTTTCAGTCTGCTATGTCAGCTGTGCCTTAACCAGCTGGGGGCAGAATTACATTCTGAAAATTAGCGAGAAAAAAGGTTAAAACAGAAAATCTACTATTTCTGCATCTACCCTCACCTTTCACATGTTAAGACAACATGAAAAATCCTAGCAGGTATAGAAGATGACTGATTTCACATTATAGTTTTAAAGTGTCACTGCTCAAGTAGGTTTACATTTGACAGGTGATTTAAATACGTCAGTACATTTCTGTAGCCATAACAAGAAAACCTTTATTAGGATAAAAAAATTGACAAAACTATTAATTTTTGTTCTAATGCAAGAAACATTACCACTCTTGACATAGAGATACATGAGACACCACATGAATCTTCACAATTTTTCTAAATATTTAATTGCTTTAGAATGTCTCAATTACTGCTCATTTATGTTGGTTTCACTATATTATCTTCTGTATGTGACACTGACTTCATACATGATTATGATTGGTACAGTCTCATAATAATGCTGAGATAGACATATTTGTATTTCTGTAAATCTTCTAATGAGTTCAGATTTGAAAAAAAAACCACAAAAAAAACCAACAAAAAACCCCCCACTGGTAGTGTTTTTTTTCCCTGATACCAAAAATAACACTTTTAGAGCCTACAGCTTCAGGTCTCTCACAAGCTTTGCCACCTTTCCCCTCTACTTCTGTCTCAAAAGAAGCATTTGTGAAGGCCCCTATGCTCAGTTTTTGAACACTGTGATACTGTTGTCTGTGTAACTCTGTATGAAATAATATTAAGGTGGCCCTGTTGTGAGCATTGTGACACAGAAAGGAGGTGTAGAAAAGTTGCAGCTGTAGACCAGTAGAGTATAACACTATGCTGACTTAATGAAACAGAACTGAGAAACACATGCAGGGGAAACAAAGCCCAAACCAACACTCCTATGGATAACAAATATTTTACATCCCTGACTCACTTTGGTGGTAAATCCTTGATAGTTTCCCTATGGGATGGTGCCATGGCTGTTTCACCCCCTATATCAGTTCCATCCCCAGCTGTGTAGAGTAACCATGCTAAAAAGGTGGAAGTTAATCCTCAAACCTATGATCACATACAAAGATCACACAATAAGACAGTAAAATAATGAAATTAGATTAAAATATTGACTAGATTATAAGGAAGCTTCTTCTAGGTTTTTTATTATTATTATAGACCACCATATTTAAATTGTAACGTGAGATCTTTACAACACATGAGAATTTTGGCTTGAGGACAGCAAAGTTAAGAATCATTCAGTGAATTTGGATTGTCTTCAAACTTTCTCAAAATTCAGCAATTTTCAAATATTTCTGAAAGTTCAGGGATTTTGGTTTGGGCTTATACTTACATAAAACTGTATTTCTTATACATTGAGACAAACAAAAAATGGAGAAGAATACTTCACAGACACAACGATTGGTTGTCTCAAGCAATTTTCTCCCCTTGAGATTTTCAAATGAAAGATATACAGCAGCACTGTGACTGAATTATAGGATTTGTTAATGTCAGAGTATATTTGCTTTATTCTATGAGGAAGGTGTTACTGTGAAGATGTTACTCCAGAGAATAAAACTGATTATCAGTCCTTGCTCTGATTTTTAAAATTGCTCTTAGCATTGACCTGACTGCCTTGGTGTATGCTGAAATAGAATTTCCTGAGCATTTCCTGATAGTTCACTATAGAATCATAGACTGGTTTGGGTTGGAAGGGACCTGAAAGATCATCTAGTTATAGCTATTATAACTGCATTCAGCTAAAAGAAATGTCAAAACAATATAAAGTTTATTAGTAATAAAAGAAATGGAAAAATCATAGAAATTGATTATCATTACTGTAGTTGTGGTCATGTGCTTCCTAAGCCTGTGTTTTGAGTCTGGAGCAAAGGCAACAGTGTAGATGCAATGATCCAGAAGACAATGATCTGAAGCAGACCTCTCAGGCCAGGAAACAGTCAATTTTTTTCTCTGTGAATGGAAATCTAGGCATGAAATCTGAAGCAGACAACCTGTTCTGCAGCTAAAGCATTACAAACAGTAATCTTGCACAAAGTTTTAACTTCTACAGCTTTCTGTGTTTTCCTTGAGAGGAAACTAGGGCAGTGATTTGGGTCTTTCTCTCTTATCTCATCAGCTGTCTTGATGAAACCAGTAGAAAAAAAAAATTGGAGATTTTTAGCCCTCGAGTTCAAATTGGCTAATGGTTCAGTCTTTTGTTGAAGGGAAAGAAGAGGGGAGAGAAAAGAAAGATGGAGAGACAGACAAAACACTTACATAAATCTTATTTCCATAGGAAGCCACGTTAAACTGTCTTTGTCAGTAGGAATTGTAAGGCCTAGTTATGTAACTCTTCAGCTTATTCGGAGAGGTGATAAACTTTTCCTAATTAGCATTCAGCTACAGTCCCATTGTAAGACTTCTTTCCCCTCTCCAGCAGCTCAATAATAAATAAAATAATTAAAATGTTAAAACCCCCACCAATCAACCCATAAAAATCCCTGTACATTCACAATTTTAGGGTTAAGACTTACTGACAACTGGAGTACTTTATGAAAATCGTGATTAAATTGACTAAGTACTTTTTAAGATTAAAAGACTTGAAATAGCTTATTTTTAAAATATTTGCAATGTCTATTGTTCCTTTGTATCCATCTGCCTGACAAAATCACATAATACCAGTGAGTTTGAAATATAAGTAGATTTCAATACTGACTGTGCAAAAGTCAGTTTTAGGGGCAAGAGCAGTAAAATGTTAAAGAAATATCTCAACTTGAAAGAAATCCACTGATTTATCTATCTGTGAAGATGGTAAGGACGGAAAAAAAGCCCCAGAAAACAAAACACTTTCATCACAAAACTCTGCATTGCACCAGGGTGTTTCTGAAATCTCTTTTTAAAGCTCCCAGTTCTCTTTAAAATTCCCCACAGAAAGCCATTTTCCAGGCAGGAACCAGAGGAATTAGAGGGCAGTGATTTCCTGATGAGGTGGAAGAACTGGGGAGGGAACCCAGATCTGTGTGTCCTTCTCACTTGGCTGATTTTGTTGGCAGCAGCTAAGGAAGCTGAACTACCCATGTGATTCTGTGCAGACTGCATGCACTGTGATAGCCAAAACTCAATGTTCTTACTTTGCAGTGTATCGTTGTGCTTTGTAAAAGACGTGGTGAATGGGTACCTCATTAATACTAAGTGATCCTGGGTTTTGTTTTGCAGCAGTCATCAGCTGTGACTTCCATCTAGGTAAGCTGCAGATTTCCATGTGGTGCTGTGCTGCTCTGATTTATTAGCTTTCACCCAGTCTTGCCTTAATAATAGGAAAATTAAGCCCTTATGTGTTCTCATGTGATATTTTCTTCTGGTCACATTATGTCTTTTGCACTATCACAGTTTAATTTGCCTTGATTTATATTAAGGTTTTCTTCCAAAAGCCCTTTCCTATATACCAAAGCAATGAATTGCAGTGTGAGGAAAGCTAGACATCATCTTTTCACTCAGAGAAATAGATCACAGAAAAAGAAGGCTTTAAGATGCTACTATCCATCTCTTTACCTTATTAGTACATAAAGAACCTAGAATAAGAGTAAGAGCTGGAGACTTAGTCTCTTACATTCATCTCCCATATTACATTATATTAAGTAATTTCTTCCTCAAATGACTATACAATGCAGTACTATCATAAAATAAATTTCACATCAGGATTTTTAAAGTATTGAAGCCCTTGAATAATTTTTGTTATTTAACTCCATGACAAAATTGCATCCCAAATAGTGTACAGACATCTGCTTTAAAATTTCCTGAAACTGGTGGGACTGGCAGATCTCTTTACAGCCAACAAATTCAACACAAGGATTTCTCAGTTTTCCCTCATCATGCGCAATTATGAGTTTTGACTTCAAATACTTGTAATTACAGTATTCTGAAAAGATGTCCTAAATATATATATATTTCACAGCTTGACTGTGACTTCTAGCAAAGTCTCTTGTCTGAGGTGCTTGGTAAAGTAAAGCTGAATTAGTGAGAGTACAATAAAGCAAGTTACAGTGTTTAGATACAATAACCAAAAATAAAGTCAATTTAATCTTCCAAAGTAGGACAGCTTTTCAGTGTATTTGTCACTATGGAGATTTAACAGTTGATTCCAACTTGCATTTTGATAGCAAACTTACATAATTTTGAGTCCTGGTGTGGTACTGCTGAGTGCATTCAGGCTGGAATTACTAGTTAGACAGATCTTTCTTAACCTTGTAGTTAATAACCATCTTTATAATCACCTTTGGATTTCTCTTTTCTTCCTCACTCAAAACTATCTAGAGGATAATTCAGAATTAGTGGCCAAATCTATGTATTAAAACTCAAGATTCTCAGGTTTTATTCTTTAAAATTTTCATCTAGTTTTGCCAACGAGGGTGAAAAGGTATTTTTCAACATTTATTTTACATAATCACTTTTAATTTATTTAATTGTTTGCCTACTTATTTGTTTTCCTGGATGTGTTCAAAGAGCTTGATGAGTCCTCAGACTGGGAAAATGTGTAGGATATCTTCTATTTAGACTGAAAAATTACTTGGTTTTGACAATTTTTTTTTGTATGCGTCCTCTTCATTCCTAAGTGCTTTCTTTGTTACCAATTCCGGTCACTATATACCAGGAGGCAACTGATTTGTTTTAATTTTCTGTGCCTTAGTTTATTCAGTTGGGGAATGGTTGAGGAAAATCATCTAGTTCCTAGGGTGTCGTGGGGCTTAATTAAGTGTTTATAAAGTATTCTAAGACTTTTGTATGAAACATATTACAGATGTGTAATGTAATATTATTATTAATATATACCGCAAATTATTTTTTATCTCTGGTAATTTTCCATTACTTTAGAAAATTAGTCTAATCTAAAATATTGGCCAAATAGACAGAATTGCTGCAATTCTTTTAGTAAAAGTTCAATGATGGAGTCATGTTGACTTTCATCTTCAACAATCTTCCCTTAGAGTCTCCCAGAGACACAGAACTTGAGCCATGCTTCTAATTGTTGGCTTCAGGCTAAAACTTTTGATCACTTTATTTCTGCTACTTCCTGTTAAATTCACTGAATGAAAAGGCTTGATAACATTTTATGCTTTCTAATTCTAATTCTTTATTTTGAGGAATATGAAAGATGAATTTGACCTTCTGAATTTTTAGTCTAAACTTTGGTAACAGGGAGCATCTTCATTCTTGTTTTCATTCATATTAATACTGTATCTATCTCTTTTGCCCTGTAAAAAGCTATTAATATTGTTCTATTAACCTCTTTCTAAGTAATAATGACCTTACCCCTGAAAATGCAATTATTGGACTTCTTTCCCATAATAAATCTCATTTATTAGAAAGTTTGGCCTCGTGCACTTTGTGCTCTACCATTTTCTTAAAAAATCATGCTTTATTTTCAAATAAGTACAATATTTTTATTCAGAAAAATATCCCATAATACATGCACTTGATCACAATTTGAGAGGAGGTGATGGCTGTTTAGTGCAACCATGTCTCTTCCTTCAGAAAGAAAAAGTCTCTAGTGACAGTACTCTACTTTTCTCTATTGCTTGGCTGTGGTATGGCTGATTGCATCTATAGCATCCTGCTTAGCAAAGAATTGCCAGCTAGGTCAGTTTGGCTCTTGCTAATGCCCAATCCAAATGGTCTCTTCTTGGTTACACAGGGCTCCCGTTCCCTTTCTGCAGTAAGTAGTGGTTTCTGTGGTGCTGTCTGACGAGTTTTCTCTATTTTGCCTGTGAGAAGGAAGAAGAAGAAATGTGGGACACCTCCTGTTTTGTGTGGCAACAGAAACCTCTGGAGAGACAGGAGGAGAGGTAAGGAAAAAGCTTCTCTTGCATTCCTGCTCTTTGATCTGGTGGTTTTGTCAAGGGAGACAATGAAAAAACTCTTCTATAATATAAGGAATACAAAGTTAATGAAAAGATCTGTAACCTCACCTCATCATCAGTGAAGTATTTTCTGTAGCAGAGGGAATTTTCTTCAGTAAAACAATGCTAAAAAGCTACATAGAAGAGCTGCAACCAGCTGTCCTGGTTCTACTTCACTCCCCACTCTCATCTTGCTAAAGGAGTTTCCAGTTTCTTTAGGTCAGAGGGAGAAAGAAGGTTGTGGCAACTCCCTTTGCCATTGTCTTTCCTAATTATAGAGAATCCTTCAAAAAAGAAATACAAAAATCCATAAAGGTTTCCCTTTCCTGTGTAGGAAAGACATCTGTAAACCATGAAGGAGAAGAATAGGTTTGTGGTTACAACTCTAGGATGGAAAAGGCAAGAAGTGTGCGTTCAGTCTTGCTGTGTCTGAATTTTATTTTTTGGTAACTACTAGCAAAAAAGTGACTTTTTTTGTTTGTTTCTTTCTTTTTTTAGATGGACCTGTCAAATTACAGTACAAATTTCTTAAAACATGCACTGAAATAAAGGCACCAATTACAGATTGTACATTAGAAACTGATGCTCAACTTTTTGAGGATTCCCTACAAATTACAGAAAATGTGTGTCAGATTTGCAATACAGAGAAAAAGAATGTCCTTCCTTGTATTCTTCCTACCCATGTCTCAAATGAAGCAGACTTGATAGCAGGACTGTTAATGCTAATGATTTTAAGGAACTGCAAAAGGATTTTGCAACATGTGGGTAGGTAGACACAAGCTATTTTTAAAAAAATATGATTAAATCAATATGATAATATCAATAATTTTGACTTAATTTTTTAAACTTCATTTTTTTAACATTTGTTTGAACTGCACTCTCCAGAAAACCACATCTTTAGATTTCCTGGCTCTGTGAGTCATCAAAATGAGCCATGTTAGTCACATCAAATGATGTGTTTCATAGACTAAGACAGGAAAAGCAGCGCACTGAATCATCATCCCAGGCAAGGTGGCTGCCAAGCCACTACCAGACAACACAGGGAACAGAAAGTGTATTAGATCACTGGGGTCACAGAAACACAGCCCACTGACAGGAAATCATTTACAACCAGGTGAGTGTGAGCCTCATTAATTTTTAGTATGCTTTTTAGGAAACAAGATGTGCTATTATGGTTTACCTGTCAGAAACAGACAATTGTAAGCAGTTGTCCACTTTCTATGAAATTTTTGAAACGGTAGAGGTCTCAGATATATGAAGCTCTTGACATATTTCCTTAAAGTTGTTGCTTTTATTCAATCAGAGATGTTTTTTGCACCCTCCTGAGAGAAGGGTTGTAATCCTGGCTCAGCTATTACCTCCTCTATGTGCCCAGCTGAGCTGGCCACCATCACACCTGCACTGGCCAACCTGGCAATGCTTCTGTGGCTCTTGGCCCAGCACAACATATCCTGCAGTCACAGAGGGACCTGGGAGTCTTAAACAGCTGGGTTATCCTTATGGATTTGGGAGTGGAAGAATCAGGTTGCAGTGTGTGATGTCACACAAGACCTGGTGATGATGGGCACTGACAGAAAGAGGTGTGGAAACAGGAAACTGCAATTTAAGGCACTGCAAACCAGGATTCACTTAATGGAACAACTTGTTTGTAAAACAAGACTGTGCTAGGTACTTTTGAGAGCTTTTTTCTTAATGACAATATTTTGGTTATGTCTAGGCTCAACAAATTACCATAGTTTAAATTATAACCTAATTCTGAATGCTCAGGTTATGTTCCCTCCTAGAGAATCTTCAATTGCTGTTTCAGCTCCTGTAAGAATGAAGGTTGATGCAATTGTACTCACCACCTACCTGCTGTCCCCAAAGTCATGTGAAAGCAAGACCTCATTTTGATCTTGATTGAGAAGTGGATGTTTCTATTTAAACTTCTGTAAATTTAATGAAAATGAGTAAGTGGCTAGGAAAAAATAGTTTTTGCTAATATCCCTCAGCAAGCCAATCAGCAGGTACGTGCTGGCTATCCATACAGCCTACTTGTGTTTCCAAACTAACTATAGCACAAATTATCTTTTGCTTGCGGGGGTTATGCAGGATGGAGGGAGAAGAGAGATGATAGATGAACAGCGGTTAATCTGAAAGGGCAACAGAAGGATACAGGATAAACATATAAGACACTGAGAGGTTATTTGTCCTACTTCTGATGAAATAACCTGTTTTTTTTTTCCTCAAAGCTGTGACAATACCTTTAAAATTTGTGAAGGGGAAGATTGAAAAAATATATATCACCGAACACAAATGTTTCCTTCTCTCCCCCCC
>JAAWXA010000014.1:8478017-8943096 GCA_038090715.1 Florisuga fusca
CAGCTGCTTAACTTTAACATTTGATAACTGTATACAACCTTTGGTTTATTTTTTAGGCTGATGGTTTTCACAGAAGATTATCCTGTTTCTTAACTGGAAGGCAAGAAGTATACTTCACCTACTTCTTAATTATTTTTATTTTTTCAGCAAACTCACAAACAACAAGCTGTTTTAGGTTTCCCCTCCTTTTCTTTCTTGGCCAGAAAAAAAAAAAAGTACAGGCTGAGGAACATGGGGTTTTTCAGCCTAAAGAAGGAGAGGCTCTGAGGTGACCTTATAATGACTTTCCAATATCTGAAGGGGGCCTAAAAGAAGGTCCTCTTCAAGGGGGGGGGGAGCCCTCTTCAAGGCCAGGCTGGATGGGGCCTTGAGGAACCTGATCTAGTGGCAAGTGTCCCTGCCCATGCAGGGGGGTTGACACTAGATGATCTTTAAGGTCCCTTCCAACCATAGATTTAATGATTCTAAAATCTGGAAATTACATTATTTTAGAATATTGAAGTGGAATTGATATTCTTCTCTTCACTTAGTGCTTTTCTATTAACCTAACTGGTGGCTGTCAGCCATGCTGAAGTCCCAGGGCAGAAACACATCCTTCACCTTATGCCATTCTGCTTTTATTTTTAAAACACACAGAATAATAAATAAAAATCTTTCATGACTCTTGACCAGTCTTGCGGTTCTGTGTTGGGTTTTTTGTTTTGTTTTTTTAATTTTAATTTATGTCACAAAAGAAGAGATTATTAATTCATACTTTTTGAATGTTTGCAGTCAGCAACACTGTGACTGGGTTATGTTCTTGCCTTCTCTACAGATACTGCTACATGTTGGGGGCTTAGCAAGGCAGTGTTTGGAAGAGTGGTGCTCTCTGGAATGCTTGCAGTTGGTACAGCTGGCTGCTTTTTCTCATTGACTGTTGAAAGTAGAAATAGGCTAACTATAGGAATACTTGGATTAATAGACTGACTAAAGGAATATTAGAATTAATTATATAAATATTTAAGATTTGGGCACACAGAAAACTTACTAAAATAACTGACTTAGCATGTGTATATGCAGTGATAAATCCTTAGGCAACAATTTTAATTAAAATTTTTAAATGCTGAACTCTTGTGATTGAACGCTGGTTCAAATTTTACTCTACCACCTAGAATAAAATTGAAAGAAGATGCAGACAATGAGATAATTACTCAAAATTAGTTCATGGAATAGGAAGATGGATCAACCAAAACTTAAGTTTGAGAAATTAGACTGTTAAAGAATTATCCTGATGAGGATTAGCTAATGATGAGCTAGGGGTGGACAGAGAACAGTAGAACCAATCAGAAAGGTAAGTTGTAATCACCCTATAGGAGCATAGGATGCACAGTGATGTGCACCTTGCATGAACAAACATGTGATCAGATTGTGAGGCCTTAAAAGGGACAGGTAAAGCATGGGCAGAGTGCCTCTGCAGAGGCACACAGGTCAAGTTGCAATAAACTGGCTGTGACAGAACCTAGGGCCTGAAAACGTTGGATCTAGCCACCCCTAGACTCCTCTTTGAGAATAAATTTAGAAAGCAAGGAGGCCCAGTCTGAAGCTCGTGACTTGACTGAAGGGTCTTCCCGGACTCTTCTTTAACATGAACCTAATTTCATTTGAGATTTGGATATATTTGGTTTTAGAAAGTCAGCCTGCTACTCTAGGAAGTGTATATTTTTCAGTTAATTTCAAGAGAACAGGCTTAATCTGGTTTGTTATTACCCCATTCTGACCCACACAGCTGCATCATTGATTTCAAAATGCTTCCCAAACCACTCATTATGTCTGCAGCCCCTACTCATGGTGCCCCTCTGTATTTTGGTATCAAATTCATATAAAAGAAGTTACAATGACACCAAGTGTTTCCCTGTTTTGAGCACATGTGCAGTTACTGCAGTAATGTCATTTGGTCGATGCTTTAGAGGGTAACTCCTCCTCCTCCCCACAATTTTTTGACTATTGAGCAAGTCCACAGAAAGCTTTCTGTGATCATCCACCTAAAACATTTATTTTATTTCCAACATCACAGGGCTGTGACCTTTCTTTCTCACAGTACACCCTGGCACACTTGCTGTCCTTGGAAAGGATTATATCAATACCTGTGAATGTGTGCAGTAATACAACAGACCTTCTCAGACTTGCTCCTGCCGGTATCAAAAACTGAGCTCTGAATATTTCTCTGGGAACCTCAAACGTGGAGAGTTAGCCCAGTGAACAGAGAATATCTTCCTGCCCCTGAAAGAAAAAAGTAGTTGATGGAGGCAAAACCATGGTTACAGGCTGAGGATCAGCTCTATGTGGCTCAGAAGTGAAAGACAGAAATGAAACCACTGCCTCCTCCTCCAGCGTATCTCCTCCTCTTCTGCCTTTTCAGCACCAAACTGTATTGTCTTCATCTGAGAACGTGATTTATTTGTGAAATATCTAGTGGGTGGCAGAGGTGGGGAACAAAGCTGCACAAAGCTCCCCAGAGCTGCTGACCGAGGTAAGTAGTGTGTCATAACTCATTTATCAAATAGTAGTGGAAACCATATAAAACACATAAGAGAGGGAGGGGAAAACCCCATTTCCCTCTGGGAAGTTACTGAATATTTCAGCCAGTTTATAAAAGTATGTGTGCATGTGTTTGGAAGGAGGGGAGGTTTTCCTAGCTTCACCTCTGCAAATAAATCATCAGCCTGGGATGTTTGAATGGACAAGTGAAATGGATGAGCACATTATGGATCAAGGAGTTGATATTCCTGCTTTGGTTAGTTTGGGAGAGACCACCCAAGCACTGTGGGACTAAGATGAGGCTGTAAGTTGTGCCTGTAGAGGTCTGAAAGGCTCTATCTGCAGCCTCTGACATGGTAGGAAATTAAAATAAAATTAATATTTCTCAAATCATAGACATGACGAGTCATTTATCCAAACTGGCTTTCTTGATGATATTATTTTAAAAATTTTTTAACCTTCAGTGGTTTGCAAGCATAGATAAAACGAAAAAAGAAATGGAAAAAAATTAACAAAGGTGTAATAGTTATACTTATTTTAGAAATAAATGGATGTTTAAGTGCAAATAAAAAAAAAAAAACCTAAAAACATATTTATTATGTATATTTTTTGCTCTTTGCCACAAATGATTTCGGAATACAGAAGCTCAAGTTTTGATGCTTTCATTGACATTGAGAAGAATCTTGCATCACACCTGGTCTTTTGAAAAAAGTGGGAACTACTTATGGAAAGGGATACCCATTCTACATGAATAAGGCTTGCAGAATGTGGATGAGTGTTATCAATAAATACCAAGTTAAAAGGAACTTGACAGACACCATATCCTTTAAAGTATATGTATTGTTACAACTTTAGAATTCTTATAAGGAAGAGTGAGATTTGAGTTTTGGATATGTCATTTTTCATTTCAAAACCTTTTAAGAGTGCAGCTGATCACCTTTTTACATTTACGCATGACAATAGTGATTGAAGTCTTATCAGTCAACATATAGTAATGAATTAGACAAATTCTGGGCTACAAGGATTTAAAAGTATGAAAGGTGTCTCTACAGAAGAATAACTGTTTTTGGTTTTGTTTAGAAAATAAGCAGTCTTCAGATTTTTCTTCTATTTTGTAATTTCAAAAACAATTAATTGAGGGACTGCTGGAACTCTGATTTACCATTTTTTTTCTTTTTTAAAATTATTTTAAAATTGTTCCCGCAAAAGTACATGTTTTTAAAAACTTGCTTCATTTTTCACCCGTGGAATGATTTTCCTCCTTGCTTGATCACCTGTAATAGCAACCCAGACACATTCTCAGTCAGATGTGGACCCCACTGTACGACGTCTGCCACCAGTGTGGGTTGGGAATTGGGCCAGAAGTTGTAATGGGAAGCCATGGGCATCTCATCTTTAACACTAGCCAGGAGACCTGGTGACCACAGAAGGGTGATGATGGTGGTTTGTAGACACTCTGCCTCCCATAACCAATGTTTCAGCAGGATGTCAGCTATGTTCCTGGCTATGGAATCTTTTGGGTGATGTAGGAGACTGAGATGCTGAGCACATGCCATCACTAAAATTCCTGTATCGCATTTCTCAGGAACAGAGATGTTAACTCCCCATGACTACCTAAATCACTCCTGAAGCTGCAATTTGATACAGTATTGTACATTTGGTCCCTTACATGGTACAGCACAACATTGCTGCTTGTACTGTTTAACATCTGCTCTGCTTCAAAAGTTGCTGAGTTTTCTCTGTAACAGAAGAATTTATTTTTTTTTTCTTTTCAGTTTTAAGGTGAATTAACTCATCTGGATCTCCAGCTTTCCCTGGGAAGGGGCTAAACAGCTGGAGTTTGTGCTGGAGAGCAAGGCTGCAAGAGACTGGGAAGAATCCTCTGCCCAACAGCTTAAGGCACCCGAGAAACTGATCTACAGCTTTTATTATAAACTGTGGTCTATAGCCACAGCTGTGATCTCTGCATGAGATTTGCAGCCCATGGATTCGCCCCTGCTGTGTTCCCAGCCTGCTTAAAGCAACTCACTACGTTCCCAGCATGTCCCTGCAGAAAGCATTGCACATCAGGCTGGGGGCTATCTGGAGGCTGCTCCATGGCCTTATCAATTCATGTAGACTTCCCACATCCTGGACACTAGTAGGAAGGCTCTTCCTTTTCTCAGATCCATTCTTGGAGTTAAATATTGTGTAATGTAGTTGCTCAGCTACTGTACTGATTAGTGTACTAGCTATTAATAAAGAGCTAAATAAACGCCAGATGTTGTTGAAGCAGAAGGAAAATTTCTTATGTACAAGAAAATTTATAGAGGGACTTACTACTACTGGAACTATATGAATGTTACGGTAAGATTTCAACTGCTGATCATTATGCCCATTCCTCTGGGAGTTTAGCAGTGTAGCAGCTACACAATGGGAGAGAGCAGAGCAATGAGAGCTGCCCTGAACAGCAGCCTGCAAAGCAGCTGAGTGGAGAAAGTGTAGGGTGGGGTGCAGACCTGAGGAGGATCTGCGGTGCCGTGAATACTCTTAATCTCCCTGCTCTCCTCTCCAGCAAGATGTCCTTCATAGAGGAGTCATCTTGCTATATCTGCTGGTGCACTTTCTTTGCAGTTCCTCAGCTCCCTATGTTGTAAGGCAAATTAAATTAATATGTAAGAAACATAGTATTAAAAGGGGACAGAAAAGACTGATTTGTTGTTGAAAGCATTTTCTAATGCATATAATTGAAATGATTCTTATATGCAGAGAAGATGACAAGTTTCCCTGTCATAAAGAACAGACCTCGATCCCGTAATTATTTTGGCAGGTGCTTAATTCCCAAAGTGTGAGTTATCCTATGAAATTTAATGCGTACAGTGAAACAAAGGAGTGGGAAGGGAGGAGGAAGGGATTACAGATATTGAGAGAAAGGCAAGAAGTGCTCTCAGAACAAATGGTACTGAAGGAGGGATTGAAGGAGGAGAGGAAGGGTGATTGGTGGATGAGAATAGGAAAGCAATTCAGATTTGAAGTTGAATCAGCATTTGCTGACATGAACGTGACACTAATGGAAAGGATTTGAGAGAAGAAGAGTTATAAGCTAAAAGATTTGTTCTCTTCAAAACATTCTGTATGCAGGTATTAACACGTAGACTTTGTTTATAATAACTTAAAGTGACATCTTTTTGTTTCAAAGAGAGTTCACGGTCAGAAAAAGGAATGCCACACTCACCTGTTTTTCTTTTTCCTCTTTTCTTCCTTCTTGAAATTTTTTTCTGGAAGTCATTAAAATTCAGATGCTATCATTTGTAACAAATGATGTGAAGTGTTAGGTACCGTACTTGGAGTATGTTTGTTAAAATGAAGGAAGAGACTCTTCCAACACTTTGGGATTTTATGAATGATTTACATCTGGTGCTAAAGTTCATAAATGAAACGTGGGAGAACCAGATGCTTCATTTCTTGACTGCATCGTGTCTGCACATACTGATGGTGAATTGAAAACAGGAATGTCTCATAAATCAAGAAAATCTATTTTTGTACTCTTGATTTTTATTCTGAACATCCATATAACACCCAAACAAATGTGGTAAAATTGGTTCCTCGAGAAACCCTTTATGTTTAGTAACAGTGTGGACATGTTAATAAAAAAAAAAAATTAAAAAAAAAAGAGAGAGAGAGAAAAGGAAACAATCCTCAGAATAAAAAAAGGCTCAGAATGAGCAACTGTTTCTGGAGCTCAGCATTGAAGGCACTTGTTTAGCAAGAGAAAGACTGACTAGAACTGCTAGGCAAATTCTGGTTGTTGTACAAAGATCTGAGGTGTGTAACAAGGTGACATTTCACTTCTTTTGGCATTGGGGGGGGAGGAAATTAAAAGCCAAATTCTTCCTTTGGTTACTGACATGATAACTGAAGGAAGAATCTAGCCCATGGTTTGAATATGAGATTGAGGCAAGTGAGCACACATACAGAGTGCTGTGTAATATTCAGATTTTGTTTCATTTTTCATTAATGTTTGGGAATGCTGTTCTTTGTCTACCCTTTCTTGCTGACATGTCCTATTGGTCTAAGAATTGTAAGTGATGCTTGCCATTATATATTTACAGGTGTCACTAAAGCTTTTGTAAACAGGTTTTAAAAATATCATTTATTGAATTATTATAAAAGAGTAACACTACCAGAGTAGAGGGGTTTTTTTTGAATAGGATTAATATGTTCGAGTTACCCTCTCTTACTTTTCCCACTTCCTTTCTTTCAAAATATGTATTTATCTACGCATTTTAAATGTTTTATTACAATTCCAAAACCACCTGTGAGAAATGGCAGGGTAGCAATAACAAGTTAAGATGAAAAAGTTGTACACAAAAGGTTTAGCAAGTACTAGCTGATGTGTGGTAGCTGCCCATGTGGGGCCTATTAGCCTCCAACAAATGCATGGCAATTGGTTAGCCCACAGTGCAGGTGTGTGAGGCCAGCCTGACTCACCTTACATTTGCTGTAGGGGAATAGTGTGCATCCAGGTGGTTCTTGCAGCTCAGCAGAAACCTGTTACCTTGCGGTATCTTGTTTGTGTGCCTAAGCCTTGGATGTGGATGCCTTGCTAGTTCTGTTAACAATTGAAAACAAAGGTTTATTTAAATTTATTTACACATCCTACACACGGATTGAGTGTAGGTGTGCTAGCAGAAGGGAGACTTTGGAAGGGATTTCATAAAGGTGAAGGACATGGCTTAGCAGACAGGTTTCAAGGAGGCACCCCCAGTGCAAGGAGCAACATTATGGAGATCGTGGAGGTATCAGGGTAGGCACTGCTGGCAGAGCAGGTGGAGTTTGTGAGGTAGGGGAGCTGACCTGATTTTAAAAGGTAAGCAGATTGTATAAACACACCATTAGCTTATGTATCTGCTACTCCAATGTTTTTCATGTGGAAGGCAATGGAACTTTTCCCTTTTATTTCAATGAGAATAAGATCAAGCCTTTCTGGGGGGAATGTTCCCCCGTTACATGCTGCGCATCACAGCTGCTTTCAGGCTGAGGTGGAGTTACTAAAAGTGACAGAAATGCTCTGTACTCCTCTTAGTTATCTTCCTGCTCAAAATATGTCCCTAACTAATACAATTTGCTATATGTCATAAAACACAAAGGAAAGCACTTTTCACGCCAAATATCGGAAAAGAGCTCTTTTTCTCAACTGCAGAAGTAACAGAAATGATGTGTTCATTTTAAATTCGATTCATGTAGTCCCTAATAAAAGCTATTATAAAATACAATTGTATGGAGACAAAAAGAGAGATAATATCACTATAGCTCAATATAAAATTTAAGTAATTAAGACATGAAAACTATTACACAATTTACGATGAATGCAATGTGAATAATAAAATGTTTAACCATTTAATTTCTGTTTTGGTTGTGGGGTTTTTTTGTTTGTGGTTTTTTTCTCTTTCTAGATAATGCCTTTTGAAAATGTTTGAGTTTGAAATACTGCTAAAGATTTTAATTCTGAATTACTTCAGAAGATGAGCAGGAAAAAAAAAGTAAACTAGCTGGGATTTCCAATGAATTCTTGTATATATTTTTAGATGTTGATGTAAATATGGCACTCTGCCACATAATGGATTCTACATGAAAAATGTCAGTTTCAGGTGATTTTGATGGTGGTTGTAAATAAAACAGGACATACTGAGTGAAATGTGGAAGTATTTCAGCAGTGCAAGCTAAGCAGCTGCATAATAGTTATGAAATTGTGCAGACAGACTGATGGATCCCAAGATTAAAACAAAAGCATCCATAAGAGTACTGGAAGGAAAAGTATTTTTAAACAGGACCTGCTTAAGAACTGCATTCTTCTTTTGCACGATTCAGCACTGTGTCCTATTTCCTGATGGTCTTCAGCAACTCTGTTGGTAAATGGCTGAGAGAAAAGCTCAGTCTAGTCTTTCTCTAGTCAAGTGAATATCATAATTTGGTATCTTTAATAGGCACATTATTTTCTTGTGCACTGACATATGCTTGACAGTCATGGGCATGTACTGTCACTGCCTAGTAACACTTAGCAACATCTGCTCTGTGATCCAGCCCTATTTTTTTAGTTCATTCTAATCTGATTGGGTATGTTTTTTTTCTAGCTCAAATCTGTGGCTATCGATTTGCTTCAGGCTGTGTCCAGGCTCTCCATGGAACAGCATTCTCCTGAGCTGCAGGAACTGATAGCTCGTGTTGGTGGTTCAGCAGGTGGCACTCTTCCCCTTAGATCAGTGCAAGCTGGTGTCCCAGGTGTTACACAGTACATGAAACAGTAGTTCTGCAGGAGACTGGATGACAGTCCCACAGCTTGCACTGCTGGGGTGTCAGAGACCAGTGTTTGCCAATGCTCAGTGCAGAACATCTTCCACTGGATGCAGTCTGCACGTTTTGGGCAGTGTTCTTAGCTTGTCTGCCACAGTGGCACCATCCACACCTGCCCCCTGCATAGTACAGAAGCAGGGTCTATGGTGTGGACCATCTTTTGTCTCTGGGCAACAGATACTCTCAGGACCGACTTCTCCCCAGAGATCTACATATAGAATGGAAAGAAGCTTAGAGGTCAGTAAGACACAACTTTCATGTCCAGCATGTTAAAAAAAAAAAAGCTTACTGCTCTTGCTTGGTAAATTTGAGGAGAGCTTGTTTGCTAGGCCTTCAGAAGCCAGTGATCTGCAGTTCCATTTAAAGTAATGTAGTTCTGAGACCTTGATCTGCTAGACCTCAAATGGATGCCTTTGCTTATAAAGTGTCAGGCTTCATTTCACTGTGCCTTAACTTCTTGGCTGAAAAAGGAACCTCTAAGACATATATCATGGCTTCTGGGCATGTGGTAAGGCATGAAAATGCATGTGATGTGCTTGGAAAAAAAATATAGAATTGAGCATTGTGCTTACATGCTCTGTTATGATGAAGAATCTCTTTATAAAGGCCATCTCCTAGACCTTTGAGTTCTCTGTTTTTTCCTATGGCAATGGCTTTTTTTTTTTTTTTTCCAAACTGGGATGAATCCTTCCCGAAGCCCAAGACAATCATAAATTGTAAGAAGCAAATTGTAAGAACCAAATATGCATAGGTGCGTAGTCATATATGTATGGTTTTATAAATGTATATGTATAAATTTATACTATAGGTGTGTATATATACAAGGTACAATTGTCATTAAAAAAATAAAAATAAGCTATAAGTAGGCCAGTATGGAAATATAGTCATCATAGCCTGTAAGTGAAGCAGTGATAAATGCCAGGCTCCAATTTTGGCCTATGAGCCTTTATTTCCTCTGTATTTAACTTTGTACATCACAGTTTCTCTTAGAATTGCTAAAAACTTCCATAACATTTTACAAATCACTTAGCTATTTACATGCTTTAGATCAATTATTAAACCAACTGAGAAGGAGATAATGCACAGGTCAAAGCTTACCGTAAACTTTATAGAGAAGATGGGCTGAAGGTTTATGGTTCCTTACTCTCCCCAGTAACTCATCCCATACATAGTTTAATATTTGACATATAAATTATTCATGAATACTTTTTAGCAATCAGTGAATTAGCCACTTGTAATTAAAAAAAATTGACCTCCTCTTCTTGCATTTAATCTGACTAAAGTCACTGCCATTTCTCTGTGATTGGGTCTCGTCTATTTTTATCTGCTGTAGGAGCTGTTTTGATCCAAAGTTGACAAAACCACGCTAGAAAATTGAAAATAAGAAAAGGTAAGTCATATGTATGTGTTAAGACCAGGACTTGGCTCATTGTGACTTTCATTATTTCTGCAGTGCTTACCATAATCAATTAAAAAACCCATCCCTTCACCCATGGCAAACTTTTTTTGAGAACTCAACACAGAAAGAGAATGCAACCCACCCAAAAGAAGACCAATGCTTTTGCAAACCCACCAGGAATCATTAGAAAACCAGATCATACTAACTAAACATTTTAACACCTCTTTTTGGAAAAATGTAGTTTTACAGTACATGACTTTTCTGCTTCTTTACCAAGCCTAAAAAAACCCAACCAAACAAACAAAAAAACAACAACAACAAAACAACAACAACAACAACAAAACTTTAAGCATTTGACTTGAAAGAAATTAATAATGCTCTCTGAAGATGTTTATATGACATTAATAATGGATCCTGACAAATAAGTTGTTTTGGGTTTTTTTTTTTTGCCAAGATTGCTTTGCTTCACTACCTCACTTTTTCTTTTTTTTTTCATCTGATCTAAAATACTGACAATGTCATGCTGGTGGGAAAGGACACACACTGAAACAGTTATTAATTTAAAAAGGACAATGTTAGAAAAAGGTTAGCCATCTAAATGGCCAAGTTCAACAAGACACCGTTAGGATTACATTATCTCCCTCCTTGGAGCATATATATGTGAATTTATGAATCTTAGAGGGGTGATAATTTAGTCTTATGCATACTTTTTTTAATTTGGTCATCCAAATAGTTAACACTTATTCCCCTTCCCCTTCCCCTTCCCCTTCCCCTTCCCTTCCCACCAGCATCTTTATATACCATAGCTTTAAGTAAATATTTATTAATAAATATTACATTGTGATAAAGATTCCACTTTAAAAAGGCTGGATGTTACCTTTTCTGCTAGATAGAGGTATAAAGTCACCCCAGAGAGCAGTGGATAGAGATGAGGATTTTCCATTCAATGAAACACTGAAGCCATTGTTTAGAGAAAAAGAAAAACAGAAAGAGAAATTGGAGTAACAAAAACTGATGAGGACAAGATTTCACAGAGAAAGGATGGCCAGTTATGTGAAAAGCTGTTGAGGTGTTTCAGAGCAATGTAAGAAGATTTAAACCATGAAATTTGCCTATGAGATGAATAAAACAATTTTTTGGAGACATTTCAGTGGAGTGCGGGCTAAAACTTTTATTGAATAGCTTGAAGAAGTAGGCTACAAAAACTAATTCAGCAGGAAATCATAGATGATGTAGACAGATAGAAATTCAATAAGTTTGACAAGAAAAGGAAAAGCTGGTTGTATCTTAATGGCTGAAGTATATAGGAGGAAACATGGACATGTGCTCCTGTCAAAAGTTCTCATCTTGTGACTCTATTAAGTTTATCAAATAAGACACTTTAAAAGTTTGATCTAATTGCTGGAAAAATAAAATTTTATTTTCCATCAACAGTAATGAGCTCCTAAAATGATGGGTAAATATTTTGTAAGTTTTTACTGTTTTTCCAAGCCTCTAAAGGAAAATAATTTTCTTCATTCATAATTTAGAAATGGTAAATTATATGGAATTTAATGTATTTAGAAGATAAAACTGTATTCAAATTAACACAGCATAAACCAGCCATCTTGTTATTTTCAAGCATACCTTTCTCAGTTATTAAAAGGAGAACATATCTATTAATATTCTTGTAACCATCCTTTGCCTTCCCTTGGCCCGTTGTGCTGGAATGGCAGTATTTCACTGGATCATTTTGAGAACTTTCCTGCGGAGGAAAAATGCACTTTTGGCCAGCAACACTCTGTCTAGTTCCACCTGGGCAGTTTGCCCACTTTCAAGCCTGACAAAATGCCATATTATGTTTTCTGTGTCCGGCTAGCTTAAAACTTGAATTCAGGAGCTTATGTCTTGTGTTTATAAGGTAGTGGGACAGCATTCAAGACAAGAATTCACATTATGCATTCCACGATGTGCTGTGTCAGTGCAAAGAGTCCTGAGCTGGTGTATCCTCTAATTATCTTGGGTTCGCTCAAAAGTCAGTCACAGAAATGAAACTTGTGCAGACAACCCCCTCCCTGCTTTGCTCAGTCTTATAAATGACAGTAACTATCAGCTTTTCTTCCAGAGGTTTTCCAGACCTCTGCTGTTTCTTTTTGGTCTGCCTGCCTTTGTCTGTTATTTTTCTCTAAGTCGACATTCAAAGCAGAGCCGAAGAATGCAAAGATTATCCACTTCCCAAATCTTCTCTCCATGGACCCATACAGCATCTGCTGATGAATGACAGCTTATTGTTCATTCTCATTACAGTAATGTGTAAATCTACTGACTGTGACTAGGGAAACTGGGAGCTTGTTTGCCCTATAAACTTTCTCAAGTGCCTGCTGGAGGCACAGTGTTTCCCCAATCA
This sequence comes from Florisuga fusca, assembly GCA_038090715.1. Classification (NCBI taxonomy): domain Eukaryota; kingdom Metazoa; phylum Chordata; class Aves; order Apodiformes; family Trochilidae; genus Florisuga; species Florisuga fusca. The sequence goes on from JAAWXA010000014.1 coordinate 8,490,653, forward strand.
CCGTGCCTCTCACTAGCAGTCTCTGAAAATGCAAAACAAATAATCCTCATGCATGTAGCATGTCGCAGACAGGAAGGATAGGTTTTAATGTAAATCAAGTTAAAATTTCCCAGGCTGAATTACCTGAAATATTTAGGACTTAGCCGATGGTGTATTATAGCTGCATAGTCTTTTTCTTGCTTCTTGGTGTGGAGAGCATTGACTGGCTGGGCTGATTATTAGCTTTGCAAGTCAAAAAGGTGCAAGTTGTTCTTAACACTAAAAAATCAGTTCTTGCATGGCTTAAAGCATGATGAGTTATATTGTATAGACTTAAATTTTGTGTGCTTGAAACTGAAGTGAACTTTTCTCCTATGACATATCCATGCAGATACAGCCAATAGCTGTTAGAGTATGTTGCATCTCATATTTACTACTTGTAGTTAAGGTAAAAATCAGTGCCATGCGATTTTACTCAATTCGGGGGAAAAACTAATTGTCCTTTTGCCAGAGTTTAAATGCTGCATTTTTTCATTAGCATTAACAAATGTCCATCTTAAATAGACTGACAATGGGTCAAACTGTCCACTTTATCTGTTACGAATCTAAAATTTATCAAAACTAATATTCCCTCTTCCCAGAGCAATTTGTATTTTCACTCCTGAGTTTAACTATGGAATTATTCTTAAAAACTATTGTTTAACAGCCACAACATCCTAAAATATTTGGAAAAGATCACTGCAACAGTCTTATACTTTCACCTGCCACATATAAGATATTATGTAGATGCTTTGGGGTATCATTGTTTATGTATTTTTATCTCTAGTGGAGAAGCGTAGGGGATTTTTTTAGGGAATATTTTTGAAGAAAGCTGCTACCTTGTCCTAGATCTGACATAACTGTTTATCTTAGCCAGCAAGGACCATTCTATGAATGTGTGGGAGGTAAAGTCATTTTGGAGCACAAGCTGTCTTCCTTCTCCTTTTAGATTTGTATTACACTTTGTCACTTGCAGGCTCTCATCTTCAATAGGGATTCTTCTTGCTGACGTAATATAACTAATGGTAATACTTGAAGAGTTAGGTGTGATCCAGTATGAGAAAGGGTATCTTAATCTTGCCCTCTCATGGTAAAGTATATTAAATACAGGATTTAAAAAGTAGACTAAGCATTGATGGGATTAAACATATTACATATCTTTAAGGAAGGCATGATTATTCTTCAGTGTTTAGTGCTAAGTCCCATGTTGAACTAAATCCAAAAATTAGATGTAGATTCTGCACATCTAGAAATGTCAAACTGGGTCACTTGGTTCTTGCTTTGATGTGGCAATATACTTTTAGTGCCTAAACAACATCTTCGGTAGAGGTGAAAATGTAACACAGAGCCTTTTAATTTCATTGTGTTATTTATAACAATTATCTAAGTGAAATTAGAAGTAAATGGCTACTGATCTTTGTGTGTATGTGTATGCGTGCCCAACAATTCCTAAATGCCACTAGGAAATTAGAGTAATTTTGATATTAAAATGATTATAACCACTTTTGTAATAAACTGATGTGACTTTAGAAGTCTGTCCCTGATATCTCTCATGATTTAGACATCACACAAGCTATAATTGTGCTATTAAAGAAAAGAGAGCTAATCTTTTTGCATTTGAAGTAAGCCCTCATCATCAGACCCGACAAAGCCAGACAGATCAAAAAAGAGTAAAAAAGAGCATTTAAGGAAATTAGTACAAGTGTCAGTTAAAAGGTAAAAATTAATGCACTTATTATTGAAATACAGTTGAAACCTATGTTCTTTTCATTTCTTTGATATTGCTAAAGCATAAAACATTCAATTAACTTTCCATTGTGTTTGGGGGGCAGTGGGGAAAGGCAAAGCATTGTCAGTGAAGTGTTAGGTGTGTGGGTGGTGTGTGAGCAGAGGGTAAAGCAAAGGCTTTTACTTTACAATTGACAAAACCAGTCAACTCCTTTAGTGCGTTCCAGGACATGTTCTTGCATGTATATTGGTTTTCCTAAAGATACAGTACTGAGCCTCTGAGAAGTTACCATGCATACTTTTATCCTCACCAGGGAGTATTTCTTTTACTGATTATTATTATCTGCATCATTGAAACCTGCATAGTTGTGGACCTCTTTCCTAACAAAAAATAAAAATAGATAAATTGATAATATTTTTGACCACTGAGTACTAATACTTTGCCACATAAGTGAAATAGATACATTTAATCTGTATTTACACTCAGAAATAAATATAAATTCCTTTGGCTGTATTCTTTTATATTTTGAAAGATGCTACTAAGAGTGCCGATTTGTAAAAACTGATGTAAGATATTTCAAAATAAATTCTTGATTTAGAGCACCTATATGTTGGAAACATTGAAGCTGCAAATAGTTTGTATTAATGCAGTAGTTTTTCCCAACATTTTGTGGTCTAAAAAGGAAAGCAGCTTTTTTTTTTTTTTTTTTTTTTTAATTAAAGCGCTGTAATGATGTAAAATGTGTACAGAGAAAATTTTCAAAAATATACAGAACAAGAATCCCTCAGAATCCATTCAACTGGCTTGTTAACAAAACCTTTCTAATGTATTGATGATGTTTTCTCTCTAATTTTACCATCACTACATTTTATTTGAATTTCAGTAATATTAAGAAGATGCTGTAATGTTCAACATGCTTTAATTAAAAGTATTTGCTAATTGGCATAAAATATCTGTGTGATTATTTTTCCATATATTTACAATTTTGCAATAAGACAACAGCTGCTAAATATTTTCTTACATGCTGATTCTACTTAATCAACATTCTTCCTAATGGAGGTGACAAAAGTTGGAAATTGTGTTTTTCATGAAAACATCAGCACGATGACAAAATCATGCCCTTTCGGGTACAAATGAGCAGGTTTACAGCAAAACACTTCTATATACATAGGAGATAAATCTTAGTTTAAAAATCCTTTGCGATATTGAGCACCTTCCAAGCCAAATGTGTACTAGCACTTAAAGAAAATATTACTAGTTTTAACACCCAAACTCACTCGATGTTTTGATTACTATTCCGATTAATATGCACATGATAGGAGTTAATGCCATACTGACAGATTTAATGCTTTGTAAATGTGCTGAATTAAACTAGAAAGGTAAAAGCAGCCATTACCCTAAGACCTAAATGAGAGGCACTAATCAGCTGGCTTTTTAATTCTTCCTCTTGTTTTTGGAGGTGGCTGGGAACACAGGTTTTATTTAAAATGCAAAGCTGGAAAAAACTTAGCCACAGGAAAAAGAAGAGGTCTTCACCCTTAAATATAGATTCCTTTGTATTGATTACAAGAGATGGGGGTGGAGAGACTTTTTAAAAATGTAATCCTAAATAAGGTACAAAGCAGACTTAGGCAAAAATCAGCCTGAGCTTTGTTATTTACAAGACTAAAGAGTTACAGAATAAAAGACAAAGGTGGAGGGAGATTAGGACACACACGGAATTGAGAGATGATGTTCGGGTCTCAGACTCAGAATACAAAAGACTTTACCTCTCCTAATGGAAGTGCTCTGTCAGTAGACTGTGCTCTCCAGTGAAGCTGGGAAATCCAGCAAGGTTAGGACCTGTGTTCACTGATAAATGCCCTACAATGGGCAAAGGGGCATACTGCCAAATCTTCCTTTTTCTTCCACTGTGCTGAACAGTAGAGCAAGAAGTAAAAGAGTACCCTCAGTCACTGACAAGAGAAAAGGTAGCAAACAAGGTTATAACATTAAGCCTTGAACTGAACTTCAGGAGTGAAGTGGAAAGCTGGAAGTTTCAGGGAACAGAAAGAAAGTCTACTTAACATGATATTATCCAAGAGAGGCTTTATTGAAGGCTCCCAAAATCCTAGGGCAAGCAAGCCTATGTAGTACAACTTCTCTGAGAAGCATTAAATCGACATGAATCCTGAAGTGCCTGATTTACTTGAGTAAAAGGCTCAGTAATTCCCATTGTCAAAAAGCTGAAGCAATTCTGTAGATTAGTGGGAGGAAGAACTGCTCCCTTGCAATGTGCCAAAGCCACAAAGAATTCACTATAAATAAGTTGAAAAATGGAAACATAACATAAACAGAGAAAAACATGTAATCTAAGGCAGTAATATATATTTTAACTGAAACTACTGCTCTACTCTCAGTGCACTGACTTAGCTTTCCCACACTGTATAGCCCAGGCTGCTTACAGGACTTTCCCCATTCTTTTGTAAAGAAAACACAAAGTTTTTAACAAATTATCTTTCATAATGATTCCTTGCAGGTATGTCTTCCTCACTGTGCAAGGAAGCCTCCTGTTTACTGACATCACTGTGACATGTCTGCTCAGTCTCTCAGGAGAGGCCACAAGGTGTGTAAAATCACAAAAGTAAGGGTCAAACACTCTGTTCAGGTGAGACAGAGCTAAAAATTATGCATATGAAGTATGTTTCAGTTTTAGTAATCTTTAGTAATTTTTTTAGAAGCAATCATTAATCTGGACAGTATTCAGTATATCAAAGATATGAGGAGCTAGGCATGAGTGATCTGGGACAACACAGTACTTTGCATGAAATTATTAAAGACTTCTAAAAAAATAGCGTAAATTGTTTTCCATAGGCTAACACAGAGTAACATAATTGTTGTGCTGCCAATAACCAACTTTCTTAGATATCTCTACATCTCATTTGAGCATGTGATATTTAAATATACCAGCTATTAAAAGTAGCAACTATTATGCTAGTAGTCTGTTCTTATTGTGGTGTACCTTTACCATTGCTCTTAATGCAATTTTTCTGCCTAAAGACAGTTCCGGGTAATTTCTTCTCAATTAAGTATTTGGTTAAGAATGGATCCTGGATTTTAAAAGCCACATTACTTTCCAACTAATTTTCTTCTAGAGTTTTTATTAGTTGCACTATCATCAGCTAACTCTGTAGTTAGTGATCTATTTCACAGTACAAGTTTAGTACTAACAAACATGCAAAAATTTCCTAATATACAATCAAAGATGAAATACAATTATTAAATTATTTATTTTTACCACTGTTTACTTCTGCCTGATTTGTCCCCAGAAAAGAAACCTAGGAAGTTTTAAAAGTCTGATTATTTCCTTTGTATAGCAATTTTTGTGTGTGTATGTGTGCCTACTAAATCAGAATATGCAGGATAGTTGATATCAACAATAATAAACTCCCCTTGCAGAAGTTAGTCACACTAAATTTTTTGCAATGAAAGTAAATATTTAGTTATATACTTATGAACTTTCTCAGTGCTTTCTATTAAATTCCTCAGCAGCACATGCAAACTATAGTGGTAAATTATAAAATGCACTATGTAATGACAAATATATTTTTTCCTGTTTTACCTGTTTTTTAAAGTACTAAAATGAGAAAAATGTGGAAGTCATAATGCTAATAAGGGAGCATCATAGCTCATTTGGGCTCTACTTGTTCATTCAGTTTAGGCTGTTTTATCATCCACATGCAGCCTGGTCTCTGCAGCATACTGAGGAATTGCATTTTTTTCAGGTACAAAACACTCCAGGCTGAAGCTGGGAAGAAACTACTCCTCCCTGGGGTCAGACTGGTTGGGCTGAGGGGCTGTGCCTACCAATACAGGTTATGGAGGGGCAGGTTGGCTGAGAGGCTGCCTGGAGCTGGGACCTGGGTTCCATTGCCCCTCCACCCCACAGCTCCTACCTGCTGGAACGAGATGGCTTCCTCACCTGGGCAGAGTATCACAAAGATAAAATACATTAAATACACCAAGGTGCTTAGACATTAAAGTTTTGCAGGGGGAAAGAGGGTCATTTATGCACCTTAGGAAGAGAAGTTGGTTATTACAAACACAACCTCACTTTCTTTGCAGTAAATGTAAAACAGGAAAAAATGCCTTATCCTTTAAAACAGGAGTATAAGGAAAGAAAATGAAAGGCTGCTACAGTGGCAAAGACTAGCATAGTGTTATTGTAACACCAATGAATAGGAACTAGAGGACACCTTAAAGACTGGTTGCATAATGCAAATAAGAGTGGAGATTTTAATGAAACCCTGTAATGCTCAGAGACAATTTATGGGCTTTCTGCTGCAGGTGCTGATCCTCTCTCTCCCTATACTATCCCCTGAAGCCTGGCCCTGGCCATGTACATCTCCTTGCAGCTCTGCTGCACCAGGTCTGGGTGAAAGCACCAGAATTGCCATGGTGGTGGGGTCCTCTGCCCCCACTACAACGTGCTCCTGCTGCCCACGGGGCTGGCTTCTCTGCAGGAGGGAAGCCTGGGCATATGCTCCAGCTTGCCATGCTTTGTCAGGAGGGACTGCCATGGCCCCTTTGTCCACAAACTACCTGGAAACCCCACAGGGTTTCCCCTGTGGCATATAAGGGGAACCCTGGCATATAAGGGGAACCAAAGTGCAAACATTTTTCCTTGGCAGCAGCTTGTTGATGTCCAGAGGGAGAGGGTGGCTCAGCCAGGGCCTGGGCCCTCTTCCCAGGGGCCCTGGTAATCTGCTGGAAGCAGCCTGGCCTTCGTTCCTTCCATGCTGTTTTTCAGGCAGCTTGTCAAGCCTCCACCACTGCCTGCCTGCAGGTGCCTGGTCACCTATCACCTGCTTCTTTCCTTTTTTTTTATTTTAATATTTGAATCAATTGATGTTGCATTAGCCTCTCCAATGCTCTGGAAACCTGTGAGTTTGCAAACCTTCACCTCAGTAGAGTCTCAGCACAGACAGTTGGGCTTCTGTGAGTAAACCCTGGAAGATATAATCTGCATTTAAATATTAGTAGAGTAAATTGATGCCTGCAAAAGTGCTGTTTAAATTTATACCAAATAATAACAATAGAAAGCTATTAGTTTAGCCATCTAACCTTCCTTACTGCTTTGCTATCATTATGTTAATAATGATGATTGGTGTGGCAAAAGAAATAGAACCTTTTTTCCTATTGAAATGCACTGAAAGAGTCAATGTTTCTGCAGGAATGAAAAGAAAGATGGTGACTTTTTCCTGGGAAAAAAAAGTGGGCAAGTGAAGGTGGCATTTACTGTATGAAAGTATTCTTTTAGTGAGGTTCATTATTTTCTGTTTCAATAGAAACAGAAGAAAGAAGTTTTCTTTGCAAGGAAGACCAGTTAATTGGATATTTTTCACCTGCAAAAAAAGGGTGGGGTGACTGCTTTAATGTCAACTCAGATTCTCATATTTTTGTTTAAAACAAAAAACCCTAACTACTTGTAGCAAAGGAATATTAACTCAATATAAAGTTTGTACTAAGTAATTCCTTTTTAAGATGTAGAACTTAAGGCAGAGAAAGAAAGGAGAAACTGAAGGGGAACTCATGTTGGTAAAGTTATTCCACAGGGAAGGCAGAACTAGGTGTATTGGGGGTAAGTTCTGCAAAAGGACAAGGTGCTGCTGAGCCCTGTTCTCTCACAAGTTCTTTCAGTGCTGTACACTAAAAGAAGCGCAAAAAGGTAAAAGAAGAGGTACATAACACATGATTGTGTTAGACAGTTCTCTTCTAAAAAAATAATAAATTACCAGAAGCCCCACTCTTGCAGTGGCAATAGGATGTTTGTGCCTTTTTCTTGTATTGTTCTTTCAGGATACTAGTCTAAAATTTCATAAAGTAGCCTTGGGCCTCTCATGCAGCCTGTGAGGGCTGGATGTTCAGGTTCTAAACTTCCATGTATTTACAGGCATGCAGCTAGATCCATATAAGGCAGACCCTTGCATGCATCATGCATCCTGAAATAATTTTACTCTTCCTGTGTACAGAAATTGTATTTTCATGTGTCTTTTTACACTTTCAGGAGAACAGAATGTATTTTTTCAGTATTTAAGTGTTCACAGACGCTGCTCTATGTTTTCTTCTCAACCATCCTGCCCAGCCTTACAGACACACTAATTTATGTCCTGATCCATGCACTGGGAATTAGTGTCATGGCACTGAATAAGACTGTAAAGAAGTAAATTTTTTTTCTTTTTTTTAACCTCTGTATGTTGAAGGTACTTATCTTGTTGCATGAATATGTATGATAGTTTCCTATGAATATGGAAAAGACTGAGGAGGGATGGGTCAGTGTTTAACATCAACTGCTCTCAACCTTTCCACCAAGTTGACCTTACCACAATATGATGCATAGGAGGGGTCAAGCTTAGCTGATTTTCTGTAGAATGCCATTAGTAATTTTTTGTCACATATGTTTGCCCTAAAGCCCTATTTGCCACCTATATAATTATTAGAAGACTCTTATAATTGTATTTGAAATTCTAAATTGACACTTATGTCACAGTACCGTGGCACAGTATTATGTTTAATTTCTCTTTTGTTCGTCTCATTTAATGTACTGAAGAATTATACTCAAAAAAGATCCCCTACACTTTTTCCCTTACTATTGCCAGCTACGTGCTCCTCCCATGTCTGCTAGACCCATCAATTTAATTTAAAAAAGGAAAGAAGAAAAAAGTGTGTCTTGGTTTGCACACTCAAAATATAAAATAGGTAAACACCTCATTTCATATGTGGTTTTCTAAAGGTGATTAATAGGGAATATATATGTCCCTCATAGGTAAAACTAATAACCCAGTAGTATTACAGGTTGAGGATGATAAATTATAGTGACTTTGACATGTTACACAATCTGAGATATTTGGCCCAGGTAATGTGCACTTGTTCTTTCTACAGAGAAAACTCTTTCAGTTAGCTTCCTCATTTTTCACCCTTTCAGACTTGCTTGGGTGTCTCCTGCCATACTCCCTTCATTCCAGCACCCATGGATGAGGCTCCACGGTCTGATAAGAAGGTGTTAAATAGCAGGTGGTACCCGGGCTGCATGTTCATTCTCACTGGGTCTACCTTGGAATGGAAACATTGCCATGAAGTGGTCATCTATGAGTGGTTATAGTAGAGTCATGCTGTGTGGAAATGGGATAGGATGATCTTTTGAGCTCCTCTGGTGATGATGATAGATCTCTGTATGGTTGTAATGAATCTCCTGGGAAATCTTGGAAATTCATTGCAGAATTTAGTGCCAATTGGGAGGGTGATCTGGATTGCTTTCAGATAAGACTTCGGAGTGGAAAACATACTTGGATTTAATGCAGGAGGAATGTTGCAGTAGTTTTTTTTGGTTTTTGTGGTTTTTTATTACTCATTTTCTAGTTTTCTAGTGGGTTTTGGAAGCGGGGATATGTAATTTGAAGTCCCAAAGAATTTTAACTATTCAGCCAGTATATAAAGGAGAAGAAACAAACCTTTTCACGAGTCACTTTCTACTTAACCACAACTTTTGGAGCAGCTGAAAACTTTAATCTGTCTGCTGTAGATTACTATCTGGATTAACTGTTCCAGTTGGAAGCAGTTTTACTGTGGCAGCAATCCTGGTTTACCACTGTTCTTCATCTGTTGTTCTCTAAATACTTAAGTTTTTCAACAAATTTGTCAACCAGTAGATATTTTACACTGTTTTTAGTGTTTGGAAACTGATGTACCAAGAATGCAAGCTAGTTTTCCAGAGAAGATGAGTAAGCACAGAAAGGTCTGATTGGTTTATTGGGCTCATGTGATTAAGGTGTGCCAATTTCTGTAGCCAAAGGAGGGGTTACCAACAGATGTGTCTCTCTGCTTTCTAACCTAATAGATGAGGTTTCCATCTGTATTAGAGCTGCAGAATTTTACAGAACTCTGGACAAGCACTGAAATTTACATACTGAGATTCACAGTAGGATTTTGTTTCCCTGTGAGCAACTAGAAATGCTGTGGACATGAGTGGGCACTTTTGTGTTGCAATGTTTTTGAAGTGAAGCCCACATGTTTGAACAGTTGGCTTTTTGCAGGTTAAACGTAAGTCCAGTTATATTTTTATTACTTAGCATTGCTGTAGTAGCAAGGCACTTAGCTTGGTATTGTTATTTTTGTTTATGCTATGCAATTCCAAGATAATCCAATTAAGATAATTTTGTCTTGTTTTAATTACTGTGGACATGTATTGCATAATACAGAATACTTTCTGAGTAAATTAGCTCCATGCTGCTGCGACTATCCTCTCCTATTACACTTAAAGGTTGTTACTTCATGGTATGCAGAGATGACATATTCACAGATGCTATCCTGCAGAGTTTATAGTTTAAACATACAAAACAGGTGAAGAGCAGGAAAAGAGAGAGTTTCCCATGATCTAAAATCAGTGAGGGATGATGTGAACAGCCTGCAGGATCTAGTCACTGCTCCATCCATCTTGCTGTCCCTTTGGAAGAGCAGTCTAGCATAGATTAAGATACTTGTTCACACTAGCACAAAAGGGGTTTTGGTTTTTTTAATTGTTATTGTAAAGTAAATGTCAGCTGTTCCATCTGCCCCTCAACATAACTGTCATTAATTAGCTGATTTCTTTTAGATGGTGCAGCAGAGGTGGATTTTTAAGGATAGATTTCAAAGAAACGAGGACAATCGCCTGACAGCTCAGTTCATAGAGGGCACTCCATGTGTGAGGGGTAGGGTGGAGCTGCATCTGAGAGAAGCTGACAAACAGCAGAGAAGACTGTTATTGTTGGTGGGTTAGAAGGAAGTGTGTGTGTGTATTTGTGTGAAATAGAGAAAGAGAAATGCAATTAGAGACAAGAACAGACAAATAAAGAAGGGTGGAGTTTTGAAGAGCCTTGAAGCTGAGGACAAGCATGAACTTGCTGTTGTGAAGCCAGGAGGGACTGAAAAGGGGATGAGTGATGTGGTCAGAGCAGACAAGGAATATAACCCTCAAGTGCTGTCCCCTCCCCCCCAAAAAAAAAGAAAAAGGAAAAAAAAAGAAAAAAACCCAACCAAAACATGCACTTTCTCTTGATAAGCTCAGAAAACACAAATTGGCAGAACAACCTCTTCTTCCAAAATCTATTAGAAGCTGAACAATTTTTGAGGAAGAAAAGAGAAGGGAGATGGCATCCAAAATAGCACATTTAAAAAGGAAAAAAAAAAAAAAAATCTGAGCAAGGGCATTTGCAGTGCTAAAGCAGAATGTTAATTGAAATCCTACTGTGCCAACAGGAACATTGGAAAGAGACCAGTCAGGATTAGACTAATTAAGATGTCTTTAAAAGAAAGAGGAAAAAAAATCCACTGAAAAACTGAACAGGTTGGATTGTCTTAAAGAGAAATTTACCAAATACACAGAGAATTCTTAAAGAATTTGTAATGTGTTGACACAGTTAAAGTTGCCTTCTAAGTACCTTTGGGAGATGATGTCTGGGAATATGCTGAATAGTAGCTCTTTGTACCCTACATTTTTATTTGAGGGGAGATGTTAATAGCCACTTTAAGGAAATGGTTGGCTTCTGTAAAACTCATTGTAGTGGTTTTTTCTGACATGAAATATTTAAGACTTGGCTCCCCTCCTTCCTTGTCTTCATTTTCTCCCATGTGACTTTGTGTGCCTGGCTGTGAAAAGGGGCAAATAGTTGTTCATTCTGGAGCTGGTGAATGGATTTATTTATTTTTTTTTTTTACTGAGGTAAGGATGTTGCCTAAGGTGACATCAGAACTGTAATAGCTTGCTGAGTTTTCACTACACAGTGCTCTTGGGCAGCACAAAAGTGCTTATGTGCCAATAGAATGTGTAAGTTAAGATGGTGATATTGTTTCAGCTTGCCTTTCCTAAAACTAGTACAGTGTGGGACACACAGATATAAGTCTGAGAGGTCTGGTAAAAGCAGTATTTTCCAGGCAGCTTTCACAACTGGAGCTGATGACCCACATCCAAGTCTCCTCTACAGCCCTTGGGAAGATAACCATTGCTTCTGACATTACAGAGTGATAATGGCGTTTGACAGAAGAAACCATGAATATTTTAGTCCTTTAAAAGGAATAAGGAGTATGTATAGTGTTGAGTCAAGCTGTTTGAATTATTCAGTGTGAATAAGTGAGCCAATTTATTGGACCTTTTCCTTGTTCACAGATCACTCACAACCTCATCCTTCTTTCCATGGACTGTAGTTGCTTTTCTCAAATATTCTGCGAATATTTTATCCAAATGTCAGCCAATGGAACTTGCGATCTCTTTCGTTCAACCATTATTAACTGGTAGCCTTGCATAATTTTACAAATTGTTGCTTTTTTGTGGTTGGAAGGCAGGACATGTAAAGTGGGAAAAAATGAAATAGAGAAATCTCGAACAATTATACTTCTGTGCAAATACTCTTTTGTAAAAAATTCAAATATGTGTATTTGTGCAAAAAAGCAGACACCATTATTTAATTGTAAGAACAAATAAGCTCTTAGCTCATAGGTGCATTTTAATGGGGCTTGAATTGTGTAATATCCTGACAGGAGCCTTGTTGGAAGCAAGAGTCTCACATTGGCCAGATTCACTTGTGCTTAGCCCTGAAAATGGCCCAGCTATTCAGAAAATCACAACATCTAATGTGTGTTTAGTGTGTTCAGCAACGGTTTAAAACCTGATTGACTATTTTATTAGAGCTGAACAATTGCAAATTTGATGAAGAGTGAATAAGAAAGGCATTAATATGGTTAAATCCAAAGTACTCCAAGGAATGTTTCAGAGCTTTGATTTTATACCAGTTTTGAAATGGTGTATTTATTTATTTTCCAAAACAATGATCTTTCTGCCATATTACTCTCTGTAATGACGTTCCTGGGAGGTCTGCAGCTTGTCTCACATTTGTACATTTCTGAAGTAAACTCAAAAAGGTAAACGTCTCAGTGTAAAATTCACATATTCATAAAGTATTTCTTAACATCTGATATGAAACTACACAGAGTAGGAAGGCCAGAATCTTTCTAGAAGATAACACAGACAGTAAATCCCATTCCAAGCCATTTATCTAAGCAAAATGGAGTGTACAAGGTACTAAAGTAGCCTGACAACCTGTATTTAGTGTAATGATTTATTTGCTCTTTGGCAAGCTCTAACCATTTACTGTTAACTATTGCAGAGGAAAGGTAAGGTTATTATTACCTCATAAAGTAAATAGTGATACTTAACAAAACAGAACATCTGCCCCCCTTATTAAAATATTTTGACAGATTTAAACTGGTTAACATTTAATCTCATTTGTTAATTATGGGAAGCAATAGTATGTGTTCCGAAGACAGAAAAAATAAATATTTTTGTGATTAGGAAACTTGTTACATTCCAACAATAATTTTTTTCTCAAGGTTTTTTTTTCTTAAATGGAAAATAATGTAGACATTACTTTGGCATTCTTGTAAATACTGAGGCTACTTGGAACTAAGCCTACTAGTTTTAGATGTCTTAAAAACTCAACCCTTACTTCTCTTACATGCATACAATCAGGAGAAATAAAACAATTTTTCTTTGCCTAGCAAAACAGGTAGCTAATGGGGATAAGATAGAGTGGTTCTTGTTCTGAGAAGATGGTCTGAATGCTTCACTACTGGATGTTGAAAGACTTTTTTTTGTTTGTTTTGTTTTGTTTTGTTTTGTTTAAGAGAGTCTAAAAATGTCCTTTTAGTATTTTTGAAAACTATACCAGTAAAAGCAAATCATTAATTTTCAGCTAGGCTGTGCTTTTGTAACTTAAGTTGCTCTACCTCTTTGGTTTATCTCTCTCCTCTACACTTTTTCTGCCTTCTCCCATGCTAAATGCTTTTCTGGTCTATGTAGAAAAATTTTTTGCAGTGGGGCTTTTTTCTACTACTACATTTGCACAGTGTCCAGAATAGTGAGGTCTGTTTCTCAGCTGAAGGCTATGTGATTTTCATGGCCTTGCTTGTACGGAAGCTGGATAAGTGAAGGCTTTTAATCTGCTTTCTGATGCAAGGAATTTGGAAAACGTGGCTTTTAAACTGTATCTCAGTGAATTGTTGATATAGAACCTGAAGATTCACTGTCCCTGAACATTTGAGCAAATACATCTTGATTGCATGACTACCGTGAGAACAGGTCTAAAGAGTGTCTGTACCTAGATTTAAATGAATATTCATAAGATTTTATTCATTATTCTCTCCCCACAATTAATGAGTTTTTAGACTATAATCTGAAAGTCTTTCCTTTCCACGTGTTCTGTGTGTTCTTTGTGCTGTTTTTTTTTTTCTATTTTTGTACATCATGTATATTTTTCACAGTCTGTCTTGATTTTACTCACATGTACAGCCTCTTTTTGACCTTTCTGACAAGGTACCTTGTGACAAAAAGCAGTAGGACCAATAGCCAAGAACAGGATTGAACCCATTTACTGCATATATTCCATCCAGTTTGTCTCAGTCTCCAGATCAGTCTTCCAAGTCGTGTTCTCATCTTTGTCTGTATGAGGTTTTGAGTATTTCTTTCTTTGTTTTAGCCTGAAGCAGTTGTGGCACTCAGGACCCCAAGAGATCATATTCTAAAACATAAGACTTGATCCTTTGAATTAGTTCTGTTTATTCCACATTCAGGTTTGTGGGTTTTTTCAGTCTAGACTTAGGATAAGCACAGAAGCATATATATTCTGTGAACCTGTTTTCTTAGTTGCCTTCATTTTGTGTTTTCTTCACTTTTATGTNATTACTTTGGCATTCTTGTAAATACTGAGGCTACTTGGAACTAAGCCTACTAGTTTTAGATGTCTTAAAAACTCAACCCTTACTTCTCTTACATGCATACAATCAGGAGAAATAAAACAATTTTTCTTTGCCTAGCAAAACAGGTAGCTAATGGGGATAAGATAGAGTGGTTCTTGTTCTGAGAAGATGGTCTGAATGCTTCACTACTGGATGCTGAAAGACTTTTTTTTGTTTGTTTTGTTTTGTTTTGTTTAAGAGAGTCTGAAAATGTCCTTTTAGTATTTTTGAAAACTATACCAGTAAAAGCAAATCATTAATTTTCAGCTAGGCTGTGCTTTTGTAACTTAAGTTGCTCTACCTCTTTGGTTTATCTCTCTCCTCTACACTTTTTCTGCCTTCTCCCATGCTAAATGCTTTTCTTGTCTATGTAGAAAAATTTTTTGCAGTGGGGCTTTTTTCTCCTACTACATTTGCACAGTGTCCAGAATAGTGAGGTCTGTTTCTCAGCTGAAGGCTATCAGTGTGGAACACAGACTCAAAAAATGTGGATGAGACTTTTTGTAAGTGGAACCGGTTTGCTTTGCACTGGCTTCATCGTTACATGTGCTAGAATGTCCAAAATCTCTATGCCCATCAACTTTGTTTTATATAGTACTTCTTCCACAGTGTGTCAAAAGCATTCAAAAGAACAATAGTTACTGAGTTGAATAATCAATTATAGATAATAATACAGTACAGTACAGATAGCACAAAGTGTATAATTATAGTATTTGATTTGGTTCTGTTAGAAGTCAGTAGCAATTTAATGTTCACGTAATCACTGGAAGTAGAAAGCCCACTGTAGACGAATGCTCAGCATAGAGTTAGTTGTGAACCCTGTATCAGTTTTTCCCAAATGTCCCATAAGATTTCAGCTTAAGCAGGATCTTTCTGTGTTGACTCCTGCCTCAAAGATTATCTACAGCAGTTTAAGATAATATTAGTTTATACTTTTTTTTTTTTTTCAGGTGAAGTATTGATTTTCTGCTATCTCTATGGGCTGTATTTGTATTTTAAATGTCATTACAACCTGGAGGTTAATCTATTCCGTGGACTTGACCCATTCCTTTATACAAACACAAGCAAATAGCAATTTCCTCAACATTTATTTCATTCTTAGAAATTCATGAAAGCAGCGTTTCCTGACCAGTCCTCCCCACCCTTTTATTTTAACCTGAAACTTACAACTAATCCCTAATACATAGACAAGTAAAATACGTAGCTTAGTTATGACGGCTGATGTGATTTTCATGGCCTTGCTTGTACGGAAGCTGGATAAGTGAAGGCTTTTAATCTGCTTTCTGATGCAAGGAATTTGGAAAACGTGGCTTTTAAACTGTATCTCAGTGAATTGTTGATATAGAACCTGAAGATTCACTGTCCCTGAACATTTGAGCAAATACATCTTGATTGCATGACTACCGTGAGAACAGGTCTAAAGAGTGTCTGTACCTAGATTTAAATGAATATTCATAAGATTTTATTCATTATTCTCTCCCCACAATTAATGAGTTTTTAGACTATAATCTGAAAGTCTTTCCTTTCCACGTGTTCTGTGTGTTCTTTGTGCTGTTCTGTTTTTGTCTATTTTTGTACATCATGTATATTTTTCACAGTCTGTCTTGATTTTACTCACATGTACAGCCTCTTTTTGACCTTTCTGACAAGGTACCTTGTGACAAAAAGCAGTAGGACCAATAGCCAAGAACAGGATTGAACCCATTTACTGCATATATTCCATCCAGTTTGTCTCAGTCTCCAGATCAGTCTTCCAAGTCGTGTTCTCATCTTTGTCTGTATGAGGTTTTGAGTATTTCTTTCTTTGTTTTAGCCTGAAGCAGTTGTGGCACTCAGGACCCCAAGAGATCATATTCTAAAACATAAGACTTGATCCTTTGAATTAGTTCTGTTTATTCCACATTCAGGTTTGTGGGTTTTTTCAGTCTAGACTTAGGATAAGCACAGAAGCATATATATTCTGTGAACCTGTTTTCTTAGTTGCCTTCATTTTGTGTTTTCTTCACTTTTATGTAAGTTTAAGCTGCTTTCTCTGTGTATTGTTTTCTGAAACTAAACTGTTTTAAACATCTTTCAGAGACATAGTTTCTCTGCATAATAGGTAAGTACTTACAATGAAGTTCTAAGAGAACAGTAGGTTAAAAACTTATGCTTTTTTCAGCTGTGTGGAAAGTGCTGGAAGAATAGAAGCTGGCCACTTGGTATCGCATGTAGAAATGTGTAGCAGTTGCTTTTCAGTCTTCATTGAATCTTCATCTTTTTTGCAATCTTCATTGTATGCTTGAGATCTAGCCTTGCAGATAATAAAACCTTCAAAATATTAACTCTTCCAATGCTCTTAGACTGCTACTCAATCTTTTCTTAATTTTTTTTTAAATTTTTCCTCCCACATTTTGTTTTTTACAAAAAACTAGACATTCACATTCTAAGTAATTACTACCCTTCTTTAAAAGCCTTACAGCTCCATAAGATGAGCTATTGTACTAAATAATTAGCACATGCCATTCAGAATATTGTAAGAATTATATGCAACATCAAGCAGGAACTATGCGCTGACACATGACCATATTTTCCATGAAGCTGCACTAAACAGAAATTAGGTATTAGCAACAGGTGCATTTAAAACAAGTTATTAATTAAGGGGAAAAAAAAAAAGAGAGAACAGTGTCATAGTCAACCATTAACACAGTAAAGCATTTTAAAGTCGGCAATGATTTGAACCACGACCTCCTTGAACATATCCTTTGTTCATTTGCATACACAAACATTAATCCTGTGCTTGAACACAAAAATGCATTTACATAAAACCTACATCGTGATTTATAATTTATTAGGTAATTGTGGCTGAGACATTGTTGGAAACAAAGAAAACAACTATATTTAAATGGGATGCTCTAAGGAATATAATATATAGCAGCTTTTAATAAGGAAGAGGAAATATTTTCCTTCTAGCATGTCATTAGTATAGATTTTTGATATATTTATTTTTTCAGTAGAGTTTTGTGCTCTGAGATGAACTATACTACAGTATACTGCAGACCCTGGAGATAATATTCTCTTCTTAAAAAGTTGCTAAAAGATTATTGCAAAATATATTTTTTCGTTGTCCACCTAAGGTGCCAGGTCAAGCCTATTAGAAGATTTCTTCAGGGTGTGCTTTACTTGTGGATCCGAGCTGAAGATGCACTGAGCCACACATATGAAAGTAATTTTGTAATTTGAAAACTGAGAGCTCAATGCACTGAGGCAAGCTAATGTGATTGGAAAAATCTCTGGTGAATTCAGGCAGCAGATGAGGAAGGAGATTTTACATCTCAGTTTTGGGATGAGGTGTCTAAAACATCATTTTGGTGGCGCTGGAAATAGTAGTAGAGTTTTTTTTTCAGAAATTAAACCCTTAGTGTTTGTTCAGATCCTCTAGCCATTCCGGCCTGTACAGAGCATAGAATCTGGCTAGCGTGAATCCTGGGGTCTCCAGAACATCTTTGTAGTGAATGCACCTTGCATTCCAAGCACATGTTATTACTGCAATTTTAGGAATGGCTTCAAAATCTCTCAGGGAAAGACCCTAGGCCTTATTTACAGTGAACTCATTCCTTATGTTCTCCTTCCTCAGCAGCCTCCAGTCTCCATTTTCATCTCATGTTGGTTTATTTCACAGGCTCTCACTCTTCCAGTAGGGTTAGCATTTGTTCAATCTGGATTTGAATCAACTGCATCTGAATTGTCCTTCAGGCTGCAAGGCATACAGTTCATTGAGAACACTGGGGGGAACAGAAATCTGGAGCCAGCTTTGTGTTCAGTCACTTCAAAGCTTTTCAAATCTGTTGGCAAAATTTAAAGGGATAAGGAACTATAGTCCCAGCTAGTCTTTTCTTTTGTCAGGAGAAGTAACAGTAAGAGCTAGAGCTGAGAGGAGAACTCAGGACAGTCATGCTTGCTGCTGCTGGAAGGGAGAGAACTGTAGGGGAGGCTGATCTTAGCAGCAGTCTTTTCTCTTCTCCTTAACAAGAGGTCCTGACCTTGGACTCAATTTGAGTCCTCAGAGGTAACCGGCCTGAGCTCCAGGGATCTAGCTGAAGAAAAAAAAAAAGAAAAAAAAACCACAAACCACCATCACCTTTTCGTTCATAACTGCTTCTTGCAAGTACTTGTTAAGACAAGCCTGACCCCAGAGTTGAAATGGTCTATAGAGGTTTTGTGATCAAAGTATTTTGGCTGCTGCTAAACTTTGAGGAGGTACTTGTTGAGCACTACAAAATGTAGTTGTATTAAAGGCTTAGTCAGTGAAGAGTGGTACTGTAAGATGCAGCGGTGACCAAAAAAATCTCCTTCATTGAATAACTCACTGTGTTAAGCAGATGGCAAATAAAGAATATTTCAACTGAAATTACTAAAATTTGGCAAGATTTTATAGTTAACCTTGTATGATGTCTTACCTTAAATCATCAGTCTCACCTCTAATTGTGGCTATAGGTCTCTGAACTTGGCACTTTATGCACAGGACAACCTGTGGACTGAGGCAGCATTTGCATCCGCAGCAGCAAACTGGAAGTGCCTAAGTGCTGTGGTGGATCAAATACATTATTCTTTAAATTATCCTGATGAACTGTTGAGCTAGAGGTGAAGTATAATTGTTCGAGGTATTTGGTGAGGTGAATATTAATTTATAATTTTCTTTTGATAACGCTTTTTTTCTAGGCCTTTCAGAAAGGTAAAATTTGTTTGATTATTAAAAGTTCACTTTGCGTATATAATCTGTTTAAATTTCTTTAGGGAGTGGGAGGAAACTGTAGAAGGCAAATTAAACTAAATTATAATTTGTGGTTTGCTGCTCTTACAGCTCAAGCAAATCAGATGGATTTATTGATACTTTGAAAAATATGTAAAAATAAATAATCAACTGTCACTATTCATAGATGTGCTCTGTTTTCTTTAACATTCTTGTGTCAGATTGTATAAACTCCAGTGAGATCCTCTGTATGCTATGTGCAGCTTGGCAGCTTTAATGACACACATTAACACTTTTAGCAAAAAATGTTTTGAAAGCCCCAGTATAACAAATCCTTTGAATTTTTTTGTAATAAAGTGTTTCAAGGTGGCAAATTCCATGGAAAACATGTTTTCCAGAGGGCTCAACAAGCAGCTGCAGGCTGGCCTGCTTTTAGTCCATATAAAACACCATGGTGAAAACATCCTTTCAGTAGCAAGGAAGTTAATACAGTAAATCAAGGTACTATGTCTACATATACAGTTATAGTTTTTCACAGCAGTATTTTGAAATTATTTTTTAATATGGAATTACTATTTTGTGGTTTTATTTTCCTCCCCCTTTTCTTATCTTTAAGCTCTGAGAGGACAATATTTATCTCTATAACAGAAAATTGGGATTCTGACCATAGTCATGCTTGTGAAAAATTCCATGAATTATGGAAAACCTTTTCTGAACCATTGGTTGTATGCTTGAAATCAGAGCTAGACTTGTTGATCAGAGAATAATAAAGATGTTGAAAAAGCTGGTTATAAAAAAAAAAAATCAGATTTATATGACTCTCAGATATTCTTGTCCTTGCTACAAGGTGATGTGAGCATCTCCCTGAGAGACAAAAATTTGGGTGAAAATTTTTGCTTGTGGTATACGTCTATAAGATCAGTTTTGCTCACATACATGTTTACAGTTTCTTCTTGAGTCACAACAGAGAATCCCATTGTGAAATCTGTCTTTAACATTTACATATTATTAAGTATGCTTTGTGTCTGGAAAAAAGAAAATTAGTGGGCATACCTTCTAGAACAATCTTTGTGTTGTTTGTGACAGCTGAAAGCATAAAGACATTTTAAAAGATTTTAGGCTATAACCGCAACAGCTACAGATGCTGTAACATATCATTAATCATTTAAAGTAAAAATAACAGCATAAAAATTTTAAATTCAAGTCTTAAGTTATGACAAAATCTGCTTTGTTAGTAGAGGTTGTCTATAACATGAGTATCTTGTCTGATACTCAAATAATTCTTATTCTTCCAACGTTCCATGTCTTAAATGAAGCTGGTGGTCTTCAGCGTCTTGTTCTGAACATAGCTGAGCTGGATTATAAGATTTTTCACTGCCTTTCCTCCATCTGTTTGCCATAGCTCCCACAACAGAAGTTACCACTACTTCAGTCCATTGCATATGTTTTTTTTGTGTATTACTCCCTAACCTACATTAGTCAAAATCATCTGTGTTGGAAAAGCCCTGCTCCCTATCATTTTTAAATGAGAAGAATTAGAGGGCAGCTACATGTGCAGTTATGCTGGCAAATCTGAGGGAGTGCTAATCTCCATCTCAGCTGCACTTTCATTCAGCCATAACTGTAGAATTGCTTGGACAGATAGTATTGCCAATTCCAAGAATTGGAAAAAATTGGAAGTTTTACTTAAAATTTGTTAGACTTAAGCAATACACTTAAAATTCTTATTATTTGTCTTCTGAATTTTGGAAAAGGCAGACTTGACATTTCTAAGATTTGTCTAGTGATTCTGAGGCCTAGGAAATTCCTCTGTTTTAAAATAAACTGAGATGTAACAATGGATGTGTTTTTTTCCAGCAACTGGGTGACAAACCAAAACACCATCGAAGTCTGAGAAGTGACACTAAATCACTCAGGGGTGCTGCAGCACAGAGGGACAAAGCATTCAAGGTGAAATTCTGTGTTTACTCTGTCCTGTTGATATATTTAGAATGATCTTATCAGCTCCTAAAAAAATTGCCATCTGGGAAGGAGGTCTTTCCACAGGAGCCATTATAGAATAAGGACTTATGAGGACATCTTTGCAATCCAGGACAAAAGGAGCCCAGACAGGGAAATCCTGGAGCATAGAGTGTGGTGACAGCTTAGCAGAATACAGGCCCAGGCTGCCAAAGTGGTGTCTCTAAGGTGATCCAGGTTACACTATGGTACAGAAGCAACATACTTTAGGTTATCTAGATTCCTTCTGGGCTCTGATTTCCTCAATCACTGTGCTGGCTCAGGAGGGTTTTTGTGTACTACTTCAATAGAAAAAAAAACAAAAAAAAAATTAGAAGAGAGAAGGCAGAAGGGTAGCTCTGCTGAAATACTCAAGTTTTGAGCTTGTTCATCTCTGTTTTCTTAAGGTCAGCATAATTTTATATATAGATATGTAGTTATACTAAGATTCTGAGAGATCTGTTTGACATAAGCCACCCTGAGGGGAGGTATTTTCCTCTTAAAATTTTTCTTCAGAGTAAAAAAGGAAAGCATGGATGGTAGCTTTGGTGTCTGTTGTGTCACTGGGTATACATGTAGGAAGTATTTTTCCCTGTGATTATATAGATTCCATTTTTGCAAGGTTTTTATATGCAATCTAAAAATCCAGTGTAAAGGTGCAGGTCTCCAAGTATTGCTGAGTTATTTTATTTGTATACAGTGCCATTTATAACAAACACATTTAAATTCTTACCTTGGACTATTATCTGTGTGAATCAAATGTAAGAATTAGGAGTTAGATCTACATTTGTGCCCGGATAATGAAGAACAACTGGCGTTACAGTTGCAGGAGAGAGATTCCCAGCTATAGATGCTCCCCAAACCAATGACCAGTATCACAATTCAGACTTTCTTTTCACTGGCTACATGGGCATCGTACTTCTTTTTTTAAGTTGAATGATGGATTTGGTAGTGTGAGAGACCAAGGCAAGGAGAAACACTAATGACTACTTACATTTGCTATGCATACAGGTAAAAATGAGCAACTTAGTCAAGAGACAATACCTGTTTGTTCTGCTAAAACTTTCCTAGTTATCATTAAGCTTGTAATGATGATATAAGTTGTTGTATTTAAACATAGTGCCTTTGATCATCAGCCTCTTTTAAGAAGCTCTTTACGAAAAGGAATAATTATGCATAACTTGAGTTGTACTAGTACAGATTTTTGTTTGTTTCACACATATCCCATGAGAATCCTTGTAGAAACTGGTGTTCAGGGGTGCTGAGCAAGTGTCTGAAGTGTCAAGATACATATGAGTATGCCCATCTCATTTTTACTAAAAAGAAAAGCATAGAAAGTGTGAAGTATTATGAATGTCATTAGACATTAATGAAAATTTTGGTTCCAAGTTTAAACAGCATGTATTGGACAGGTGAAAGCAGATCTTTATGGAACAACATTTCAAGTGGAAACTTCGTAGTGAAAGAGGCAAATTTTGCACTGTAATTATAAACCTCTAAAACCAGAGTTTGTAAAGGAAGTGCTGATAAACTTTGCTACCATGTCACTAACAGAAACTATATAATACATGCATTTAATTGGATAGCTAAGAAATATGGTCCTTTTTTTTCAAGAGATTCTGGTAGTCATATACACAGTGAAGTGACTTTGAACAAGAAATGATCTAGAGGATGAATAGAGTTTTTACTGGTTAATGAAAATTGAATGAAGAGAGGAGGCTATTAATAATTCTGTATGTGATACATAAACATGATAAGCAGAATGAATGCAATAATATATATTTACTGACACACAATATTTTCTCTGAAGTGCTAGTCAATATGTAATGAGAGGGTTGGGAAATTTTGTGATAAATTCATGGCTGAAGTTAATTGTGTTGTATTGATAGCCCATAGAGGTGGTTCTCATTTTAGATTAGGACTTTCCTTGGTAATGTAGTAATAACCACAGGTTCCAAGAGGCTAAACTGAGACAAATGCAGAAGAATTCAAAACAAAACATGCAGGGGTTCTGCATAAAAGTCACTGAATGGAACAGACAAACTCCTTAAGATAGAAGAGAGGCACACGTGTAGAAGAGATGGATTGTACTTATTTTCAGCTATTTTTACTTTACTTTATCATTTTCTTCTTTGGACTACTGTATACTGGGCATTTTTGAATTTGCAGTAATGTAAGTATTACATATTATTAGATCCTGATCTACAGTCAATTTGAACTTCAAAGCAGGATAGAGAAATTGTAAAGTAAGATATTTTATCTTTGCCAAGAACAAACATATTTCAGTGTTGGAATTAGCGGGTAACTGGAAGGTAGATGTAGTCTCATGAACTTGGGATATGTCTGTTCTCTGCCTTTGTTTCAAATATAATTCTTGCCCAAATGCATTTAAATTGAGCTTAAAAAGAAATACGACCCTGCTTTTAGGACTGATTCTGCCCTGGGCTTCTGCTTTGGTTGCCTCTTACAATCTGCTTCTTGCTCCATTCTGAAGAAATACAATGGATATTGCCCGACTGGCAAAATTCCAGTAGCTGCATATGTGCTAGGCAGCCTTCTTCTGTCATCCAGAGTACAGTTTTGCTTGTGGTCTGTGGGGAAATATTGCAATAAACTGATACAGTCTTGTTGCTGAATTCCTGTCGTGTTACTCATTTTATTCAGGCAAAATGCCAGTTTACTTGAGTAGGAATTATGCTTGAGTGGGAACCAAATATAAGGACTTCAAGGTTCTGTGTTTGAAGAGTAGAACAAGGCATTAAGCCATAGAGATACACTTCACTGTTCATTAAAGGAGGCCTTTTTACTTTTATTTTTTCAGTGCAATTTCTCCACTATTCAAAAAGGAATGTAAGTAAATGAGTAATTTTTTCATTGTTAATGATAATTTCCATGAATTACAATGGAAGAGAAGATCTCTCAGAGAATGACAAAAGAAAACCTGAATTGGAGATAATCCACTAACAATATTGATATTATTTTGAAAAAAGTTTCCTTTCCTTCAGCAATCCCAATTTTAAATTTATCCCTGTGAGGAAACCCACATATCTATGTTACACTTGGTTTAATTTTGTTTTATGCAAGCATAGTATGCTTTAGAGTTTTTAATTTAAATATTTCAAAGAACCAATTTATGGCAGAGGTGTTACTTTCCTTCTTAAGTACATATTATGCATTTTTTATTACAATTTTTCTACAGCCAAATGTCTTAAAAGCCTGATTCACAAACCACTTCACTGCTCTTCAAGAATGAAAAACAAAGAGTATACACTCAGAACGTGACTTACCTTTTGAAATGTAAAGCCTTAGAAATTAGAGTAATTTAGACCTGGCTTTTATTTTTAGGTTTCAGAGTATTTTGGCATTTAGTTTATTTGGTTTGATGATTATCATTTCATGTAGCTGTGGTTATTTAAAAATGCTGTCTCCATGACAGCCTTGTAAATGAACCTATTGACTCATTCTCACTTTCATTCTTTTAAAAATAAATCTTATTCACGCAAAAACCAAGCAAGTGAAAATATGTACAATTTTTTTTTTACTGTGGGAATACCATGTGGCTTAACCCATTCTTACCACTATGTAAAAGTGATTCTGACACTGCATATTTCCATGCAATTCAGATGCACCTTAGGAAATAGAAATATTTTCATAGAAGGACTGTGAAGGTTCAGAGGAACACCCCAAACTTGGCTGGTAATAGAATGAGAGTGATTTGCTGTTTGTGACCGAGCAGTCAGTTTCTTCTCCTAGGAAAAAAACCTGATTGTGCTGGATGGGACTGGCTTGAATCCTGAACTTCAGCAAAGCAGCACTCCTATAGATTTTTTTACCCAGGATGCCTGGTAGAGTATTTCTAAATCTCTCTGTTTCAATATCCTATCTCTACCTGGCAGCAGCTACATCAGTGGAGGTTAGAAGGTACTCCAGGACAGCAATGTAATCCAAAATTTCTTAGGCCTTCTGTAGAGAGCAACATAAATTTTGTGCTTAGAGAACAGAAAACCTAAGTTGAACATTGCCTTCAGAATGTGCTAAACTACTCACATGCTTGTCTCTGCTGACATGTATAATCTACTAAGTGGCTCCTGTTAACGGAGGCATCCTAACATCATACTTTAGACAAGGCCTTCCATTTGGTTCATATCCAGCAGTCTGATTAAGTATTCTGATTGTTTTAATTGGATACTGAATATTTTCTCTGATATCAACTATATTAACTTATTTTAATCCTGCCAAACTCCTCCTTTCACGGGAAAGAATTGGGGTTTTTTCTGGCATGGAGTTGCAGTTAAGAGTTTAAAATTTGTTTTTAATTTCATTCATTTTAAATTTGCTTTTGTGTTATTCAAAGAATTCTGAAACTGTAGGGTTTAAAATGAACAGGACTTCCCATTCTCCCACATAGATGGCTGTGTAGTAGTTACTGACCATGTCCAAGCCTAAATTATCTAGATGCAGTGGTCCATGTTCTGAGAAACAGTATTTTAATTCAGCTGGTTCTAAATCATTACGCTGTGTAATATAAATGGTGAATATACAATGGTAAACAAACATTATTAATTGAAATATCATCTCATTAGGCCTAAAAATTAATAAAAAAATGCATAACAACAGAGTTGTTTGACCCTTTCAAGTTATCAGTTTACCCATTATTAATCAGACTAGTTGATGTCAAGTTTGTAATGAGTACCAGTGATTAACATCACTATTTACAGTGTAATTGTAGATACAGACCTCAGCCAAAACAAAAGCTTCCTCATGCTAGATGCAGATTAGATATATAGGGTGAAGTCATTCTGTGCTTTGAGAATTTACAATCTCAATTGACCAGGCCAACAGCCTCAGCTGGAAACAGCTCAGAAAGTTTAAGGTATATTCTCAAGGTCATGTATTGAGACATTAGTAAAAAAAGAGAGTAATTTATAACAAAAGGGATACATACTTTGACAATAATTCTATGCCACCTCAGAGGCAAGGTTTAAACCACAAAGGGAGATTTTGAATATGTGGAGTTTTCATATGATTAAACGTAGTGAGAGCGTGCATTAAGATCATGTTAAATAATGAAGCAGACTTCATTAGGTCAGTAGACTGCCAACTTGTATGTAACTAGCAGAGAAATTAAATAATTATTTGCAAGCAGTCTTTTGCCTCCACTAATAGGAACACAAATAAAACTGAAGAAAATCTGAACTGCAGATTAAAATCTGAACAACAGTGACTGAGGTGGTTCTGACAGAATTCATAAATAAGAAGAAAACTCAGAAAACATCTGGAGTTCCAAAACTGACACTTGTTTGTTAGTAAAAAAAAAAAAAAGAAAAAAAGAAAAAGAAAAAAAAAGAAATCACAAAATTTTAATTCATTTTAGGGTCTTATCTGAAACTCTTCATTGTATAAATTTTGTGGATTAGTGTTTTCTGAATTAAAAAATTCTTTTTCGCTGTTTGTAAAAGGTTCCAATACAACTATTTTTCTTCTGTATTTTGCACCTAGAGTAAATGAGAGTGAGAAATGTAGAAGAAAAGTAAGCATTTTGGCAGAATCAGAGGCAGAAGGGCAAATGGGGAAATGCAAAATGGAATGTAGAACAAGCTTCTGAACCATTAAAATGTTCAGATAGTAGAACAGACTTCAAATAAATCTAATTTCTAAGAGAAAAATATTTATAAAAAAATTTATAGGGGATATATGGAGAAGCTTGTACTCTGGGCAGCTTAGATATACCTTTTTAGTCAATATGATCTGTTCATCTCTTTTCTTAAAATGTATGTGTAACCATCTTTGATAGCTGTTTCCCTGACCTTCAAACTACCTTTGCCTACTTGGTCCATTTTTAAAGTCATATCCATGGAAAGGTTTTAATATCAAACAAACATTTTTTTTTTGTAAATTGACAGATTACTTTTGTCCTCAGTAGGCAAGAGCAGTTTTGCTTACTATCTTTCCAATATTTTTTTTCTTTTTTAATATAGAGGAAGGCATTTGTCATGCTCCTTCTTCATTTTTCTCAATTTTAACCATATTCGGTGCCATGTGATTTTCTTTAAAACAGATGTTTTGTAAACTTGCTGGTTTTGATACTTCTGTAGATTTAGTCTGTGTCTTGTTTAAACAGAGTGCCCCAAATGGACACAATTTATGCTGAGGACACTCTTCTGTTAAAATACTCCTGTTAAAAATTTCAGGATGCCATCGACATTTCTTGCAGTCCCAGCATTGGTTCATTCTCAGTCTTAAATCTATTATAATCCCCTAAGCACTGCATGTAGTAGTGGAACAGCTAATTATTGCTTACTGTACATTTTTTTTTATTCTTGTATGAAGGAGTTCACTCTTTCTGTTTTCTGACCATTTTTTTTTAATTTGCTGAGCTTGATTTGAATTCTAAGCTGCTTCTTTCCATTTCTCCCAGATTTTTAAAATTTATTCTTTATTGTATCGTCCAAACTGGTATTGAATATTTTGAATATTGCTGGATTTGGAAAAAAAGATCCTTAAGACAGTGTCCCTCTTTGTTCGTCCAGAAGTACACCACTCTTTCTTAGCTCCTCCATCATCTGAGTCAAAAAAGTTGTCTCCAGTACAGCAGAGGAATCAGTTTTATATTTTTACTGTATCACTTGTAATAGGAATCTTGACAATTTACTTAATATTAAGAAATTAGTGCTCAAATGGCTCTATTATTAAAAATAAATGCATATTTTCAGTAGTTTAGGTGTTGGTTGTCTTCATAGAACTAGTGCATCTTGTTGTACCCATCACCATTGTTTAGTAACAATGATACTTTGAATCAAACTGTAAAACAGAATTCCCTAAACTTCCTATTAAAGAATAATGTTAATTGGTTAGCGTATATAGAAGAAGGTTATATGGCCCATTGACTTTATATAGATTGAAATGCTAAGCAGGGCTAAATAGAAGCATCAGTAGGGAATAGAGGGTAAGTGCTCATCAGTTTTATGTTCTCTTTCCTATTTACTTCTTACCCCTTAGAGTGTTTTACAAGTAGATAAACAAAGTTTTCTTGGATGCTTCATAAATAAAAATGTATTTTTGCTTTTGTTAGCTTGCCTGCCATGTCAGTTGTGAGACAAAAAATGCCTAGGGGCAAACAAAGGAAAGACATTTTTTAAGAAGAATCACCTGAGAACATCGAGGCTAAGAAAAGGGTGTCACTATTAAAGAGCTTTCTTGAGTCCGAGATACAACCATTTCAATAGCAACAGGATTGTAGACATTTGTAATGGACATGGTTTCTCAGAAATACACCTCTCTTTGTTAGCTCCTCCATCATCTGAGTCAAAAAAGTTGTCTCCAGTACACCAGAAGAATCAGTTTTATATTTTTACTGTAGCACTTGTAATAGGAATCTTGACAATTTACTTAATATTAAGAAATTAGTGCTTGAATGGCTCTATTATTAAAAATAAATGCGTATTTTCAGTAGTTTAGGTGTTGGTTGTCTTCATAGAACTAGTGATAACTAAATATGTCAGTTCCACCAGAGGAAAATAGTGCAAAACTTGAGATCAAGTGACAACAATGATCTCTGGCTTTAATATAGATCAAGAGGCCTGATGAACTGAAGAGTACAAAAGAAAATGGAGAGGCATGCATGACTGTATTTAAAGACATTAAGGAGTTACTGAAGTTGATGAGTTTTTGATAGTCCACAGAGCAGAATATTAAAAATTAAAATACTTTACAATTTTACAATAATAATAATAATAATAATAATAATAATAATAATAATAATAATACCTTTTCTCTTGCAGTTGGGATTGTTTGGAGTACACATGTGATGTGTTACCAGAACTCATATAGTGGATGATAATAATGGGAAACATGGTAGATTGGAACTCAGCCTGTGTGCTTGCACACAAGTTTCCACTAGAGTTATTTCTCCTTCTTTACTTGAACATAAAATCAGAATTAAGCTTTCTAATCTGTACTTGAAGTACACTAATGGGTTCTAGGGATGGGTTCTTGTTCAGATTAAGGTGTTCTCCCACCTGCAGAAGGATAATGAAGGTTTCAGCTGGATATAAATATAACCCATCCAGTATGGAATGTAGTTTTCTAAGTACTAGATTTTGTTGGTTGTTTCCTACAGAGTACGTTTTGCAAGGCTTCCTAACAGTGTCCTACTGAGACCTTCTATGCAATGTGTGGGGTCTGAGGTTGGAATTTTTCCGATTATTGTTCACAGCTAAATAAAAATAAAAAATGAATCAAGCATTTAATAACATTCCCTTTAGGAAATGCCTTTATATGATGCCTAGAAATAAGAACTAGTACTAATCTCTGTGCAAATCAATGGTGAAATTATAAAGGAAAATTAAAATGCATTCTAAAATTATTTACTCTCAAAAGTAGAAGGTTGTTCTTTGAAATGCCCTCTAACATTAGAGAAGCAGCTCCTAACACTGATTTGTGAGATCTGAGGAAGACGAGCAACTGTAGCTACCCTTGATCCATGGGTATTCTCATTTTGCAGTCAGCCCCTGAGAAGATGGGCTTCATTCAAGTCTAATGCAAGGAGGGTTTCTCATAAAGAGTTGGCAGTGGAAGCTGTGAGGGACCAGACACATTGTGGCCATTTGCTGTCTCTAAAATTAAAGATACAACTGAGTTCAACCAATGCTTGCCTTTTCTCTGGAATCGCCAGAGAGCTATTGTGTGGTATACACACAGCTGGTACTAATGGCAGATTCCTTTCTCAGTGCTCTGCTGGGAATCCAGCATAGATGAATCCCCTGGAATTATGTGATTTTCTGGTACAAAATTTTATTTGCATTTAAGAAAACATTTCCTGAACATGTGAGCACAGATTTAGGGTGATGAAAGTTAAAGGAAGTTGTGATCAAAGGGAAAGTATTGGCAAATAGTAGTAACTTTCTTAACATTAGCTACCATATTTTAATCTCTGCTTGTATTCTTCCATCTCTGGCCCTGCAGAAAGACATCCATCCTTCTTGGAACTCTCCAGAGTCAAGTTCAGAAATCAGTCACCATTCAGAAACCCCCTAAAATTTCCTGAGTATTTTTCCTCTGTTCCTAACTTAAGAGACTGATGGTGTGCTCTTGGCCATAACACTTGCTAGAGTATTAAGGTGTACAAAGATAAAGAATCAAGACAAGAGGTAATCGATGTACTTAATAAACTCCTCCTTACTATTAGTGAGAAATTATTTTTTTTAATTATTATACTGTATGTCAAATATATAACATGTCATACCTTGGTGTATAATTGTTGTTTAATTGGTGTTTTATTCCTTCAATTTATTCAGGAATAAAATGTCAATATTCCTTCTGTAATTGACAGCTCATTTCTGTCATGTATTAAGGGGGATTAAAACATCAATTTAATGATGATAGTATGACATTTTAGATATTTGACCCAAGCTTCAAATGTTAGAACAACTCGTAGGTGGAGGAACTTTA
The DNA here is from genome assembly GCA_038090715.1 of Florisuga fusca. NCBI lineage: Eukaryota > Metazoa > Chordata > Aves > Apodiformes > Trochilidae > Florisuga > Florisuga fusca. The sequence continues at coordinate 8,521,387 of JAAWXA010000014.1, forward strand.
TTCCTCTTATAGAAATGATGCTAATTAGTTATGATATTTATATGAGAAGAGGAATAAAAGAGAGAAAGGGAATTTACCCTGTCAAAATGTTTGCTATCTGATACAGTGTTTGGCAATTGATTATTGAAAAGGCACAGAAACAGGCAAATTTGCAATAATGGGATCTGTGTAGCACTTGGTACCCAGAAATTCTTGGATTTTTTTTCACCAATCCTTTGTTTGCTGAATCATCTTTTCTTCCAGGTGACAAAGTTCACAGCTTTTAACCGCTGCTTTCTTTTGGTGGAGGAGGTTTCTGTAGCCAAGACAAAACACTCTGCATCCTCTTATGTCTGCACTAAGGATTTCATTTTACATTTCCATGCAAAGCACTCATGAAGGTGCAGTGAACCACAATTTGAGTAGCAGAACCTTCCGGTCCTGGAAGTTAACCTCTATAAATCACATACTGTATAAGTTTATCTCTCCAAATGTTTGGCTAGGATTTTTTGTTTGTAAAATGTCTGAAGATAACAAGTGAACCATTTCCTAATAAGTTTCAGTGCTTGACCAGTGTGAGGATAGATATAGATGAAGTATGGATGATAGCAAAATAGGTCATAGCAGACCTCATAAAAGTTAAAGATCTGTGTTGAATTCTTCTGAAAGGTCTGTCCAGCTGTCTGAGAAACACAGCCAAAAATGTGGCTCCTGCTGTTCAAGTCCAGATGTGATGAAAAGCTGGAGCTGATGTACTGGTTTCCATTTGCTGTACTTTGAAAACCTGGAAAAATATCAGAAGACTGAAATTTCTGCCCTGTGTTGTAATGGCCTCTCAGTTCCATTTTGTCACTTAAAGAAGTTAAATTCCAAATATATTGCAAGTGCTTGCTAATGACATTCAGGTATCTCCTGTACTGTTAATGTTTTATCTGCCTTAAAACCTGATCTCTTTCTCGCTGTCCAGATCTTACACTGTCCCTCTTCCTTTGCTATATTTTCTACCAAAGCTTCATAATGACCTCAGTGCTTTTTCCCAGATAGCCTCCTCTGTATGATGTGATCTCACTAGGTTCATTCTTAGACATTAAAAGCTCTCTTAAAGACATGGGGGGTTTTGTGCTGCATGCACTGAAATCAAATCCCTTAAGTATCAATTACCTTTTGTTCTGTCTCTGTAATGTCTATGGTGATCTACTTTTGACTATGGAGCATCCTGGGAAAAGGATCACCACTTACAGAGTATTAGAAAAGTAAGTATCCTCTATAAATCAGGAGTCAGTGTCTAACAATAATGGAAAGACAAATATTCTATCCTATGCTTGATCCTTCAAGTATACACTGAGGTAAACTGGTTTTGCTCGTGCCAACAGCTCTACAGAGTTAAAGAGAAAAGCGAAGTTGTGTAAAACCCCATTTTCCCTTCACATGTGATATGCCAACATCCCATCCCAGAGCTCACTAGAAGCAGGAGTCTCTCTCAACATAAATTAGTTCTTTTTTAGACATTAATAAACAGAATGTAAAGGACATTGAAAATCCATATGTAGTATTTGTTGATACAAGCATTCTGATTGACTCTCAGAATCTGGGTATTAAACAAATGCATCCATAGGAGTTTTTTGGAATCTGTCTCAAATTTTCCAGTTACCTGCAACTTGAATCCGTAGTTGCACACCAGCACTCCATGGAATTATGTGTGCTTCAAGGACCTGTTACAAAGACTTGACTGTCACTGCAAGCAGTTCTCCTGTTACTTAAAAGCTAGGTTGTGAAAGTTTTAAGGTTCAAACAAGAAAGCACAGAAGTCTCATGGTAAACATGTGATCACCATACACAAGTGATCAGACTAGCTCATTGCAGAGATCCTTCTAGTCTCATACTTTTAAGAATCTCTGCTGTATTGGAAATGACACCTTTGCAAAAGAGTTGTAATTTTTCTCCTAGAATTTATGTTCTGAAGAAAGCTTGTCAAAACATAATTGTCATTATATAGCACAATATTTTGTAGATTTAAAGATGTTTAAAGACTTACTATATTTCTGAAGCTTCCCGATTTTAAACTATAGAAATTTGTAACTATGATGCTTTGTCTTTTCAGTTCTTAAGGCAATTGTTTAACCTGTTTAAATTCATACCAACATTTATTCTTTGATTCTCCTCTTAGTATTACTTCTCAGCGAACTCTCATATGTTTGAAAAGTGTTGTCAGTATACTTTCAACCTTGTGAACTCCACTAATAATGCATAGACTAAATCATCCCAGAGTCTGAGAATTACTACAGTTACATATTTTGCCTGTTCTGTATTTATACTGGAAAATAACAGTGACTAGATAATAGGAGGCAAAAAATAACTAGAAAGAAGAGAGGCATATCTCTAGTCTAAACAAAACAGTGTATTTTAATTGAAATAACATTCAGTGGAACTGAACATCAAAACATTTAACTTTTTCAAAGTTTTCAGCATTAAAGAATTAAGATGAAACACAATTAGGAAACAGAAAACTGCAACATTGTAGAGGATGGTCACTTTTTGTATGTCATGTGGCTTTAAAAACAAGTCAGATAAATGATGATGCCATTAAAACTGAACTAATTAAAGAAAGCTTCTTTTAAGAACTCATTAACTGCAACCTCATTTGCATAATGATGCATATTAATTAAGTTTTAATGAATCTGAATTTGCACCAAGCCTATTCATGTTGGCTTTGAAACAAATTGAACAAATTAGTTAAAAGCTTTTTGGAATCTACTTTTCACACCAAACAGGATATGAATGCAATCATCTCCACAAAAAAGAAATATTTTTCTTTTAATTTAATTCAAAGGTATGCAGACCCATCTATTAATTATTTTTAAATGCAATAATTTCCACCTTTTCTTTGCAAAATCAACAGTATTAGTCATTCTTGAGCGGCATATATTATAAATGCATGTTGTAGGATAAAATCATTACAGCCAATTTATTGAAAATAAGGTGGAAACATTTGACTTCAGGGTGCATTTAGTTTACTTAATACATGGATTTCAATTTTGTTGGTAACCTTTAGGCATTTTGGCTGTCTGCAGAACAACCACTAAAACTGTATTTTTTATGTTGCTATCAATTTTTCAAAATATATGTAAAATGCAAAATTGCTCTTCTAATACCCATTTCCTAATGCAAGATTTCACAGTGTCATAAGTCTCATAAGTATTATAGGGGGAAAATAATTCCTAAGCTTTTAAAAGCTCCATATTCTTGATTTGGTGTTGTTGGATACTTTTTTTTTTTTTCATACATCCAGCCATACGCACACAAGAAGCAGAATCCAATTTTAACAAGTTTGCTTTCAGCTCATAATAAAAACAAGAATTACAGCAGAAACACTATTGATTTCCTTATACTTCATTGTGTCTTCATCAAGAATGAAGAGATTTATGTAATTACTGCTCCATCTTTTGTTGTTAGAAAGCACTTTTTTGTAAGTCAGCAGATACAAAGGCTGGAATGCTTTTATTGTTGAGATTAAAAGATCATTTTTTTGCTTCTTCTGTTAAACTGTTTTTCTGTGATAGATTCTTCTGGGAGGTTGACAATTAGGAAGATACTATACATTGAAACACTGTAGTTGTTACAGTTTTTCCAGCATTTTTTCTTGTCACCTTTTCTTATTAAAAACAACCAAACAAAATATATCAACCTTCCCCACAAATCAAACTCTTTTTTTTTTTTTTTTTTTTCCATTGTCCATAGTGCTGTCCACTGACACTAAGCTGATACCAATGCGGATTTCCTGCAGCAAAGTGCTGTCATTCTTTTTATACTTGCTGGTACAAAATAGCAAGTTGTTGTATTATCATCTTCTAATGATTTTAATTTTTGTGTTCCTTACCCTGCAAACAGCAAATCTCTTCCTCATTCATTAATAAAGTTAAATTTGGACATTTAATATATGACTATTTTATGGATTATGGATTAGAATACTATGTTCCAAAATCATGTTTTCAGTGGGGCAAATCTCTCCTGAGTGTCCATTCCCCAACAGAAAACTAGCTGTACTCTAAAAGGCAGTGAACCTGCAGCCAACATTTTAAGGAATTTAATTACTGGGTCATAGAGGCAAGGAAATACCTGGTTATATTGTAATTTTTTTGCCCTGCAGTTAATGGAGTAACTGCACAGAAAATTTTGGAGTGGAAAAAGAAATTTTAAAAAATAAGAGAGAGCTAGATCCTGATTGTGAAAACAGCAGAGGCTCAGCTTGATTTTCTTCTCATTTGTTATCAGAATTCCTACAATATGACCTCCCTTTTTTCATAGATTTCAATTTGAGAAACATGTTGCCTTAGGGGATGTATTGCTGTCCAGCATAAGAATGTTATCAAGGCTAAGGAAAATGCTGATTTCTCTCTGATTTTAAGGGCAATGGTTATATTCTATAGTCTTATTGTACTGTAACTTGAAAACAAAATGAAGCTATTAAATATTTTAAGTACCATCTGATTCCCAAATAGGAATAAATTTTTATGAGATCACAACCTGGAATAAAGAGAAGGAATTGCTGTAAGTTATAGACCCATAATTCTTTTGAATTTTAGGATCCTGGATTAACCAGTGAACATTAACACCATTATAATAACCTATAATTAAAAAAATAATAAAGGCAGTTGGGACCTTCCATTATGGTCTCTCTTTAAGTAGACAGATATCATTACAGATAATAGTTCCATATTTGCCAGATATGCAGTCACCTTAACCTATAGGCTGTTACTGTAACCTGCCATGTAACCCATCTCTTCATATGTTACACTTGAATATTCATGGTTCCAGGCATAAAGTTATTAAGCTTCTTGGAGTCGTAAAGCACAATTTGCAAGGGATGTTTGCTTTTGTTCAAAATCACTTTTAATCTTATTTATCTGATTGCAGGAGGCTTTTCCTTGGGGAAGTGTTTTTTGTTGTTTGTTTTGTGGTTTGTGTTTGTGTTTTTTTTTTAATAAAAATTTAGTGTGCAGAGCTGGTTTCTTTTGGGGGAATTTTGACAGAAAGTGTCTTCCTTGGGGGAGGTCAAGAGTCGTTGGTATTAAACTAGACAAGCTGGTAGTGCAGTGTTAATGGAAATGGAAAGCAGATGTTTGGTAATTAGGGGAGATGTGAATGACAAGGCTTGAGAGGTACGGTACATGCGCGAGCTGGCACAAAGCAGCTGTTGTTACCGATTTCACTGTCAGAAATGTACACAAGTCAGACCATCCCCTGTGAGTTTGCCATAGCAGTGACAATTAGAAAAAAAATGTATTTGATTAAAATAAGTAATATATCATAAAAGGTAATTTTTGTAACATTTCGAAATGGCCTGAATTAAATCGCACCAAAATAAGCTAGGTATAGGCAAAGCTTGTTGAACTGACATTCCTTAAAAGCAGTGAAGTCAAAGATGGATACTGACAATTGATTTTAAGGCTTTATAGCCTGACAGGGAGAACAGAAAATAATTTGGGCTTCTGCAGGGTAGAAAAGAATACATTTGATATTTGAAAATTAAGAAATAAATGCATTCTTCTCACAATTCTACTTTTAGGAAAAAATATTCTTACTTTACTGGTGCTAATGTATTTATTTAACAGAATTTTCTGTCATCTTTCATCCCCTTTCTGTTAATAGAACTTTAATCTTGTTCTGAATTACTATAAATCGTATGGAACAAATTTTTAATGTTTTACTTTCAGAACAAAATTCAAGTGATATGGACTAGCATAAGCTGTGATAATAATGTATTTGCTATGGCTGATCCTAGGTACCTCTTTCCCATTAATTTAAATGAGAATAACACCTCCAGTTGGCATTAGATAACTTCAAAACCTTGTGTGGTAGGTGCTGTGCAAATACAAAAAAAATTATTATGGTGTCTTTGTTTTTATTTATCTCTGACAGCAGCTGAGAAAATAGGAAATAAAACCTGAGGAAAAGTGCACTCTTTAGTACTGTTTCAGTAGTGCCTGTAAAAACATCAAAATGAGTTACAAAATGGTTCCATTTGTATGGGCTTCAGACTATTTGTGCCTGGATGGAAGGGTTGCCACCTCAGTCATCAAAAAATGCTGGGCTCCTCTCTGGTTTAATGCAGTTTTCATTCTTCCTCCATTTGAAGTATTAAAGGAACCTAAGGGTTCCAGCCTTTCAAACATTAAGCTCTGCTGCATTCAGCCCATCAGTGGTGGCTTCCTTAAATAAAATTCCTTCTTGTTCATTAGTGTTGAGAGTGCAAATTGAGACTTCTTTCCTCTTGGCAGTGTTTTCCCTCTATCACTACAGCAAGCTATAATTTTCAAAGCTAAATTCTAGTGATAATAATTTCCACTGTCCACATATGCCTAAGAAATTGGTTTCTAAAGCACTTTGGGGAACACTGCATGTGAAAGATGGTGCAATAAAACATACACCTCTTTATGAATAAATGTTACATCAAGATTTAGTTTGATAATTTCCTTTACGTTAAAGAAATGTAATGGTCAAAAAATACTAGAGATGACTTCTGGATAGATTATTTTTAACATGGTACTTCCCAAAGGGGTATCTGAATTATACCTCTTTGTATACTTGCAGTTAAATTTAATTATGTCTTATTCATCTGTACATTTGTGAACAAAAATGTCTTCCCATTCATAGTAAAGGCTATTAAATGTATTAACTTTAATAAATGTAACATAAAGATTTTAGAACACTTTTTTGTTTATTTGAGAAAATAATTCCCTGACACATACATTCATGCATGTGCAAACACACACATACTTTCCATCTAGTAATTTTAACATTTTATTTCAAAAATCACCTAGGAAATAACAAAAAATATAATTTCGATATAAAAACCCAGTTTCTTTTATTTGAAGAAAAGGCTCATTTCTGAAATTTATTATAACAAAAGTTTAAGTGACACTAAAATATGTTCCCCAAGTGGAAAACAATCACTTTTCTTTGGACATGTCAAAAAGCATAATATATCTGCAATTGTATGCATTCAAATTCTGGTAGAAATTGCAACCTCTACTTTTAAATTACTTAAATCCTTATTTTACTTTTTCGCGTTCTTCTGCTATATAATTTCATTTTGTCATGTAGAGGCAAATTTTGCCTTTAGCTGTGCCCCTGTAGCTTCCAGTAACTTGAATGGTGTTTTGTATTCTAAATAAAAACCAAAGTTAGGTTCTTATATTTCTTATATTTTCACCATAATGCAATGTTAATTTAAAAAAAAAAAAAAGTTTCAGGAAACAGAAACTGAGCGAAGAACACATACTCATAGTCTTGTGGGTCACAAGTAAAAAATTTATATGGTTGGTGGCTACTTTATGACTGTGCCTTGTTTAGTCAATGGCCATTTTTTCTGAGAAGGCCTTTGCTGCTGGACTTTGTATGACTGCCTTTAATGTGGTTGTGCTTTGTTAAGCCAATTGAACAATAGAATCATAGAGTTTACATCTAGAAGGGATATTAGATCATCTAATCTTCAATGTGTCCTATAATCCCTTTTTAAATATATCTACAGATGGTGTTTTAACACCTTTTCTTGGTGCTGGTTTAGCTGTTGGATTGCTCTTACTGCTGACAGCTTATTGCCTTTTAATTTCGAACTGTGTACTTAAAGAATTATTGGTCAATTTGAAATTAATCTTAAATAAGAATGAAATTAAAGTTAAAACATGGCAACTTAGAGGCAAATCCTCCCTCTTGAGTCATGAGAGCGGGAGGTCTGAGATTGGATCGTCCTGTAGTGTAAGCTGCAATAGATACACTGCATGTGAGGAAGCTGTTGTGTGAAGAGAGAACTGGAGGGACTGGTTCAATAAATCTAGCAGCTGCTGACATCAGGGTTCACAAAGACAGAGCCTGGAGAGCCTGTGTGTGTTCACAGTGTCTGCCACAGGGCAAAAAACAGGGATAAGAGAGGGTAAAGAAAGTGGATCCCTGATTATGCTTGTCCTGCTGGAGTGCTATGGATGCTGCTTATGGGTGCTACTTTAGGCAGGATCTCTTAGTACTATTTTCTGTACTGTGAAAATGGGCCATGACAGGAATTAAAACTGGTATCTGGTATATATATATATATGTAAGGACCAGGCCAGACCCTCTTTAGCTGTGAACACTGGAGACATGAATTAGGATCTTAATGCTGTGGTTTGGGGAAAAGAAAGTGATGAAAAGGATTAACAGGGAGACAGGTGCCCAGACTCCTTCTGTCACACACTGAATAGGTCAATGACAAATCCTGAAATTAATTATGGTATATTTTGTTTGAAGAATTTGAGTGGGAAGGGGAAAGAGAAGAGAACTAAGAAGGCTGTATGGCGATAGAGGTGCCTTACTTTTGAGAACTGGACTCTCTGACCATGATTGTATTTGGTGAGTTGGAAAAAGGCCAAAATGAATACACTGAATTTTGAAAACAATCACTCTGGTTAACTATAATAAGTGAGATACCGCTTTCAGTATTATCTGCATAACACTGTTCCTTTTAATTGTTACTTGGAATCCATTGTACCTACATTTAACAGTATGTTGATTCAGCTTTTATTAGAACCAAACACATGCTTCCTCATACTTTGGCATAGCATTTCTTTACCAGTGGGAACCAGAAGAAAAACCCCTAATGTAGTTAAAATGTAATATGTATAAAGGAAAACACAAAGAATGGTTCTGAGTTGGCTCCTATTGCCACATAAATATAGTACTTGAATTCCTTAAGAATTCAAACTCAGATCTTTTAAAGTGCATGCAAATTCTTGCGGAATATATATGAAAAAGTCACTATAACTGTAGAGGCACTTCTGCTCCCTTGATAAATGGGACTTCTAGACCATACTTTATTGAGTCTCTGATTTTTAATAATTTGAATCCTGCAAGATTTAATTCTGCATAATTCTGGCTGAAATCAGCTTTTGATTGAGTTGTAATGGCTGTGTTATTGTAAATATCTCTGCATGCTAATGTTGTGCTGGAATTCAATAATATTTAGATGAAATTTCTAGCCTCAAGCAGTGTGGAAGCTGGATTTAGAAAGCCTGAAAGTTTGTTGTCAAAAAGTCATTTATTTTTGGGAACCTATAACATGCAGTGTAATAAATGGTCATCCCAAGGTCCAATTTAAATATATATAGTAGAATGGAAAACAGTTGATACATTGTATTTTTTTTCACCCTTGAGCTGCTGGACTGAATAGTATTGATTTAGAAGGGTTTTGTAGCCTTAAATGATTTTGTACTGTAATCATCCACAGTGAGGATAGAGTCACTGATAGAAGATGAGTAGGAATAAATCATGCTATCAGAATAGGCAGCTCATAGCATACCGTGCTGTACTCTGATGCTATAGAAAAATTAACCTGTCTCAAAAAAAACTTATTCCTCATGTCCTCATGTAGCTTTTTACTCATATTATTTGCTTCTCAAACTGGAAACACTGCCTACAAGCAGGGTAAATTTTTTTAACCACTTCCTAGTTTGTATTAATATATTTTCTTTCTGTGTAATGCCTTAGCATTACAGAGGCAGGAGGTAGAAGTTAGATTAAAAGTACAAGTGTAAAAAAAACCAAACAACCAGCAAACAACCAAAACTGACATTAGTGGATGTTTTAAGAAATACATGTAAAAGGAATTAGAAGGAACTTTGTGATTGGTTAAAAAAAAAAAAAAAAAAAATCGAGGTAGAGCATGACATTCAAGAAAATCAGTGTATTTCACTCTTAACTGTTTGTACACACAGATTAACTCACATACTTGCTTTCAAAATTTGTGTCCCATTAGAAACCACAGGACTCTAGAGTGGCTCAGTTCCCTCACTCAAAGAAGATGGTCCCTCTCTCTGTAAACTGAGCATAAGGAACAATAATTTTCTACCACAGCCCTGAGTTTTGAAAGTAGTATTTTATGCATGCTGTGTATATACACATGTTGCAAAATGTCACCATTACTACAAATGGTGAGTTTACTTAGACTTACAAAGAATAACAACACACAGATATTTAGGAGAAAAGTACCTTTTACCAGGTAAAATCCTGGTTTGTTCACACCAGCAAAAAAGCTCTCACTGATTTTCCTGGATCAGATTTTTGTCTGCTATGTTTCTCTTAGTATTCCTTAACTAATAAAATATTCCAATTTAAATGGCTGCATATTTTAGGATTTTAAAAAAAAAAAAAAAAAAAAAAAAAAAAGTACACCTGTCCTGACACATTTTTGTTGAGTGCTATAGTTCATAATTTCAATTACTACCATACTTTTGTGTCACCAGTCTTTTCAGGATATGTATTGCAAATGTCTCAGCGCTTTCTTGTCTAAGAAGGATTTTTCAGTTTTAACACTTCTCATCTGTGTTGGTGAGTTCGGATTTTAGCCTCCTCAGTCAAATACACTGCATAGACAGGCGTCACTACTTGGCTCATTACACAACAGAGCAGTTCACGCCTACCATTAAAAAGGAAGTAGTTCTCTACACATACCTTCAGGTTCAGATAAACAGCCTGATTCAGCAGCAATATTCACACCATCAAAGGAGGGCAAAACTTAGACATATTAGGATATGCTTACTCTGAAATCAATAAACTGATATACCTACACACCTTCAAGTTAGCTGCTTTGGCTTCTGCTAGCTGCATAGATGCAGCAGTGTGCAAAGTTGTCATGGTCTCTCAAAAGCTTCCTTGCAGAACTCCAGTCTATTTGTAATTTTGAGGCTTGGATAGATAAAATAGATCTGTACAAAAAACTTTGAGAAAAAGGACTGTAGTCCAGAAAAACCTTTCAAATAACATCTGGCTTCAGTCTGGGCTTCTTTACTGTATGAAAGACTTCTTCCAACCATGATGATTCTATGTACAACTAGTTAAAAGATAAGCCTTTATGAACTATCGAATCAGTTGAATACATTTGCCCTTATATTTTGATTTATTTGATTGAAAAACATAAGAAGAGGAGAAATGCAAATGTCTTCCTTGTAATGGCTACAAATATCTCAAATTAAAACTGCAATTAATATTGCAAGGCATGCCTCTTATATCATTAAAAAAATGGAACGATTTACCTCTGCATCTAAATTTAGGAACAGCAATCAGGAGACAAAGCCTGCTTCTGTAGTAGATCTCAGTGGCAGAAAAGTCAGTTCTATTTATGTAGTGGTCCTTGCATGGAGAAAAAGAAATGATGCTCCAAAATTCTGTGGACAATGTTTATTTGGAAGGATTATCCTCCTTTCCCTGTTTTCATCCCCTTCCTTTCTTCCCTTAAAACATGAGGTGAAATGAAATTTAATCACCAGCTTTGGTTGTTGGTTGGGTTTTTTCTGAGCCATCCACTATCTAATTTCCTTCTTTTTGTTTGAAAGCAAAAGGTGAGACTCTTTACAAGACTTATCCTATTTCTCTTATTCCCTGTGTCTGTTAGTCAGCCTGTGCTGATTATTTGTGCTGTATCAAGCTACAGTATATTAAAAGTGCTCTCCTCTCAAATGAAATGTCTTACAATTTAAATCTCTCACTAGGAGTGTCAGCATTGCCATGGGACATCTCCATCCTCCCAAAGCAAACAAAATTGACACAGTTGATTTGGTGTATAAATGTCTGCTGCTTTATTAAATATGCATTAAAGTGCAACAGTCATAAATTACATGCACTCAGCCCACTCAGAACATAATGTGTACAGCTAAATAACTTTCTGACTGTACAACCTAAGCAATAAGGCCAACCTAAAGACTGACTGGAAGCTGAAAGTCAGTTCCCTAAAGTGGCAGCTCTTGGAGTATCATTTTATCATGCTGGTAAGCACCTCACCTCGCTTGTGTGGTGTATATCTGAGCAGAGGAGGGAGGGGAAGGGGAAAGTGAGATTTCTGCAATACTTTTACTTTAAATTATCCATTTCATTTACCTGTATGTGCATTCCTTGGCAGCGAAGGATGGGTGGTTTGCTTTTCAGATCTTTCTGTTTGCTGTAAATAAATAAAAATCTTCCCAAATAAGGAAATACAAATATATATATATATGTGATATAATACAAACATCAGTTGACCATGTAATGAGCTATAGTTGTATTCTTTCCATTATCTCTCTCTTTAGGTTTTTGGTGGTTTATTGCTTTGGGTTTGATTTTGGTTTTAGTGTTTGTTTGTAGGTTTGTTTTGTTTTGACGGGGTTTTTTGTTTGTTTGTTTGGTTTGGTTTGTTTTTATTTTTGTATTTTTTTAACAATATTGAGCAGAGACATTTATTTGCCTGTTTCTGCTTATTCTGGCTAAAATTCCCTCAAATGTCCTTAAGCCATTTTTAAAAGAAAAAATCTTTTGTAAAAATAATTAGAACAATTATATGAAATTAGTTTGTATCATGAAAAGCAAGATAGCAAGATGCTAACTTTCTGACAATATCTGTAATTTGTGTTTATTTTATTTCCTGTTGATTCACTGCCATAAGTGTCTTGGCTTTCTCCCAAACATCTCTTGGCAACACAGTCAACCAAATTAATTTTGTATAAGACAAGTTCTACCATAGTAACTTCAAGTCTGTCTTCATGATCTTTCTAATGACCTTTTGTGTGCTGCTCTATACTTGGTTTATTTTCCCTCGCTTGATAAATGTGAAAGGAAGATCTTGGGGTACATATTATAATTATGACCTTGCTTCTTCCTTTTGAGACCACCTTTAGTCTCCCATGATCTGTCATGTTGGACAGGGTCCATTCTGAAAAATTTTTATTCTTTGTCCTCCATAAGTTAGTTCTTCACTATTCTATTTCTGTTTCATATCTAGTCCTTGTATCCTAGTTTAACAATTACAGTTTTCTAATATGTATTGCATAATATTGTGGTTTGTTTCCTGTTGCTGTTACTAGCTGAATTTAGAGAACGATGCGGTTCTGACATACCAGTTGATTCTTCAGCTTTAACTATGGATCAGTATTTTTAAATTATTTTTTATTATTTTTTTCCCCAGTCAGACATTGAATATTAAGTTTTAGCCTCCTGCCTATTTATCTGACCTCTTCTAAAACAGTGGAAACAGACATTATATCACAACATATATTTTGCATGCTGAAAATATAGATAGGTTATTTTGAGCTCAACTAGGTTGCTGAATGAATAACCCTTCTTTAAACCTATTCCTTACTAGCTACTCAGTGTTAATAACTAGACTGTTATAAAATCTTAGGCTGACTTCACCAACGAGACCACATTTTCAGCATCTCTGCATTATTCTTTACAATATGTACAAGGCTACCATTTCTCTCTCTATTTCCCCCCGCCCGGATTTAGTAAAGCACAGTTTTATCTTCATGAAACTTTACTGACAATTATTAAATTATAAAAAAATTTCTTTTGCTCAACTTACACAGATGTACTTTGCACAGAGGTTTGTAAATCTACCAGAAGGCAAGAAAAATACTCCCTGTGGCTTTATACAAGATGTATGGAAGGGCTTGTAATAGTGTTTAAATAATGGCCTTTTCCTGAAAGAGTGGTTTATGGCTGCTTAGAAGATGTGCTCAGCCCAAACTAGTGCATGTTATCACAGGCCTCACAGAATTCTTGTCGGAACTTCCATATTTAGACCTCTACATACAAATGTTCACATGATAGCCATTACAGTCAGAAGTGACCTGCCATCAGAAGGTCTGAGAAGACATTGATATCCCTTGGGACAAATAAGGCTGACAGTCTTAGTTAATTGTTTTCAGTGTGTGCCTTGTGGTGGGAAGAGGACTATTATTTGACTAAAAACTGCATCTCCTGTATGAACCACTGACCTGACCTTTAACTTCTTTCTTGAAAACTTTTTATCCACCGACCTCTGCTGAGCTCTGTAACCTTCTGAACAGCCAACCCCTACTGTCCAAAAACCCTCAAGAGAGGAAAAAGACCCTTCTTTGTATTCAAGAATGTATGACTTACGTTGTATAAAATTTTTGAAAACAAATCACAATTACTTCACTACTGTTAGTTTGTCTACAGAAAATATAAAGATTTATTTTTTTACTCTCCTAACAATCGTGGTGCAACTTGAATGATATTTTTCAGGCAATCTGCCAAACATGGCAGAGTTGAATTATTGTCCTGCTCATATAACTAGTTTCTTATATGATACAGGAGAAAAAGAATTCAAGGAGGAGAAGTACATACAGCTACATTCAGGCTATTTGATAAAGTCTTACTATGATTTGGGGGGGCAGGAAAAAAAAAAATTTACTCTTACGTATTGTATTCTGTTAGCTGCCTAGAATGAAAAAGTGTAAAATTTTATAATTAAGTATTTAAGTATTGTAAGTTGTGTGTGCATGAAAGAGGCCCTGGAGAATGTAGCTGTGTGCCTGATACCACTTTTAGGATGGTTATTACTGACACGGAAGTGAGCAAATAATTCAATCCGCTGAAATTTGCAGAGAGTGGCTGATTATTGATGAAATATGTTTTACACAGAAAAATAAACAACTGTAAAAGCACAGGTTCCATTTCTATAAGCAAAGGTAGTGTGTATTCTAGGAAGAAAGAAGTGTAGTAGTACAAAATCGTTGTGTAAGAAAAAACTCTGGAAAGGATTTATTGGCGAATATTCAGATGTGCTAGTGTTATAAATGGTGTTACAGTCCAATAAGCTAATGACATCTGCAGGGACAGCTATGGAAAAGTTTTTTAGAAATAGGGGAAGAGATTCTCTACATATTTGATACAGAAATTTAAAATTTCTTACAATTATTCATCCCTCTAGTTTCTTGCTAAATTACTGCGAGATTCTTTAAAAACCCAGTGGATTTTGTAAGGGATTTCTTTTCTGATGTCACATTTTAAATTCAGGATTCATTTTGCCACAGCAGATTCTCAGTTTTGAACAGTTTCTCAGCTTGGTTCTCTAATTCAATCCTTCACATAGATTCACTGACTGCTATACTTTTCTGCTTCACAGGGATTACTACAAGTTGGTTTTCTTTTGATCAAAGGCAGTTGGACATTTTTCTGTGCTATTCTGGGGGAAGCAAGTCCTTGGGCTGAATCTCCACAAATAGGATTTCCCATAAAAGAAAATGCTGGCCATTTTTCTCTTAGGCTTCCATTTTTGTATTCTTTAAAAATGTAATTTAATGTTTGTGTGTTATCATACAAAATCTGCCATGTGTAGTATCTTCTTTCCACAAAACCCCTGTGGAGGCAATAATAAGGTACAAAGTTGCAATTGCTTGTATTATGTGGGATCGATTAGACTAGCTAGGAACACATATCTGCATTTAAAGCAGCTCATCCTCATTTTCAGCGCCCTTGATAATAAAATTTCTATCTTTAAGATTTTTTTATCAATTGATTTTAGTATACTCAATCATTGAGGGTATTATGTTCAAAAGTGTACTAACAAGATGAGTCTCAAAATAATAAAATCCCTGTAGCAGAGGGTATGGTGAATACTTCTGAAGTTCATGCCAAGGGGCAGCCCAGCTGGTATCACAAGTCAGGACAATGAACATAGAGCCTCAAACTTCTTCATCCATGCAGGAAACAAGTTACTGTTGCATTCTGCCTCTGTAATGGTATCTCCTCTGTTCCTCCTAATACTCCTTCCCTCTGCTAAGATTTTAGTGGATTTGTTTATATTTCAGTAAGATTATTGCTTAGAGAAACTGAAAGCTGTAGGGATGCCCTGTGCAGTGGAACAGTTCAGAAAAGCATAATTCAGTTTTGGTCAGGAAAAGAATAAACTCTTCGTGGAAGAGAGCAAATACATCTTTTGGTTTTCACTGCTCTGAGTAATGTGCAAGGTAATTGCAAAATGTTTGTAAGTGACAGAACAAACAAAAATAAGAATATTTAAAGTACTGATTTTTTTTTGAGATACTCACTTGAAAAAAACAGATGTAAGATCTGATGCAAGATAATTAACACATCAATGTATAGCACATACATTTTTGCCTGCGTGTCCTTAAAGGACTAAGATTATTCTGTTGATACATTTTCATAATAACTAGAGATACACATGGAGTAGATAATGAATGAAGTGTCGGTGGATCAGTAAATAATAATAGTATTAACAGCAATAATAATTAAAATGTATACACACAAATACACAATGCACACATCTTATATAGTACTCAATCTAGGCTTCCACCTTTTTTTTCTTTCTTATGTCTCAAGGTTGTTTGTTTTTTGTTGGGTGGTTGTTTTTTTTTATATGCTAAGGCATAAGCAAACTATCAAATAAGTCTGGTAGCAAATACTTTTTCTCTGCTTTTTACACTTTCTGAACATGTGCAGCAAGTATACCTTGTGAGAGAGCATGGGAGTTCTGAGGGAAATTTCAGTCATGCATATAAAAGGAGTGTAACACGAGTCAGTTAAAAATGTGATATTACAGACTAGAAAAAATTTCAGCCAGAACTGGCCCAGGTTTCAGATGAAGCACTAGACTAATCTTGTTTATTTATGCCTTTTAAAAGCTGAAAAAGAAGTCATATGAGTTATTTGGTGCACAAGGCTGCAAACAGAGTGCCTGCTTTGCGTTTATATTTCACATTGAGCCATAACCACAGAACATTAAAACAAACTGTAACTTCTGTCCATAACTGTGGTATTTTTGTTCAAAAAGTTTGCTGAGGAGTCAACAGTCTGATTAGTATGTTTTATTTGTGTTGTGTTTTTTATTCTAGGCACTACTTTTATGGACATTCTTAGTTGTTATAGCCATCCATTTGGTGTGTTTTCATAAGAAATACAATGAATCTGCAGGTTTAACTTGGGGTTTTGTTTTTCTTTATAGACAACTTTGCCATATTTTTTGCATTTTTAAAGTCAAAGTTAGAATCAGGGTCAGTTAATAGTGAAGACAGGTATAGGGCTGATTAAGGATGGCATATATTCCTCCAAATATATCTGGAGATGTGTGGATACTTCCTTGATCACATTGCCACTTGAGTGAGTGATGTTTTGCTGTTAAATTTGGGGTGCCAAATATGGCCAGATACATTTGCTTTTTAAAATTCTTTTGAGATTTTTTTAGTATAATTCTACATAGACAGAAAAGTTGTTATTACTCTTATATGCTGCTTAGCATTAGACCCAAGTCAATATCTTCTCAAGACAAGTCCATTGCCTCAGAATATCTCTCAAGGAGAGACTTTAATTTCATTTAGGTATGAGGTGTTGTTGTTTTGTTTTTAATAACTTTGAGAAGTTATTAACAGTAATAAATTTAAAGTTAATACCTATCCAAATCAAGATATCAAAACAGCACCAGTGAAGCAAATGATCTGCATTATGGAATTACTTTTGAAGTTTCATGTACACAAGTCTGAAACAATATTTTATTCTTTGGAACTTGATAAATGGTCAGATATTAGTAAATGAAACATTCCACCTTATTGACAAAATAGTGGAAATAAATATTTTATCTGAACGATATCTTTTCTTTATGCTTACATTTGTAGCATAAATGACTTATCTGTTCCATTTTGTGACAAACAGATGAATTAATCCGGCACAAATATTCAACAGGTTTTACAGAGCACACCCTAGAAAATAATAACAGAATTGTCTAAAGTATTACAATTACAAAGGAAAGCTTCAGGTCAGACCATGTATTTTATAGAAAGAAAGTCTTTTTAATTAGTTCCATAGTACAGAAAATATGCCATGAGAGTATCTGATTTTTTTTTTTACAAGTTTGAACAGATACAGTTTCATAGGGTAGGTGGTAAAGTGTTTGATTTACAAGACTAGCATAGAATACTGTTTAAACAAGAAATTTTACAGGTATTAGATACTTATCTCCCACATATAACTGAATCCAGAGGTATTGGTCCAACAGAAAATTACAACAATCTTTTTATTGACTTAACAAATGGGGATGTTTGAGTGGTTCATATAAGATCACCCTGGAAAAGCAGAGTTTTCATAATATAGCATGCAACCTGGAACCATCTAATGGAAGATGAAAATATATTCTAGAGTCAGGTGAAAGTATTTCTTAAAAAGAATTAAAGATTAAGAAATTTATTAGGCTATAATTAAGAAAAAACTACATGAACATGCAGAGTTCCAAGGGATGTTGAGTTATGGGATGTGTTTTTCTAGAGATTTCTATAGAACAAGCTGCAAGTCTGCCCAAAGAATGAACAAACTCTGGGAAGATTCCTTGATGATTTTGCTTTTACAAGACATTGTAGATGATTTTAGAAGTTGATGCAAGTAATAATTTGGCTGTCTATTGTAGTTTTTTTTCCTACACAACATCGGTTCTTCTCTTGCCCAAGCTAAGATGGAGCCTCCTGGTTTTCTTCCATGAGTATTTCTTATGTAAGAGACTGAAGACATGCACGTTAGGCATGTTTTATATGGAGGTATACAGCAAGGTATGTACAACCATGTTTTCAGTGACAGTAGTTTTTTTCCTCCATGTCTGTACTGAAAGAGGTCTTCCTATTATAGTATGTTCACATATAGAGGGCCAGTTCATAACCATACCATAGTGTTATTAATTATTTATGGAACACATTAATCATATGTGGAAGACATAATTATAAGAGACAATCAAATACTGAAGGACAGTTCCTCTCTGAACTTCACAGTTGGCATCCTGTGTGCAGTTATCTGGGCTTTGTTTCTGAGGAGTGACTGAAGTCTTAGCACTGTTGTCTGGTTTTGCTCTGGGTACAATCTTGTGGTCCGCTTTGTTTTAAAGGCAGCTGATGGATCCCACAGTGTCAGTGCTGATGTGAGTCTCCTTCCCCTGTCCGTAAGGACACCATCCATCAGTGCCATCCTGCTTCATGTTTGTGAGGGAGCTGTGTGAAGTGTTTACACCTCATAGTTTGCCAGTAAATAACAATGAGCATCAGTTTGTATCTCATGAGTTTGAAACTTTCATGAAGATGAATGTAGTGTGTCACATCAAATAAGCTCAGTGCCCTCCACTTATATATTGGGAACCTGTCAGAGCTCCCCCTTCGTGAAGTTCACTGCTGTTTCAGTAGAAGCATTCACTGTTAACAGAACAAGCCAGTTACAATTTACTGCACGCTAGTGTGCTTTTCCTGGGCATTTGTAATATTTAATCAAGTGGATTATTAGTTGTGATGTATTCTTTTATATTCCTGTGTCTGCAAACCTCACATTGGTTACTTCTTAAAGAAATCTGAAGACTGTATTGAGCTCGTTTTCTTCTGCATATATGATTTCACAAATTTTTCTGTCAATGTCACATGGGAATATTTTTTGTCAATTTTGTGTTAGTTTGCTGTACTGGAAGTGAAGATCAAGAAATTTAAACTGTGGGAGCTGGTGGGAAACTCTGAAACCTTTAGACACTTTGAAACCTTTACTATTTTTGTTTTTTAAAACATTTCCTTTTGATGTTGCTTCGGTTGACTTCTGTCGTCATACAGAGCACCACCTTAGGATGTAGGATGTAGTGTGTGAACAGGAATAATAGTAAAAAATAAGCACTGTTTTTGATTGATTTGTTTTTTTCTGCATAAATGTATATATATAAAACCTAGGACTATACATGCTGTTTCTATTCCCATTATTTCTTAAAGATTTACAAGACTATTTTTCTTGAAGTACTTATTTTTAAAGCAGAAGACTAGGGAAGCCAGCTGTAAGTGCTACACTGAAAACTGAAAATAAATTGGCTGCTAGTAGAAACTGAACAAAAGTGTTTTCCTCACATATTATGGAAAGCTCACTAGCAACTTCCTTTCATTCAAAGTCTATCGCCCTTTTCATGACAATTCTGTGAATATTTTAAGCACAGATTATATCTGCATATTTTCTATTTCCTTATGCTCTATATCTCTTCTTCCTCAGCTAAAATCTTGCCCTTCTGGTTTTGCTAACCCTTGTTTTCTCTCACACTTGAAATTATATTATGATTTCTATGTGTCAAGGTCCATTCCTTTTTATGGTAGTCTGATGTGCCTAGTAGAATTTCATGTACTGTAAAGCTAATGGTTAAAGAATTAAAAAAAAATAATTTTGTTATATGCAATCTATTCTTGTTTTAAATGACACTAAAAGTGAGCTCTTTAGGCCAGTTAAGAAAGCTGAAAGAAAGTAGGAATAAAATTAAATATTTTTAATATAAATAATAGCAAAAAGGGTTTGAATTTTTATAGTGATACCTTACCATGACCAAATGAAGTCTATAGCAGAGAGGGAAACAGACCTTAACTTCCCTACATTTCAACTCTGGTACAGACAACAAGGAACAAACTTTAATGTCTTGTACCTCATTAACTGCTTTTATGTTTTGTACAAGAGAGCAGACAGCAGTCTGAGTAGTTTCACTTTTTGAATCCCATGATATTGTGTTTAAGACACTTCTCCATATAACTTTTATTGTTGTTTTACTGACAGAACTTTATATTACATTTTTCATGGCAAGGCAAGGCAAGGCAAGGCAAAGGCAAGGCAAAGGCAAGGCAAAGGCAAAGGCAAAGGCAAAGGCAAAGGAAAGGAAAGGCAAGGCAAAGAAAAGGGAAGGCAAGGCAAGGCAAGGCAAGGAAAGGAAAGGAAAGGAAAGGAAAGGAAAGGAAAGGAAAGGAAAGGAAAGGAAAGGAAAGGAAAGGAAAGGAAAGGAAAGGAAAGGAANAGCTAAAATCTTGCCCTTCTGGTTTTGCTAACCCTTGTTTTCTCTCACACTTGAAATTATATTATGATTTCTATGTGTCAAGGTCCATTCCTTTTTATGGTAGTCTGATGTGCCTAGTAGAATTTCATGTACTGTAAAGCTAATGGTTAAAGAATTAAAAAAAAATAATTTTGTTATATGCAATTCCATGGATGGCTCTGATGTTGCTATTCTTGTTTTAAATGACACTAAAAGTGAGCTCTTTAGGCCAGTTAAGAAAGCTGAAAGAAAGTAGGAATAAAATTAAATATTTTTAATATAAATAATAGCAAAAAGGGTTTGAATTTTTATAGTGATACCTTACCATGACCAAATGAAGTCTATAGCAGAGAGGGAAACAGACCTTAACTTCCCTACATTTCAACTCTGGTACAGACAACAAGGAACAAACTTTAATGTCTTGTACCTCATTAACTGCTTTTATGTTTTGTACAAGAGAGCAGACAGCAGTCTGAGTAGTTTCACTTTTTGAATCCCATGATATTGTGTTTAAGACACTTCTCCATATAACTTTTATTGTTGTTTTACTGACAGAACTTTATATTACATTTTTCATGGGAAGGGAAGGGAAGGGAAGGGAAGGGAAGGGAAGGGAAGGGAGGAAAAGAAAAATTCCTGGCATTCAAAACCATGTTAGTGTTCATAGGCTTATCAGCAGTATCAAGATTTCTTGGTTCAACTTTTGGCTTTGTGTGGAAATGTGGTTTGGTAACTGTGGAGAGCACAGCCAAACACATAGATTTGAAATTCATCATGGCTGTGCCGGCAACTTGGATCTGCTCTGTTAGAAACCCGTGGTTTCGTTCTTGCTGCACTGCAAATGACAGGTCCTGAGTTAATCCATCTGTAAAGTATGGCAAATGATACTTGTCTTTTTCTTAATGAGGCCTTGCTGCATAATAAGGGTTATGTAGTGCACAGAATTATAAACGTCAAATGAGGAGCTGCAAGTAGAACTTGTGGCTCACTGCCCATCATATTTTTGCTAGGTCAAAGGGTGTTTTGCAGATGTAATTTGCTTGTATACTCTGGAGCTGTATATGAATTTTTGTAAGGCTGAGAGTATAGAGGGTAAAATTAGCATATTGGGAGTTCCATGAGATCTAGGCATGCCTAATGCTGTTAGTATCTAAGTGTGTTTGGAGCAAAAAACTCAGAGGAGTTGGTTTGTCTGGAACTGTGAGATTCAACTATTCTTAGTGCAGATTTAGTTCTATTGTGGGAATGACTGAGGAACTCCTGCTGAAAAACTAAGGAGGACAGAAAAGAGGTAACCTAGGCAGAAAGAGAAATTGTGGCTGATTATAGATGAAAATACTAATGTTTGGAAAAATACAAGAACTTTATAATTCAAGTTGATGGACATCTACTGAAATCGCTCACCTGAGATTTCTTATGGGTTTTCTTTGTAGACAAAAGGTTGAAATATTTTTTGTGTAAGTAATGGTGGAATATATTGTAGTAAGGCCTGTTTTGCATCAGAGATTGTTGAGGAGTAATTGAGCTGGACAAATATAACTTATAAAGATACTTGTGAGTGGTACAAGGCCCTCTAAGCAGATCCTTAGCTGATGTTAATTGCCAGAATTTTGCTGAAACTGATGTAGATACAATGCATGTATCAGCTAAGGAATTAGTCCCATGAGAGAAGATTCAGGCTGATCTCTGGTAACTGGGTGGAAAGGAAGTGGGGGCATCTTCTACTTATGGCTCTCTTACATTACCTGTTCTTGGTTTCCTGACATTATTGATGATCTGAAGATACCTGACTGAAGCTGGGTCACATAGATCCTCATCTATGGAGGATGAGACTCATTTGTACCTGCTCACATTTGTCTTCATGACTTATAACTAGCAGCCTAGCCATTTCGGAAGTAGTAGAGCTAAGGGGCATTTAATAGTGAGCATTCAATGTAATTTAATATTTGCAAGTATGTGGCACATATTTTATTTTCACTGAAGTTATCAGTAAAGCCCCATATTCCATAAGATACTAATACAGTATGGCAGATGTAAGTATATCATAGAGGGAGAAAGAGAGCTAGAGTAGTCATATGTAAGCTATTAGTTTAATTATATTTTTAAGTGGTTCCTTAAATTGGTTACTTGAACTGTGTTTCCAGTGTGTGTAGAAGAAACAGTAGAAAATAATTTATCTGAAGGCTTCAACCTTTTATTTAAGTCAACAGCACATAAAGCATTTTAAGTTTGCTTTTTATTGTTGAAGTCCCATAATCTATGAGGCACACTTGGTCATAAAGTAGCTTGTTATTAAAATATAATATCATGTTCATCTGTGATTATTATTTTAATTCAGTGCTCAGTTGACTTACACAAAGCTGCCTGAACTCTTTCCGTAACCACTCTCCATTCGCCTACATTACATTTAATTTATACGAAGATGATAAAAAATTTGATTTATTTTACAACAGATCAGTAATTGTGCTCTACAAATAAGTCCGTAATGATAATCAACAGCATTTTCAACATAATTTAATTTGTCTTCTCCCGAGAGGTAGTTAAATGCAGTAATAATAACACTACTGTTATGGACTCTGCTGCAGTTAATCATGGCCTGAATATGCAGACAGCCCCAATATTGTATTGACAGAAATTAAATTAACCATCAGCTTGGGCAATCAGTGGCTGTACAGCTATTAAAAGTAATAAAGGCAACAAACCCCAACCATAGCCAATTACATTTTGACATATAAATGAAAAAAGACAGATGCTTTTGATTTGAAATTTTTATTTCATCGGAAGTAAAGAAGACATATCTTTTCATATACATTATTTCCCATGCCTTAATTAACCAATAATACACACCACAGCCTAAGAATCATACTGGCATAATGTAATATCACAGGTATATTTTGAGTGCATCCTAATCCAAACATTTCATTATCTCCATATTCAGTGGCTTGGTATAGTGTGTTGTTGCAAATAGTATATATCAAAATGCATAGAGAAGACAAGGTGCAGCCAACATTCAAAAGTAATTTAAAGAGATTGGAAAATAGTATCTCTTTGGTTTGAGTGTGGCAGGCTTTTCTTTAAATCCTGCCAATATGAGAGGCAAAACTCAAATTTTCTAAAAATGTTAAGGACTTGGGATGTGTTTTGGAGAGGAGAAAGGAAGAAAGAGTTACCACTTTTACTATGTAGGTGGTTAGTAGTTCATAAATTTTTTCTTGTGAAAAATGAAACACCTGTCTCTTGGTAAAAGTTTTACAGAATTACAGTATCGTAGGATCATTGTGGTTGGAAAAGCCCTTTAAGATCATCACTTCCAATAACTAACCTCATACTGCCAAGTACATCGCTAAACCACATCGCTAAACACCACATCTGCATGTCTTTTAAATACCTCTAGGGGTGGTGACTCAGCCACTTCACTGGGCAGCCTGTTCTAGAGCCTCACAACCCTTTTGCTGAAGACATTTTCTGTAATATTTTTCCTAAAATTTTTCCTCCTCTAACACAACTTTAGGCCATTTCGTCTTCTCCTATCACTTGTTACTTGAGAGAAGAGACAAACCCTCACCTCACTGTAACTTCCTTTCGTGTAGTTGTAGAGAGAAATAACGTGTCCCCTCAGCCTCAGTTTCTCCAGTCTAAACAACCCCAGTTCCCTCAGCCACTCCTCATAAGACTTGTTCTCTAGACCCTTCCCCAGCTTCATTGTTGTTCTCTGTATGAGCTCCAGCTCCTCAATGCCCTTCTTGTGGCCCACTCACAGTAATGGCCAATCACTTCCCTAGTCCTCCTGGTCACACTATTTCTGATAAAAGCCAGGATGCTCTTGGCCTTCTTGGCCACATGGGCCCACTGCTGCCCACTGCAGCATATTGATCTGGCTATTGACCAACATCCCCTGGTCCTTTTCCACTGGGAAGCTTTCCACTCACTCTTCCCAAAACCAGTAGCATCACACGGGGTTATCGTGACCCATGTGCAAGACCCAACACTTAGCCTTGCTGAATTATGTTTTCATTATCGTATCTATTTTGTTTAGGAAAAAATACTCTTCTAATCTGAATATACAAATTTGCTTGATTTACCTCGTAGTAGTTTCTGTAGGGTTACTGATTGAAAAATATGCATTTCAGTTTACTGTGGTTTATATCTTATGGTGAAAACAATATCTCAGAATGCAAGTGAAATAAAATAACATTATATGTCATTATTTTTTATCAAATTCAAACCCATCACGTATAAGGTTATTTTGAGAATTGTAGACTTATCTTTCACTTTAGACAATGTTTCATGGTCTTACATGGCAGTTATGTGGTGTGCCAGTAACTTTCTCAAGTTTGAAAAACTTGACTTTTGTATAGTCATGTTATGATGACCAAAGTCACTGTGTTGTAAAAGGGCTTTATAGATCAGAACTGAATTTGGTTGCTTAACCCAAATCCATAAGAAGCTTAGTCCAGATCCAATGAAAAACACAAATACCTGCTTAATTTGACACATACTACTACTGAATTCATATGATTTTTTTAAATTCTTGAGTACTTTGCTAGAAATGGGCCTTAGCTAGAAGTGAAAATAATTCTTCACCTCTAAATCTTTTTGCTCCTTATACTTATTAAATTCAATACAGTTCACGTACATAGAAAAGGATAATAATCCTGCAGGAACTACAAGATAAAATTCTGTGGCTTGTGTTATACAGGTCAAGCTAGGAGCTCTAGGGTTTTAGAAAATCTCTTCTGGCCATAAAGCCCATGAACTGAAGTTCTTAAGAAGAAGTTTGCCCAAGGCAAAGACAGATTTTAAGCAGCCCTGACTATACAAATGTAGAGACATGAAGATGTTTTCATTTTTAAAAAATCAAATTGCCTGTGAGCAGCAGAACATGCAAGGCCAGGTTTCCTAGGGTGCTTGTTGGGTTTTACGAGACCCACTGAAGCCCCAGGAACCCCTGCAAACTTCAGACAACCTGTATATCAATCTCACCAGTACATGCAGGCTGGCTGGCTGGCTGCTGCCAGGGGGGATATGTGACGGGCAAATTCTCCCTGCTGTTGCGAGATGGTAATTGATAAGGGACTTTCCTTCTTCAGTCACTGATTTTCACAAAACATCCAGGAATTTAATTATCTTTAAAAGTTTTACTCTTTCAAATGCAGCTGCAGTCGGCCAGCAGTTTGAAAAGGTGCGAAGACAAACTGACAGTCATATGAGAAGGATTCCTCTTATTCCACAAGAAAGCAGGCCAAAATTTGGTTCTCTCCAGCTGTTTCGAAGTCAGTCATTCTGTAGTGTATGTGACAAATCATGATGTTATAAAGGCTTTATTGGAGCTCATCTGGAATCGTCTTTGTAGACAGCGTATTCTTGCCTCACCCGTTAGCAGTCTGTCTGGGACAAATTTCTTCGAAGACAAAATTTTGGAGTACCTTTTTGATGTACATTCAGTATAACATCTGCCCTTACATCTAAGTATAAATATAATAATATGCCATCACATGTTAATGTTTAGGTGTAGGGCTGTGTGTAGGTAGGTCATGTCATGCCAAATTCAGACCTCCTTAAGTTGTACAGGATTGAAAAATTCCTTCTCTAGTTATGTTTCAGGGCTTTAATTTCCTTAGACTTTGTAAATACCTTTTTATTATTATTATTTATTTCCTGAAGAACAATGGTTTTGTAAATATGTAGTACATGAGGTCCAGTATCTGTTATGACACTTCTTGTGAGGAAAGGCAGATATATCACTCAAGGCTATTTCAGTGATGAGTTATCTCTCCCCTCTGTAGTCATGAAGATGCATGTCATAACAGAGATCAACTATCATTGTAATGTAATTTTTCTCTATACAGCTTGTGTGTAAATGGTGTTGATTGCTGACAGAAACTCAGAGGGTGGGAGATAAGATTCCTGGTACTCACAGGGCAGGAAATACTACTTAGGTAGTGAATATTATATTTGATGCATATTTGCTTCCCCTCTATCCTGCAACTTTCTTCCATGTTGTCTGCAAATTTCCATAAAGCAATCCATTGCATTAAAATGCAATCTGGAAATTCTCTTCCCTCAGATACTTATATGTGTTCAGTTGTATTTTTTCAGAAGAGTTGTATACACAACACAGAAATAAACAACAGGCTGCAGCGGTATTAATTGTAAATTGATTCAACATGATAGGAGTCCTATTATAACAGCCTATGGGAAAATAAAATGAAACAGTCTTAAATGTGCATACTTGATGGATAGGCTACTTTTTGCCAACTTCAGAATTAAACATTAGAGTATTTCAGCCCTTGCTGTCCCGAAGTCTACAGATGTGGAGCAACTTGCCAGGCAATTACACAAGGCAAATCTAGAAAATCTGTGTTTGTAACCAGCCAGATAATCAAATCAATTGTTATTTCTTTTTCGGTCTCTTAAAATACAGTGATCTGGCCACCAGAGATATTTTAATTAATACAAACAGCGACCCAATAAAGTAAGCCAAAAGCAAACCTAAACGACACCTAAACCAAAAAGTCTTCCAGTATTGCCAGTTATTGCTTTCTGTAAAAAATTCCTCTCAAATTTCTTCATTCCTGTTTCAAAATGGTCTCATCAGGGTAAAAGATAATCTGCTAATTTTGAGGAACCTCTAGAGAGGGTGAGTGAAAGCAAAATATGAGACCAAACAGTCTTGCAACTAGGAAATTGGAAACTATCCTTTGGCTTCACAGGTGGACTAGTAAAAAAAATTAGGCTCCATCTTACCATTTTGCTCTCAGTGATATCAGGGGCGGTGATCCCTACATATATATGTCACCTTTTTCACCTGTTTAGGAAAGTTTTGATGATTTTTTCCATGTGGCACATCAGTCATAATTTTATGATTCTGTTTAAAAAATAAATTCTTTCATGTGTTACTACCATCCTTTCTGAAACTGAGGAGTTTTGACTACATATTTGGATTGTCTGTGCTTTCAAACTTTGACATCTTACCACAATTCAGTAACACCTCAGCAGGGTAGATTCTAGGAGGAAATCTTCGTGCATAACTTGGAAAATTATAGATTGGAAGAAGGAATTGCTTTTGAATATGTAGTTTGTTCACGTTGCCATTTCTGTCTAACTTTTTATTTTTATCTAATATTAATGAAAACATGCCCAGATTGGTACATAAGAAAACTCAAAGGCTCTGGAGAAAAACTGGTACTGGTATTTCACACTGCACTATCTCCAAGAGATAGGACATAATACTACACATGTGGATCTGTCGTATTGGAGTTGATCAGTCAGTAAACTGGGGATTAATTAACTGTCCACTTTCAGTAAACACAGAAATTTATTATACTTTCCTTGGGAGTACCTGAAGGCAGATGCCACAACCGCCGTTCTGCTACCTAGACTGCATGATTGAGATACCCAGCTGTTTGCATTATTACCAGTCTCTATATGAACACAGCTACCCACTTGCTCACAGGACATGCCATGGGAATGGGAAGTGACATTTGGCTGGATCTAGAGCTGCAGGCTTGCTGTTCAAATGTATCCCTATAACTTAATTGGTGGGAAGAAATAGTTTGCTTATAAGCAGCAGTTGAACACTAAACATCACGCTTGTTATGCTGGCAATGTCTAGAAACCAGAGTGGCAACAGATCAAAACATAAAACCATAACTTAAAGAACAAAATGATATTTTGATAGCACTTGTTTGAGAATGCAATCACATACCAGCTTGATTTTAAGTGTGTTGTTATTCTAAAACTATAACAGCTGAAAGAGCCCTTGTCTGGATAAACTTTTTGTATTAGCTGTCAGTTCCTCCACTTTTGTTCATTCCTGAAAAGTGCTGAAGGACATATTTCCTTAATACTCCATCATGGCCAAGTAGTTGCTAGACTGAAATATCTGATACTCGAGTCTAATTCTTCTCCTGTTTAAATTTTGCCGTAATTGCAAAATTGTATGAATCAACTCAAATGGTACAAACAGCAGACTTGCAATTCGAGCCTTCTCCCAAATAGAAATATTAAAGGTAGCATGGTCACTATAAGCTTTTAGGTTTTCTGAGTATGAGACTTCACTAGGGAAAAGAAGCAGAAAATACCACCTCTAATTTCTTCATCATCCTTCTGGAAACCTTTTATTTTAAAAACAACTCATGGACATGCTGTAAACTGCTGCTACATTATTTCTCTCTTTCACCCTGACTTTGCCATCTATTCCATTGCAGTATTTCCTTTCTGTCCATGCCATCATCTTAAGCTTCACAGGGGAAGGGGGACAAGAGACAGAAAAAGGAAAAAAAAAAAAAAAAAAAAAAAAAAGACAACAACCACCCCCCCCACTACCCTGGCAACAGAAATACCTTTAAGTGTAACATAATTATCATCTCTCTGCCCTTTCTCCCCCCGCTGCGACTATTCAGCAAACCCTACAACATACACTTAAATCTTCAACTTCTCAGAGACACTACACGCAGATGGGAAAGATTTGATTAAAATTACAGTGCTTTAGGTTCAACTTCACCTATTAAGAAAAAAAAAGAATCTGTTGCTGGACTTTTTTCCCTGAGAAATAACTAGGCCACAGTAATTACAGACAGGGCCCTGCTGTGCACCATGAATAGGATTCCTGGGGTGGTATTTTCCTGTTACCTGTCTATCTAGGGCTGTTGACATCAACATGAATGATAACTATGCCAGGTCCCCCTTTTTTTTTTTATCATTATTATTTCTTCTTTTTATACCTTAGAAAAAGAAGGGGAGGAGAAAGAAAATAAGTCATAAGTGTTGTGATTTACATTTTTTGTGTCAAAGATGCTTTTATGTATTTTTCTATACATCTGTGTGATTATTCTCTCAAAAGTTGTTTTTTCTTGAAGTTGAATTTGGCCTTGAAGCAAGGAACAGACCAACACAAGGTGAGTAATGGGCACAGAACATCAGGCACTGTGGTAAATGTTAACACTTTTCCCCGTATCTAAATCAGTAGGAGCTTTCATTTTTGAGCATTGACCCACTTTAAAACAATTGCCTTGTACAATTAGATGTTCTCCACCAAATTAATTTTGTTTGCATTTCAAGTCATGCTAAATATCAAATAAAAGCTATATTTTATTAGCCTTTCAGCTGACACAAGTTCTGAACTACTCAGCAAAACTTTTCCTATGCATTACATTCCACTGGTGAAGTGGAGACTGGAACTATAGCTGATGGCACAACCCAGGAATTGAACAGAATCGGTGAATTGGAAGTGATATCTAAACAAGAAAGTTAAGGAAACAGCATTAAACATATTAAAAGAATGTTAGGATGGGGCTAAAGGAAAGTAATGGACGGTTAGATTGAGCTCTGACCATAACTGGGTTTTGTGGAGGAGACATATGAAATTTAGCAGAGGTACTGTCTAGAAGTATTGCAAAAATGGGAAAAGCTTAAAGATGAAAGAGAGAATAACAGCAGAAGTTGGGATGGAATACATGTAATGTTTGTTGGAAGAAGCAGACAAAAGACAGAAAGGACAAAGTCCTTCTCTCTTGTTAATCTGTACTTGTGAAATAAGTATAAAGCACCATGTCCAAACTCTCCAGCAGAGTCTTGCAAAGCTCAGACAAAGCTCAGACTGAACTAATAATGGAAAGTTGAGGCACCTCATAAATCATGAGAGATGGGAGTCTGGATATGTTGCTTAGATGAATGGGATGCAGAAAGAATCTTGGTAAGACTTAGAGTTTCACTGTGAGGGCATAGGCAGGGGGACCTGAGCTGAAGAGGGTTCTGTCTTTATGGGCCTGAGGGGCAGACAGGCTGTGGATATTGTCTGCGGTGACTGGGCAGAATGGGAGGAGTTCTTTATTGCCCATCTTAGGCTAGAGTGGACTAATTTACGTCTGCAAAGATGTGTGAAAGAAGCTTAGATTTTACTTTGAACACCCATAGGCTGGTAAGAGAAACAGGAATTCATAAGATACCTGAGATCTTAGAGTTCAGCCATGAAGGGATGTTGTTGGCTGGCTGCAAAAAATTACACTGCTATTAATTCAGAGACTCTATTGCTTCCTTTCTGTTCGCTATGGGCATGTAAAAGATGAGTGTGCTATTCGAACAACCTTAAATAAAGAAAAGTTAATGGGTTTGCTCTGGGGGTTTGTATATCAGGAGTTAGAGAATGAAATTTCGTGGTATTTTTAGAGGTGAAAAAGCTCTAATGATTTCCAGAAACACCACTTCAAGAGAGGAATGAAGAACAGGAAGAAATATTTGGGTGAGACTTAGTTCCCTATGTAACTCTTATGTGAAATGGACATTAATGATTACGACCTTTCCTCTCTAATTATTGACAGGGAGAGGGCTGAGAGATCAGTCTTGTGGATGAGAGCTAACCTCCAGGCATGTTGAGGTGCCCTTGCTTTGTCAATTGGAGCAATAGCAAACTCATCTGCACAGTCCTGTGTTGTACTTATGAGTCACATCCACCATAATTTTTTCATTCCCTTTGTATTTTGATGGGGAAAATCAAATACTGATTTTATTTTCTATATATTGTCCCGAGCTTCCATTCTTCTGTAGTATCTTTGTGCCATTTTTTTGTCTCTTATGAGATTGTTCAGCTCTCTTCTTTGCTTCCTCCCTTGCCACAATAGCTATTCCTATTGACATGTTTGGCAATTGATCCGTGTATCAGTCTCTAAAGTCCTATGATGAACTTGAACACTCTAAAGGCAAGACAAAGCCCTTTTGTGTCTCTTTGTTAGTTGAGGGAGTGGCTTCTGCCCTTTGAGGCAATTGACATGTGCAAGGCAACACTTCTTCAGGGCAGAGCTGTCACTCTCTCTCTTCTCATCTCTCCCTGTCTATCACCCCTTCCTTAGTCCCACAGCAGTAATTCAATGCAGTGAAAGAGTTGCTCCTGAAGCTCTTACATATATTTCTTATTTATTTATTTATTTCACACCTTCTGGACAAATTGTGAAATATAACCTTGGAGTTTCCCAAGTACTCTCACGGTTCTAGTGATAATAGATTTGTGCATACTGTAGTGATGCTGAGCTGATCCAGTTTTATTTAGTTCACATTAATTGCACCCTTTTACTCAAAATAGTATACCTCTGATCTAAACCTATTAAACTAGTGATATATAGACAAAGAGATTAATATAGCTTAGAATAACATAACCTTTGTTCATAGAAATGTCTTAAGATAATGAGTTTTATTCAGTGGGCTGGATTTGTACAAATGTGTGTTTTGTATGGAGACAGCTAATTGTACACACTGAATCAGCAGGAAAATAACTGTGCAGGCAGAAGAGTTTCACCTACACAAATGGAGATATAAAGATCAAATAATCTCAGTTTGGATTTGATGCTTGAGATTACACAGGGAATTAAGGATAGGACCCACAAAATGAAGAAGTAAATTAACAGGTAAAGCAGAAGAAAATATCTTTGTATTTAAAAATACAGTTCCTCCTACATGTGTCATGCTGACTATAGAGAAAAAGCAAAACTTTGATTTCTCGAGTTATACCAAAGGTGGACATTCTCTTTTTTATTTGTAAGTTTTTAAGTTTGCATTATAGCCTTACCATGAACAAAGTTCTGAACTATCTGTATCTATAAGATAGTATTTTTACTTCAGGGAACAGATAAACCAGATGAACTTATTTATTATATTTGTAATGTACTTGTTGTGATGCCTGAAAACAATAGATATTATATCAGCTAAAAATTTGGAATTAATTAGAATTTAAGAGAATTTCTGAGTTCATTAGACTGAAATTCCCTAAATAATGGATCTACATTAAAATTTGGCTCTAAGAGCCAAGGTTTTCTGAATAAGACCTGGTTTTAATGGAGCTTCATACATCTTTAGGTCATTGTTATTGGATTGATGTTGAATATCTCAGAAATTAATTTTAATGTTAAACACGGCAGCCCCTAGGACCTAACGTTGTGGTTAAAAGACACAGAACTGAAAAGGCCACAGTGCCTCAGTGCCTGACTCCTGAAAAGTGAAATAACTGGAAGAAATTAGATGATTATGGGAAATTTCAGGAAATTAAACCTACTCCAGGCTTCAGGCAAAGGCAGAAAATTTCTGATATCCCCACTAGTTTGAGTTATTCGAGAGTTCTGTACCAGTCAGGCATCTGTAAATTAAATGCACCTTAGATATACATTGTCGAGTGTGCTTGTCTCCTGCTATAGCCAGTCTGTGCTGATTCAGAAGTCAGTTCTCTCCTGCTGCTGAGGACTTGTGGATTTAGAAGACATAAATCTTTCCTGACCAAGTGAAACCCTGAAGTATGGGTTTTGATATTACTCTTTGCCTGAAAGTAGAGTTTGCAATAGTTCAATAGAACTCTTTTATGGATCACGTAGATGTACAACTCAAAACAAAAGTCATCTACTGTATTCTCCTCTGCATCCCTGATGGTATTTAAGATGTGATGCAAGCTCTTTGCTCAGCAATGCTTGTTTCCGTTTGAAATCTCCAAGCAGGTGAGTAGGGATATTTGCCCCCGTAAAGGCACTAATGGATCTGAACATCCCTGCCCAGCTCCCCCAGGACACTCCCACCCTGCCCACAGCACAAGACCCAGTTTCATCTTCCAGCAGTGCCACAGCCTGGACAGTCTCCCACTCCCCACAGCCATGTCTTGTCCTGGCCATGGGTATCACTAGTTTATTGTAAGCCAACATCCCAACAGATATTCCCCTTGAAGATAGGTATTCACTGCTGGGGTCTGGGACTGCCAGTGCTGCCCCCACAGCTGCTTTGCTCCTGCATGGGATGGTGGGATGTGCCCCTCAATTCCAGGCTCCCTGACCTGAGGGATCAGTGTGTCCTTTCTGTGCTTCCCACACATGCCATTTCTGGTGCACTTGCTGTCTTCAAAGAGCCATGAAATAAAAAATATTTTTTCTGCTGGTCAGATCTCACTGAGGGCTTTGCTCTATCTGTCTCTTTGTGTTGCCTAAAGGGGATATTCCTTGTTTCAGGATTGCCATGTCTCACATGGGAGACATTCAGAAAACATTTTAATCTTTCCCACATTAATAGACCATGGTTGCAGTGGGTGAATTGTCTGCATGATCAAAGGCAGGATGGGAAGGGTGGCATTATAAGACTTGAAACTGGGTCATATCCCCTTGTTTCCTCCCCCTTCATTTAGTTCTCTCAGTTTCTTCTATCATCAGATGGAAACCAACAACTTGGAAGTCCAGACACCTTCTATTTGGCCATCTGGTACCACTGCATCCAGAAAAAAAAACTTGTCCTTTTCCCCGCCTTTTCTTATCATTATAGAAGAGATGTTCTGCTCTACTTTCCAGCACATCCATTACCAACATACTTTCTCTCCAACCTTTTAGCATCCACCTACTGTTTAACCGCTGACTTTAGAAAGAAATGCACAATCAAGAAGGTTGATTGTAAGCTATATTTTGTAGTTACTGATACAAAGTGAGGAGCATATGAGCACAGCTACATAGACACCAACAAATACCTTGTGTTGTGATGGTTGCATGCCTTGGAAAACCACTTCCTAAAGTAGTTTTGAGTATATTTCTGCTGAAAGGGCTTTTCTTTCCTCATATAAGTTGTCCCTATAAAAACAACTATGTGCAATGGAAGATCCAACAGTCCAGGCTGGGCCAGCTTGAGGGGGTATCTGTCAACTGAATCATATGAACTTAAAGGACAACTTAGTGAGGGGAGAAAAAAAATTAATCTCAAGTAGTCTTTGCATTTGTCCAGACTGTATAGTATATTATCTTATTTTGTTGTAATTCTGCTACTTAATGGGAGCTGTCTCATTATCATTGTAACTTTTAACTTCACTCTGGTGAATTCTTCATACAGTGCTGATCAGTTACTCTTACAAATAATTCTCTTGCCTATAATACAGGTACTTGTTTGAGGTGCTGTTCACCACTAGAACTGAGTGAAACACAGTCTGATCAATAGCAATCCTTTGTTTTATAAATGAAACTGTGGATTTTGTAGATCAGAGGTAAAATTTATTGAATCAGTACCGAGAGTAAAGAGTTCTGTGAATTTTCACATTTTGCAAATAAGGCATAACCTGGTGAATCTGAATTTGATTTGTGTCTATATAACGAGTTTAACTCAAGGGAACACTAAGTACTTTTGAACCTGGTGCTTCATGGCTTTCAGTACTAAGAACTTATGCAACTGAATTCAGTATAAAAATAGTGTGAAACAATTTTAGAAAAAAAAAAAGTAGAAGTTTTTGCACAACTTTATGCAAAATAACTTCTTATTATACCACAGTTCAGAGCAGTTTACTCTGCAATAGTGCTTTCAGGTAAGAACTTAAAATTGGAGGTCATGTTTTCTCCTCATGAATATTAAATATCCCAGGATTATTTTCATAATCATACGGATTTGTAGGATGCCCTTGAGCAGTGCTATCTTTCCACCAGTACAGGGCAATTCTTCACCCCAGCACAATCAAACAAGTATATATAAATTGAGACTATGCTTTGAAAACAGTAAAATTAGAGACATAAGATGAATGTTGAGGAATATATTTGAAAACTGTAAAATCCATTGCAAAATCACTTGCACAGCATAAATCTCTTCGATTCTGTGAATCCTCTCTTCTCATTGTCTGTTTTTGGAGGAGCTCTGTATGCTTGGACACATCCTTGCTCATGAGCAGGATATAGAACTAAATAGTACAACACCTGTCTTCTCCCCTCTCCCATTCCCAGGAAGCCTTTGGGGTTATATTGTAGTGAAAAATCCTACGGTTAAATACTGGCATTGTGCTTGAATGTTCACTTCCCTGCAGATTTCATTCTGGGGTTTCTTTCCATAGAAGCTGGACTAACTGGGTCTCCTCTTTCTTTCTCCACTTGTTCTATCCTGCAGGCATTGTGAAAAAAGAGGGATGTGACCCTAGTGCCTATCTTGTACTTTAAACATATGTCTTCTGTAGTCATTCTTGCTCTTCTTATTGTCCCAGTGCACTTTAAGAAGAGAGAACTTAGTCAAAAGATTTTGGTTTGGACACAGGCTGTAGAGCCATGGTCTCAGGAATTCTGAGCATACTGGATACTGTTAAATATAAGTCAATTACTCTTCTGTCTCAGAGTAAAGCTATTTCTTTACCTTTCTTAGCAAAGAAGATAGTAGGACAAAATGCAGAATTGTTTTCAGTGTGAAAGAAAAAGTAATTTTTGTAGAATGATTGATTTGTAAATTCTGTAGAGACCTATATACTGTTTGGGACTGGAGTCGACAGGCTCCAGGCTCCATCTAAGATATATTCACTGTCTCAAGAATACTTTTAAATATATCTTAGATTTATTTATGACTGTATCTTAGATGATATCTTCTTCAGATCTCTACATCTCATGAAATTTTGCAAAACTGACCTAAAAGCATCTTCTGTGATGTATGCAGATATTTTTCTCATCCCTTCTCTTTCAACTGAACCTAGTAGCTGCAACATATTAGCATGTATTTTGTTTGTATACAGTCAGGCACCTATGAACATGTATATACACAGAGAGTATTTGGTAGCTTTGCGACCTTGAGATAGAAGCCATTCATCAATGACTAACCTAAGAATACACATCCTGGTATGTTTTATTCATAACCCTATATATGTGTGTAAATATACACATATATGCATGTAAATATTCATTTTGTACATATTGCACATTATAATGACTGCAACTTATAATTTCAAAAATGAAAACCGGTGGGAAAAATTCTTATAGGAGAGTACTGTTTTCTCCTTTGATATCTTTCCAAATTGATGTTTCCATCTCATTGTTTTTGTGTTTGTTTTTAACTTTATTTAAAAGATTTTAAAAAGGGATATTATTTAACAAAGAAGAAAACTTTACCACTTTCTCATGTAAAGCTAATGTGACAATAAAACTGTCAACAAGGAGGCAAGATCAGTCTCACAAAAATTTCGAAACCTCTAAGTGGAATTTGCATAAAATAGTTCTGGTATTATTATTCACTGTTCTTTCAGTGACAGATATGTCAAGGCCTTAAAACCTAAAAGAACAATTATGCTATTGTATCTCTCTGAGGATTCAAGGGGTGTGTCTTTGGTGAAAAAGTGCTATTAGAGCTTTGAAAAGCAGTAAAAAGACAGCCCAAGGGGCTCTTTAGCTAGTCATTTTAAAAAGAATGCCTGGGCTTTAAGTGTCTTAAAGTACATTTATTCAGCTCTTACTTTGTGTTTTAAAAAAAACCTGCTAATAATTAATGGCTGTAACATTTTTTTTTAACATTTACATTAGCTATAAATAAAAACTCTTGATAAAACCTTTATTGATTAACTTAAATTGTGATTCTTTTGTGAATGCTTCTGTATTTCTGTCAAGCATACTGCAAATAATTATATATAAGCTTTTTGCTTAAGCTAATATTGAGGAAATCATTGAACAATTATAGACCAAAACAGGAACTAATCAGTAAATCCATTACTTGAACAAGCTAGCTTAACATAACATGTCTGACATTAAAAATGAGGGATTGATAAGTAATGTATCATTACACTTGGATGTGCCATAAAAGTCAGCAATCCAAATGTAATTTTATATTAAGCCTGTTCATGATTTTAGCTTTAGACTTGTTGGAATTTGAGTAAAAAAATATATATTTTGAAGGTCTGACAAGAGAACAAGTTGAAAAAAGCCTGTAAAGTAAAAAAATCACTAAGCGAAGAGGAGATGTAAAATAAGTATTAAAAAATGGATTAGACTTGAGAATATGGAGCAGAGAGACATTAAAAAGAATTTAAATAGGGAAAATCAAGACCTGAATTAGGAAACTTTAATTGTTGCCAACACTATCCAGCTAATAAATGTACTTTAGACTAAGACCAAAAATGGCATGAAATTAATTTAGTTCATACCCTTCAATGTAGAACAGTGTAATTATGAACTTGGCAGCCAGGTGTTGGATTGGCTAGAGACCAGCTTAATATACAGATTTGATTATAAAATGATTTATTATAAATATGGCAGTTCTATCTCTTTCTTACCAGGGTTGTAATATATCAATATAAGTAAATGAAGACAAAGTGTTGGCCTTAGCCAGCTATTTTTGTTGTAAAACCATACATTGTTCTTACATATAGAGTGTCCTGAAGTAATATTCAGATCCCACAGTACTAGACTCTACAGCTACTGGAAATACGAGGAAACACTTGGAGCAGTCTATTTAAAACAGAGAAAAAAGCAGAAATTATTACACTTTAAATTTCACAACAGACAGAATACACAACTTCCATTAAAAATCTTATAAATAACAGTAACTTAATCTAAATAGTCTTTACACATTCTACACACTTATTATACAAAATACTGTAAAAGCCAGAGTAATGCTATCAATTTGGAAAAAATAAGCTGTAAAGTTTTTAATGGTGACCACTCTAGGAGAATGTGTTTAGAAAGTCTTATGAGGTATATATAAGATTATATTCACATAACTTCAATTTTGTCATGCCAAGATTTAAGTTAATCTGGCAGAAGTCAATTTCTGATTTTGGATATTAACCTATATTTTATATGCTATCCACTTAGTGCTTAAATACCTGTTCTAATTAAACTCACTATGAATCTTTAAGGATGTAGCATCAAGTTATGCAAGACTCAGGTTTTGCATTAAGCAGTTCACTTTGCATTTACATTGCTTGAAGTTTTGTCCCTTTACAGACATGTAAAATCAGGGCTGTTGTTTTGTGATTTTGGTCACATGTTTGCTGAATGTATGCAAATTCTTATTTGTGCATAGATTAATAAGCAGAGCTATGCTTCTGTATCAGAACTTAATTTATTGCAGCATTCTCACGCTGGCACTTGGACCAACATGCATTTTATCACACTATTATGTGATTTAGGATTCTGCAAAAATATATTATGCAAGTGTGGATGGATAGCACTTTATAAACATAAGACTGAACCATACCTCTTATCTGCCCTTGAATTTTAGGATTGTCATTGACTGTGCATGGAAAATTCTCTCTAGCCTTCTTCAATGTACAGTAGTGTTGTCTTTTAAAGATTAGAATTTATAAAGCAGAATATAATTGTCAGATTTTAAAATACAGTTAGGCTTTCTTTCAAGCTGCATTCTTTGTTAAAAGCTGCTTAAATTCCCATATATTTAATGATGTCTTTTTAAAGACTTTTCCCTATTAAAGCCTTTTCTTAATAATTTAATTTTTCTTCTCCTTTTCTTTTTGTCCACAGCTAATATAAGAGCGTTCTGAGAGCACCACAATGAATTAAGGAAATGGGACAGTTAAAACCCTCAGTTAAAACACATTCAACTTCAAGGCTGATAAGCAATGTGGAGATGGAGATCAAGGTGGCATTTGTCCTAGTGGACAGATTTTGTAGACTAATAGGCAATGAGCTTGGTCAGAATGGGGCCGTGGTCAAGCACAGACCTGGCTTTGGAAAGCCTTAGTGGAAAGGCAGGAGGGGAAGAGCCTGCAGATTATGGAATGAATTCTTTAGGCAAAAGTAGTCTCACAATCTCCATTCCTACCCCAGCATTCTTACCAGCCTTTGCTGCAGATTTTCATGTAGGGATTTCATCAGAAGAATGTACTGACAAGGCATTTAACTTAAAAATAGGGCAGTGGCCTTGGTATTTGGCTAAAAATGTATAGCAAGGAAGAGACCATTAGTAGTTTGACAGAGAAACAGGGAGGCAGCTGTCAAAGCTGGAATTACCAGGGTGGTGGGGAGGAGGTACAATAGGGCCTACTTGAATAAATAAGCCGAGCAAAGCTTAATTTGTCATAATCAGAGGACTGATGTGGTCAAGGTGTGGGAAGGATACATCAGGTCAGATTGAAAGGCAAGGCAGTTATTCTTGTAAAGGACTGTACAGAGAAGATGATATGATATGTGGGAAGCTAGAAAGGAGGAGCTGTTGTGTAGGAGATAATTAGTGTAAAAGCAGTAGATAAGGGCCTGAACAAGGGTTTTAGAGATATTGTCAGAAAGAAACATTGGGCTATTGAGGACAAAATTCTAGAAGAAATGGCAGAATTTGGATACAGTCTGCTTATAGGGGAAAAAAAGAAAAAGAAGAAACCAAAGAACCTATCAAAGCTGAGGGCCTGACCAAGAGAAGAGGCTGTGGTTTTATTATACACAATGAATGCTGTCAGTGTGAGAGGCACTCACAATAGCATTTCTGAAATGTGACGGTGCTAATGGGGTTGCAGCTGTGTGACTCAGAGAAGTTGGCCTGTTTCTTTTCTGAAAGCAGGTGGACTTACCTACACGACAAAAATAGCTGTTGTCCCAGATGTACCATCTTTACTCCCACTGAATTCTGTAGGAATGACTCTTTCAGGAATAGAATTTCTGTTCTGTAGAAACAGTCTTCCTTTCTTTAAGTCTAGAAATCAACATACATATTTTGGATGTATATAAAAATATATATGTACACATATATGTTTTGGATCAGTAAACGTAGTCGAGAATTATACCCTGTATGTGTCAGTAGGTTTTTTCATGTCACCATTAGTATGTATGCCCTTTGGTATAACCTTTAGCATTAGAAATAGAAGAAAGTATGGCGGATAACCCTCTGATCACCTGAATGTCCACTTCTTTTGATTGTGTAATGGAAACTGCAGGAAATATTAACTAATCTGTTCAGATTCCTATAGTGCAAAACATCGTTTGTGTGTCTTGTAGCATCTTGACATCAGTGTGGTATTTACCTTGGTATAGAAATTGTATTAAATATTTAAGGTTGTGTGTTTGTCAGCTTACTACTTTTGGAGCTTTGGGGACAGGGATTATTATTTACTGTATATCCTGAACAACACCAAGTACAAGAGGGCCTTGACCTGCCAGTCCTTCAGGAGCTGTTGCAATAAATAATTGTAGTTGGGGAAGTCTGTCATTCTAACATGTTAGTGTTACTGTTTTAGTTTAGAGTAAAATGGAAGGATCATCTTGACTGTACTTACTGGTTCTGGTTTTTGATAGTTGATATTGTTCTTACTACAATAAATTCAGTAAAAGATACTGTGTTAAGCTCTTACCCTAGCAGCTGCTGAAAAGCCCAAACTTCTAATCAATGCAGGTGTGTTCCAGTGGTCAGCATCCTTCATGATCAATGCTTCATCGTCTATGGGAAACAACAGTAAGAGCTGAACTCAGTCATAACACTGTCATTCCTAAGAGGGACAGTGGCTAAGCAATTATTCTAAACTGAAGCTGAGTGTTGCTGCACACTAAAAGCTGTGCTATGTTTTTCTATGCAATATTCTGCTCTGTTCTGCATGGACTGGATCAGCCTCCTATTGCATTTCTTTGACTTGGTATGCCTTTGTTCAGATATTTTTTTCAGAACTAGGCAGACTGACCTGCATGCTTGGTAGGTGTTTGGAGATGCTCTCCACCATTCAGCTGAGAGTATTTCCCTTCCTCTCACTGAAACAGTGGAACAGATCAATGCTGTCCTGGTTGTGAAGTCAGCTGTGGGTCTAAGGCAGGTTGTGCTGCACTATCAGTGCCACAGGAGAACCCTGGGACTTGTCCTGTCTTCCAGAGAGGTCAAAGAGAAGGTGAGGAGGCAGTTCTTAACAATAGAAAGAGAACAGACCCCCAAATTTGCCTTTTCAAAATCCAGATGAGTCCTTGACCAAGAGTTATAGTAGCATACCTTAACTTGATGGTATCTTAACACTTTCTGGGTGTCAGTATTTTAAATAATTCAGATGGTGTCACCTATCATTAATCTATGCCTCCTCTGCCAGTCAGGATTCTGACACTGTCTGTGGGTGGGTAATAAGACATCCAGTACCTGAAAAGTTTCATTGTACTCCCTGCTGTTTCAGATCTGAAGAAAGGCCTTCATGCCTGAAAGCTTGTCTGTTCTTTTCTAACTATGTCAATTGGTTTAACAAATTCTATTACCTTTCTGTACTAACCCTGCCTCTAGTCTATTACTCGTTGCATTGTGCTATTTCCTCAATTACCCTTAAATACAACCTCTTCCTCTTCATTTTTCGACTTTTTTCCCTGTCTTCCTACTTTTCATTCTATCATCCCTTTTCATATATTTATTTCCCATATCTGCTGCCCTGTTTCATTTGAAAAGACAGAACATAAAACACAAGTTTTAAAGTTACACCTTCCAACTGTGCTGGTTATACTGTCTAGGCCTGAGCCACCTTTCCCACCTATAAGGCTTTGTCTTTTTCATTCCATTAATCTTTACTTTTGGAGGCTTCAGCGTTCTAAAAGAACTCTGTTTCAATGGATAGCAGCATTGCAGGACAGACTGAAAAAAAGCTACTTAGAGACAGATTTGTCTTGACAAAAACGTCAGTCAGAAGAAGTTTGATCTGACACTATTTTCATCTCACAGTTTGGAGGAAAAAGTAATTTGAGGATTTTAGAGTACACCAGAAAATCATTCAGGAAGGTAAATATTTACGTTTATTTGATTTTTTTTTTCCCAGGCATTGAAAGAACATGCCATAACTAACAAAGGAATTCATGGAAGTTGTTCATTCCAGAGTGACTTGTGTATTATCATGTTCCTATATACTGTTGCAAACACTTAAGTAAAAACATTTCTCATCTGGAATTAAGATGAGGAATATGATACAGTTTTTATAATTGGATATAATTTTTAAATTACCAAAAGATACATTAAAAATTTTTTAAATTGTAGTAAGGCTTACATTTCAAAATATTTGAAATTTTAGGAAAGCACATTCCAGAAATCTAAGATTTTTTTTATTTTTTTTTTAAATTGAGGACTTTTTCTGAGGATCCTTCTTGTAAGACCATGACTAGGAATTCTTAAGTATGCAGTCCTACTATTCTGTGATCCTACTGCTGCTATATTATTTAAATTTGAATTTTTCCTTTAAATTGAATGGATTATGCAATATCGTGACTTTTCTAGAACCTTATGCTTTTGTCTTTTCTCTCCTGAGCTTCTGGGACAGGCAAAGTGAGAGATAGATTGTATTACGTCTGAGAACTGGAAATTCTTTCATTTTCTAGATGGTAATATATGTAAGCCTGTGAGTTGCTCTGTGGCTTTGGAAAAGGCATTAGTAGATTGCAGCTCATTCCAGACATTCTGTCAAACTTCAGTATTGATTTTGAGGAATTTTCTTCACTTTTTTAGATGACTGTGCATTCTGTGTGTCTCTTGGAGAGTTAGTGTGTTGAAGACTTGTTAACAATGCATGAAGT
The DNA here is from genome assembly GCA_038090715.1 of Florisuga fusca. Classification (NCBI taxonomy): domain Eukaryota; kingdom Metazoa; phylum Chordata; class Aves; order Apodiformes; family Trochilidae; genus Florisuga; species Florisuga fusca. The sequence continues at coordinate 8,564,200 of JAAWXA010000014.1, forward strand.
TACATGGCAATAGAAGTCTTCGTTTCCCTGCCTCTTGTGGTTGCAGTGACATCTGTTATTCAAGAACCAGGAAGACCGAGAATCAAGAGCAGGATCTTACCAAGAGAGCCTTGAGGACAGCCTCTGCTTTAGACATATTATTTAATTCAGTACTAGTTTTACATATAAATTGATTGCAAGTAAAGGATTTTTCGTATAGCCTTGAAAAACTTCCTGATTATTCTCTTTACTGTCTCAAAATTGTTCTTACCTCCCCAAGGCATCAGAGAAGTTAATGTAGAAATGACCTGTTGGAAGATTTCTAAGGAGCTGTCAAATCAGGCACTTAATGGAAGGCAAATTTTAACTATCACTTCTCCATCATACTGGAAATATTTGTCAATGAGTGTACTAAAAAGAAGTATTCAAACCAAGTTGTTGCAGTAAACAATACTGCAGCAAAAACACTATTATAAAATTTCATGTGACCTTTTGAGAAAAGTGCTAATTTCATGGGGAATTCTAGGAAAAAGTGCCAATTTCATGCAAATTCAGGGGGGAAAGATAGGTTGGAAGGTTTTGCTTGAGAAGTATAAAAGCTGTAATGACTGTAAAATATTTACAAGCCTAATAATAATGAAAACAACACTCTTACTAGTGTATATTAATCGCCTCATGTCATGCTGGGAAAATGCAGAAACGTGATGTTTTACACATGTAAGATGAAATGCAGCTTTACATTAATTTCTGAACAGGTCTAAAAATGGTTCCTTAAATCAATGTCTTTTGGAGTTCTCTGCAGGCTCAAATAGTCCTGACTCCTTGTTGTAGGTTAGAAGTACCACGGTCATCCTGAGTTTAGGTGTCTAGTCCATGTGAATAAACAAGAGTTGTTGATTATTTGGGCAGAATATATGAGGCTTAGCCTTCTATTACTGCTCCTTCTTTTTTTACTCATTGAGGTTTTGGGGGACGTTGGCAGAGCACACTGTATGAAAGCAGCACATTCAGTCAGCGGTGGGAAGAGTTTACTGTTGAATTTGATATGAACATGAAATAAAAGAAGAGAAAAAGCAGAGTAAGTTTTGTGATTATTTAGATTTTCAGTTATTTACTTGACTTCTCTGCTATAATGTAATCAGTGAGAGAACTGAAAAATGTAACATGTATCTTCAAAAAGGCAGAAACTGTGGAATTTGGATGTGTTTATTCCAAAAATTTAATACTGTCTTTTCCTGGAAGTCTTTTCTGCTTCCAGTGGAGAATGCTCACAGATGACTGAAACTAACAAAAGAATATAGATAGCTTAATATAATTTTCACAAGACAAGTAGTAATGCCTGCTTATATGTGGTATGAGAATCTTATCACCCTCAGCATGCTAGCAACTGAGATTGATTCTGGAACAGTGGTCAGATTTCAGGTAGGTTTAGGCAATTTTTTGAGCCCCTTAGTCAGAACTGAGGAATTTGCAAAGCTGCTCTCTGTTGTCAGTACGAATCTGTCATCTTGAGATGCAATTGCGTGTGAATAAATGATATTGCATGTTTTTAACTATGCTGAAGTAAAAAGAGAAACATGTTTTAATAGATTTGTGTAAAATCAAAATTGTGGAATTACTACATGAAGGATGTTTACCATATCTGACCTAGTATCTCTCTTCCTTTGAAATTTGCTGTTAGGACTCCCTCATCTACATTTACTGACTATTATTCTCTTAGTGTGCTTCAGTTGGATTTCAAATTGCGTAAAATAGCCACAAACTTAGAGTATCTTCATGGTTTCATGGTTGGAGAAACTTCTCCAACAGTTTCTCTTCAGAGTCACCAAAAAAAACCAGAATATATGTCAAAATCTACATGTGTGTCCCCAACTATCCCTACAGCCATTTGCAAAGCACTTCCACAAGAATGAGGAGATGGACTATAACCATAGTCTTGTGTAGAAAGAAATTATATAGTGTGCCTCATACAGAATGCTTAACAGAGAAATGACTCTTTATGGAGTTGTAACTTTAAAAGGCAGTTTTATAGACTTACAGAATAACTGTAAGTCCAGCAAAAGATTAAACATTATCTCAGAAAAGTCCACTATAGTTTAGCAAGAGATCAAAGAGTTCCATTAACAGTGCAGTAGGAGGTAAAATATATATATAGCAAAGGTTTATGTAGTGCTGATGAGGCCCCCCTAGGGAACTAAAAGAGACTCAGTAGGTAAGAAGAAGATAAAGGAGGGGGGAGATGGGTGGGCAATTATTGCCAGTCTAGAAGGAGGAGGCAGAACAAATTATTCTAATGGTAGTTTTTAGGAGTATATCTTGAATGCACAAGCTGATAGCAATAATTGAATGTGATGAATTCCTAGACAGTGAACTTCCTTTTAGCACAAACATGTCAAGACAAAAATATCAAGTCATGTAAAGACCCTCCACCTCCTTCCTGACATCATGGTTCAACATTAGTCATGGTTGGCAAATTTACCATGAACTTACTGAAACAATTTTAAAAAAAAAGAAACACACAATGGGAAAATGATGAAAACTTCCTCCTGTTTTTCCACTGGTTGTGTCTGGGGAGACTCCTAGAGGTGCATCTGTTTTGTAAGTATGAAATGAAAAAGAAGTAAAGGGATAATAACATCACAGTTCTAAAAGCCTAGAAGTAATAGATACACTAGGTAAGGCCACAGATCTACAAGAACAAGCATTCTAAATCCATAGAAATGATTAAAAAGTTATACCTTCTGGCTTTCATGATTGTTGTTAGTAAAATCTCAAAACATTTCAAAATACAGCACAGAATATGCCTACTGTCTTTGCTTGAAGATGAAAGGAAATCAAGATATCTGAGGAGCCAAGGAAACTCACCTTGAGTCACAATGAACATTTGTCAGTGCTTCAAAGAATGTTCCTTCTTTCCAGCTCGGCTCTTGAGAGCTGGACTCTTCTGTCTGCACCAGCACAGTGCACACCTTCCTCCAAGATTTCTGCACAGATGCTTTCTGGGCCCAGGGCTGAGGTTGTCTATGGATTTGCACATAGAAGATATCAATTACAGGGTATGTTTCTGACCTGGACCCCTAGATGTGACAAAGCTGTTATTAAAAAATAGCAGGGAGGGTCATAAGAATAAGTGTTTTAACATCAAATAATTCCGTTAAAATCTGGAAGTAAATTGGGAGGTCAACAGCCAGGGAACAAGGACAACCAGGGCCCTATAAGGATCTGGTGGTCATCTGGGTAATCACATACTCATTGTTTGATACAGTGAAATCAATGGCTACTGGTTATTTCACACTTGATATACTGCACTGATAATAATATCACACCTGATGGGAAGACAATCCACATCATCTGTACCAGGTCATGGCTGATGAGCTCTAGCTAAAGGCATTGAAAATGGTTAACACCATCAACTGCATTTAGCTCACAGTAGAACAAAGTGAACTATACCCACAACACAAGATAAAAAACATTTCCATTTCAGTCTGCTATAAACAATTTTTCAGTGCTTGTAATATTAAACTGCATGATATTAACTGGACAATGGGTTCAGGATCTATCCTTGGTTTCCAAAGCTTCAAAAATTACATTTATGGGAAATAATGCCACTTCTGCCTCCTTCTCCCAGCTCTCAAAAAAAAATCCCAGTAACTTTATGCTCTTGCAAAGATCTAGAGGGTGTAACTTCATATACATTGAGTTTTGTTTATTAGAAAGAACTAGATGCTTTGGGAAATGAATCATTATAATTGACAGTTCTGTATAAATATAAGGCAGAATTTTTTTGCTGTGAGGGTGACAGGGCACTGGAACAGCCTGCCCAGGGAGTTTGTGGAGTCTCCTTCCCTGGGGAAACTCAAAGCCCACCTGGATGTGTTCCTGTGTGACCTGCTATAGGTGACCCTGCTCTGGTAGGTGAGGTTGGATTAGATGATCTTCTGAGGTCCCTTTCAACCCCTAACTTGCTATGATTCTACGATCTACCATGCTGCATCTTTTCTTCCTAAAGTGGGTAGAGCCTTAGGCCTTGCATCCAATTGTACAGTACAGAATTTTTGAGGTTGAACCAATTTTATTTCTAGTTCAAAAATTACTTGATTGAGTCACATGCAGTCATGAGGTGGAAAAGTAGTGATGGATGACTATGATAAACATACTTGAAAGAAAAGTGCCCCAAGAAAGCTGTGCAGATTTATTCAGCTGCATAATATCAGATCTCCATGAAAAGGGTAGCCGTTTATATGCTAGAAGAACTCCTACTAATGGAATCATAATTAGTACAAGCTACTTGCATCCTGTGCAAAGTTAACTTTCCCTCATCACAGAGAAGAAAGTAGTAGTATTTTAGTAAAGCTTGGCGCTTTGCTACATTTATTTCTAAATTGACTTTAAATTAAACCTTTTCTCAGACAATAATTGGAGATTGTAATTCCCTACTAGAGCTGTATTTAGAATTGTGCTTGCTATGTATGTAGCTTATGAGATGATGAAATTAAATTTTGAGGTGCAGTGGTGTGGATTGGTCAAGGACCCCAGGCTTTTACTTGGGCAGCCAGTACCAGAGACTGCAGGTTTCCCTGCTGTTTCTGTCTGAATTAGCAGCATCAAAGTATCTTGTGTACTTCTTACTGCAGTCCCTTTTACATTTGCAACCTGGACTAATGAAAGCACTGACTGAAAACAAAGAAAACGAGTGATGTTGATATTCTTTTTCTGGAAAAGGGAATTTTTTTCAGTCATAGGGTTTTGGTGTGAGATTTTGGCCCAAGAAATGTCCCAGAAGTCTGAGGCACTGCAAAAAGATGGAAGAAAACTGGTAAGAGTGAGCATTTTCTGTAGTTCACTGCTCTGCTTAAACAGCAGGACTTGCAGCAATATTACGTTGTAAGGAAGGGTTAAGAAGTGAAAGATAAAGAGCTCCAAGTGTCATTGTTTTAATACCAGTAATGTTATGTCTCTGCTACAGTGCATAAAGAAAAGAAGAAATGCTGACAAGAAAAAAATATCACACTTTAAAAAACTTTCCCCAGTCTAAGGAGCTACTTTTAAATTTGTGCCAGTTACAGTAATTAGTAAACTTGTTCTTAATAGTGTTGTTAAAATGTAATTTTTTCACACTTTCTCTGACTTTGACACTGCTGCTTTTTAAACTTCATTTTGCACTTTGTTCCATTGTTCTTTAATCTGCTGCACTTTGCATTTAGTATCACTGAAATTTCGCACTTACTATGTCAATAACATCTGGCAAAATTGCCACCTATTAAGAGTAAGTGTTCTTTTTTCTCCTGTGAGAAATGTGATGGTGTATTATATTGGTTTCCCTTGAGAGGCTAAGGAGACAATTTTAAAGCAGATAAATGCATTAAAGAAATAACCTGAACTACAAGAGAAGGTTAACGAAAGTCAGAAACTTTTTACTTTTTTTTTCACCCTTTTTTTCCTTTGATAAAAGCATCCTGTACGTGTGGTGAGTGAAAAAAATAATTCAGTTATGCAATCTTTTGCACATTTGGATGTACATTACATTTCATAATGCTACTGGAGGACATGTAATGTTCTCATAGGCTTTTATCTACACCAATATTTTTCTGCCCATGTTGGATATGTGTCAGCTTAATGATGTATTGCAGCAAGTTGAGCACTGTCGGATCATTGTGAAATCACAGGAGCGGTTTTCCAGAGGTACTGTGAGACAAGAATAGTCCTGACTTTGAGTTCTTCACCTCCATGGTCCACCACTTTTCCAGTTCACTTGTGTACAAAGCACCAGACAGAGATATCTCACAGCAGAAATACTCTACTGAAGGAAGATGGGCCGTGCTGGAGTGAAGTCATCACCTTAGACCTCTCTCTAACTACCAGCCCAGATAGAAAACATGTTGTCCCTTTGCTATCTTGCTGGAAGACTGACATTTTTTGGTATACTGTCTCCAGTTAGACCTTCCTGTGTTAGGACATATGCATGTACAACTGCATGTGGTCTGACCTTTAAAACGTGTAACATTTTCTTGAACTGTATGAATACCTTGAGTGCGGCAGTGATTCTGATATATGCATTGCTAGTAGATGAAACTGAATTTACAGAATGAAGTACATCCTGAATGACTGACTTTCCTGACTTTTCCTGACTTTTCTTATGCCGTGGATCAAATCTGAGTGAAATTGAACCACCACCCATCCCATGCACATGCTGAAATGGAGCTGGGAATGTGAGCTGGGAAGGGCTAAGGGAAATAGACCATGTTCCAGGCACTGTCAAAGACATAGGGAATCTTTCTACTGACTTTAGGAGACCTTGGTCCTAAGCCTGTGTTATAAATGCAAACTATATGATTGAAAAGACAAGAGGGATGAGAATATAATGAACTGAGACACAGGGATGTAGGAGATGGTGGAAGGGCATTCCATGACTGTAAATCCTCATGTCAGGACTCACTATTGTAGACACATTATATCTGGCTTTGCATGAGGGATGTGAGTTCAGTGTCCAGCCACATGCACAGCTCCAGTTAGCATAATGAGTATGGTGTATATATTGAATCACAGAGAAAGTAGACTTGAGCAGAAAAAGATCTGTCCGCATTGAAAAGTAACTTAACAATTAGACTAAAAAAATGGGTTGTTCTAAAATTGGTATACTTGGTCACTATTCAGCATATTGTTAAAGAATAAATAAATGCATTCTTCATCTTTTCAGTGAAGTGTATGAGACCTAAAACCAAAAATGGCTTGAATCTGTATGTTTGAATTCAAAAGAAGTTTTATTTGAGTAAAGAAATATAGGGGGATGAATTCAATGTCTTTGATACATAAGATTATTATAGAATACATCTCATATGAAATAACTTGAATGTACAGTATTATAGATTTGCTATCTGGCTATAGTACAAGGCATCTTGCTATGGTTTTCAACTTGTGCATAATATTTACAACGGCATTTACTAGCTTGTTTCAGTACAAATCTACCTAGGTGATGTGCTTACATTTTGAATGTATGTCTTAGAGAACACTGAAATAGCAAAAAAAAGCATGCTTGAATATTTTCACCATTTTCTTTCTTCCATGTATACAATTAAGGCTCAGATATTTGCATCTGAATTGATCCTGTACTATAATATAGAGTTTACATACCACTGGTTACAAGTAATGAGGTGTTGAAAAACAATTGAATTTATTGTCCCAGATTTTTCCTTTTCTCAAATTTCTCTTCTTCATTCTTTATTGTCTGCAATTTAAAAATCTTTTCCCTGACATACATGCATTTTCTTCTGACAAAGAGACTCAATACTTTTCAATTTAAAATAATTTTATATATATAAAATATTATTCTTAACAATACACAAATAAGACTAATGAGCACAAACATGAATCAAATGCTCATGTGTTGTCCTATGTTATCCAAAATGATCTTGCAGGGCTTATCATTAGCCTTCCCTCTAAAATTAAGTCACCTCCTATTTCTTAATTTAGAAATGACCTGTTTCTTTATTCTGAAAATCTACCAGGAATTTACAGCCACTAGTGGTTCATGAACTTCCAGTTGGAGATAGAAATGGAGACTCAAGCAAGTTCTTAAGATGACTGCATGAATAAGGTGTCCCAAATCAGTGATTTTTCTCTTTAAAGACATGTTTTGGTAGATTACATGCAGTTAGGTAGGTACTACTTGGTAGGTAGTTCCCATGATTTCCTGGGGAGGATTTGAGAGTAAGTCAAGGTTTGGCAACTTTTCAATGTTGAGGTGCCAGATGGTATTTTTCTTTCCCAAATTAGAAGTTAAGCGTGCTGTTAGAAACTCAGCAAGAGCTGGGAGATACTACCTTTCATAGAAGCAAAATGCTGCCAATCATCTTATTGGAGGTATCGTCTCTCTGCACAAAGCTGAAGTTTCTCAGCCCCTGGTGAGCATGGTAGGTGCAAGAGCTTCTGATTCCCACAGGTGCACCTCTGAAGATGCACTTGGTCTCCCAGCACCTATATCTGTATGAGCTCTGCTGTGTGATGTTAAGAGACTCCTTGTGGACCATCCTGAACATCCCAGATGAAGGCTGGTGATCCCTTGAAAAAGGATGTTGTTAATAGGGTGGCAATGCCATAATCTAACCTTGGTCAGGGGAACTGGTTTGTCACAGTGGTGTCCTTATCTGATAGCTGTTTTTTTATGTGCTATTTTTGTTGTCCTGATGTTGTGTCTCCTTTTTGAGGTTGTTTTCCTCCAGATTCAGATTTAAATAGGTGACTAAAAGCTCAGGGCTTCAGCCTATAGGGTGTATCTTTAGGTTATTGCATTCACAGCAGGTGCTTCAGGGAAAACATATAGACAAGTGATTTAGCTGCCAGCACCCATTTTCTAGCACCTGAAAGTTGGCAAAGACCATAGTCTACTTTCCCTGTTCAGCTGCAGTCTGTCACCTGAAAACTATTACATTCTGCATTTGAGTCTCTTTCAAGTCACCAGAGGTCACAATCCCTTGTTTCGGATTCTCTGAACTTGTTAGTGCGGGGCATCTTGTAAACTGGCAAGCACTGAATCTTCACAGGGATGCCTCGTGATGCAAGGTACTTTAAGTCCTCTACTTTGTGAACAGGAGCAAGAAATGTTAGAAAAATGGCATCTTTTATTACCTGTGAAGTTCACAGGTGTCTAGCATTGCTAAGCAGCACCTTCACTCAATGAAACAGAAACACAAAAATACACTGCAAAGAGAGGAGGACTTTGCTGAAACAAGTATACACAGATCCATAAAAGTGATCTGACCCGTCCTTCAGGCCAAACGTGGTCTCAGTGCTCCTCAGCTGTTTGAATGAGGCAGGTGTAGCCAAGCTGTGTCTCCTGAGAGGACTCTTCAGTAAGTGATTACATGGCTCCAGTCAGAGCCATGTCCTCTCATGCAAGCAGTAGGAGTTCTGCTGCGCTATCTGAATTCACAGTGGCAGGAAGAGCTTTGGAGGACAATATTACCAGACTGCTTTGTCAGCCAATACCTCTCAGGTAGCAGAGTACCCTGCTGGTTTCTTGGGCTTGAATGTGGCATTTCTCAAGAGTGTGGACATCAGCAGATTTAGATCTAACTATAGAGTTTGGGCTTTAATGGAGGACTGTCATCAGAGGTCCAGAATCATTTCAATACTCAACCGACAGCTCATGTCCTACCTTTTGAGGAAAAAAAAGGGTGCAGAAACCTATTTTGATACTTTCTTCATCAACCTACCAACTTAACACCAGTTTTAAACAAAGAATGCAAACCAGCTTGACATTTAGCAAGATTGCTCTGATACATCAAATATGTTGCAAGCCTGAAGACAGGTGCATTACCACTAAGAAGGATTTTGTTATGAATGTTCTCATTACGGTGTGTCATGGACAACTAACAGCATATAGTTCGTGCCTTGAGGTTCAGCTTTGCTGGTGTTATACCATTTTCACATGTTTTTATGATAATTTTTTAGATTAAATAGTGAGTATAGAAGTCTTTATTCAATTAACAATGGAGTAGCCATTGAAAGATAATTTAAATAAAATGGTAAGAAATATAAGGTCTGTCTTCTCTTAAATATGAAATTACTGCATGAGAGAATACATGCAGTATAGAAAGTGATGGAATGAAACCAGTTAAGAGCAAAACAAATCCTGAAACCTGCCCCAACTCTTCATTCAGCAGGTACATATTCAGAACTTACTTAAGCTTTTTGACCCATTCTGCATGACAAAGGTAATGTATGCCCTAAGTTCTTCTGAATATTCACATGCATAATGTTAGATATCTACTTTCTGACTGGCTTCAAATGACACAGTTTAAAGTTTGGTACTGACTATAAGTGCCTCACAGCAGGTTCTGTCTGAAGTAATGAACTCTTTTCATGTGTTTATCTTTCTTCTAGTAAATGACCAAACTGAAGGATGCATTTTAGCCTGCACTTTCGTTGTAGCCTGATTCTGATCAGATCTGACTGTAATGATATTAATATTGTTGTTGTTGCTAATTTATTATTATTATTTATTACTGTTATTATTATTATTATTTCACTAGACTATTAACAGTAACCTGGAATAATATAGCATGTGCATGACAGTGCCATAATGTCATCGAGAACCTGCATACAGAGCCAAAAAAGCAAACTACAGCTCACTACTCTGCTTACTAGACAGCTAGAAAAGATCTTCTCTGTCCTTATAACAGGTAGGCAGATATGAAGTGGGGTAATTGTCTATCTCTTATCAATAATTAGTACTTGCATTCTATTGTCCTCTATCTAGTAGCTACATCTTGTTCATCACCATACTTGCTCGTGTCTTGTTCTGTGCATTTCTACACCTGTCATGTGTTTGTTTTCTTGTGGTCTTCTTGGGCAGAATGGGCACACAGAAAATTTTTGATATTTTGATTTTTAGAATTTGTATATTTCTACATATATATTGCTACATTTTTTGAAAGTAAGCATGGTCATTATCATGGGTCCTGGGAGAAGGTGGTATTCTCTGCCTTGCTCTTCCTGCAGCATGTCAGCTGCAAGTAAAAACCAGTAAGTGCTTGGACCATGAGTGTATGTACCTTTGCAGCTGATTGGGTTATACTGGTGTTTTTCTTTTAATAGTCCTCTGACATATCAATTTTCTTATACATTGTAGCTTCTTTGCACTGGAGAAGCGTGTGCAATCTTACTGTAAATGCCCAGCAGGACATCTTATCTGAGCACCTTATCTGCCTCACCCACAGAAGTATCTTTCCTGGGAATCTCTACCTCCTGACTGTGACGGTAGGGCTGGGGCTGACATTTTCTCTACCTTTCCATCACAGACAGGAGCCATTGAGGAACCTGTATGACCCCTGTAACTTAGCATAGCTTGGCAACAGCTCAGTGCTGCAGTCAGCCAGCCTGTTCTGACCGCAGATGGTACCCTGATTTCTCCCTGCTTAAGCATCCCTTCAGCTCACACCCAGGCTCCTGCTGAAAGTTACTGCCCCCTTGGGTCTACCAGCGTGAGTCACAGAATATCTTTCTAGTACAAACTGATGCAGGTAAAGGAAATAGTTGTTATTGAATCAGGTTAGGGGGCAGCTAGGTTTGCAGGCAGTGGCGGCTGCAAGGGAGCAGATAAGAGGTAAGCAGGGAAGAGGGTTCCGTCTGCAGTGAAAAGAGGGTGCCTGAGTGCCATGTAAGTGGTGTCAGAGCCCCTGCTAGTCTTCTGAGTTGGGAAAGGGGAGAAATTTTCTGCCCCCTCCCATTTCTTTTCCTGAGCCAAGTCTAACTCTTGTATAGAAATGAATCAAAATCAGTGATAAAACTTATTTATTATTTTAACAGGCAGAACTGATCTTATCCCAGTCACTGAATTGTTTTTCTAATGTGCTAGTCACAGTTCAAGTATGAAGGGTAGGGTAAACTAATTTTTCCCAGCATTTGAGTTCTGGTTTTGTATACTAGGTTAATTGAACTTTTTCATTTTCCTTCAGCTGGTTAATATCTAGGGTCTGTACCTGTTACAGATAGCTCACAAACACTCCATATTGAGCAGCGATCAGGTCCAATCTCATATGAAAGCTATACATAGTTCTGGTCAGAACTTCAGCTGTAAAACCTTTAGGAAAACAAATTACTATAGGAGGTGATTGATGTACTGACTAAACAGGTTGCAATCTTCCCCTGCAGTAGGTGGTGCTCACTGCTTAAATAAAATTAAGTAGTGACAGAGATGGTCATACCATTTTTTCTGGTTTAGTCATTAAACCAAGGATGGACAATTTGTGATGAAGAAAGAGAAGAGCCTTGTTTCATAGAGTACATTCTATCTACCTAATCTTTCCTGTTGCAGTTTCATTCAAAAATACTCTTTCTAAAACTTCTCTGTATGCTCTCTTGTTGCAGGGACACATGGTATATTTTATTGCAGAGGTAGCTGCTTTTCAGTCATTTTTAAAATACCGTGTGTTTTTATTTCAGTTCACTTTAGGATGGTTTCAGAACAACAGAAATGTTAAATTCTTGTTTATTTTAAATAAGTAATAACAAAATATTTTTTAAAATATTTATTTTGCAAGCAGGTGTTTTGGAGTTTTTGTGAGAAAAATTTGTATTTTATATAAGCAGTGACTTCACCTGTTTAGTTGCTGCTTCCATAGCCTCAGAGCAAAGTGAAATCAATGAAAATTTGACCCAAATGTTTTTGAAAACTCCTGTAACTGGCTGTATGTGTTTTAGGCACTTAAATGCCTTCAAATATGTGCTCATCAGCCCTGCATCATTTGTATGGCTCTGTGGAGCTTTAATTTGTTCATAGGTCCAACTATTTGCATGTGCCCCTTCTCAGCCATGTTGCTCTGACAGACTTGCCCAGTATTGTCACTTCAGATCTCAGCAGATGCCAAAGTAATATGCTTTCCCAGTTTCACCACCAGCTTTCTGGTTTTCTGAGCAAGCCTGGGGTTTTGACCAGCAAAATGAGGGCACTGCAGATTGGGAATCTTTGCAGGCTCAAGTGTGCTGAAGAGAAAACGGTTCCAGTGCTAGATCTTGAACAGAGGTGGTCATAGAAACTAAATGGAACCCCACACGTTACTTTGAACTGAAACTCCGGAATTCATACTGGAATTTTGGGTCCAGGCCATCTGTGAATTTTTAGGAAAGTTTGGATCAAGATCTGAATTCTATGACTTACTTCTATAATGGCCTTGAACTGAATGCCAAACTTGTGAGGTCTACTCTAAGTGCTTGGATATTGGCCAGGTACTTGGATATTATTGCCTTAAAAACTAAAAATAATTTTCTCAACAGTGAAAACCTCTGTTTTGAGACTCGTTATGAAACAGCTAGTCCAGTTACCACAGCAAAATAAAAATGGGAATTACATTCAAGAATGTGTGTTAGAAATCTTGTAGTTTGATATACTATTTATAGATTTGCAGGTCATTATTGCTGTTCCATAAACATGCTTCACCTGGTTATAATACATATTTATTCCTTCATGTTTCTAAAGCCCTTTGAGAACTCAGTAAAGAGCCACTAGAGAAGTGCAAAGTGTTATTAAATGAATTTAAAATTCCAGCTGTTTTCCCTGCAATAGATTTTGCCTAAAGTAGAATGAATATTAAAGAAAAAATAGAACTTCTTCTAAAGTGTATCTTTGCTGACAGTCTAATAAAAGTACATTTCTTGATTTCTTGGCATGCTGTCCATCTCTTCTTCTTGATGATACTTAATTTTAGTTCAGTTTAGTTATTACTTCATTACTTTAATAATAAAAGTTCACCAAAGCTGACACTTCATCTCACAAGGTAAATCTCCACTCCAGTAAAACTGCAGTAAACCTCTCCTTTCCAGTCAGAAGAGTATTCTTCTGTAATGTTGGGGTTTTTTGTTTGTTTTTTTTTTTCCATAAATATTGGTATAGAGTTTAATAATGTCTTCTATGTAGAAATCATGCCTCTCTTGAGTAATATGTTGGTCTAAGAGCCCCAGAGAAATAAAAATAAAATCCTTAGCTCATTACCTTAAACCTGCTATTTTCTAGATGCAGTGTTCTGCACGGCTTGGTTTTGTTTTGTTTGCAGCCATAGTATTTCTATTTCTATAGAACATGTTGAAACCCAGGATGTTAGAGTGCTAATATAAATTGTAAAAAGGGAACTAATTTGTGCTGTTTTCCTAGGATACAACCAGTTTGGATTTTTTTTCATTTGAAAAAAAAAATCAAACCCAATCAAACAACACCGTGATGCAAAGGTTCATGAGTTAAACTGCAAACCCTTTGTGTAATAAGGAAAAAAGGCACCTGAAAATACGTATAAAATGTGTTTTAGACTGCAACAATGAACTCTTTCAAAACAATGCTGTCACTGTTTCAGTACTTTAAAGTGACACTGATTTTCAAGTAATAATAAACATCCAGGGGGAGCTAGGGAGTAGCAGTTTTGCTTTTTCTAATGTTATATAAGGAAATATGAATACAGAGAAAAGTGGTGTAAATGAGTAATTCTTGTTTCGGGGTTGGGTGTATTTTACTAGGAACTTCTGATGAGAAACTGGTCAGCCATTCTGAGAGTGGTGGAAAGCCTGTCAAGGTCACTGCCAAGGACAAGAGAGTCAATTAGTATGCAGATCAGAGCCAAGGAGTTCAAAGGTATTGTTCCAATTCAATCACATTAGCCAGGCCAGTAATGAACAAACGGCATGACCTTAATCAGGGAGCCTGAACCACTCATTGAGGGGAAGTCTGTCTATGTGTTTGAGGGGGGACAGGAGGAGGGGTTAGGGTGGCAAAAAGGATGTGGTTTCTTTTGTTGTTGTTGTATTTTGGCTTGGGCTTTTTTTCCTTTTTTTTTTTTAAAAAAAAAAAGGACATCAAGCCCAGTTTGCTTAATTAGCCACCAGTAATGGAAACTTATTTCTGGGTTCCTCTGTTCTGAAGTACAAAATTGCTTTTATTTTTGGGTGAGAACTGAAACAGGATCAAATGGACAGACGCTTAGAATATTTTAATAAAATGCATTCAGTGATATGCTAAAGGGCTTGCAGGAGGAGGGAGATAACCCTATGTAAAACACCAAACCAAATTTTGCAATTACAGTTTCTTTCACATCGTGCTAATTTTCTTAAAGTCTACATGCAAGGAAAATTCTGTATTATTTTTCTCACATAGACATAACATAAAGTAATTCACGTTCAAGTTAATAACGGAAATATTTATTTAGAAAAAAAATATTTCTTCAGCACTTTCAGTCTGACAAATATTGCACCATACATAATTATATTTTAGCTATCCAAATTGCTAAGTTGTTTCGTATGCTCAGCAAAAAGCACACTGTCTGTTTCAGTGTACTCACTTTAGTAGAGTCAAAAACATCATTCTATGTTATATTCACCTTAACAAATGCCCATTCTATTACAAACTTACAAAGAATGTCTTTCTGTTATTTTTCACGTATATGTATACACACTCAAATACTTTTACAGAAATGTGTACATACCAATGACAAAATAATAAAATGACAGGACATGTCTGTCCTCATTTATATATTGTAATGCCTGCGTGTTTCTGTAAACTGGTTTTAAAATGCATGCTTAGGACCTCATTGAAATCAGGACTGTGTTCCCTTTCTCTAAACTAACATAGTCATATTAAAACAAAACTTCAAAATGTAACATTTTTCTTTATTGAATAATGGAAATTGTAAACACTTACTTTCTTCATACAGGCAGATTAAAAAAACCTTCACAAGGAATCAATATTAACTATTGAAAATGTGAATGATGCTTAAAATATATTCACATGGTTTACCTACAAATTACTGTTTTTATATATGATAACTTACAAGTTTCCTGTACCTCTCTGGGCAACATTTGCTCAACAATTACTTCAGCTGGAGCAGATTATCATAGAAAGCTGCAGGCTTCACTGAGGAAACTGTTTGCAGAAATCACTTAATTTCTTTATAAGTGAATCACAGTAAGCAATGAAGATTTTGGGAATCAAGGGGAGGGGGCTCTTTTTTTTCACTCTTCCTCTCTCTTCTTTACTGGGGAGGTATTTTATCATATCTCACAAAAATGGAAGAGGCATAACAGAAAATAAACTATTCTAGGCTGTGAAGCACCCTAGGGGTTCATGAATGTTGGGGGAGGAACACTGATTATACAATGCAATAACATATTGAGACACTATTTCAGTTTTACACTTGGTATCAAGTAAATACAGGATATCTCACCCATGAAGGGTGATTATCTTTCATGAAGGGAGGAAATGAGTTATTAAGGTCTTTCTCAGGAGCAAAACAAGGATAAGAATCTTTATTAATGGAAGAAACAATCTGGGTTCCCCCCCCCTCCACAGTAATATACTTCCTTTTTTGCAAAGACCTGGGTTTTTTTGTTTGGTGGTTGTTTTTTTTTTTCTCTCTTTAAATTGTCTATATCTCAGAATGGAACACTTATCAGTTTTAGCTGACACCAATGCACTGCTTGAGAATATTGTTATAAAACATGTATTCATTGCCATTTTTATCTAGATCACAATTAATAACATTTTAAAGCATGCAATGTCTATCTAGTCCCATAAAAACACTTGTAAAGTATTTGATATTTTATTTGAGGGTATTAAAAGATTGTTTAAAAATAAACATATACCAGCAGAGCAAAATTTTCACACGATTATTCAGATAGTCAGTAGGTCTTCTTTGATCATATTATTATGATGCTTCTGCTGGATTTCAGTCTAAGACAGGCATATTTTTTTCCTGTCTCTCTCTGTCTCTCTCTCTTTTTTCCCCCTAAACAAGGTCATAGATTTTTTTAAATGAGGACTAGAAGTTCCAAGTACAAGATTAAGTAAGTTCTAACAGTGTTATAAAAGTAAGTGCTTTTTTCTATAATAAAAGGTGTTTAAAAGGTTCGCTACAGCTTTAAACAGAATTACAATTTACTTCTTTCAAGTGTCCAGGCCATAAATTCTTCTCAATTCCCCCTCTCTCTCCTTGTCGGAATTAATGAGATCAGATTTGATCAGGGCAGTGATGTGTTCAGAGCCAAATCACACAACAGCGCGCGTGCGGTAATGGAATTTGCATCTAATGCATACATAAATCAAACATCTTTCTGGACATTTTCATATGCATAATGTCATTTCATCCAGTTCTCTCTGTGCAGAGGGGGAGATTTTTCTCTCTGAGAGAATGACTTTCTTTAATGCTTTCATTTTATTTTCGCTGACTACAATCCCCGAGAATGCGCTCGGTCGGAGAATCTTTCGGGGCGCGGTTGACAGTTCCTTTTCCAAGAGGGGTCCTTCACATTTATCATGCCTCTTCCTCGGGGGCTTTGTTATGCAAATGTGGCTGAAATTGATAATTCCAAAGTGCTTCATTTCGGTTCCTTGGCGGTTGGAGATGGTAGATAAAAAGAAACTGACAAGACACACTGATTGCCCTCAATGCTTGTAACTCTCTTGCTAACAAGGCTCGATATTGTTAAAAATTCCTATTGTTATCAGGGTGGCAGTTCCATTATGCAGGGCTTGCAAATTTCTCATTTGAATATTAACCCTTTAATCACCCTGCTCCCCTCCCCCTGGCCCCAAATCAGTAGCCCTCGAATGGGTTAGAACACAAAACAGTAAATTATTGCCCTCTTATAAGTGCAAAGTGGGTGGTGGTGGGGAGGGTTGTTTTGTTTTGATTGTTTGTATTTTTTTTTTCACTACTTTTATTAATCATTTTTCAATGAGAATTTTTTACTTCACAAAAAAAGCTTTAACAAAACAGGTCTAGCAGAGGCAGACAGAACATGGCTGTTTCAAGTTAGGATTGGGAGAATATTTACACAGAAATATCTGTTTGCAGAAACCAAGTTCAGTAGCTCCTGGAGTGTGGAGAAGTTTCATTATTTTTAACTTGTATGTACTTGCACTTTATATTCTTACTTAGGTAGGCCTCGGGGAGAGAGTAGTGTGTCTTTATATACCATAGTTACCCAAGATTTTTAGCTGTCTGTCCTACTGGCTGCAATATCCCTTTCTCCGGCTAGTCAGCAACTAACTTCCAGCCTATAGGCAGGTGACTAAAAGAAAGAAGTAGAGAAATAGGTAACTTGAGAAGTACAAGGATTTCTGGAGTCATTGTTTTTTTAGCCTTGAAGGACACATGCCTGTAACTTTACTTTCACAGTTAGGTGCTTCTTATGTTGAAAGATTTCACTTACATACTTGTAAAATACTGCTAATAAGTGGAAGGGGAAAGACTGTTTCAGGGGCCCAATGCTGCCAGCTGCTGTGGTTCACAGGAGATTCCCTGATATCTTCAGCAAACCTGGAAATGACCTACAATCAGGAATGGCGTTCAAGCTCAGGATTATGTCAGACTGCAAAAGAGAATGACTGGTTGCTAACTGTTTTACTCACTGATAAATGAAACTGTGATGCCTGGAATTTCTAATATCCCTCTAACATTCCCTTCTGTGTGTGTATCCATAAAAGGTGAATTCTTTCCTACCAAGCACATGCCTTCAGGCTCATATTACAATTACAGGTTAATTTTAGTTTGTCATTTTTTCTAGGGACACCTGACATGGTTCCAGTTAAAGTAAATCTTGGTGTGACATAGGTAAGTACTGCGGATGCTGGAGGAAAGTGGAGAAAGGAGGAACTGACACTGTAAAATATAGCATAGTTCGCTTCTAGCACCAGGCAGCTACAACAATATATTTCTCTACAATTATGAAGGAAATACATCTCAACAAGCTCATGTCAAAGGAACATCAAAGTTTTCCACGATCTTAGTTCTGAAGTCTTGCAGAGCTGTGTCTGCCAAATTATAGTAAATAAAAAAAGACACTTGCACAACAGTAACCTCTTTTATATTGGACCAAAGATTTCTCCTCCTTCCCCTATTAAAAAAGAACAAAAAACAAAGAACAAAAAGACAAGCAAAAGAAAGAAAGAAAAAGAAAACCCTCTCATGTTGTAGGAACTCTTGAGAAGCTCATATTTCTTTCTTTCATTTATAGGTGCGATGGCAGATTAAAACTGTGGCAGGAAGCAGTGATAATGCCCACTGTAGAGCTGTGTAAGTTACAACAGCTAAGTTTCCCATGTCAGTGCTTTTTCTTTCAATTATCTGAAAACATCCTCTTAATTTTTAATGTGTTCATACCCTCATTCTGTTGCAAAACCTGCTACCTTTCCCCCCCCTTCCTACTTCAGAAACAAATTTCACTAAACCTGGCTGCTGTAAACTCATTATACAATTCTATCATTTATTCTGTCCATTAGAGTAACCAGTGTTAGTGCTTTTCCCCCCACTTGAGTCTGTCAAGTACTGTTATTTATGCTCAATGGTATTAATATGTCTGGTTGTATTATGGTTGTGCACTCAAAATCGTTAATGCAATCTAAACTTGGCAATAGTGACTGCATCAGCTATCAATAATCAAAAAGCCACATGCAACTTGTAAGTATTAATAAGACTCAGTAATTACATAAATATAATTAACATTTTCTGCTTGCTATATAGAACCATCAGTAGTGCTGATGGCTTTAAAAAGATCACCCTTTTCAGAACCAGAGACTGCCTATATTATGAACAAAAGATTTAAAGGTTTGACAGTATGATTTTGAATTTTGCTTATTTTCAGTTACCTTTGGAAATGACTATGCTGTAACCTGGCTATATAATGTTATCTGCTTTCCCTAGGTGGAAGAGGGCTTAAAAGTTGATTTTTCTTTCACTGCTCGGTTTCTGTGGCTTAAATCCACCACCAAAAGGATTTTCTGTTTTTCTGTAACACGAAAACCTGTTAGGTAATTTGTGACCATAGAACTGGAGCAACACAGCTAAACTAATATATATGCAACCGCTTCATTATGCATAAGAGCAGGCACTCTTTACTTTGCAGCCTAAAACACACAAAGCACACATTAGAATGAAGAGGCCTGTGATGTCTCTTCATGTGCAGAGTGTAAAGGTACATGAATGTCCTTGCTTGTTGGCATTTAATTTACCAGTTGCCTCTGCAGTGGAGCCTTGGCAGATTCAGCTTGAATCTGAAAGACAGGCTGTCATACTGAGAGTCTGCTGCCTACTGCTGAAATTGAGAGGCTTGGCAGATATGCAAACAGTAACTGGGTTTGAGTTGTTTTGATTACAAGTTAAACAGAAAGTCATTGGCAGGGCCAATATAAATCTGCTGAGGTTTTTTGGCAAAATCTGTGGAGGTATTTCTATAGATTCTGCAGAATTCTGTAGCACCTTGATTTCACATCAAAGAGTGTCCACCTCTGAACCCCTTCTGTGGATAAAAGTATCAGAAACGTGAGCGAACATGTTTAAGTTACTGAGAGCTTCCAGATTCAGAAATATAAAGCACATTAACAGCAAGCTATACCACACCACCTTTGTACAGTTGTTAAATTCAGGATCTTAATTTCCATTCAAGTTCAGGTGCATTTTTGGAGATGTAAAGAAAAGCAAGTTATAAACAGCTGAAACAGGAAGACAAAATAGATTTTAATGAAAGTTCCAGGTGAATAAATGAAAAAAAAGGTTGGAATAGTTCCTTAACTCAGCTATATTTGTTTAAATTGCATTTCAATACATTTTTTAAAAGACATTAACTGAGATTTTCTGAAGTTGCTCCCTTCCTGGCATGCAGTGTTTTAGCAGAGATTCAGGGTGGGATAATTCAGTCCTCAAATGGCTTTTTTCTCCCCTTCTTTGATAACTTTGCCTGAAACATCATATTTGGCCAGACATCCAGACCTGATAAAATCAAAGTGTTCATCCCAAATTTATTTATTTACAGAGTTTATCTCCCTGCCTAATCTGCAATGCTGAGTTGATAAAAGTAACCCAAACTGACATTGTACATGAAAAAAAAAAAAAAAGAATGTGCATTTTTACAATGCAACCTCTGTTTGATTCCAACTTAGTGTTTTGAACACTAACACATCCTTTACTAAAATTGCCTTGCAGTTTTAACACAAAACCACATTAATTTTGGAGGGAGGGAGAAGAATACATACAATTGTCGATCCTATTGTTTCTGTCTGGCTGACTGTAGACAGATTTCTGCAAGGCTGGCTAGTAACAATACATTGATTTAGAGAGGCAAGAATACCTCCACGATTGCAAGGGCTAAGACACCTTTATTAGAAAACTGAGAAGCTACAAAATGTGGCAAAGTTCTTGGAAACAACCCAAATGTATAGAATCTTTTTTTTTTTCCCTCTTCCACTTTTATCTGCTACTTTGCCTATTACAGCTTTCTAAGTGGGAAAAAACCCAATAAAAGCCAAACAATAAAAGCCAAACAACCCCACCCCTGATTTTACAGAAATTATTATATAGCTCATACTAAATTTTACAAGAACCTAATTTGAACAAATTAACTAGAATATAAATGTTGTCTAAATGCTCTTTATTTCCCAATATGGCAGGCTGAAAAATATCGTTATTTTCTTGAGAGACGTAAAGGTTTGTTTTCTTTGGAAATTACTCTGTGGATTTTCTCTTTCTCATATTGAGCATCCCTTTCCCTTGAGCAAATGGAGTAAGAGTTTATATGAAAGGGCCATATTGCATTCTGGATAACGGATAACAAGAGCATTTTAGGAATTTCATTTTCAGATCCAGATTGAAAAGATACACTGGCTTTTTGCCTCCTTTTGCTGCCTTATCTGGTCTATATACTTCTTTTCAAAAAACTGAATTTAGGAACCTTTAAACAGCATGTTCCCCCAATACTGCAACCCAATGCAAATTTTTAGAGAATGCTTACAAATGTCAAATCTCTCTGAAAGTGATATACTTTATTACTGTTCTTTCTTATAATGCAAACATTTCCTTGCAGCTCGGATCTTATTTTTCAAAATACACAGGATTTTGATATATGGACAACAGGAGAATATGTATTTTAGATATAATGCCATAAGTGCTTAAAAGTTATTTCTGAGCTGATTTAACATGGAAAATCTCCAGGTAGATTAATTTTATAGGCTGCTTTTATGGGTGTAACATTTCAAGATGAGAGAGCCATGCTTCTGAAATTTAGTTTCGGCAGATTTCATTGGCACCCCCATCTCCATCTTTTATTACCTTAAAGTTGAAATTTAATCTCATTTTTTTTCCTGATTTTTACTTAATTCCTGGCTGAAAATGGCTGGGGCTGTATTTTTGTGTTCAGGTTCTGTTGCTCATACTGCTGTCTCATTATTTGCATTCCCAAGGAAAAAAAAAAATCAGTACAATAGAGGCACTTAAATAACCATGCTTAGAAACTACAGATTTTTCCTGGGACAGGCAACTATAGAAGGAGGTTAAGCAGATGTCCCCCAGAAGCCTCTTTCCAAATGGCTGAGTTCACACTGGTGGAGTTCACAGTGGCGATTCACAGTGGTAAGAGCAAGCTGCCCTGAAACCAGTTGCTGTATTGTGGTGAAAGCAGAGCTTGAAACTGCAGTCTGTGCACAGGCAAAACTTAACACAGAAACTAAACACCTATTTCTAACATTGCCAACAGGGGCTGTGTTGCAGTCAAAGGAGAATGTGGGCTGTACAGAAGCAGCATATTTAGAGATGTTTCTGTCTTACTCTTAGTATGGATTCAGCACACACTTCATAGATGTGTATAGTGAATGTCTGTGAAAGATAGTACACATGCATGTATTATTTATGTTTATGTATTCCTAAAACATAATCCAGAATGCATTGTTACTCCATATGAAAAATGGCTTTTATGCGTGTTAAGAATGTTTTATAAATCTCAATACCTCAGTCATTTGGTTGATAGTTGTAATTTTTTAATTTGATTGTACTGCAGAGATGGTCTGTAGTCTGGTCTGGTGGCCTGCAAAAAAAAATGAATAATGTGTTTTTAGCTTTCAGGAATATATGTGAGGGGAAAGGAAAGGGAAGCATTTTAAATCAGAAAATGCAGGGGGGTATGCATGTGCCTCTGAACGTGCGCATGTCTGGAGATTCACAAACTAACACTTTCATTCTGTGGTCTCAGTTTGTAGGACTGAATTACATAACTTAAAAAATTGGTCTTGATAATGTAAATGCTGAGAAACTCTCCCCTATTTTGGTGCCTGCTGTAATAAAGAAATTCTCTGGGAGAGAATGACAGAGATTCAAAACCCTAAAGAATGATGATTTCCTCACTGCCAATACAATTGCATAAATTAGGTGTGCATAAGTTCCAAATGATTTATAGCACTTGAAACGTAAAAAAAAAAATATTGCATTTGGTGTTTCCTTAGAAAACACAAAAAAGCTGATGTTTATTCACAGAGTAGATCAAAGAATTGGAAGCTAAATTCAGATTATAGCAGCTGTCTCGTAGAGATCTTTATATACCTCTTATATAAATTATTTTCTGCACATTTTCCTTGAGACATATTTCATTAGCCAAATTTGCATATACTGTTTGTTAATTTGGAAAAAAAATCCTTTTAGTTTTTCTCCTCTTGCCCTCTCCACTTTTAGCCTATTAGTGGAAGTGACATTTTATTGATTAGACGTTTAATAACAATATTCTTTTGTATTTGCTCAAGTATTTAACTGTTTGCATGGTAACTGGTGTAAAGGTCTCTAAGAATGGTACAACTGAAATGGGAGAATGAAGAAATGTATTGACTATGACAAGGAGAAGTAATTGCTTTTCCTCAAAGGATCAGATGTGGTATAGTTGTTTGAAAAACAATCTAAGCAACATTTTGTTCACCATTGATTTTAAAACATTAAAATTAGTTTTTATGCAGCTATACTCATTAAGCTTTTATGTATACTTTGTAGGGTGAATAGTTAAGAAGCAATAAAGCATTCTGCAGTAAAACATACTTTGCCAGTTGTCAAAAGAAATAAAATACATAGATATGGTATGTTTGTTTCCTGTAGAATATTGTGATATTAGCCATGTTAATTACATTCTAAATAAAGCTCTTTTATTTGTGTAACTTAAACAGTCTTGCAGCTATAGATAACTATATATACAATAACTTTTTCAACTGTTATTGAAAAAGTTGTTTGCAGGTTTTGTCTTAATACTGATGAGAAACACGCGTCAGCCACATATATTCCCCAAAATTTCCACATTTTCAAAATAAATATATTCCTAGAAATTAGTGTATTGAAATATTAATGTAATTTCTGACCTCAATAAACAGAATCAAAATGTCATTCTGTGCAGTTTTCTTCTATACTCCCTTTAGTTTGTCATGTTAATCTCTGCGTTCATATACAAACTAGTTCCTCTAATTTCCCTGTTCTTAATGGTTTATAAAAAAAAAAAAATCTGGAATACAGCAGCAGACTAGTGCCCAAGGAAAGGAAACTTACTTGGTTATAACTCAGAAGTGCATGACCTTTTATTTTTTATCTCAAAAATGAAGATAGGAGTTTGTGTACAGTACAACAATGTGCCATCAGAGAGAATAATGCATGTAAAAATTAATTTCTCTTAATGTGTTCAGGTGTGCTTCTGAATAAAAAATGGAATTTTGAAGAGTCAATTAAAATGCATTGAAATTCTTTAACACCAGAATTCTTTAATGTAAAAAAATTTGCTAGACATTTTGTCAGTATTGCTGTAAGCACTGTGCTGTGATCATAACCAGTTCCCTCCACCTGTGACTGTAGATGGCTCAGAAATGGATACAGCTTCCTGTTCCAAAGAGGAGACTATTCTTGAAAACATGGTAGTACTTATAAAGTAAATAAGATTTAATTAAATATCATTGTCTCACATTAATCTTTATAGCTGTGTTCCCCATGGAAATAAAAGTGGATATTCAATTTGTTTTGATTATGCATAAATTTTAACAGAAGCATTATTTGTATATTGCTGTGTTCTTCATGATAGAGGCATATTTGTGTCAGCATAAACCATTAAGAAGGCAGCTCCTCATTAATGTGAAATAACACTGACTCATTTCTTCTGTATATGAATAGATTGACATTCAGAAAAATTAAGTATTATTTTTTAAGAATAAACAACAATTCATATGGGGCTGCTGTAACTTTCTCTTTTAGTCTGAAATCCAAGTTATTTTCAGGGTTAACTATGAAATGAAACACAGAGTGTTTCTGCTATTAAATAGGTATTATTTTTGGTACCGGCTGATTTCAAAGGTCTTTGTTCACACGTTAAGAATACCCTCATCCTAAACCAGGATATGCATAATGTACAAACACAAGAGGGATCAGGGATACATATTTAAATCCTGCTTTCACAATATCTTGGAAACACACTTCAGTCAACAGGATATCTTTATCCTCATGAAATTTTACTTGGCTCTATCAGCTTCACGTAGGACAATTTTATGACAACCAGGTTAGGAAAGTCCACTAAAGTCTAGCTCAATGCTAGAGTACAATACCAGGGTGCATCCCACTTCACCAGACTCTTGCAGTGCCCATTGAAAGGTCCTTTGCTTTTGGCAAAGGGAAGTTAATTCACTTTTGGTAAAAATGCACCTTCTACTGCTGAGCTAATGCTGTCCCCTGTGCTAATTATTGCTGAGGGAATTTTATGCTGAGGGAATTATAGGCTCTTGCTTCTAGCAGTGTAGTGGTGAAGACATGAATGAGGAGGAAGACCATAATCTCTGTAATAGTGAAGTTCTGCATAACAGTTTTTTGAGGATGCTTGCCCTCAATGCAGTTGACTGTTTGGGGTTTTGTTTGTTTTTGGTTTTGTGTTGGTTTGATTTGTTTGTTTGTTTGGGGTTTTTTTGTAGTTGTGCTGTAAGACACACATTGCCTGTCCACTGTGGCTATGCATTTGCAGGAGATGTCAGATAGCATTTAAATAATGTGTAATGGCGTGTTGCTCTTTCATCACCTTGGGAAAGTGTCTCTCCCCTGTGACAGTCATTATATGCTCAGTGCTGAACCTTAGAAAACACTTTTAATACCGTCTGTTGTGCCCACACAGTTAGGCCAGTGCATACACCCAGCACAGAAGCATTAGCTCAATGTACAGCACAGCATTTAGTGCTGAAGCCTGAACAAGCCACACAAATACAAGCCTTGGGAAACACCCATGGCAGAGACAAAGCTGTGAGCAGCTCCATCAGGTTAGAGAATAGTCCCAGGAGCAGAGTTCTCTGCACCAGGACATGCCTAACCCATAATCAAGTTATCTCTTCTGTTTGTCTAAACTAAATAAATAGAGTTATTCATGTCTTTCACTCAAAGTCCTGTTCTCCAATTCCTTAGTTACTCCATTGAAACCTTCTAAGATTGGTTCCACTGCTATTAAAACCACAAGTAACATTACTACTTCTCTGTATTCCCTTGTTTATTAGTCCTTTTAGCTACAATGTCACACAGTAAGCTCATGAGCAGCAGGTAAAAGGAATTAATGGATCTAGAAGTCAATTTTTTAAAGTTTATACCAGAGTGAATGATATTATAAAAGCCTTTAATGAGAATGAATCTGTGCAAATATCACTGACAGCACCTCTTCAGCATTTGTTTTACAGTAGAGATGGTTGCACATTAAATGCCTTTTGGCAAGGGACTTAAGGATTCTACTGGGAGCAATATAGCTTCTACCTTTTGGTACTCTGTTCCTTGAGAGATCATGTTGTTTCCTACCTGAGTAAGCCAAAACTTGCCCTTGCTCTGAAAAATGTGTTATTTGGTTAACACTCATTTCCAGTCTTTCTAACCTTGCCAGTAAAATGTATCACAACAGGCTTGTTTGATGTGGTATGAACACAGACAAGAGCATAGCTAGCCATGGCTGGAAAAAAGAGAAAAAACAGAAGTTGCAAGTTGCACAAAAGTGTTCTGATCTGAAACTCTAGATGTTGATTATTTGCCATGATTTCTTCTCAACATGATTTCTTTGCCAACTTGTTCTGTGACAGAGGCTACTTCCCAGTATAAGTGAAACCCTCTATGGAGTAGTGCTAACCCAGTGAAAGTATAGGGAGGAGGGGGTGAAAGAAGCACATTCAAGAGGATGTGGTAAGAGGAAATGATGAAAGGCCATAGTAACATAGCAGGAAACAGCAGAACATGCTGCAAACATACTGAGGACTGCATGCATTTTATGTGTCAAATTACCTCCAAAGCAGTTCTTTGGTATTTAAAGCCTAGTAAGAAAGTATATTGCAAAGTTCACAGGACCTAATTATGTGGGAAAAATTAGTCTGCAAGACCTTCATAAACTGTCTAAAGATGTGGGTGTAGTAGTAAGTTAATGAGCAAGTTATTATGAGTGAGTGTCTAACATTCCGGTTGTGCTACATGTAAAAGAGGCTATGTGCAATACACAGAAACTGTTGGAGGCTTTAATGTGTACCTGAAACAGAATAGTGACATCAGGGAGATAAGAAAAGAGGAAGGACTTCAGAGGGGTTCATTTAGGCAAAATGGTCTCATATGTCTTGAAGACTTGTAGCAAACATTATAGAGCTATAGTTTAACAAAGAATAATCAGCACATTCCGTATCTCCATAATCAAAAACATTTTCCGTGGCTTACAAGACTAACCTACTACATCTATATACTAGATATTTAAAAGACTAAAGCAGAACTCAGATCTAAGAGCAGTTAAAACAGACACCATACCTGCAATGGCAGTCCTCAGTTGGGAACTAACTGGCAGCAGTACTTGATAACCAAAAGCAATGATTTGTCTCTTCTGAGAAATTTCCGATGGATGGGAATAAAGATATGTATGACACAGACTTAGCAGGGACCCTCACAACACTCTTTGTCCTCTTGCTGTCAAATGTGGAAGAGAGGCAAAAGCTATAATATGGTTCTTTCATGCAATAGAAGAAAAAAGTGATGCAGGATGATGCAGCACTTCACAAGCATTTGCAGTGACCACACAGAACCTTAGATGGACACAGTCCTGCTTGAATCACATGTTTGTACTTGCTTTGTTATGAAATAATTATGAAAGTTGTGAAGGAAGGTGATTCTCCCCTTTTACTCTTGTGAGACCCCACCTGGCGTACCAAGTTCTGGAGCCCCCTGTGTAAGAAGGACATGGGGCTGTTGGAGTGTGTCCAGATAAGAACCATGAAGATGATCAGAGCACCTCTCCCATGAAGACAGTCTTAGACATTTGGAGTGTTCAGCCTGGAGAAGAGAAGATTCCAGAGAGACCTTATAGCAGCCTTCAAGTACCTGAAGGGGAGGGAATTTTTTCGAGGGCATGGAGTGATAGGACAAAGAGTAATGTTTTTAAGTCAGAAGAGGGTAGACTTAGACATTAGCAAGAAATTTTTAACTGTGAGGGTGGTGAGGCACTAGAACAGTTGTGGGAAGTTGTGGATGCCTCATCCCTGGAAGTGTTCAAGACCAGGCTGGATGGGTCTTTGAGCAACCTAATCCAGTGGAAGGTGTTCCTGCCCATGGCAGACAGGGTTGGAACTAGATGATCTCTAAGGTCCCTTCCAACTCAAACCATTCTAGGATTCAATGTACCCTTTGCTGTCCTTCATTGAGTGCTCCCTGCTGACAGTGGCTGATGAACATGAATATTAATTTCTTACCTAGTTCAGTTGGTAGGACCCCGTGTAACCCAGCCACTATGACAAGGTATTCTGCAGATAATGTAACATTAGGTTTTCAGTGTTTATTTAGCCCACTCTAGTTTAAGCATGACAGGGAAATACCAAAAATCTGTTTCATGGTACTATATATACCTACACGGGTGAGGGAAGCAGGGAGATGATGGAACAGTTGTAAAAATACTCAAATGAAGTGTCTTACACCTTATATCTTCAGAAACCCGATTTTTACCTCCAACTGAAAAAGTGTTAATATAAAACTTTGAATCACTAGATCTCAGACCATTGATCAAGCCAGTCTTCTGCATGGAGTGTTTAGTGAGTTTGAAGTTATTGTTAACTGTAAAGACAGTGAAAGACAGTGGAATTTTTCTGTTCTCTCTGTGTCTGTCTTATTCTTGTTTTCTATTACCTATTTGTACTGTTTGCTTTAGTTCATTCACCTGGAGACATGACTGAAATGTGGTCCTTCAGTTACTCCAAAAAACTTTTAACTGTTTGGTTAAGATGTTTAGACAGCTTGGTCTAAGATATAAATAGTTTGTATATCAGCCTGAAACACTTTTACCTCTCCAGAAAAGCTTAGACAGCATATTCTTTAAAGAAAAAGTTTCAAAAAATACAGAGACTAATCCCCTGCATTATTCCCTGTCTGGATGCAAGCATGGTAGTGAATAAAGTCTTTTTTATAATTAAGGCAATTTCTTCTTGAACAAATAATAGGGTTATGTGAAACAGTGCTGTTCAAAAAGAGCATGTATCTTGAGAGGTGGACTATATTATTTTTTGCCTATTTCTTAGTTTTAAATATACAATGGGTCATCATTGCTGTAAAAATTATTTTTACCATGTGTAACAATGTCACATTTGTTCAGAAAAATGGTAATACAATTTTCTTTGTTGAAGCAAACAAAGTGTTAACTGTTGCTCTAGGTATTGATCTTCCTCCGTGACTGTACTTCAGTCCTGCCTCAGAGCCACCTGTCATCTGGGGAAGCATAATTTTAAGCTTTTCTATCTGTTTTTAAAATTAATGTTCATAGGGAGTGTACTTGCACTTAAAATGTAAATAGAAGTTTTATCAGAGCTCTTAAATGTTTTACAGTGTCAATGTAACAGTATACTGTGAACCTGTAGTTCCAGGTATCAGCCTTTCTGTGTGAGGTCTTCTATTGAATAGAGATTTGGCTTAAGATAGACAGCAAGTATTTTGCATTGTCATATTATGTCCAAAATTCTAAAGTGTGCCTAAAATATTTGGACATTTTTATCATGGTGAAACAAATGTAGATATATCAAGTTGCTTGTCATTCATTTCCTAAACTGGCATTTGATTGGGTGACAATCTAAAAAGATATTACACGGTGAATTTTTTAATGTTAAAAAAAATACAAATTATATGTGATATAAAAAGATGAGTCTAATGAATCTGAGAAGCTCTACACAACAAGATTTCCAATAAGTCCAATAGCAGTGTGAATGTACCAACTCAAATACACTTCAGGCAATTGCACAAGTTAGTAAATAAAAATGTAAGGTAGCTTTATGAGTGAACACTGAAAATGATGCTCTCTTGTGTAGAGAGCACTAGTGCATGTGAAACCCTATGTGCTTTTTACATAATATGCCTCTCTAGTTAACATATAACATAAAGTGTCACAGATCTTTTAGAGCTTGATTCACTATGAAAGAAACACAACCATCTGTGGTGTGAAAGTTTATGACTCAATTGTCCACACCTTACAAAGTGATTCAGCAAAGACATATCTGGGCCGTGGAAACTTTTCTTCCCTTATTTCATTAGTTCTTGTTTTGAAAGAATAAAAAGATCTTTGAAATGCAGTATGAATTTTAACTCCTGCATAGTAAGACAGTGTGTAGATTTAAGCATGTGCTTTTAAATATTATAATTTTATTGTTATTATTACTTTTTTTTTTTGCTTCACAAGACCATTTCCTGCTTATGAGTCATATTTTGAATTTCAAAGAGGGATTAATAAAATGTGAAAAAAGGCAAGTAATTTTCAAAGTGATGGGCGTATGGATAGATTAGATTAGACAGAAATGTGGACAGACCGTTGTAGAAATATTGTTAGACAAAATGGGACTTCTGCAATTACTTCTAGTCCAGTTGTGACCCATTTTGTAGAGGTTAAGCAGTGCTACTTTTTTGCTTTATTTTTCTTGCAAATGCAAAAATAGTATGTACAGCCTCCATTAGTATCCCATCCTCATCTCCTCATATAAACTGTGAGCTTGTGTCCAAAATCATTAGGTTTGATATTATGGATAACAGTTTTCCTTCCCTTCCCTTCCCTTCCCTTCCCTTCCCTTCCCTTTCCTTTCCTCCCCTTCCCTTCCCTTCCCTTTTCCCTTCCCTTTTTCCTTTCCTTTCCTTTCCTTTCCTTTCCTTTCCTTTCCTTTCCTTTCCTTTCCTTTCCTTTCCTTTCCTTTCCTTTCCTTTCCTTTCCTTTCCTTCTCCCTGTATTTATAAAATACCCTTCCCTTTGATAACAGGCCAGCCTAACTCAGCTTTACTTCATATTTGTCAAAGGCAAAAAGCATTCATGTGGATAGATTCAATAGAGCAACTGATACACAGTAACTGTAAGGACTTCTCAATTTGCCCTCTTTATTTAGTATTCTTGCTAAGCTTGGCTGTGAGAAGAGTTTTTGTTTAGGACTCCCTGTATTTTTTCCATCATCTTTTTTCTTTTCTGATTGGGGTGGATCCACACCTGACATTGTGAGTATCTGAGTTTCAATAACTTTAAGTCCCACTTCAAGTCTTACTGAGTTCTAACACTTCCTGACAGATTGGGGCAACCCTGTTATATACTCTCTGGAGAACTGGTATATCTTTTTGCTCTTCGTGCTAGCTGCCAAGTAGGAGCTGAATGCACATCTAATTTCACTTTGGAAATCACCTTGTTTCAGGAACATGCTATTTCTCTCATTTGATATTAAATCTTTGCCAGAATACAACAGTTTCAAATGAGCCAATTTTCTGAGATAGAAGAGCAAGAAAAAGTCAAAGGTATCCCTCTTTTTTTTGCTCTTCTATCTCAGAAAATTGGCTCATTAGAAACTGTTGTATTCTGGCAAAGATNGCTGTGTGGGGTGTTTGGTTTTTTGTTGTTGTTGTTTTAATCTTGGCATTCTGTTCATGGAGAGATCTTTGTTGCCAACATGTCTGCTGCTTCTCCATCTCTCACCCTTCAGGTTTCTTAAAATAGCTAAGAACACAGAGTTTCTAAGCCTGAAAAACACACTAACTGAGAAAAAGGCTCTGTATGAAGTTAAAAAATATATATTTATACTGTAAGCCCTGCAGCCTGGCTTCCTGCCCACATTTGGGCATCTGTGCTGTCTCTGGATACTCCAACTGACACATGAATGCCAGATCCAAAGAGGAAGAAATAAAGGGCAATGCTGGTTCAATGATAAGCCCATGAACGCAGCGTAGTATCTTTGAGAGGTGAGTTTTGCTAACATTTGAGTCTTTTCATTATCACAGGCCTCTGGAGGGTAGGGTTCAGTCTTTATTATCTGAAATGAAAACTTCTTTCATAATATATGCTGTCACTTCAAGCAGAATTCATTCATTCTTTTTTTTTATGGAGTACATTTTGAGGTGACCACATATTCAAATTCTAATCTAAAGGAAGACAGAAAGACAGAAGATTTGATGTATTACACTAAGATCCATGTTCAGGTATCTGGAGGTAGTACTGAACTCATGGAAACAGACATAAGTTTCAGAAAAGAGCATAGCAGCTCCTCAGGTACAGGCACAGGAAGCAAATTCTTCTCTTAAGGAAGGGGATGTGTTCTGAGAAGGAAAAATTCAAATTGGGAGAACGAATGCTGTTGGCTTATGAATGAAGAGGAAAGATAGGAGGAGAAATTCTTGATACATATGCTAAGCTTCAGAGAAGCATAGGGAATTTGGAGGGTTGAAAGTAGACCATCTGAATTCAGGATTCAAAATGCTTGTTACTTCACTTCTCTGAACTAGTTCTGTCTTCTCTCTTTGAAATTTTAATATATTTCACAAAGGATTTTATTTATGATCAACAGAGACAAGTACTCAGCAAGAAGCAAAAAAGTTGTTCCCAGATGGATGAGTATGACTAAGCCTCTTGATTGCCCAAACAGACATTCCTGAAGCCCTCAACAGCAAATTGCATTCTGTGAAGGTTTCTACTGGAACTGCTTGCCCTTGGCCCATCCCTTACTACCTGAAAACACTTGGCAACCAAGGCTTTTGGACTTCACAGGGTTTGCATGACACAGAACTATAAAAATATAAAGATTGTCAGCTCCAGAAATATTTTTATCTTCTCTGTGGGATTCAAGGGTATGCAAAGAGAAGTTAGCAGATTTATGGTACCAAGTTAGGAACCAATTCTGCACTGGCTGAAGAGCTTGTTGAACTTGTACAATGCAGAGGATGCAGGCTTGGTGGGTTGTGCCATCTGCTTAGAAAAAAAAGTCAAGGGAGAATTTTAACAGCTGTTTGTTGAGTCAGATACTCATCCCTGATTTTTTGTGCCACAGTGGCAGATTACTGCCAAAGAAATGCATCCCCCGTTGCTTAATAGACCTGACCTGGATGTTATAAAGTTACACCTGCTGGAAACAAGCCTTATGATGTACTGCTCATAAGATGCCTGTGATTCTACTAGAGAAAAGTCCTGAAATCAGCATGTTGAGTTCATCCTTGTTTCTCTTTGTAGCTAGTAGCGACACAGCAGAAGGCAGCAGGGATATATCCTAGCTAAATCTACAAGGAGATTAGGGCCTGTATCATATTCAGGTTTTCCCTGAGTAGGCTGTTTTGTTGAGCATGACATACTGCATGTGAGTCAGTCATATTCTGCATGAGTCATATGTTGAAGTGTGAAAGCAATGCTGCATCTCTGCTGTTGTTACCCGTTGCTCAGTGGCTGCCATACCACATAGTTCAAGCCAATTGAGCTCACCTTCCCTGTTTGAGCCAGCTCTCATCAGCTGCCTGAGCCTTTTGAATGTGCCCCAAGGTGTTGCCCGACATATAGCTGAACTGACTGCCATACATGTTTGTGTTTGGTCTCAGAGTTATCAGTTTGTGGGTTAGAACCTCCAAGTGTTCTTCTGAATGGATTGCAAAGTGTCCAAAAAACCATGGGCATCTTCAAATTTTATTTTTAAAAGGATAGTAATTTAAAGAGTCTTTTAAAATACACACATCTGTAGCCCTAGGTAGCTGAAGTGTGTTTGTTTTCCTCATACACCCCACATGGAAAGGCTGCAACACTCTTGTGTGTTCAGTGAATTGCTTAAATGTCAGGTGAAGCAAGAATGGTTCACACTTTCACAGTCTGAGAAACTCTGGTGCAGTCATACCCTGGAGGTCATTAGTCAAAAAGGAAACATCCACGTGTGGACTATTGTGGACTGTCAGTTTATAGGTGAGTGTCAAGAAGTTACAGAATGTTTTTTTAATGGCAGACATCAAGATGTTGCTTGCTGTGGACATCACATGGAGCCCTTAGTTATTTGTGACAGACATTTTCTTCCAGTTAGGTGGTAATTAATGCTTCTGTCTTAAATCTGCTTAACTAATACTAAGCAGAGTATGATTACATTATACCTGTCATTTGTGAGTGTCCAGTGATTCTCCAACATTATGTGATTCATGAAGCTGAAAGAAATTATTTGCCTAAGAAAATATTACTGCATATTCTGCCTGCAGAACCCCTTAATTCCTGTTATACTTGTCAGCATATTATGACTGGGAGCTGTCAAATTCTAATGACTAAAATTTTGTTTTTCTGTCTTTTCATGCTATGTTTGAGAAGAATAGGTTGGGAATAATTCCCTAGCTATATTTCTTCAAAGGGTAAACTCGACTGTTTGTGTTCTCTCCCTCTCTGTTTCTTTCTAAGTTTGTGTTTACATTAGTGCCTTTCTCTTTCCTTATGTTTCACTAAAAGAAAAAAAGTTGATTTTCTTCTCAGAAACCACTGTCCATTTTAAAAAACATAATATGATCTGACAGCAGACAGATTTGATGCAAAAATATTTTCTATTCTCTGATTTGATCAAAACATGGATTATTTAAAAGAAGGAGGAGGAAGAGGAAAAGTAAATAGGAAAAAAAGTGCACTAAAACCTCTTACCATTTCATGTGGTTAAATAACCTTGACACTTGAAAGTATTTTTGCCATCCTCCCTGAAACAGGAATTTGTTGACACAGTGTCCAATAATACAGATACAGGACTAATGTTAACATACTGCAAATACTGCACCAAATAGTATCTATTGATCCACTTGTTATTATGCTTGTTACTGAAATGCTGCATGTAAAGCAAAGGAAACCAGTTTCCAATTTAAGTCATTAATAGATTGGTTTTGAAATTTATGTTACATGTGTCCAACAAATCAAGAATAAAAGCATGTGAAAGGCTGTGTAGAACGTATTGAATTACTCACTCTTTCCACAGTAAAAGCCTTTAGCTAAAGATTGACCAAAGAATTTTAAATATCTCATTATATATATGTCATTGTTCAAAGTGTCCCTAAATGGGATTAAACAATAGTCACTCAAGAGTTTCCTGCAATGTCTATTCCCCCTCTCCCCTCCTCACCTTGACTTAAATTAAGGCTAATGATATGTTTCCAGTGTAAGGTAAAAGAAGGATTTTCCTTGAATGACTTTCCAACATTTTCAAATATAATTCATTGTAAGTACTTCTATCAAATGATTACTTATTTCATCTCATTGTCTTAGAGGATTTAACCTAAAACACACGTTTGATATGGACATAATGGCCATGTTATAAACTGAAAAAAATGAAGAAATATTCACCTGCAAATTTCTGTTAGTGCTCAGAATTAAAAATAATGCTAGGACTATTTTTCAAAGAAATTACTTTTAACAACTATTTTTCCTTTTATGTGTCCCATTTTGTCTTGGGTGATGATTCTTCAATAACAGTTAGGAGGACTGCCCTTGTGGGCCACAGGGGACAGGGAGGAAAGGGGACAGGAGATGGCATAATGGAGAGAGGGTATTTTTTTGTATAAATGGCTACTTTTGAGTTCCAGCTCAATGAGAACCCCACATTTTTTTTAAAAAGCCCTATTTAAAAAAATATTTCCCTTTCCTAATCCTGTTTAAAACATATTTCCACAACTACAGGTATAGTAACACTAAATATCTTTATAACGAGGGAAAGAGCAAATAGTTCAGGATAATTAAGGTAGCGAACATATTGCACTGCTATATTGGTTCAGTCACCTGATCTGTCTCTCCGATCACTATTTGCACGATATACATGGTTTTGATGGGCTTGTGATAGACTGCTGTCTGAAATTCTTTAATCTGGGTCTCCTGTTTGGCAGTGCAGCAGACTTTGCTATTTTGGTTTTTGAAACGAAGCCATACTATGGGAGGATAAAAGATAGCTGTGACTCTGTACTGACTCATGAGTATGAAGGAAAGCCAGGTAAACTTAAAACCAACAATGGCCTTGCTGATGCTGCCACTGGTGCAGGTGGACAGCAGATGTCATTCCACTAAAATCTGTGGCATTACACCTGTGTGCAAGTCATGAGCCATGAGCTCATACAGGAATGAAGGATGGGAGGGCAGGACGGGACAACTCAGGGCAAAAGGACCTTCACCCCATGGCCTTTCTACCTGGATCTGTAGACATTTCCTCAAGCCTTTTCTTCCTATGTGATTAAGAATGAAAACTGACTCTCTGGCTTTCAGCACATGGGTTTGAAGGGGTGCATTGCTGAAGGTAGGTAGCATTTAGGAAGTCAGAGTTGCCAACTGCCTGTTGCTTTCAGTAGTGAAGACTTACCAGGTCTTTCCTCTGTACTGAATGCTGGTGCGGTTTTGGTTTGGTTGGGTATGGGTTTTTTTGTTCGGTTGGTTTGATTTCTTTGTTATTGATTTCTTTGTTATTTTTGGGGTTTTTTTTGTTGTTTGTTTGGGGCTTTTTGTTTGTTTGTTGGTTGGTTGGCTTTTAGTGGTTTGTTTTTTTTTTTTCCATCCAGTACATTACAAGAGTGTTTGAAAACTTTAATTTAGGTAGGGTTTTTTAGGAGACAAAAAATTACTTTATAGCAAAAAAGGGAAAGCAGAGTCTGCAAAGTTTATACAAATATGATTAGGAAGAAAGATTTCTAAATCAGCTTGAATGAAAATGAACTAAATACTGCTTTCCTTACTTTGGTGTGAGTCTATGACTTGTGGTTATCTCCTGCTTGTCTGTGTAAGATGTATAAAGAACATTGTTTCTTTTAAGGGTCAGGATACAACTGAAATCCCTGAGGCAGATCCTCTTCACTACTTACACTGGATCTGTTTCTGATGTTCAGCTGAGGGTGCAGCAACTTGAATACTGTTTTGATGGCAAAATTCATTTATGCATGTTTTCCTTTCCTGCTCTGTAGTTTGCTGCATTCTAGGTTGAACAAGACCAATTGCAAAGGTGCCCTGTGAAGTGGCTCTTTGACATAGCCTGGTTTTAATCCATGTTTGCCACCAAAGGAAAGACCTTATTGTCAAGGCCTGCTTCCTGCTCACATCAGAGAAGCCTGTAAGAAATCAAAGTAAGCTTTTTTTTTCCCCTTCTCTCTGTTAAATAGAAAAACAAAGAACTGTTGCAGCATTTTTTGACTGTTGTTACCAAACAAGAATTGAAGACTTTCAAAGGCTGTTCCTATAAGACTGGGTTATTCAATGCTCCCTCACTCCTATACACCCCATGGAATTTCCCTTGCATGTTACAAAGAAAAGTATTAGATCCCAGACAAACTAACACAGATTGTTATGAAAACAAAAACAATGGGGAAAAAACCCCCAACACTGTGTATCCCCCAGATCAACTCTAAATAAAATTGCTGATTTTGTTTCATAGGAGACATGATTTTCTAGCTGTGAATGAGTCGGGAAACTGCCTTGTGTTTTGGAAAGTCTCTGCAAAAATGGAAAGATTCACTGACTTTGCAGTGAATGTTTCTCAAAATTTGCATGAGAGTGTGTAA
The DNA here is from genome assembly GCA_038090715.1 of Florisuga fusca. Classification (NCBI taxonomy): domain Eukaryota; kingdom Metazoa; phylum Chordata; class Aves; order Apodiformes; family Trochilidae; genus Florisuga; species Florisuga fusca. Next base: position 8,601,246 of record JAAWXA010000014.1, read on the forward strand.
TTTGCCCCTTGTTAATCATTATTTTGCTTCTTAAATTATTTCAGTCAAGTAACAGCAGTGATAGTATGATGTGGATTAGCTTTACGTATTTGTTTTAGTATTTATATTGCAGTCAAGAATAGCAGCTCTCCTCTGGGACTGATCTCTATTCACTGCTGCCAGTGGAACTTGCTGAGGGCTTTTGTCCTGATCTGATTGTTGTAGCTGAGGTGCTCTCATGCTTGGAGTTCTCAGCTCGATGGGAGGACAGATGATCAGCACCTTGCAGCTCAAGTCTGTGACTCCTTACCTTAAAGATTTCATAGGAGCTGGCCCTCAAAGGCTGCAGTGCAGCAAAGATTTACATGTATTCTGAATAACTCAGAATACTGAGTTGAGAAGCTAATCTTGAGCTGAAGCTAATCTTTGCAGGATTAAGATCCTGAAATTTAAGTGACTAACGCATGCAGCATGAATGGCAAATAATCTATATAATCAGTCTGTAAGCAACCTAAAGGATGAAAGCTCTTGCTTCTGCCCTCTGAATGAAGTAAAAAACACAAAAGATTGGCTACAGTCCACAGTGAAAGATTCTCTAATCATAAACAAAATGGGAGCAAGAGAGGATGGGGTGTTGATTGAGAGAGAGGAGAAACAAATTCTTTGTAAACAGTTTCATTTGCTCAAATATATCTTTGTTTTCAGTGTCATTTAACTGTATGGCATTCAATGATTTAGGCTCCATGGACAGCAAGCATACCTGTGAAGAAATTGTAGGCCTAATGCCTACAATTTATAGGAGCTCGTTTCCAAGTAGATAGTAGCATACACATTCCTGAGGACCAAAGGTGAGTTAAAGGAAGATGTCAAGCAGGAGGACACTGTAGAAAACAACCCATCAGCTGCTCCCCCACGTGACAGACCCCAAGGCAGCACCAGAGCCATTAACACAAATGCCTGGGGAGTTTGACAAGGAAAAAGATTCTGACACTGGAAAAATATCTGCTAGCAATTGGCATCTGTGTCCTGTGATGGCCAACCATCCTCCATGGATATTAACTCCACTGATAGAAGAAGGAGGAAAAGGAGAGCACTAGCAGAGTTATCTTTTCCCATCTGAACTGGCAATTTTCACATTTACTTAGAATCAGGACCTTGAAATGCAAATGTTTGCAATTTGTATTTCCAAAATAAAGCAAGTATCAAAATATACATTAGAAAAATATTATGGGATATTTGATTTTATAGGTATAACATATTGAGTGAAAAAAACAATTGAAATGGTATTTTTGGCAGATCCTAGGCTTCAAAGAGCATACATGACCTGACCCTGTGCTGCCACTAGTTGCTAATTTCTAGGGTGAACATTATTCTTACTTAAACAGTGTTTTGTTGTCATATACAATTTTTCGGATTACAGTCAGATCAATATTCTGAACATCAGAAAAAACGCAGTAGTAAGTAGGAACTAAATCTGGCAGTTCCTGTGCAGACATCACAGGTATTTAGGAAACCGGCAGGAATAGAAAAAATTTCCATTTTGAGAAGTGGCATTTCAGCAGAGATACTGCAAACGACTGATGCTTGGACATTGCCCAGTATTCTGAATGCAGCATGCAACATGAATGGCAAATAATCTATATAACCAGTCTGTGAGCAATCTAAAGGCAGAAAGCTGTTGCTTCTCTTGTAGGGAATACCCTAAACCCAATGGAAATCTAATCACCTGGCAGTTTGAAAACTGCAAACTTTTTTTCGAGTTAATTAGCTATTTGAGATCTTGGTCCAGCACTTCATTACAATAGCACAAGTTTTTCTACTGCTACTAAATCAGGCCCTATGAACTCACCGAGGGATACAACTGGATGTTTGTGCCTGTGTTTTCTGATGTGCAAATGAAAGACTAGTCTAGTAGGTCAAGCCCCTACAGAATATGGTTGAGCATGTACTCTCATAAGCTTGTTTTGTTAATATTGTTTATGAAAACCAGCAAAAATAGCTGTAAATATCCTTTGAGCCAATCTGCATTTTATATCTGAACTCACATACAAATTCCTCTGCAGAAGCAACATTTGTCCAGCTCTTGTCATTCCAGCAAGATATGGCCTGAAGAAAAGGAACATGCAGTAGTCATCCTCTCTTGAGCCAGTGTCCTCTTCATACCTTACATTTTGAAAATGACCCCCCTCCACTCCAAACCACTTTTCTTATTTGTTGCTCTTGTGACACTGAAATTGCTCCCCTCTCATTGTGGCTGCAATTATCATTATGGCTGAACCACCGGTTCTGGAAGTAACAGTCCAGCCCTTGAGAATAGAAGGCTATAGCCTCCAGCATGTTGTTCCACTCCACTGGCGTCTTAACTAGACAGCGTTAGTTTTAGCATAAAATTCATATTCCTAACCTTATGGAAGAGTGAGGCACGGTCTGTTCTCTTTTTCCTTTAACTGAAAACATCAAGCAGCCCAACACAAAGTTCATGAGATTAAAGAATGTTTTTCTGTAATTTTTTTTGCTTCTGCATCCATGTCATTTACCTGTACCCCATGAAGGGTGCGGTTCACTCTGTAACAGCAAGAGGTAGTGAGAGAATAAGCCTATCCTGAGAATAAACTGAATAATTTATTATTTAAATGAGATTTTTGGAGGTAAAACAATGAATCCAGTATAGCCCCCTTCTGAGTTTTAAATATCGTTTCTTCGAAGGCATAAATTTGCTTTGCAAAGGTTTCTTGATCTACAGTAGACAATATTCCTACTTATGCTACATGGTGACAAAACCTAAAGAGGGAGTCAGATGTGTGCTCTACAGTACTTGAGAATTTAAGTTAAATCTGTAATTTTTCCCCCTGCATTTCCTCAGAGAAATTAGCTATTCTATTCACTGCATAAATTTTCAGGTTTTGCTAGCACGACACTCAGGGTGTTGAATTTTTTATGACAAAAATGCTGTAATAATTGTTGAACAGATGTAAGTGTTGGAGAGTGGGCTCTGGCAGACCTCATGAAACCTCTATTAGCAATTTAACCCTATCGTTACTTGAATGAAATGAAACCTGAAAAGAACAGAGTTTTGAAATGTTTCTTTCAGGGTTCCCAAAGGGGGGTAAGTGACCTCTAATTAGACATATTCCTAATGAAATCTGAGTTTTAAAAAAATATTAATCAACACTAGATCCATACTACAGCACTATTAGGATTTTGGATTGTGATATCTGGAGCTAAGAATAATTCTGGATGGAGACATCTCAGTTCAGTGATTTGTGCTTCCTGAAATGTTAATAAGGCCTAATTCTCCAGTTTTAGGACAGTCTCTGTAATACACCTCCCCTTCACTGCAGCTGAATTAGCAAATGATGGCAAAACAAAAACTTTATGTCCAAGATACCAGAGGATCTTTAGATTTTCCATGCCTGCCATATTAAATAAATAGCTTTTGAAACTTGCAAAGAAACATTTATCAGGAAAAGAAAACAAAACACAAAAGAACCATTTATGTAAACATCTTTGATTTGCTGCCTGAAAAGAGAAATGTCATTAAGGGTTACCCAGGAACTTTGTTGAAGATTCTTCTAAATCAAAGAAGGGAACTAAAAGAAAATGGCAGCCCATCAGCAGTATTTCTAGTCACAGGGCTTGTGGTTACTCTTGAGTAACTGGGGGAGCTGCCTGTGGTACCTACACTATAGATAGATATGTCAAAATAAGGTTATTTTTTGTAGCTTTATATCTGAAGCAGAGATTTTGTGTATTTCTGTGTAGAAATGCAAACAAGCACAGACACATACTGATAAAGGCATCCACATAAACACACCTATTCCTAAAAATATGCATGCATTTAAAGATAATATTGGTAAAGAAGTCTTATCATGAAATAACAACTTATGTTTGATAGAAGACAGTAGCTAATAAACTACTGCTTATGGAATTCTAAGACCAAATTGTCTGTGTGCTTGGTGGAGAGAGAAACATACATACAACTTCACCAGATTCACAGTACATGCATAAAACAAATTATCTCAAAAGTATAGGATTGTTTAGAGGTAATTTGTTATATGCATGTAATCTGATTTTTTCAAGTGAGTGGATAGGTTTGCAGTAGTGAATCCCATTCTGCTATTGCAATTCCAATTAGGAAAGAAGCTTAAAAAAAAAAAAAAAAAAAATCTGTTAGGATCTAGAGCAGAGGCAAAGATGCAGAAGCCCCTAACCTGGGTGATGTTATCTATCTCAAGAATTAAGTTACTTTTCTCATTTTTTGCTTGAATGTACAAAAGGCCAACACATGTTTGGGATTTTGTGTGTGTGTGTGTGTGTTAATATATATAAAAAATCTAAGTGTGTGCCTGCTCCATCTGCTTTTGTTTTACATGCTCCTGTGGTGCTTAGTGAGGCATGGGGAACTTTAGTGCAGTGGCTTAGAAGTTTTGTGGATGAAAACAATCAAATTATATTCTGGCTCTAATTTATGGCACACACAGTAGTGTGCATCTATAGGGCAAGCTTAAAAAAAAAAAAAAAAGCAACACACATTTGTCAAAATCTGTGTATGTATTCAATGTTCTAGCTGTTCTTCTCTGGAAAGGTGTTGCTTTCAAAACAAAAGATGTTTGAATACCTGTCTGTTTCTTTATACACATTTACCCATCCAGTTTTGTTAATGGGTACAAGCAGAGGTTTTTTCAGTGCCCCAGCAGTTTCAGGAACACACTCAAACATTTGTATGTGGACTGCTTCAGAGATGTACTTTAACAGCCTTTCCCTGTTTGCAGCTTATTTGTAACCTGACATTTTTTCTGCTTCTTTTTATTGTTCTTTCCAGTTCTGTGTTTTTACAGCCTTATAAGCAAAACAGTCTTAAATAGGAAGCAAAGTCCAGTAGAAGTGCAGAAGAAAGTAAGAGAATAACCTAGATAAAATATCACCAATGGATTTGATTATGTTTTCAACTTATCTGCTTCCTATTACCTATATAGATATATCAACTCAAGATTTTGTTTTGGGTGATTTATTGGAGAGATACAGTTCTCATGCCCAGAACACAGTATTTCTGGTTACACTTTCATTTCAGATTTAATGAAACAATTATTGTACTTTGCGAGGTGCTCAGAGTCAGAATGGGGACCTACTGAAGGGTGTCACTCTGTAAATCTGATATGATTATATCATAGTTTGTGAAAGAACACATGCAAAACTTGCTCCATAGCTGAATTCCCACTCAAAACCCAAAAACAAAACCCAAAACCCAAAGTGTGACTTCTGACACTGCAAGATATTTTGTGGCTATTACAAATTTGGATGATGAGAACTTAGAATGGGCTCATTTAGTTTGTTATTAACTTGTCAGTCAGTATTGAAAACTTGTCTTATTTACCCAAGCTTTGAAATGCTCCTTATCTCACCCAGACTCCTAGAGAAACCCTTTGTACATATTGAAGCTATTTACATTATTTTTTTAAACAGGAATAATACTTAGGAAATCATGAGATGTCTAAAGCTGCCTAGCTAAAAAGAAATTGGATACCTGAAGAATGGACTTGCAAGTTTGAATTCATTACTTCTAAATGGCATTTTCCTTCCCCTGATTTCCAGTCCCAGAAATAGTTTAATAACCTGGTGGAAGCACAACGGGCATTCAGCTAAAAATACACCATGTCACTTGCATGGACATTCCATACAAAAAAGAAAATATGTCCTCAGTAACTACCCTGTAAAACTGTCAGCAGGGAGTATTGCCCTTCAGAAGCCTATATAAAAATGTTTTTACTACTTAGTACTGCACTAGAAGAATTAGCAGGAGTTAACTTTACAGATACATTGTAATTACTCTTGTTGTCAATAATAAAACATATAAAAAATGTATACTGATAGGAAAAAGCTAAAAAAATAATTAAATTGATTTTTATTTTCTGTATTAAGATCACAGTTAGAAACTGAAGGCTAGAAGGAATCTGGTGAGCAAATGTACCTGATGCTGTGTCAGGGGCTGCATAAAGATACTAGAAGACAGATACTGCTCTATGAGCTTATGATGTGAACAGATGAACAGTGACTGGGTTTTGCTTGAACAATGACTGGGTTTTGCTTAAACAATGCTGATAATCAAGTGCAAAGCCAAAATACTAGTCCATGCTTCCTAAAAACTTCCAAGTAATTTCTGTTTCCTCAAGTACTGTTCTGCACTTTGACACCTCGACGCTGAAGCAGCTTGCCTGTGCCGGGTCTGTACTCTGAATGGGCAGCACACTCTCCTAACGAAGGGCAAAGGAGATGGTCTACAAGAATAGGGAGCAAATAATGAGCTTTTCGCCAGTGACACTGAAACCTGAACATTTGCAAAACATGACAGAGGACTGCATCTATGTGTTGACCATCAGGTGCACTCAGTAGAAAAATTCAGTATCTTATATACTCACAAGGTGGAAACCAAAGTGAACCAGACCTTTTCCTTTTCTGAAAATTGTGTATGCACCTTGCTCGAGGACCAAAGGAAGGAAAATACAGCATAACATGTTCCTGAGACCAGGTCATTAGAAAGCTGTAGATTAGAAACTGTAAAAATGTAAAAAGTCCGAAGGAAATGGCACTTAAGTTAATGAAAACTAGAAGACTTTTTTCATAAGTCAGAGAATTAATCTCAGAAAAAGTTCAAACTTCATTTTAATCATGTCATCTGCTCATAAAGGTTGACTGAGTGGTTAATGAAGAATATATTCCCAGAATTTCAGCTGTAATTCAGTCCACTCTAACTGGAAAGTGATCTAGGCTTCGAAAAAGTGTGGTTACTGATTTTCAGTGTTTATCTTTGTGCTATGGGAACCTAATCAGAGTAGAATTATCACATGTAAAATCAAAGGTGAGAGTGGGGGGAAAGGTGAAAAATAAATCTCACACCTCAAATAATATTGCTAGTGAAGCTATTCTGTTAGACATATACACTACAGAAGAATAGCATGGGGAAGATCTCAAAATCAAAGTCTTTTTTCCAGACACTTTTGCCTCAGTACTCAGGTAGGAGAGACCTACTGTCAAACACAGCATTTGCATTGTTTTTTGTACTGGTGTGGTCAAAGCCAAATATTTGTACTGACATTGGAGTGTAAGTAAAATTGACTGCTTTTTATTGTGTCTAGTTTTCACCTATTTCTTATTCTCACTTGTGGTAAGTTTACAGCTCTTTTGTTTTCCATGAGATGATGGTCTGGTTAATTTTGATCTTGAACTCTATTCTTTCATCACTGTTTCCTCTCGGTCATGCACTGACTTTTCCTTTGGACAAAATACCTTAGTTGATATGGGCTCAAGGGCAAAAAATGAGCTAATTTTTCTTCACTGTATGTGAATCATGCCTTTTCTAAGCTCAGTGTAAATCTGGGGTCAGTGGTACAATGTGTAAAGCTCTCGTACCATTGGAGCGTGTCTGCATTATAAGTTTATATTGCTGTAGTTACAACAGCGTAACTCCACCAGTGCAGGTGTCAGTGTAATTAACACTGGGAGCACAACAGCCCTATTGGTTTTATTCATAATGAAGACTAAAGATGGTGCTTTCAAAAGTGCTGAAGTGACTTACAAGCGCGACTTTCGTTGTATCGCAGGTCACAGTTTCATTAATCACTCTTAAACCATGCCTGCACAAGGAGATTTTATCCCCACCAGCCAGGGTACTGTAGTCATGGCTATATTTGTAGTACAGAAGTAGATCCATGATTTCAGATAAGAAACTCTATCAGAAGTTATTTTTATGGGACTTATCTGAAGAACATACGCATCCATACTGCAGCAGTTCCACCTCCTGAGCTGAAACAGCACAACCCTCTGAGGGAACAAGTGTGAGTGGATTTTGACAATCCTGTACCTTAACAGTGTTGTTCCTTTTGCTAAACAGTCAGGTTTTTAGATCTGGTCACATTTTGCTTCTGGTTTTTTCAGAGGCATAAGGGATGAAATTATAACTGGGGTCACAGTTTACTGGTTTTCTCTACAGATTAACATGAAGTTGGCCAGCTCTGTCCTCAACAGCAAATGTCATTTGAATTACAGGGAAACCGTATCAGTTTTCAAGGAAAGGAAGAATTTTTGCAAGACCATTTTATTTCTACAAGTTACTGTATTTCTGCTAGCACAGCTAGGAAAGAAAGATTGTGGTGTGTGTGTGTTTAATACAAAAAGTAGATTTGCTGATATAACTGCTATTTACACTGTTTATATTCAAATGTCCTTTAAAAAAAATAGTATCATCAAAATTTACGAAGAGTAAGAGTGTGCAAATCAGAACACTTATCTTCTTTTTATAGACTAAAATCAAATTATTCCTCACATTTTTCTCAGTTACAGAATATTAGATTGCAGTGTCTGTAAGTTACTTGCTTTTTTGAGAAAGGTATATTATGAAACCAAAATTGAATACCACATGAAGACTTTTAAACATTTTTTAAAATTCTCAGCAATTATTCGTCCTGCTGCATCAACCTAGTATCATTCCTAAACCTATCCATAGCACTGGAGAGTAACTCACATCACAGTCATTCTTAATTAATTACCTCGTAGCCTGCTATCTTAAAAATACAGGTCGAAAAACGGTGTGTTAACCTTTTAATTTTTTTTTAACCTAATAAAATAACCAACTTGTTTTGTGACCTGTAATTCTGAATCTGATTGAGTTTTCAATATACTGTAATTCACAGATTTTCTCCCCTCTAGCACTAGGTTTGTATCTGTCACATGGTTTTCAGTGTTCCTAATGAGCTGTTAACAAGCTGTCAATTACCTATGCAAATGAGGCAAGCAGAAATGGAGGGGTTGCTGTACCTAGAGTTAAAGTGTGCTACTTCGGATTATTATGAAATAAATCATTTCAGTTTTAATAGCTGTCTGTGCCCATGTGGCTTGTGTCATGTAGGCACTTTTTCATTATATTATTTACCTAGCAATAAAATGCTGCAGGGGACTTTGGGGGTGATTAAAAAGTTGAGGGGGAGGGGAATTCACACAAGCAACTTCATTCTTTCCTGGTTTGCACCTTCTGCTCTTCTTGGGTCAGGTCTACAAGGCTACAAGCTGTTAGGTGCCCCCAGCCCTGTTGAAATTAATGACAATTCAGGAGTTTAGGCCTGATAATGCTACGGTCTTTAACGAACAGAATTGCTGAGGTATGTGACAGAGCTTCACAACAACATAAAGTTAAAGAGAGGGTCAGGCATTGAAATCTTGAATTTTGGAGACAAGGATACATTTTGTATATCCATTCTCAGCCTCCTAAGAGCTTTATGCAGAAAATCCTGGCAGGAAAAAGCCTGCAGTTTTATTTGTGTTATCCTGTAAGGAGTTCTTTCCCTTTTTCTAAAGTCAATGAAATTTCACCTTTAAAGTCTATTTCCCTTTACTTTAGCTTGCAGTTGATGCTTACTGTAAAACATTTTGTGATACTTTGTATGAAGAATGTTATATAAAATGCAATTGCATTGTATTTATGACTGGCACTATAATAACGGTCTATCAGTGTTTCCATTATAAGCCCCTGTTACTGAGGGCTTTAAAACTCACCCATAAAAATTCACTCTGGACTGCAGCACAGTCTACAAAGTATAAACAAATCCCTTTGACTATTTTTGAGTTAGAATAATTGAAATCAAGAATAGAAATTAGACTTTCAGGGGTTTTTTTTCTCATTTTGATATTCCTATCCATGTATATATATATATATATATTTACATTTTAAAAGAAACATTGTTGCCATTATTTAAGAGTGGGTTCTCACAAAACATCTAAAAAAGTTGATGGATTGAATCGTTTTGCTCCAGCCCATGCCTAATCAAAGATGTTTGTTAAATTTTCTGTCAGGATCAGGCCTAAACCCCTGAATTGTCATTAATTTGAGGAGGGCTGGGGGCACCTAACAGCTTGTAGCCTTGTAGCCCCAACTCAAGAATAACAGAAGGTGCAAACCAGGAAATAATGAAGTTGCTTGTGTGAATTCCCCTCCCCCTCAACTTTTTAATCACCCCCAAAATCCCCTGCAGCATTTTATTGCTGGGTAAATTTGCACACTCAGCTAAATCAACTGGAAGGTCACTGGCATATGTACTTTTCTTCTGTCCTTATGTCCAATATGTTTAAGGTTCAGGGACCCGAAACTGTGCACACTGAAGCCAGGAAGCCTGGAGGAAAGCACAGGGAAAGGTTCTGGTAGGAACCTGGTAGGAAGCCAGAAAGAGAAGAATTTTAGAGATATAATGACATGAAACCCAGTAAATGGTAATGAATTAAATAAAAATCAAGAATGCCTTTTCAAATGGGAGAAACTCCAAAGAAACAGTCTGTGTGGGAATTAGTAGGCTAAATCTTCACTGATCAATACTGATGGAAGCTTTCTGGTCAAAATGTCAGTACTAACTTTATTTTCTGCTGGTATGTACAATAATCCTTTTGTTCCATCTGCAAACACTAGGGGGTAAATTTTTAGTGTGATGCTCAGGGATTTAGCTGTAGGACTCCCATTAACGATAATGGGAATCATGTAGCTTGAGCACTCTGCATCGTGCTGAATATTTACCCCTCAGTTCAGAGCACTCTCTCGTTGAATTTTTAATTATATTTACAGATAAATTCCATAACCAAATATCATCAACTCTCAAGCAGATTGTTTTATTAAAAGGTGCAGATTTCCAACTTCATTTTCTGCTGCAGCCTACAGTGATTGGTTTAGCAGCTGAGTAATTTTTTTTAAGTGTCTATTTAATAATGCTTGATTTGTCAGCTTCAGAGCATTTGGGAGACAATAAATATTATAAAGCATCCCACCCTGCATGCATGTGCCAGAGAAATGCAAAATGTGAATATTCTATCTTGTGCCAAGCTTTCAAAAGGTGTGTCATGATGCAGTGTCTCTACAAACTCAGAAATACTATTTCTGCATAAATCTGTGGTAAAGCCCACTAATAGTATGCAAACATTCGGCCCTAATATGACATAGGGGGTTAAGTTTTATTTGCATTTGTGGAGATAGATGATAGGAGTAAGAAAAGTTATATTTGGCCGAGGCCAAAGGGTTTATTGTAGAAAGGATGTTAGACTTCAAGAATCCCTTGCTTTTGTGCTTTATAGCCTATACTCACACCAAAATCTAACACCAGGATAAGCAGTATAAAAGAGATGGTATGCATACTGATTACCTAGCTGCTCCCTGAGGCACCCTGCCAGTTGCTTTTGCAACTCTCAGTTCTTGAAGTAGCAACAACCATAATAGCTCTATTATGACCCTATTGAAGTGACTTGTGAAGTAAGAGTGATTCTGCTGGCTTAGTTGTTTGGCTGGGACAGCAGAGATGCTCTTTGTTTTAAGGTATGGGTGAGATTAGTCTGTCTTTCCAGGTGTTTCACAAAGGAGCCTTAAAGGCTTCTCAGCAAGTCATGAAGGGTTGTGGTGTAGCTGTTTTTCTGGTGCAGCTATCCTAGGGGCCTGAATGCCAATCCTCAGCTGCTGTCAGCAGAGGTGTTATGAATAAGAATGAAAATTGTTACAGCTTTTTAGTGCCACTCATGACTGATATATTTCACACGTCACTTTGGCTTGTGCCAAAGGACTGGACTGACAGAGCAATCCTGAGATCAAAAAAGCACAAAGACATTTTCACTGAGCCATGTTGTGTCCCTTCCAGTTTCTTCCCAGATGATGATTAGCTGTCCTGAGTTGAAACAGCCATAAAAGCTTGACTGCATAGGAAGCTGCCTTTGAAGATATTTTGGTACTCTGTAAATGGACCCAAGAAATCTATAAACATAAAGTTTCTGCATTAATCAATGTACAAGAACTTCCCTCATGTGAAAGTGCATGCCTTGGATCCTTTCAGAAGTGTGATGTTTTCTCTGAAGGGATAACTGTGTTCAAACACCTGACTTGAGAGCAGAGACCTACACAGACTGTTTATACTTAATCCATTCATTTCATACTACAACCATCAAAGTTCAGATAAAACAGTTGCTGCTTCCTTACCCTTTCCATTCACCTGCCAGTGTGTGAAGCAGTGATGCAGTGGCTCCATGGGCCCCCTCGAGTTGGCATTTGCAGCCTCACAGTTCCCTCCCCACCAGAGCAGGACTGGTGGGGTGTCCATTTGACTTTGGTAGAACATAACTGAACACCAATCTCCATTCATGGCAACAATCTTGAGTCAGGATTGATTCCCCCTCAAACTCAGTGGAAATTCCCATTATGGTTGACAGCCTGAGATCAAACCAGAATACCCTTTGGAAAAAAGAAAGATGAATAGTGATCTGTCACTTTTCCCAATGCTCATGACTGACAATGCAAGACAATGGGAGAACCTCCACAATATTTTCCCCAAGAAAACTTATTTTTTATATGCTAATTTATATCTGAATATATACTCTAATCGTAGCATTCATGTCTCAGCCCTCAGTAATCATCAGCCCATCTCTAATGATTCTTTTGTTCAGAAAAGGTAAACTCCTCTCACTTTACAGGAGCAGATTACAAAAAGGGAACTTTATGGTATATATTACACTCACAAAGCAGTTTTCTCCATCTTGCAATCACTTAAAAAAAAAAAAAGAACAACAAAAAAAGAACTTTCTTCTTATCTCATCTTCCTTCCTGCATGAATGTCTGAGATAATCAATGAAGTTCCTGTGTAGAGAATAAATTGAGCTCGAATGGCTCCTCTTAAATTGTACAATCAAAGAGAGAGGAGGTTTTTTGCTGATGATTTTGATATTCAGTTTAAGTTTTTTCACCAGGCTGTCAGCTCAGTGAAAGTGAGGTCAATCTGACCACACTCTTCCTAAAGGATCCTCTCCTGAACCATCTACTTGAGTATACATCTCCTGACAAATCAATGGCAAAATTGAGAGGTATGTACTTTGCCCAGAAACCTGGGGGCTGATTGTCCTTTGCTGTGCATCTTATGTAGCCGTTTCTGTCAGTGCAGAGTGGCCATAAGACAGTGCCTGATAACAATACTAATTTTTAGCATCTGCATCCCACTGATGTAAATGCCTGCTTGAAGATGCAGGATAATGGAGATGCAGACCACTGTCCTACAATGAGATTCAGATCATGGCAAGTGTGGGAGCATATGGGCAATGCACACCCATACACACACAAAGATGTGAAAGGGTGATTAATGAGTGACAATCTTACACTAAGATTCTAGAGTCTGATTCAGAAGTCTGAGTCTTTTACAGGACACATGCTAGGAAGGAAAGCACTAAGAAAAATATGGGAACTCACAGAAAGCAAGAAACCTATCCTTCCCTCTTTAAGCATAATTTTGTATTTTTTGGCCAGGAGTATTTTCTGAAAGCTGTGGGGCAGGGGCTGTCTCATTTCCTGTGAAGTTATAGGATGGAGGGGCTTGTATGCAAGAATAACAACTGTAAGTAAACAAACGTGACTGAAAACCCCCAAACATTCTTTTGCTAAATTATCCACATCCAACCAAATTTCTCAGGAGAGAACAATAGTAGTGTCAACCAATTGAGATCTGTCTCTACAGTAACTGTCCTCAGACAGATATCAATGTGGGACTTTTCTTGTCAGGATGAGAGTTATAGAGGCAGAAGAAAGCTCAAGGGCAAATCTGAAGTGCTGCAGATTTGGTTATCTTGAGAGACTTCCTTAAAATTTGTAAAAAAAAAAAAATAACTAGCATTGCTGAATCTGTGTCTTGCACTTGGGCCTGGAAGACTGCACTTGTGAATCAGATTCATCTGTTTGTGGACAAACCTTTGCCCCTGATTCTCCCCCTTTCCTTCCACAGGTTCTCTTCTGAGCTTGTTTGCATCCTGATGTGAAATGAAGTGGTATGTATGAGAATCAGGGTATTACATCCTGGGTGATATCCATTATGTTGCTCTCTATTAGCCCTCAGTTCTTGTGAGTGCATTACTACATTATTTCTTTTGTGCCAACGCTATTCCATCAAGGCCAGTGCTGGCTTACTCAGTTGTATCAATGATTTCTTCTAAAGCTGCTTAGACAATATGTTGTAATATTTATTGTGCTATGTGATTTTTAAATCAGCCTTGCAAATGTGTTTTACAAATTTTGCAGCTCTTCAGACAAATCCTATTGTCCATCATTTCTAATGATGCTTGCTGATTAGTAGAAAAATAGAGATGATTTTTATACATGTAAAAAAGATCACCTGAGTGAACACAATTCTTTAGGAAGCTCAGGAATGAGATTTTTTGCTTTGACCCATATTGTAGAAAGATTTTCAGTTTCATTGTAAAAGAAGAAAAAAATACATTAAATAATTTTGGAATTTTATATGCTACAATAAAAAAGTGTCAAAAAGCTAAATGTGAACTGAAACGTATTTTCACTTACTCTGAACTGCAATTGTATTCAGATTTTTCAGCTGAATAAATTAAATTAAGTTTGTTCCTTCATCTTTAATAGCTTGAAAATGCCGCTACCTTTCTGTTTTGGGAATGAAATATTAGACAGATAAGATCACATTTCTATCCCATAAATGTTGCAATATTTAAAAAATAATATTGATATTTAGGAGCATTTGAAAGCTTTTTTTAAAAACAAGCAAACAAGTAATTTCTTACCATGCTTGTGTTCTTCCCAGGAAAAGCTGTCATTGCTGCAGAGCTTTTAATCTTCCTTTGTATCCCATAGTGACAGGGAATGATGCTAATGTACAGTTGTTTTACTTAGCAGTGTACACTGTGAAGTCAAACTTTCTGTGAATGGCGAGTGATATTCATTAACCTAAAACTTCTTAAGCCAAGTATGGGGGACAACCCAATCAGACTGTGAATGTAGCCAATCTGTCACTTGCAAGCAGAGAGGCTGTTGTGTTACTCAGCAGAACTTGGTGCTCTGCTTGCACCATTTACAGCTGCCTGGTGATTGCTCTGGTTTGTACTAGATAACCTGGAGTATGTCCCCTGGTAGATGGGCAAGGCGTTAGCACATTACACATTCCTACAGAGAAAACTCCATGGGACAGGAGTTTTCTCTGTCCCGGCTGAGGTTGCCTTCCCTGTGTGCATGGGCACTGCAAGGGGCAGGTGCAGGAGAGGTTTTGAGTGGCCGCATTAAACAAGGCTGAACTGAGGATGTGCAGGACTCAGGTATGACTCCCTGTTGCCAGCCATGCTCCACCCCTCAAGCCTGAGTGGGTGAAGTTTAAAAAGGTCCTTGAAGTCAAAGAGTCCACACCTCTCACTGTGACCACTCAGCCAGTCCAGGATTTGTGTTTGTGTTGGGCATACTTTCCTACTCAAAAGCAGCACTGACTTGCCTTCTCATACTAAATTTTCACAAAATTTCATTGTGTACGGCCCAAAAGATTGCATGTTTGAGAGATTAAGTGTAAGACTAGAAGTGTATGGAAGACAAAAGTGAAAATAGGAGCTGAATGAGAGAGGACTGATGCTGGTAGGGACAGGGAAGAGCAGGAAGGATGCAGGGTGTTTATCAGAAAGACTGAGCTGAAAGGCATGTAAATCCTGTTAACAGCTTGAAAACAGGTATCCACATTAAAGGAAGTGGAAAAAAAGTCGATTAGTGGCAGAAGGTATTAGCTGAAGGTGTCAGCTGGTGAATGGTGACTAATTTGATATAGTCTAATCACATAGTTTGGGTATTTGATTACCAAATTGAGACCCAAACACTGCTCCTTCCTGGGCAATCACTTCAGAAAGAAGGGTAGCTGGAACAGTCATGAGATTTGATCCATTCTTTAATTGAAATTAGCTATAAATAGCTGTAACCCATGATGGAAAACCCAAGGAACAAGTAGTTGTTGAGACATGGTGTGAAACATCGCTATTTGAGGAAGCTGAGGATGCCTAAATAAGGACTGAGGACTGGGCTGACCAGTGAATGTACACAGGGGGGGTTCACAAACCTGTGCACCAAGAGGGAGCTTGTAGAGACATTTCCCTGTCTCCTCTCAGCCTAATGTGCTCCCCGTTTAGAATTGCTTGTGATAGGATAAAATGGGTCAATACCAGGAACCAGCTGACTTCTCAGTGATTAGCTGGTGGAGATAAACTAACGAACATATGAAGATTTAAAGTACCTTGTACACCTTCATAAGAGCCTGGGAAGTCTCTCTAGCACTATCTGGCATTAACAGGAAGGGATTATTAGAGGAAAAACAGAGGAAACTGAAGATTTGTAAAGTGATTTTTTTTTCCTGACAATAGTTTAGTGATTTCCTGAATCAGAGGATGTAACCAGACTTAATCAGATATCCTGAACAAATTTGGTTTATCTTTTCAAACCTATTAGTATTTTTTGCCTCTTGTAGTCATCTTACAGCACAAAATTTGCACTATTATGGGCTCTGTGGAAAAAACAGATTCCTCTGTTGTAAATGTGGTGCTTGCTTATTTCATCAGGTGCCCCTTCCCTCTGATACTGTGGAGTAAGCAATGCCAATGTGCTTCCACTGGGCTGTTTGTGACAGAGATGTGTAAGGTCACATCCTCATTAATTATCTATTTAACTGACTAAAAAGTGTGAATTTCTCACATCTCGTTTGTCCTCGGCCATGCTGCTCTTTCCTCTTACTTCTTCTAGCTCTTTTTCATATATGATGACTGGGTCCAGGAATATTGTTCAAGATTTTCCTCCCTCTGCCTCATTTGCCCATCTAGGCATCATCTGTATATACGCTCTGGGAAGAGGAAGGACATACAGGACCTCTGGCAGGTTTGCCATTGCATTTCTGAAAGCATTTTACTCACTCTGGAGCTTACCTCAAGTCTGGACACAAAAGCTCTGCCCATACCATAGTCAGTATTTCGAGTGCCTGTAATCTGCTATGTGAAACCAGAAAGTACAGTTTGTGTCTACTTTAAAGGACCTATTTGATGTTACACTGTGTCTGTAATCATACAGTTCATAATTCAGCAAGAAGTTACACATCTTTGTGCAGAGAAACAGCCTCTGTAAGATGCTTAGTATCTGCTAAATTTTTTTAAATCACTGATGTGAAAGGTGGGCAAAGGAGCAGAGAGGTGAGAAAGTTTTCATTCCTGATTGCTAGCACGTATAGGAAGTGCAGACAATGCTGAGCTGATAGTTTAGAGAAACAAAAAATAACTTCCCAAGTGTCTGCACGTATAAGGGAGCTGCTCCAATTTGCACTAGAGCTGAAATAATAATCTAAGGTTTTATTCAGTGCAGGTAGGGACGAGTGTCAGCTGGGAACAAAAGAACATGTGAAAAAGTATCCTAGGCAACTTGTGCAAAGAATTTCTTTTTTTAGGTCGGTCTGGGGATCATCAGGATTGGACCTTAGCATCAGCAACCTCCAGCAGACTGCAATGGCTCTGCCTTTAATACACTTCCACCCCTGTGTGTTATACAGTCATAATACTGAACACAGAAGGCAGACAGCTGCCCTGAGGCACCCTCCACAAAACTTTCATATTACAACAGAACCAAACGTACCATTATAACACCATGTTTCCTCTTCTTCACTATAAGAACTGTTCTGAAAACCAGGAAATATAATAGAAATGTTATAATAGATATATCCAAAATATACGGGTGAGTTAGTTGTCTCCAGTGATATATATAGGAGCTGTTCCTTCTGCTATATATAGAACAGGTTAAATATAATTAACACTGGTCAGAGGGTCCTTTTACTTTACATACATTATGGATGTATATCCTCAATTATCACGAAGGAAAAGGAGAAAGTGTATTTTTTAATATCTGCTGGTATAAGCTCTTCTAAGCCATTTCCATCGCAACATGTGTTTTTGCTCTCCAAGAAGAATGAATATTTTCTCTCTCCCTAAATCCCATAATTGTTTTATTGCTACATTAAAAAATGTAAATAATCATTCCCCTCCCTATAATAAATTAGATGCAACCTGTCTAGCTCTGAAAATGAACATTTCAATATCTTCAGACACACAATGACATCATATCAATATTTAAAATCATTTTATGCATGTATTCCAGGTTGTCCAACTTCATTAAGGTCATTCATCAGCCCTCTGGCTACAGTGAATTCCCATAGGACTTGTAGGCCTCAGGCCCTACCAAACAGAAATTTAAACTAACTTGCCTTTTTAATTCACATTATTCTCAAATATTCTTTTTTTTTTAACGCCCTGCCATGACTAAGGCATTTAGATCTGGCTATGATTTTCTGCACATCAATGTTTAACAGACAAAATCCGCATTTTTATGTCAGAATTTGAGTATATGAAAATAATAACCTTTTGCCTTTAATTTTCCTCCTTTTTCCTCATCCTTCCCTGTTTCCTGGGTGCAATAATAACCATGCTTCTTTTAATGTTGTATGCTAAGTTAGTAATTTGAATTACAGGTTTATAGGGATGTGGGGCTGTTGTTTTGGGTTTTTTTTATATTAAAAAATTTACAAACACTTCAAACATAATAAGATTCACTCTTTTTCTCTTTCTCTTTCCAAAATAATAAAAAACTCCTCTTGATGTATTTTTTATACAGCTGAGGATGTGCAGCATGAATACATGTCATCAAAAACTGTTGTTATTAGTATAAAACTTTTTTCCTCACAAACAAATGAAGCAGTCTTCAGAATTCCCAGGTAAAACTCACACACAGAACGCAGCACAAGAAAGCAAGCTGTGATATCAAAAAACCTCTTTGCTACTGGCCAGACACTGTCAGTTTGGCTGAAGCATCTGATTTATCCTCCCAGATTTGTGTGGAAATCATTTAAATATCTATAATTTGTCACACAAAAAAAGGATGGAAGCATGTGCAATTAGCCAAGTTAATATAATGGGCATCTGGGGATGGAACAAACCTAGGAGAGATATTGGGGTCTTAAAATGGGGCCAGATTTTGAGTCTTTTTTTCCATAAGTAGCATGTTTTAAAACCACTGCACTACTCTCAATTTCCTTATGCTCTCTGCATCTCTCTTCCCTCTCCCTCTCTACCTCGTTCCAGTGTGCCTGCAACCTCTTTTTTCCTTATGTCACTCCAACCCTCTCCCTTTCTTCATTTTGTTCCTCTGGCTTTCACAGCTCCCTGGACTGAAGACCTCTCTTAGTTATGACACACAATGCAGTCTGTCAAAGTGAGGGAAGTTCATTCTGCCCTGGTTACCTGCAGTTCCTTTGGTGGTGTTGCAACTTATCATCATCTATGTTTTATCCTTCTAAAAAGAAGCAGGTGATGTCTCTTCTGCTGAGGTCCTGGGTACCATTCCCATCCAAGAAAGCTCTGAGGCTCAGTTTTCTCAAAGACATGGAAAAAAATTCACAAAAAAGATTCAGCCTTGTGAGGCCAAAATTTGCTGTCTGAAAATACTATCCAGCTCAAGCCAAGCAGAAGCAAGTTGAGGGTTTCCGTAAACCCATATCTTATCACACCTAGGAAGCTACTTGAAATACTTCCACTGCAGGCCAGAAGTCTACACAGTACTTTGCTGTGTTTGTTTTTTGGCAATTTTTGTTGTTGGTGGTGTTTTGTTTGTGGGGTTTTTTTGTGGTTTTGTTTGTTTGTTTGGGTTTGTTTGGTGGTTTATGTTTTTTTTAGTTGGTTGTAGTTTTTTTTTACTAATTATTATCAGACTTACTTCATTAAAAGCACTCAGGAAAGTGTTCCACTTGCTATCTGTGAGTTCCTCTGATTCATTGTCTCATGTTCCAGTGGGGATTATCCTTATTGTGGTGGAGTCTGATGTGCTAGGCATGCTCAGATATCTTTGCTTATGGTCTTCATCTTTAGGGAAATGTTAGAGTACTTCTGCTGCTACTTTACCCAGTCATTGAAGGCATTCTTGAGTCTCCTTATTTCCTTTCTACAATCACCAGCCAACCTGATTATGGAAGAGTTGGAGCTATTGGAGGAGTTTGTGTCCTTTGAAGCCACTAACAGGTTACAGTGCGATATGAGTTGGCTTTCTTCCCGAAGATCATGTGTGTTCCTTCCATACACTGTCTCCAGGGCAGGATGCCCTTGGAGCCACCTGTAAGGACAAGTTAATCCCAACTGTACCATTGTCAGCCAGGCCCTATCTGCAGATATAAGAAAGAAAGCTGGAAAAGATAAGATGTTTAAGACAGTGAATACTGAATACCCTGACTGTTGAAGTCGATCACTGTGAAGTAGATCACTGAGAAGAGTGGCGGTGGTAGTAGTGGTGAAAGGACAGTCAAGATTAGATCTCTGGGCACTATTGCAGTAAGCTATATAAATAAGAATAATAAAAACAAGAGATGAGAAAGGGGATGGGGCATGTGAAATGATGCCAATAAGGAACAGGATATGAGAAGAGGACTTTGAAAACAGAGCTGGGAAGAAAAGAATCACCATCAGAGGGGATGAAGAGAGAAGGCAACAGATAAAGATGAAGAGATGTGGGTAAAGGGCAAGCAGACAGGCTAGGAATAGAAATGAGAAGACACAGAAATACAAAGTAATGAGAAAAAATAGAATACTAGAAAAACTGGAGAGATACTTAAACTGCAAAAAGTCCAAAACTGAAGCTAAGTGACAATAAAAAAGATGAAAAAAAAAAGGGCCCAATAAAGACAATAATGTAGAAAGAAAAAAGAAAAAGCAAAAGCTAAAGGCAGCTTCTTATTTGTACAGTACTGTAAACCTACCTATAGAAAGAGCTGTATAAAAACATGTCATTACAGTTGGTTATTTATTGCCCCTTTCTCATCGGGCAAACTATGCTGAGGTAACTATGTCCAGCCCTTGGAAGAGGAGGGTGCCACTTACAATGCTACTTTAGACAAAGAGGGCCATATGCATGTTTGAAAACAGTCTTATTTTCCTTTATGGCTGTGGCCTTCTCATAACTGGAAGCTGCACAGTGCAAATGAATAGCGTTTGCTGGACTGATAAAGCAATGTTTTCCTCTGGGTCTTGGGCTTTAAGTCCACTCCCTGCCAGAAGATATGTTCCACACAAGATACCTGTACATGTTGTTAACAAGTCTCTCCCTCTGTGAGGTTGCAGGCATCACAGGGAGTAGCATTTTGGGTCAGGCTTGAGGTACATTGGGAGAGGAGTGCCTGTGGGGGAGGATGCAGAGTGACAGACTGTGCTGTGCCTGGCTAAGGCCAGTGCTTTTTGCTCTCTCATTTTCATGAACACATCATTCATTCATAAATTTTTAAAGGGGAAAGAATCATTGTTTAATGAACTTTTGTAAAGGAAACAGAGCAAGGAAGAAAATAAAAGAATTACTGTGAGTTCCTTACTCCCTAGACTTATGACCTGCATAACTCCAATCGGTGTGTTATTCAGACAGCTTTCCTATTTAGCTGACATTAAATTTGTATGCTCCCCCATGGCTGAGTTGCTACTTTTTTTTTTTTTTTCATGCAGCTGGGATTCTCTGAGGGAACATGAAGGGTCAGAAGGAGGAGGGGAGGCAAGGACATCCATCTCCAAAATACAGTGGATGCGCTCTTCTGGCTCTATGCTGGTTGCACTCAGGCAGGTACAAGCTGATGGGAATCAGCTGTGGCAGCCATGCGAACCAGGTCGGAGTTGGTGGCTCTGTGGCTTTTTTCTTCTTCTGAACACTCTGAAAATGTGGGTGTGCATGTTAAAACTGCCCTATGAGGCAGCTCTGACATGTGGGGCTGCCTGGCACAAACACAGCACATAATAACACAAAGTATTTGGCAGCGTTACAGGGCTAATCTTTACGTAACCGTTCCCAAACAACTTCTCTAGCACAGTGAGCACAAAACAAGCTCTCCATCAGCATTTGGCTGCATGCACATTGTCTTGTGTCACCTGCTTCTCTGCTGAGCAAATACTGGCTGTGGTCATGGCAAGGAAAACCTTCTTTTGCATTTGTAACTGACTCTTCCTAAATTGCCTCCTTATTTTCAAAGGCTAATGGCCATGTTTGTCAAGAATGTCCCCTTTTATAGATTTTTTCCTCTTAAGCTCAAATGTGTGCAGGATATCATGTTGTGGATAGTTTTCAGAAGAGCACTGAGAAAAACTGTCCGATTTTTCAATGACTGGTGCTGTACAGACTAAAGTGGTAGAAGAAGGGATATCTTTTAGAGTTAAGATACTTGTTTGGGACTTTGAGGGCCTGAGATTGGAATAATAATGTTTCATTCCTTCTACCCTCTGCTCCTCTTGTCAGATTTCAATGTAAGCTGTTCATGATTATCTCCTATGGTTTTCTTGCCTGGTTCAATGGGGCTTGGTCTCAATTAAGACCTTTGTGCTCCAGTGACATGAGGGCACATGCCAACAATAATAAAATCAGGGAAGGAAAATAAAAGACTAGAGCTTCCCAAGCATCTTTGTTCAATGCTGGTAGTGGGTCTCCTGTGCTTGCACAAAGGTGATCATGTGCAAACCTTTTCTTTGCCAGGCTGACGATGAGTGTTCCTAGCTGTCTCCCCTGACCTCAGGTACCACCATCTGCCCAGTGCCACCGGTGCCACCTCCCCACCCACAACGCACCTCGATTTGGGTGCTCTTTTCACTCAGTGCTGCGCAGCCACAACACATGTGCTGCTGCACAGCAAAGCCATGTGGCAAATATATAAAAGTATGTACATTTCTGAATGCTGGAAGAGAGCCCTAATTTTATTGGCAGCAAAGTTGGCTCTCCTCCTTTCCTCAGAGCAGGGCTTGAAGCATTTCTCAGTCCCACAGATATAAACCCTCCCTGGATTTCTCCTGGCTGCCAGCCTCCGCATTCGCTTTTGGAAGCCACTCCAGGAGGGGCACCTGCCTCTGCCTCCATGCTCAGGGAGGCTTAACTCCTGGCTACAGGCTTGTCACTCTGCCTCCAGGCTTGTCACTCTGCCTCCAAAGCAGCACAGGTCAACCTAGGGACCCTCTCCCCATTCTATGTTTAATCTTAGCTCTTGATGAAGTGTGGCATACCAGAAGAGAGGAAAAGAAAAGGGAGATTGCCAGCCCCAAGTGTTGTGAAGATGGTTTGTAAATACTGAACTTTAAAAATAATTTGGTTTGTGTAGGGAGGGAGGAGAAGAGGAAGATCTTTCTATCTGCCTGATGGGATTTGGAGTCTATAGTTTCCTGGGGACACATTTCCAATATTTCTAAGTTTTTGTCATTGACTGAAGGGGCTAGAAAATACACTCTTATGTTACATGAAAGTAGAAATTCCTCTTTGTCCCACACATTGAAGACTGAGAGCTTTAATCCTGGCTAAAGCACAACAAAATCTTTAGAATCAGTCTGTGTAAGATGCCTCTTCCTAAAGAAAGAAAAATCCATACAAAAAAGTTGTTAAGCAATCATGGGCAAGAGCAGTTGTTAAGGGAGCAGGCACCCAGCTGCAACCAGGAAGGAGGAGAGGCATTTTCTGTCATGTGAGGGGAGTTCATGTAGCCAGAGGTGAGGAGATTGGGTCACCATGATCTATTCTTAAGATCATCCTATCGCTGCAGCAGTGTATTGATTTATGGATCTCTGCAAAGCATACAGACCAGGTCATAAATGTCCCTAAAGTTCTTTTTAATCCCTTGAAGGTATGTGTTTTTTTTTCTTTTCTTGCCTACTTTTTTCTTTATCTCCCTTTAACTTTCAGTGGCCTTCAGGGCAGGAGGGTGTTAGTGTTATTATTTTAATTACTCTCCTCCTTTGGGTTAACATAGGATTCAATTTTAAATCATTCATAAGTTTGCCTACAATGATAGAATGCTTTTGATTTGCTTCCAAAAAAAAGTTTGTGTTAAAAAAAAAAAAGAGACACTTAAATGCTCCAGTAATTTTAAATTGTTCTGCATAGTGCACTCCCAGAATGCCGACACTTTCCAAATTTAATGCTTTGTGCTTTTTTTATTTTATATTTTTAAGAGCCCTTCATTTTGGAAATGAACAGGGTGCTCTGGGCATGGGCACTGCAGACCAATTTAGATTTCCTAGATTGCTTCAATAATCTGAAGAGTACTCCAGCCATTTTTAACTATTCTCCACCACATGCCTGCAAACCCATTCATTTTTTAACTCAAGTGACTATACTTAGGATAAACTCCACTGTTCATCTGAAATTGCTCCATTCTGCATATCCATAGACTTCAAATTTCAGTAAAGAAACTTAATACAACATTTTGCTGCAATAATGTATTAACACTTCATGCCAGAACATTATTGGTCAATTTTTTAAATGAAGTCCTCCTTGTCTGAGGCAAGGCCATGTCTTCACTGATGGTTCGCTCCAGGAGACATTCCCATAATTAGGCAAGCTGATGTTTATGGTTTGGGGGTTTTTGCCCTCATGTTTCTCCTGTATTCAACCCTGAAATTCAATTTCTTCTGTGGATTTTTAATCAAAATCGAGATCAAAATGCTTTTGCATATAGTCAAAAACACCCACTACCTTTATGGAACACATTTTATTTTCAGTTTTGAAAATAGGAGTGAAGGGAGTGAAGTGCATTACTAAAGATATCACAGAACAGAATTACAGAGGTAAAAATCTGTAAACCAATGTAGAGCTTCTTCCTGTTGCACATACTGCACTTCTGTCGTATCGGGTATGAAACTTCCTGGTAATTATACCATTGTATCTAGACTGTCTCTTGCTGCTGTTCTTCAGGGAGTACTTATATTTCAAACACCAACCAGAAGAGAAAGCTCATGATCTATCCTGTGAGGATTTCATACCCTAGTTCCCTCCCCTGCCTTTACCTTGCATATAAAAAGAAGTTCTTCTTAATTCAGATTTCTACAAGAGTGTCTGCATTTCTAAGAAATATGAGCATCTTGTTCCAGGGAGGCTCTATGCTGCCTTCACTAATTAAAGCTTAACAGTAGGGCAGTGTCAGGCTATACTTTGCAGTCCACCTAATGTCTTATTCAGTCATGGTCTAGCATTAAAATTATTGGAACAGCACAGTTTCCATTGATCTGCTGCTGGCACAACGTTCTGCTAAATGACTGCCCATCTTTCACAAGGAACATTAAGAGGGTATTGAGGACAGATGAACGTGATCTGGATTATGACCTGTGTGGCAGTCCTGTGCTGCCCCTGGGGAAACAGCTGCCCTAAAGCTGGCTTTGCAGTCTCTCTCCTCTCGGGAGAGGCTTTTGTGATGCTTTTTTTTTTTTTTTTTTTTTTTTTTTTTTTCCTTCCTGTATGTTATTTTTTGTGGTTTTTTCAGTGAAGATCCAGTGCATAATGTATTTGTAGCCTTAAGAGTCAAATATGTGTGGTATGAATTAAAGTGTTTTCAGGATTGCTAAGGCATGAACCGAAGCAAAAATGAGAACAGTCAGGTTCTAGAAGATGACCAAACTCAGTTCAAGTCTGTTTTGACATTTCCTTAAATTTATTTTTTCAGTTCTCAACTGCTACTGAGAATTTTAATGAGAAAAATAGTCTATATGAGTAGTTGATGTGTAGAGAAAAATACTTTAAACATAGCAATGCTTTTACAATTTACTAATTACTGATGTGGCCTGCATAGGAAACTCATGCTGTTTTCAGGAATCCTGCAGGCACAGGGTTAGTTCATCTGTACCAAATACTTTCTTTTCTTGCCTTACAAGATTTCTTTCTAAATTTAGTGTCCCAAAGAAAGCTGAAGCTCTAGAGGCAAAAGAGATGAACTCAAACTTCTACCTTATCAGGATTTCAGCTGACAATGGCAGTTTCCTCTGCATGGCTGTAGCTGCCTCCTTGGGAAGGATATGCTGTTTGTAAGGTGCTACCTTTTGAATGAAATTTAACTTGATCCTAGCCACTTACAAAAACTAAAGATCTCACAGCTTAATGAGCTTCTGATTGTGTGGTTATATTCTCCCTACTTTCATTCTCTGAATTTTTAATTGGGTATAATCTTTCCCTTCACTTAGAGTCATCCCTTTTTACATTTTAAGTGCTTGCTCTGTTTCACCTCTGACAGAGCTGATTTTTCAGAGTAGTTAAAGAACTTTTGTCATCTACACAGAGCTGTGTGCTCTTTTGGAAAGAGATTTTCTAATGTATATATATAAAAAGTATGTTGTTGCTGGTTTGGCACAATATTGTGGCATGAATAAGAAAGAAAGAATAATCATTTTACATAGTTTAAATAATTTTGAAGAAGAAATCGAGAACATTTTCCTTATTTTCTCAAATAATGCTTCTAAATTTAGATTCTGAATAATAGTTGCTCAGTCAGTTCCCCATACAAATTTTAAGTTAATTTTATTAGATTATATTTGCCACCTTTCTACTTTTAAGATCAAACGTGTAGTTTCAGAAAACAAAACACAATATTGTTCCTTTATGCTAACTTACAGACCTTATTTTTCTTCTAATCAGCCTTTTCTTTTTTTAAACTAATGTAACTCCATGGACATCAGTATTTAATGCCAAAGTAAACACACCCTCGTTATAGGCCAGAGTTACCTTCAGAAAGTTATATGTGAAGGCATCACTTGGTAATATAGTGATGTATTATCATTCATCCTTGATCCTGTCCTGTTAGCCATAGATCCATCCAAGCATAAGATACAGTGTAGGAGGATTCCATTCTGCAAGATTAAATCTTCAGTTAAATGAACCTAAAGTGGCATAGGGTGTGCCAGGCAAGATATCCCATTGAGAAAAAGTTACAGAAAAAAGAGGGAGGGGGGAATAAGCATGTATTCATAAGGCTATGTCTACAACATAGAGACAACTCTGTGTATATCATACTATTTTCCTTGTATTTCCAAGCAGATGGTATATTTATAATATATTATGTAAAATAAGAATAACCTCAGTGTACTCAGTAGAAATACATGACTGTAAATCTCAAATGCAGAAATAAGTATACTTCCTTTCTGCTGAACCTGTTAACATCCCCTAAAGCCCTAAATCAGTAGGTTCCAGCTTACTAGGAATCAATTAGTAACTTCAGTACAAAGAAACAAAGGATGCCACAATCTTCAAGTAACTTAAGATGATGTAGAAAGAGAAGATCTACAGGAAACTAATCAGCTTTAACCCCTTAAATAATGCCTGCTTTTAAAATGACCAAATTGTCATTTTCAGTTTCTGCTTTTTCCCATATAATTTCTCTATCTTTCATTGTCTCTCTGACTGTTATAGGGTATTGGAACTAAATAAGAAAAACCTCCAGAACTTTGTGCAGGCTTTGAGATGTTTTCCATGGGCGAATGGTTTAAATAACGCAGGCTCCAACACAGAGTTCTCCATTGTCCCCCACCTTGGAGATACTCCAAACTGGACTGGACAAAAACATGAGCAACCTGCTGTAGCTGACTGCTTTGGCCATGGGGTCAGACTAGATGATCTCCAGACGTCCTTGTCAACCATCCTGATATTTGGTGATTGTCAGATGGAAAATCTTTTATTGCTTGCATTTTGACAGGCTGTATAACAGTTTGCATTGAGGTTTCCCAGCCAGCAAGTTCAGCCTCAACCAGAAGTGCTGGGAGACATGAGGTGAAAATGTCTGAAAGACTTTAGACTGAAAAGGTCCCATAAAATGTAGGGAACTTATGAAGTGAGAGGGAGACAAGGCAGCTGTAGAACAAATGCCAAAGAGAAAGCAAGAAGAGGGACACAGGTGGAAATAGAAGTGAAGTTTGAAGGAAGGGAACAGTATGCAGGGAGGTGTTACACACTGGCAATTTTCCCAAGCAAGGCTTGACTACAAAAATTTGGGAATTGTTTGTCTATCATACACAGGCTTTGTTGGCCAGGATGTACCAGAAGAAAAACATATATTGGCAAAAGGAGATGTTTTTTCTACAACTACCTCTTTGAGTGACATAAGCCATGCCAGAAAAGGGATTTTTTCATCTATACAGAGGGTGTTGCTGGCGTATCTATATCAATTAAGGGTGTGATTTTTTTCACACTTGTGACTGGAACAGCTTTGTCAACAACACTTTATAATTTAGACCTGGCTTGAGAACTGTCCTGGCTCTCAAGAAATCAGAGAATGGTGGGGATTTTAGAGTGAACTCTTATTGTCAGCAAAGAAGTTAAAGGACATAAATGTAGCATATAAATTATGAAAAGACTTTTTTTATTGTTATTCACAGCACACAGATTTCTTTTATGTTTGGGAAGGCAGTGGCTGCAGAAGCAAAAAATAGCACCCTTATAGCAGCTGTGCAACTTCATGGCAGGGCAACCACTGAAATATAGGATTTCTTTGTAATGAAAAGACGAAAGGTTCCTGTTACAACCAAATCCAAGCTAGAAAGGGCTTCTGATATAACTACATTGTCAGATGCTTCCATTGGAGGCTAAGTTTACACTGGCACAAAAAGCTGATAAACTGATACAACTTTCTGAACAAGATAAGTATGGGGGCAAAACAACTCTTTTGTAGATGAAATGGCTTATACATCCCGGGAGCTGCTGCCATAGCAATGCTGGTTAGGAGAGGAAAGTGTGGTTTGCTTGCTCTTTGTCTTTTTGTTTGCTTGTTTGTTTTTCTTCTTCACAGTCTTAATCAACATAATAATGCCCCCCCAAAAAAAGCTTAACTGCCAGGCTGGTGTATAATTTGTAATTTATTCCCACCCTGAAATAAATCAGCTGATTTTGTGCAATTCTTCACTTTTTTTATGACCAGAGATCCCTGCATTTGGTCAGAACCTACAATATGGCCAAAGTGATAACTCCAAGTACAGTGACATGACATTGTTTAAGGAGATGGTTTCCCCAGAGGACAATCCTAAAATCCTGCCAATCTTAACAAAAAACAACCTGCCTTCCTCCCTTCTTCTCATGCTAACTCTTGAGCCTGTATAATGCTCCAGTAAGCTACTTCAACTCATTATACAGGCACAACATGAACTCAGAAAATAACAATACATCATTTTTCTGCCAGGTTAGTGAACTCAATCAGTTAACATAGAGATCAGAAGATCAACAGTGTCTCTGCAAAGGTAGAAACAGCAGTGTACATCTGAGAGCAAGAGATATGAGTAGAAACACTCTTTTTGTCAATGTTACCTTGAAATCTTGAACTTCCTAATGCTGGCTGAAATCTGAGTTACAGAGTGATAAACCAGTGCAAGAATGTCCATCTACACTGAAATATGCATTTTTTAGCTGATTCTGACTACCAGAGTTCTTAGGCTTGTCTGCACTTGAAAGTATTTCTCAGTGTGCCTTGACTGGCACTCTCCCATCCCTCTGAAGAGATGCCATTTATGAGAGTCACTTGCTGAGACAGCTCAAACCCAATTCCAGGAAAAGGACTTCCTTTTGATATCAGCGTAACCAACTCTGCCCTAGGCTTCTCATTGCCACAGACATTTTGATCAAAAAAGGCATTTTTTCAGGCTTGTAATCAACAGAAATTATTATCATACTGGCAAAACAGCGAAACAGAGTCCAAGTTAAAAGCAGTATACTTAGAGTTCTTCTGCTGGATAAGAAAATAGGTGTTTCCTTGATCACACAGAAAAAGGACTATTGTCCTTAAGATGGTGTGCTTAGCATTTAGCAATGAATCCTACAGCAGTTCCTGCTACAGCAGCAGTTGAAGAAAGTGATGCGTCCTTTTCATGCAAGGTATTTTCTCTCAGTAAAGCTATTATCTTTGTTTTTTTCTGTAAGTTGATAGACTGTCAACTTTCAGATCAGTGAATACTTAGGGATTTTTTTTTAATTGCATGCATTACTTTGCTGCTACCTTGTGTGTTATATATGCAAAATCAACTCTCCTTAAATTTTAATTGGAGAAAGAAATGTATTTGTCTAGAAGTCCAAATGGAGATTAAAATTCTGAACAAAAACCAGTTCAGAGAGTGAATGTTGGAAGGCTGCTTCTTTTGTTAGTCACAGAAAGCTCTTTAGTTGGAATATTCAGACAGCTGCCCCATGGCAGGGTAATATTTGTGAATGCTGAAAGTTGCACAGATATTAATACGAATCACTGCACATCTGCAAATTTCTCCCTAAAAATACACAGTCCATTGCTTATTATTAGTTGCTATGTAATATTCATGCATCTAAAATCATCCAGCACTGGAAAAGAAATAATTCCCCTGGTTTGGTCAATTTCTTTGTAACAGCAGTGACTAAATTTAGTGGATACTGTGCCTGTCATGGAGCAGAGGTTGGAGTATTTCTTACCTTTACCTGAGGGGCTCTTTTAACACTACTTTACGTGTCATAAATACCGTGTGCTTAGCACCAGAATAGGAGTGACTACTGAAATGCTGAAGCAAACAACCCACAAGCTGAAATGGCTGGGTGAACTACTCAACAAATACCTACAACAAATAAAAGCAAAATCCATTTGCAAGTTATTTGTTAATCAAAACGAGATGAATCCTTAACTGGTATTATTTCTAGCTAACAGTTTGTGAAGCTCTAACAGGCAAACAAACACTTGAAAGAAATGAAATTCCATGACTGATTTTAATTAGACTTTTTTGTTATTAATGCACCAGAAATATTAATTTACTGCTTATTATGAGTGAATTAGCTGAAAAAATATCAAGCCAAGAAAAAATATACGTATATACATTTTGAATTACAGTCATGGGAACAGCCACAGTGAACTTCTATTTGTTGTCTAGGTGCTTCCATTAGATGTCACAAAAAAGATGTATGGTTCCCAGGCACTCACAGCATCTCCTAAAGGCCCTCAGAGGTATTTGAGACCACACATCCCAAAGCCCTTCTTCTCTATCAGAGCTGGCAGACTGTCACTGAGTCATCTAGCCCGGAAGAACCACTCACTACCCATCCTTTACCCACATGCAGCCTAAAGCAGCAGTTCCCAGACTGGAGTCATTGCCCAGTGGTTTTGCATAAGTGTTTAGTGAGAAGTCTGCAGAGGCTATCGGAAGATTATCAGTTTACTACATCTGTGTGGTTTCTCTGATGGCTATAAAGTTGAGTTCACAAGTCTGGGAAAGAGTAGACAGAGTTATTTCTCAGCCTTCCTGAAATTTGAAGAGTGTTGTCACAACCACCGCATATCCGTATGCATTAAAATGCTTGAATTGGAAGTTTTATAGAGGTATGTAAAAAGAAACAAAAATGTCCTTAAAAATATCAACTGCAGTCTATTTAAGAAAATAGTTACATAGTTATCTGGCAACCCAGATCTTTAGGGGCTCTTGGCTGTGAAAGGAGAACTTTTATTAGGGTTAGAATGTTAGTATTGGAACACGCTCTTTCAAGGTTTTTTTAATAGTCTTTAAGATTTGCCCTGAATCACTGTTGAAGTAGAAACCAAAATGGAGTAAAACTCATTGTAATTTTTCATAATTTTATTTTTCACAGTCACTTCAGTTTCCTTTAATCTATGTTTTCCTGCTCAGTGTACACCCCCACTGTTTTTTACCCAACATGGACGCAAACTGCAGATAAAAGTATGCACACTTTTTTTTTCTTCTTATGGCTGCTGTGAAGTTACAGTCGCAATATACATATGACAAGAAGTTCAAGACAAGATAAAGGACCCCAGTGTGATTGGACACTGAGAGGTACACCAGACTTCCTCCTTTTGCTTGGCACTTCTCATTTTATTCTTTGATTAAAGTCTTTTTCCTTTACTTACATCCTCCATTAAGATGTCTCAGTGTCATTTAGGGTGTTAATTGAGAGGAGGTTTAAGCTCATCAAGGCGATTATAAGTGATAGTTAAAAATTTCTATATATGGCCTATGCTGGAATCAGCACAGTAGGATGCCATTTTTCTTTTATCTAACTGACATTGGTAATAATAGATGAAATTATTACTAAATCGCAGCTGCAGAGATGATATCATGATTTTTTTGTGTAATCTTTGATGAAAAATTAATTTTTGAGAGGGATAATTTAAAATGATTTAAATAGTATTATACTGAAGTCCTTACTGGTAATTAACACCAATCTTGTCAGAAGTGAATCCACTTTTGCAGCTGTTTCTAAAGATACCTACAGTATTTGTAACTTTTCTGGGAGTGAAATTATAGTGTTTGGACTTTATTTTTACTGCATAAGGACCATTAAGAGATAAGGATGCTAATAGAGAAAACTTTGTTCTCCAACGGGGCCAAATTCTATTTCCCATTTGCAGTGTTTCTCTATGTGTGCAGTTAATCAGCTATGCTCAGCATGTAAGCAGAGTTTAGTGTATGCAAAGCAGACTTTACATGGTATTTATATGTATGTGTTTGCATGCCAGTGTACACATAGATATGTATATCTTTATGGGTTATCTATATACATATACACAACTTTATTTGTGAGGGGTTTAATTGGTTGAGCAGATGGCTGATCAGAAATGCTTCTTCATCTTCATCAGTGACTCGTCTTTCTTTCTTTGCATTGACTTTCATCACAGTGGCAAAAAAGTGCTCTAACGAGAAACAGCTGAAAATAGATTTTTCTTTGGTACTTTCATCATGCTTTAAATGACAGAAGTGGATTTTTTTGTCCTATATATAAAGACCTGCAGGAGAAGGTTAAAAAAGGAAATATAGTGAAATCTAAATAGAAAAATTTGAATGAGAATATGGGAGAGCCTCAGATTATTCCTCTTATCTTCATATTTTACTTTCTTCTTTTTTAAAGTACATGCTGATTTTTGACAAGATATATAGTCGTGGTTATTCACGCCAGCTACAGTACCTGCCAATCAGTTTTTCTTTTCCTCGAGTTTGGTGCAGAAAGGGGGAGGGAGGGACAGGAGTTGAAAGATGACACAATGGCTTAGAGGACTGTTACTTTAGGTATTCATTAAAATAGGAGTTACATGGCCAGCTTCTGCTGTTTCTGCAATTTTATTATATTCAAATCAAAGTCTGGTTTCTGTAGGCTTTATAAAGGAAACAATGTGCCTTATAAACAGAGTGCAGGGTTCACATAGGAATGGTTCACTTACAGGCAGATTCATGGCTTAAGTTTATGTACAGATATGTGAATATTACATTTTTAATTTGAAATAATAAGTTAACCAACATTATCTTTTGCCAGGGTTGATATCTTTTGCAATTAGCTGCTTTTCCTCTGGATTCCTGCGGATACATCGCTGTGACTGTACCAACTTTGCAAATTGGTAAACTGAGGAATGCTTCAACTGCAGGAACTGAGAAAATCATGCAGCTGGCAAAGAGTCAAAAGCAGAAGTAGAACTTGGGGATTCTCTCTTTTCTCCAGCAGCAGACCAGAACCACTGGAAAAGTACGGTTTAAAAAAAGAAAAAAAATAATTTTTGCATTTTACATCTGTTTGAACTGAAAATGGAAGAAAGACACAATGATCTGATAGTTTTTTTCCATATAAAATGTAGTTTTTGAAGGCTTCCTCCTCATAAACTGAGCCAATAATCTGCCCTTGTGCTAACTGCAGCTGTGGAAGGACCATAGTCCATGACAAGCGCATGCAGGACCCAGAACATTTCTACTCTTACATGTAATGAAGCCTGGAGTGTTTTCAGCAAAGAGGAAATAGCAGTAAAGGGAGATGAAAGGCCTTCAGTACTGATAGGACAGGTCAATCCAATGCAGATACTTCAGAGATGAAAGGGAGAAATGCGTAAGCAAGAAATTTCCGGGAATCAAGAATATGTATGAAGGGGTAAGTACCTCACAGGAATAGGCAATTTCTAAATTTTATTATTTAAATATTTTCCAAGAAATAGAGAGGCTGGGATTCTGGTATAAGTATACACGTCCACCATCTGGCTCTTTAGTTTCAATTCTGTATACTGGGATAGTCTGAACATCGAGAAGTTATAATTAGGACTATCATCTCACACTTTTGATGTGGCCCATCATGCACTTAGGTTGCCCTGGAACTTTTTTGCCCAGAACAATTACTCTAAGATGATGAGGATGTTTACGTGTTGGAAGGAGAAAGAAAAGAAACTGGGAATAACAGCAGCTTCAGATTTTTTTAGCCTGTCTGTTCAGATTCTGACCTCTTGTTTGCAGGCTTTGAAACCCTGATAGAAAGGGTGTGGGTTTAGGAGGAGGTAATCTTGGCTCAGGAGGTCCGGCAGATGGTGTTGGCAAATGGCACTGTGGGCTCCTGCAGTGTGGTGCAACACTCTGGAGGTGGGTAGGGAAGCAACGAGGTTGTGGGAAGCAGCTGGTGGCAAATACACTCAAGATGGCTCCAGCGAGCAACCACAAACAGCTTGGTAGACTGGAGAAGGAGCAGAAAGCAGCTCAAAGTAAATGAACCAGTTCTGCATTTATGTTCCACTTCAGGAGGATGGGAGAGAGGTGAAGGTCAATAGCTGACAGAAAAGGATAGTACATTTCTGTCCTTTTCAGCCCTAACCTCTGTGGGGAAAACCTTTCTTAATGCAAGCCTAAGGCCTTAGAACCCAGAAAGGCTGCCATTAAACAAAAAAATCTCTCTTCATGATCAGAGGCACTCAGTTTCCTTTCATAATGGTGTAAATCCATAGGCTTTCCACTGAAGATAGTGACACAGCAACCTGCTGAACCAAGGATAAGCGAGAGGTAGTCAGATAACTGAGCTGCTTTCCTTCTCTCCCTCTTTCCCTTTCTCTCTTTTAATATTAAAGATAACTAAAATAATTGAGGAAATTCATGTCAACTACTCTTTCTCCAAAAAATTAGTAGCTTGGAAAAAGTAGTGGGCAGTTCTAATCTGTTGATGTTGATATGATATCAACTAGAGAGGTTCTTAGGTGTTACCTGGGGATAAAGTAGCATGAAACTAAGGCAAGAACCATACACTTTAGTTCTGATTTGTTCAAAGCATTAAAACAGGTAAGAAGTAGAGATGTGCAGCACTTACATATCAGGCAGCACCACTGAGAAGCTAGAATAATAAGGTCATGAGTTTATTCAAAGCAGTTTCACACAGCTTTGTCAGAACATCTCCATCCAGAGTTGCAGTATTTTTCTCATCTGTGGACCTTCATCACCAAAGCCTTACAAAACTGATTAACAGTGAAAACAAGCAACAAGAATGTCTCTAATCTCCTGCATTTCTCAAAGGCTCAGGTTCTCTCTGGATATTATTTACCTTGCCTCCCTATCTCATCATGATTGTCTTTTACTTTGTAAGTGAATCAGCTGAAGTAGTGACTATGAAGTAAATGGCTATTAGGTATTCAGGCAGATGTCAGACTCCTGGCTCAGACATGGAGAAGGTAATCAGAAAACTCTCTTTACTGGCTGAATAGGACATCCTCATTACAGTCCTTGAACTAGGGTCCATGCCAAACATGCTATGCTGCTGCTTCTTCCAAGATGGACAGATGGGGACCTTATAAAATAAGACAGGAGGCTCCTTCCTTGCCAATGTCTAAGCATGCTGCCTCTATACCTGCTCCAGGTGCTGATGTAAAGAAGCAAGGTGACTCTCTTGCACATCATGCATAACATGCTCGGTTAAACTGAAATGAATATAAATTGTCACATCGTTTGCTGCTGCAAATCAGTGCCATAATGCTTCAACCCACTCCTAACTATAAAGGACTATTGGTTAAAATGCTCCTCAAAACTGTACTTATTGAGATCATATCTCTATATAGTACAAAGTAGGTTTGGGGTTTTATAAGAATGAATGAAAGATAAACAAGGAAGTGAATGTCAGTTTGGATTATATTTTTGATATTTTATTATATGTAATAAAACTGGAAAGTTGTGGGCTGTTTTTTTCCTCTCTGTTCCTTCTTTTCCTGTTATTTTTATCCTATTATTTTCCTGTTGAGTTTTCCCCAACTCCATTTACTATGATCTATGCTGGTGATCTATGCTGTAATGCTGGTGAAATTATGATTATTTTATCAAAAAGATAAGGGAATAATGAACCAAGGAAGTTTGAAGTCTTTCTTCTTTCTCCATCCTCTTCAACCATGATTATATGTATTTTTAAATCGCTAATCAGTTCAGTGATTAAAATGCAGGAAAACCAAATCTGGCATTTAAAAATATCTCAAAGAAAAAAGCCAAAAAACAACCAAAACCTCACTCAAATAACAAGAATAAAATAAACCTTTTGACATTCTTCATTCATCATTCATCATGAAGTACAAACTATATTAAACTCCTACTAAATTATTTGTAGGTCACCTTTAAAGAAGTTCCTGAGAAATAAAAATTTAGTATAGTAGTTTGGAAAAAAATTGCTAATTACACCAATCAGCTGGAAACAGCCAAAATGATTTAAAGAGGTAAATTTTAGAAAGTGCAGTATTTGTTTCCCTGTTAATAAACAGCACTTAGCCATCTAAACTCAGTCTCTCTCTCCCCTTGCTTTCTTACCAGAACAATTGAAATGCTGAATACAATGTCAAATTCATGTATTTTTCTTCTTGTTATGCCATTAAGATGACTCATTTGCAGTTGGATTATATCACTTCCTCCTTTTTTTAATGCATTTTGTTATTTCACAGCTCTGTTTTACTTTTTAACATACTTTTACTTGGTTTCTGTATTTTTTTAACTCCAGACATAGTGCTAAAAAGCTTATTTATTCTAAGCTGTTCATGAAGAGAATTTAAATGCATCACAATATAGGTAGATGTACCTGAACACTCATGTCCAAACATATTCCAAAATATTGTTGTTCTAACATTTGATTGTTCCCTTCTACATATTCAAAAGATATTTGATACAAATGTATAACAAATATGAAAACATATAAAAGCTTTGAATTTTCTATGAGGAAAAGAAAATATGGAAAAATAGTATCATATTGTACTAAAGGGCACTGGGTAAGGTGTTTATGCTGGAGAAAATAGCAAAGTGCACAGAGTCTGACTAGTTTCTTGGAATCTTATGTTTAATACTTCTTCAGTATGGAAATCATGCAAAATTACTTGAAAATGGCTGTCAAGTATTTGATCGTAGCTGTAGAGAATCCTCTAGAAGAAAATGAATCCCACTAAAGTTTTGAGAAGGTTTGAATATCAAGTAACAGACTGGGCTGCTGTCTTCATACTTCTGGTGCGTTTTTATCTAGGCTACCTTGTGTTCTTTTCTTTCCTTTCCAAACCCTGTATTTAAAAGTCCCATATGGCAATAGATATTGCTGGAATAGAATTCATACTGTTCTGGAATCAATTTGATTTGATCTGAGTTAACTTTATTTTAAAGGGCAGATGAAATATTTTGCCTTCACTACATTTTCTTTTGGCCTGGTCCTTATCCCCTCTCCATCCTTCCGTCATCCGTGGCCCTCCATATGGATGTTTATGTAAGATATGCAACTTCTCCTGTCCTGTACAGAGGCAGAAGGGGGAGGTGTGTGTGTGGAGGGAAGGGGATAGTATAGGAGTTCTTCTGTCTAATGGCATATATGCTTAGGTAATCCCTTAGGAGGGGATTGAAGTAGACGTATTCTATATGTAATAATACCAGACCAGACACATTAGGTATGTGCTCCTCATTAATGAGACAAGGAGGGGAAAGAATGTGAACAGAAAAAACAAAATTTTACTTGGCATTTGTTGATGCCAGAAGCATTATTTAACTTTTGAGAAGTGAAGCTGATGTTTAAACTTTATTTTCCCTTGTGATCTGGACTGATGATTGCCTTTTACTGGCAGGCCCTTATCGTAGAAATTAACTCATGTTGAAGGTCAATAAAAAAATCTGAATGGGGGTACTCTTAAGGAATAATACAAAAATGTGCTTGTTTTACTTCATGACCTGCTTAGCAGAGACTCCACTGCTTGTTACTGATAGCTCTGTTCAACCATCAGAGATTTTGTGTCAATAGCTCAATATATTTAATATTCTGAAGATATCCCCTTCACATTGCTGATTGGCACCTTTCAACAGCCAAAGGTCTGACCTCGAACCATTTGCAGGTTTAAACTGAACCAAGTGGATGGTGGACTAGGACTTTGGGAGTCTAATCAGTGCACGGTGTACAGTCTGGTAGTACAACCATGATCTAAACTGGACAGATGTAAAGTTCACCAGGATGTTTTCTTTCTGTAATAAAACTATGGAGAAAAGGAATCATATATTTTTGAGCTTTTCTTTGCTGGGCAAAGGTGTTTGCAAATCTGGACTAATGTCTAAAGCTGTGCAAAATCTACATGAATTTGGAAAACTAATTGCGAGTGGTAAACTACTTGCTTGCCTCTTCATGTATTTTTAACAGAGTTTTTGATTGATATTGCACATATGCCACATGTATCTTATACCTGGTGCTATACAGAAAGTAAACGTGACATTATGTCAGATGTGACTAATGAATCACAGAAAATTTCATTAGATATCTAAAATTTTCAATCCTATCCATAGCCACTTCAAAATATATTAAAAGATAATTACAACTTCCAACTTTCTTGATAAATCTCTAGTCTGGCCAGATTTCTACTGGAATTGAAGAAGAATAACAGAGATTTTCTGAGATTGACTTTGGCTTTATTTTTTTTTTCCCCAAGGTGGCTTCTGTTTGTCTGGATTCTTATTGAAAGACAGATCCAAAGACATTTAATTCCACAAGTTTTAGGAAACTAGGTAGAAGGACAGAGATACCCAAATCAGGTCCCTACTAAGACATGTCTATGTAAGCTAAAGTGCATTGTCATCAGAGAGTACATATGGGATAAAGACATTACCAGTGTCCTACTTACAATAAAGGCTTCAGACTCAGCTTGAACCCCATTAAATAAAGATAGTACAATCATGAGACAGGAAGCCATAAGCTTCATGGATTGTATATCTCATTGTTTCCTTCCTCAAGTCCAAAGGAAGGCCTTGTGTAGGGTCAGAAGAAGCTCAAGAATGTGTCACTGGCAGCTTCAGGGGAACTGGAGTTGTTAGCATGAGTAGCACTATCACATGAGGATATTTTTTCTGTTCCCACTGAGTCTTCAGACCTTCCATACACTAATTACTGATGGAGGCTGCTGTTGTGGAAAAATAATATAAAGGCCCAGATTTTCTGCTGCAGGCAAGGAGAAAGGAGTGCTAATTGGGAGGGAGGTGTGAGCAAAGATGCCACCTTGCATTGACTGATCATTAACCAGCTTTTGTCCCTTGCCATGAGTTAGAGCAATCTGAAGGGTAACTGTATACTATGTGGACTGTTAGTGGCACCAAAGGACCCTTATGTTAGCTAGGCCTCACTAGTCTGTGGCGTATGACAATCTTACCTGCTACAATCTATATGTTACCTGCCAGGAAGCAGTAGAGAACATTCTTTGATTTTGAGAGTTGGCTAAGGACTAGTTTGAAACAAGTAGGAGGAAGCATTAGCTCGAAACTTAAGCCCTTTATTAGTTTTTCTGCTTTAACATAAGTTTTTAAAATTGTTCAGATGCTCAGAAAAAAGACTCTTTACAGATGTTTATGAACAGAAGATGTTCTCTAGCTAAACACACAGCAGTACTGTAACAGTTGCTTGGCTATAGTGAGTATTGCATCTTCAAAACATGCAGTACATGTGGAGCCTGTGGCTCCACAGCAAAATCGAACTTCTCAGATGCTCTGCTGTAGAAAATATCTTCCAAATATCTGTACATGGTGCCTTTGACAAGCTCCTTTATGCCTTGGTTTACTTCCCTAGCATCTGCATCACAAAGGTGGCAGGTTTTGACCAATATGTTTGACCAGTATGTGCATGTGAAGAATGACAAGAAGAGGAAAAAGACAAAAAATGAACCAATTGCATGTTCTACATCTAGAAGAACAAAGGCCAGCCAAAGATATGAAGTCTTGCTCTGAATAGGGTTTATGAGATTGTTCTTGGTTTATGTGATGCTGTTTTAGGTAGCAGGTAAGGGGTCCCCCAGAGGTGTGACTGATGTAAGTAGCAGTGATTAGCTCTTCTCGCTCCGAAATGCCTGGTCTGCCTCAGGCCTCAGTGAACAAAAAACCGTGTGCCTCTGCGATTAACATATTCAAGGGGAAA
Source organism: Florisuga fusca (assembly GCA_038090715.1). Classification (NCBI taxonomy): domain Eukaryota; kingdom Metazoa; phylum Chordata; class Aves; order Apodiformes; family Trochilidae; genus Florisuga; species Florisuga fusca. The sequence goes on from JAAWXA010000014.1 coordinate 8,640,991, forward strand.
CACACGGTAGTTAGGAGCAGGGCAGAGGAGAAGGGGGAGGTGAGAGAAATGAACTCGTAGAGAGATCACCACCAGAAAAGAGAACAATACCAGAGGAGAGCAATGCCGGAGCAGAGAGACCAAAGCCGGTGAAGAAGGTGTTAGGATAAGGTGCCTGAAGAGATTTTTCTCTGCATCCCATGGGTGAGAGACAGCCTGTCCTCTGCACCCGTGGAGAATTACAGTGGAGCGGACCCTGAATGACCACGGTGGAGGGAGTGTTGTAGACCTGCCGCCCATGAGGAATCCCGTTGGAGCAGCTGCGGGCCTGCAGCCTGGGGAAGATCACAGAGAAGATGTTGTGGACCTGTAGACACGAAGAGGACTGACTGTTCCCGAAGCAGTCCTTGGTTCTGTGAGCCACCCGCTCTGGAGCAGTTTGCTCCTGCGGGATTGTGCCTTCAGGGAGGAACTCACGTCGGAGGGGTTGGCAAACGATTTTCTCCCATGGGAGGGACCCATTGTTGGAGCAGGGAAAGACTGTGAGGAATCCGTCTCCCTGAAGAAGGAGAAGCAGAAAACAGCCTATTACTACCGGCTTTAAACCCCGCTCCCTGCCCCCCTGTGCCGCTGGGAGGAAGAAGGTAGAGATGCCGAGAGCAAAGTAGTTTCTGCTCGGGGAGAAGGGAGGGGTGGGGAAAAAGTATTTAAGCTCTGGTTTGTGTTTTCTCTTTGCCCTGTTTTGATAAAACCCCAGCTGAGTAACCCGTGAAGGTAACTGATGAGTGAAAACTTCTCGTGAAGTTAATTGACCCTTCTTGACCCTTCTTTTAACCCACAATGTTCTAGGTGCATTTCCCCCTTGCCATCCCGTAATGGGGGACGGGGAGTGAGCAGCCACGTGGTCCTTTGTTACCGGCCAGGCTCAAACCACAACACAGAAATGTGGCTCTCCTGTCAAATTAGCATTTGATTTTTTCCCCCGATCATATTCTATCACAGAGAGTCAGCACAGAGACCGAATAAATACAATTCCTACACGTTATGGTACTTTGGCACTAAGCCATTCTGTTCATACATGCCAAGATGCTTTTATAAACCAATAAAAAAGCACTACTAATTAGATATTTAGAGGACTAGAAATAGTGAAGGTTAAAATACGAACGAAGCAGTTATGACCACAAATGTGTGTTACATAAGTAAGCCCGTCAAGAGCAAATGTTATAAACCCTACATTTCTTTTATAGTAGAACAGTTTAGGCTGTTGAATATTTTTATATGTGTGCTACTGCTCCATGCATTTAATTTTGCAATTATCTTTAAAGGCCCAACCATTATGCCCATTACTGGAACACAGAAATACGGTCTCTACCTTAAAGCGTTTGTAATCTCTTAAAATTTCATTTACAAACTTGTTTCAAGGCGTATTTTAAGTTAGCAATTAAATACTATTGACAATGTAGCAGAGAATGAATATGGGCATGTTGTGAAAAGGTTTTTTTTATTTAAAATTGTTAGTTTTCATGTAACTGTTTCCAGATCCTGCAAACATTGGAGTACACTAGGGCACTTGACAAAAAAGATAACCAAGGAGAGAAGGCCTGCTATTTGATTAATTACTTGGAGCAGGTGGAGATAGAAGAAACATTCAAAGAAAAGGAACAAGCAGACAATCAGTGAAAGGACCGGGGAACAATTTGAAAACAAGTTTCTTTAAAAATTATGACTGGCTGCTAAAGAATATTATGCAGAACATTAGGAAAAATGGTTTCAAAAGAAAGGTTAAGCAGAGTCATATAGGTCAACGAAAAGTTAATGTGTCGTTCATTTGGGACTATTAGGCACAACGACCTGGTGTAATTACCTAAAAGGAATACATAAGTTGCCAAATGCTGGAAGCAGAGAGAGTGTGTTTAGAGAATGAACATTCTGTAATGTTTCTCCCCTAAGCATCTGATACCATCAATAGTCAAGATATGTGGGCATTTGGTCACGTCCAGTTTAGTAGCTCTTATGCAAAAGCCACTGATCCCTATATATAACTGTGGCTGGTATCCTGTGTGAGCAGTGGTTTAGTTATTTTTGTTACTCTGGGTGCATTTTAGAGACCCTAGTACAAAGCTGCGGTGGTCTTGAGAGTAGAGTGCTAGCCCTTCATTCCAGCTATGAGATACAGCAAACACTCCAGCAACGTATCATGAGGTTGAAGTCATAGAGCTGTGCCACCCATCCTCTTCTGCCCATTTCAATTGGGCCTGTATTCATTCCTATTTCTCTGGTTCATAGTAAATGAACCATACATCAATTCCTTTTGATATATGAAAATCAGTCCAGGAAACTGGACAGTCTTTCCTTGTAGCAACATTTGGCCATGCTCTGTATCAGTCCACTATTACACCTTTGTGTAGTATTAAGAGGTCCAACAGGTCCAAGACTGCTATTAGCTCTGCCCTCAGCTTGCTTCGACTGTAGTCATTGTGCCTTTCTGACTAACTGTGCTTCGGTTTTAGAAGCTTTGTTTTACCAGCTGAGTGCAGAGTACAACTGAGAAATAAAGGTGAACAAATTTTTGTCACATGTCCTGATTTGCTTCTGTCTCTGTGTAGTTTAATATTCTGACTCCACTGTTCTGTTGCCCAAATAATTTGAGGCTCTAAAAACTAACTAACAACTGGAGAAGGTGTCACAATCACTGAAATAAAGTCTAATATGAATATAAATATCTGGAATACAAGGTAAAATTCTTGTCTGGGCTGTGGTGAGTCAGCTGTGCTGGATTCATGCTTACACACTAGCAAGTCTGCTTGGACACAGACACACACAGAACCATATACAAGCACAGAAATTACAGAGGGGAAGGAGGGGAAATTACACAATTATGAGACTAATGGAAAGCAATACAATGGTGTTGTGATAGTGTGCCTACAATGGTGTTTGATTCAGAAACTCCTTGCCTTAAAGTTACCCTGTGTGGATTTCTCTCTGTATTTCCCATATTTTGTAATCCTCTTTCAGCTTGATACCTTGTTTTCCTTAGCAGCAGGGCAAGATACAGTAAAACAGGTATGAATACATTTGTAAATTGCATTTAAGCTGATATGTGTTCTGTGTGTACATATACATAATATTTAAAAATAATATATAAATGTGGTACATATATAGGCATATGTAGATAAATGCACACACAAATTAATACTTTGATGTATTTAGCGTTTTCAACTAATCATACCTTGCAGTGTCATGTTAATTCCCATTTGAAACATTTGGTACGATTCCTCCTAATTCATTCATATTAATGAGGGGAGGATCCTCTGAGCAATAATCAGTAAAAAATCATGACTAGCTTTGTTCATAAATACCAGATTGGTACATGATACTGTATTGGTTTGTCCTTAATTAGGAACCACTGGAAGGAGTACCAAGAGGGAAATACTCATAAATTTTTCTCTTAAAGTCTTAACTGCTCTCTTTCTGGTATTTGCCTCTTTGAAATATAGAGAAAAATTATAACTTTGAAAATTTTAAATCTTCCTGCACTTAAACCAGTTTATTTTTAATTAAGATATGCATTTGATACAGAAAATTTTCCAACCAAAAAAAAAATCAAGAGAAACATAAGCAACATTATTACTAAGTATTAGGTAATTGAAGTACTTAATTTAAATATTAGAAAACTAGAAGTTTTATGAAGCATTTGGGGAGGATGGATGGATGGCTCAGGGAACTATTAATGAACACTGAAGTCTTCACTTAAAGGTAATTGATTGCAGTTGCATAGAGGAAAGGCTAGAAAGTCATTCCTGTAACCCTGTGTGGAGCAGTGTCTGGACTCTACTCTCATAAGCTAGGTCTTATTCTAAGCTGGGAATCCAGGACTGAGTAGGCATCAAAACAGAATTACAGATGCCAGCGAGGACAGGCACACAGTATCTTTGGAACCTGAATGGTCTGGAACGGTAAAGGGTAGGTTGCTCATAGAGTTATTAAATTTTTCCTGAGTTTTTCAATCTCCGAATCCTGTAAAGTGGCAAATTTTTCTGGCATCACTTATAGTTATTTTTCTCCCTTCACGTCTTCTAAATGCTTATTACTGTAGGCTTGCCAATGTGCAATCCACTGGTGCTTGTTTATGCCGAACAACTACAGCATATGCATGCTTATTTTATCAGTAACCAGTAATATGAGTTACTAATACAGCAAAAAACAATTAACAATTCTTAGCTTTTGAGACCTACTGAACAATGAACAGCAGGGTTGTGGAAACTGAAGTCACCACTTCTTCTTATCAGGATCTCCAGAAAAGTTTTTTACTTTGAACCCTGAGTCATGGGTGTATTGATCTGTAGTGGAGCAGCACTAAACTGCTTCTGCCTGGACAGTGTTGCTGGAGAGGACATGCCAATATAAGCCTCCTTTGTGTCTGTCAGATGGGCTTGAAGTTGACCTTACACAGAACTGTACAAATATTGTGGGTGGAAAAAATGAGTTATTCAGGTGCTGGCACTTGGGACTTCTGATCTGGAAGGCAGGAGACCAGCCTGAGGTGCTGTTGTCAGTTTGTGAAGTTGTGCCTCCATTTTCCCTCCAGCATTTATTTGTCTGTTCTGTTGATCCTAGGAGCAACTTGTGGCAGAGACTGTATCTTACAGTGACTGGTGAAGTGAGCTTGACCTCTCTTTGGAACTTGAAGAATTTCTAAAACCAAAAAATTCCTGTCATGGCAACTTGAGAGGTGGTGAGCAGAGGGCACCATGGGAGGGATGGGACCATAGGACCACTCCATGTAATTGTGAGTGTGAGGAATGACTTTGTGGGCAAATCAGGGGAGAGACCATTGAGAGGAGTGGGGTGGTAATGCTATCTTCTGGTATAGCTTTGCTCAGTGATGAAGTAAGCCCTTGGCTGGTGGCATGGTATGGCAGGCTCTGGGCACAGCAGGAACAAGTGAAGGGCTGTCCTGAGAAGGCAGGGATAGAATTAAAGTTGCTCTGGTTTGCTAAAATATTGTATTCAGACACTTCCATGTATCAAAATTTCCACAGATATCTCTTAGCTCCCATTACCTTCAGTTTTATGTCTTTTCAACTCTTGATACAGTAGTTATGAAGTGATGCTGTGTTTGGGATCAGGGAGGCCTGAGGAGATTATTGCAAAGAGCAGAAGTACCTCTTATGGGACTCGGGTTTGTCTCCTGATCTAACCAGTTCTGACTGGTCTCTCCTTTCTCTGATGCTGAGACACAATGCTCTTTTTTCTTGAGTGGTGAAGGGAGGCTAGGGGTGAAGTATCAGGGAACCAGGGAGAAGAGGGATCTCTGAGGTTGGACAGGGTATGGTGGATGCTTCACTGAGCACTTCCCAGTCTCAAGGTCTTGTCACCTGACTCATCAGTAGCACTTATGACTAGAAGAAATAAATATCAGTGCACTACCAACTTCAATCACTGTTTAGCAGTTCTGAGCAGAAAGTGTCACTGTCTCTAAAATTCTTAGAGAAAAAAAAATTGGGAGATTATTATTTTAATATCTTAATTGCTCATACCAAATGTTAAAATATTTTAAAAATAATCTGAAAACTGTTTTTAAAAATCACTTCACAGGATCCTTTTAAATGTAACAGTGACAGAACAATTGCAAAAGTATATCAAACAGTGGCTTTCAGTTGCAGGTAAGCTGCTATTGAAGAGATTTAATCCGAACTGTTTATGCCTGCTTTTGATGATAGTGCATTTGAGTATTGTGTTATTTAATAATGCATTCAAACACCTGTTTAGAGAAGGTATATTCCACTATGGTCCAAAATGAAAACATCCCCATTACTTGTCGGGGTTTCATTCATAATTCTTGTATCATGCTCTGATTAGAGTATACATTGAACCTCAGATGAACATTACCTAAGGCACATTGAGTTAAATGCACTGTATAAACTAGGCACAAACCACAAAGCTACCTTTAACTTGCACAAAACAGCAAGTAGAAATTGATTAAAATACGCATTCTGTTAATATAACGGCTGGTCTCAGTATAAAAATTAATTAATGCTAATAGTACCCAATCAAAACTGCTTTTAGAAATCTTCTTAGAACATTAGCTAAATGCATTTTTTAATGCATTTGACTGAACCTCTGAGACTAAAAAGCTTTGCTTCCTTCATGCAAATTTTAAAAAAATCACAGCCTGATTTTTCAAGTGGTTACTTTATAGCAACCTCCCACAACCATTTGATTTTGGATTTTTTGTTAACTTGAGCCTGGTCCCAGGCCAGGTGTGAGGTTGTACTATTAGCTACTACAGATTAAGGTGGCAGCCCTGGGAATCAAGACCAATAACACATGCATATTGAGCCACGGAGCAGAGAGGGAAGGAGAAAGGGTATTGTGTTTACAGAGTCTGCTCAGCGGTAATCTAGGCTTTAAGCTCACTGTTATGCTGAGCACAAGGTATGAATATTTGTTAAAAAAAACCAAACCAAAACTAAAGAGCACTGTCTTCTTCATGGCTCTGGTTTGATTGGTTTTTACATTTAGAAAGACATTTTACCTTGTTGGGATGAATTTTCATTGGACAATTTCATTTCCAAAATATAAAACTGCAAAAAAGCTACTGCTGTGGGAGCAGTGAGGATCTGATCCTTTGGCTCCCATGGGATCTTGTGCCTTGGACTGGCCTGAGTTTCCAAAGTAAGAATTCCCTTTGGATGGAGTAAAATCTGTTAGTGTCATTAGTGTATATCTTCAGGAAAAGGCCTTTAGTCTGGGGCATGAGTTATTTAATAATAAAGTGGTTTGGATAAATGTATTTTATACATACGCACACACATATACAATATACATGTGTGTCTATAAATATATGTATAGGCTTCTCATTATTTATGAGTTACTCCCGTTCTTCTTCTCCTTACTATTTGTCCCCTCTCCTTCATGTTCCATCTGTCTTTTCCTCTCAATTTTCTTCTGTTTCTCAGAACGCGCCTCAAACCTTTTTGAGTTCTAGGCTCTTTTGTTTCCTCCGTTCCCCAAATATCTCTGCATCTTTCTAAAAATCCAGAGATGCTTAAAACCAAAAATAGCTGGCAAAAAACAGAGACAGCAAGAGTGCATGTTGTAAAACAGTTTTGGCTGGACTTTATCTGTCAAGGGATAGAGCAAGAGCTCTCAGAAACCTGGCATCTTGACATGTGGTTTTTCACACTTCCAGCACCCATCTTATTTTTTTGCAATTACTCTTTTAGCAATGTGTAGCAACGCAATTTGATAGCATCATTTACCAAAAAAACCCCCCAAAACAAACCAACCAAACCCCCCCCAAACCAAAAACCTCATTGAATGTTATAAAGATAAGCAAACTCCCCACTTTTTTTATGTTCTAAGCAATTCTAGAAATCAGGAACGCTGAACGCAGTTGCCAGTTCCTATTTGAGCTGGATATAGTTGCTTGCATCCTCATTTGTCAGCTTCCCCTCTTCAGAGGAAAGGTCCACAACTTGGTCCTCCTTTGATCCTTCACATTTTTGTGGACGTATTTATGATTAAGTTTGTCATTTCTCTGAGGAATCTCAGGGAAGTTCATACAGAACAAACCACCTCCTGCCTTCAACACCCGCTCCCCCCTGCCTATATACTTGTACAGTCAGCTTCAGAGGCTAATTTGCCATCTTGTCAGCTTTGCTCTGGGTACATATTTCATTGCTTTGTACAGGTACAGTGCATTGTTCTTGTTCTCTTCTAGACTTACAGTGACCTAGACCATCTCAGTCATGAGTATCTGTCACTCTTTTCAGACAGATCCAAAGTTGTTCCTCCATGGAGAGACATTCTCAAGGTAATCCCTGATGCTATCTGTTTCACACATTTTTCCTGTCCTTATACATTTTAATAACCAAAAATTAACATACAGGAACATTTAATCATAAGCCAGGTAAAAGCTAACTAGCCCCCTTTTTTATTAGCATTTTTTTAAAGTTTCAGAGACAATTTAACATTGCAAAATCTGAACATATCACTTAAGGAAACATTGTTAATGGAAATATTAAACAATTAAAATCAAACACTTAATGTAATTGAAAAAAAATTTCATCCTCCCTGCCAAATGCAGTGAGTAGTTATAGGTTTTGAGAGGACAGATGGATGTGTGGTAAGTCATCTAACTTCCTGGGTGGTTAGAAATATCAGCAAGCTACATGAATAACTGGACCTCTGGGATACTCAGAGCTGAATGATCCTAAAAAAAAAGCAGATTCTTTCAGAGGTACTTACTGTCTCATTCTAAAGAAATTGCTATTCATTAAAGAATTATCTGGAAGAAGGAAATACAATCCATGTTTGCATACTTTAGAGTTGTTGTCTGGGGATGATGAATTATTAGTAGTCCTGAGAAACACTCCCTCCTTTTCACAATTTCAAGACAGAGAGAGCTAAAGTTACAGGTGATGAATGTGGCTATAGGATTGGTGAAAGCACAGAGTGAAGGTTGTGAGCAGCAAGTCTTGCTTTGGCTTGAACCTTTCTGAGAACTAGTAAGAACCTCACTCGCTATTCCAACTGTATTGAGAAGTGTTTTTAGTAAGTACTTCAACTTAGAGGAAATTCACTACTTTAAAAGAAATTCTTACCCCAACATTGGTCCACTGGAGCAAACATTTGATATAGGGAATCCTTGTACAATGTGTATTTTATTTGAAAGTTTTCCTTGATTATATAATAACGAATTACATAAAATCCAATGAGAGTGGATATACTGGGAAAAATCATAGGTCCATCAAATCTATTCTACTGTCTTTTAAGAATAGCTTGTAATGGATGTTTAGAGTAAGAATTTCAGATGAAGCAAGTACAGATTCTTGCCCAATATAGTCTCCCAGTTTCTGGTAATATGATATCCAAGGAGATTCTGAGTTGAATGGGACATCTGACGTCTCATGAGAGACTTTTATTTCATGGTTTCTAACTGTTCTCCGAAACTATTTATAGTTTGATATTTCACTTCAGACTGACAATCCAAATGACTTTGCAATCTTTTTTATTTTTTATAACTTAAATAGGTAGTATAGAAACTGTTATTGCTATATCATCTTTACTTGGGACTTTTTGCCTTTGTATAGACTTGCATTTTATTTTACTTGCTGTTTCACCACCCAGCTACTCAGCGTTGTATTCTCATCTAAACTTAACTTTCTGAACACCAGATACTTTAAGCTAGCTCTACCTTATGAAAGTCATCTAAGAGAAATAGAATGGCTGGAAACATTGGCTGGAAGCACCTTTGCTTTGTTCATTGCCTATAGCATCCCCACTAATTCCTTTCTCCATGAGCTTGCTAATTCTGGGATTGTTTTTGCAATATTTCCAACCAACTTGGCAACTAGGTAAATTCAACTTACTACTTCATGGGTTCCTGGATCTCTCTCCCCACTCCAAAATCTTTTAAAAATTTGCATCGTGTTTCCCACCTCCAGTGCTCTGATACTAAGGCAAATTTAAGCACTAGGTTGCACACCACAGTGAGTAGTTTGGCAATTTCATATTTGAGTTCCTTTAGAGCTCTTGCATGAATACCATCTGGTCCTGATGATTTGTCACTATTCATTTTATCAATTTGTTCTTAAACCTCTTCTACTGACATATCAATTTAAGACAGTTCCTTGGATTTGTCCCCCCATAAAGTTTCCAGTGTGGAAACCTCCCTAAGCTTCTCTGCAGTGAACACTGATGCAAAGAATTCATTTAGCTTTTCTGACATGGCCTTATCTTCCTTGAGTGTTCTTCTTACACCTGTAGGCCTGATTGACTCTGGCAGGTTTCCTACTTCTGATGTACTTGAAAAAAAAAAAAAAATTAATGCCTTTAGCAAGCTATTCTTCAAAATTTCGTATCTCCTGCATTTCTTTGGTTTTATGTTTAGGCTACTACAGTTTATATTATTTTCCATTTTCCTTTGTCAGAAAACATAGCTCAAGATATAGCAAATAAAGGAAGAGAAAAAGTATGTTATTTGGAACAGACTAAGAGAGACAAAGTAACAAAATACAAAACTGATAGCTATTCTTAAACAATCAAGAATGGCTACCAAATGTTATTACTCTCTTGGTTCTCTGGATAGTGTGACAAAGTGAATTAAACTGAAGAGTTAGGATGATTACTGGCAATTATTTCACAGATCCGCTAAGGAATTTTCTTTAAGAAAAGCTCATCTCTAATTTAAATATTTCTATCAGTTTTGAGAAAAGTTGTCTGATATTTCTTCCACATCAAAGCGTAGTAAAAATTTTTGGTACAATTTTTACAGAAAATGAAATTATTTCAGACCAAAGTGCTATGGCAATGAGCCTCATAATTGTATTAGCAGCAAACATTTATTGGTTGGCTTCTAATGTTTTTATGCACTTTTCAGCTCAAATTTACAGTTCCCTTTGTATGCTCTTTCAATTCATTGCTATCCGAGATTTTCAGGAAGGCTTCATTAATGTCAACATCTTTTTCTATTCTCTTTCTCTTTTTGCATCTTACGTAGATAAACAGAAAATAGCTGAGTGTAAGTGAAACTGTCTATGAATCTGAATTCCAGCAACTGGGCAATAACATTTGTAAAGCATAACATATGTCTGCACATAATGCTGTTGTATATTTGCTAATAAAGTGACATAAAGATTTCAGAAATATTCCAAAAAAGGCATAGAAAAGGGAGAGGGAAGGCAGAGACAAAACTAAACATGCATTCCCTACTGATAGGTCTTGTTTGCAGTATTTTGAAGTAGGCTGGAAATTTGGAGGAGGATGTGAAAACAAAGAGAATGACAGGATGTTTTCCCTCAATTCTGCTCATGCTGCTCTCAGAGATCATTATGAATCCAGGTCAAGGACAAAGTCTCATGGCAAAATAGTAGGGCACAAAGATAAATCTTCCCCTGCTTTTCCTGTTCTCAGCGCAGAAAAAAAAATCAGTCAACCGTAAACCTGCAAGAGGTGATCATCAATGCCAACTATAGAGCAACACAAAAAGAAAACTATTTGAAAAGTCTGTAGGCTTTTTCTCTGTGAAGCACCTTCACACCATGCCCTGTGGCCAGAGTTTTGTCTAGAAGGTTTTTGGGTAAAACATCAAGGGGCTTAAATTAACATAGTGTCTTTAGCTTGAAATTTACCACCTTAGCATTTCTGATGAGACACTGAAGAATATTTCTGTTTTCTCTTTGCACATCAGAAGGGCAAAGAACAATCAATCATCAGGGCAGCTGCTTTGGTGCATTATGAGACAGGAGCATCAGAAAGCTCGTGTGTCTGGTTTTCCACTGGTCATTTCTCCAGCAGAGCTTTTCCTGGGCAGAATTTATTGTTAGTTTGCTTTTTGTAGTTATCTGCCGTGTTTAAAACTTGGGGGTGGGGGGAAAAATTTAAATAAAGAATAATATAAAACATAGCAATAATAATACTACTACTACTACTAATAATAAAATATAAGAAATATAAAAATAATTTTAAATAAATAAATCATTCAATAATTTTTTTTCTCCTTTACCATCCCAGCAGCAAATATCCACAGAAATCTTATTCATTTAATAGCTTTGCTCATGCAAATTGCTTGACTGTCATGCCTACGTTAATTGATATTAATGGGAATAATTATGTCAAGGAGGTGTTCTCACTTGTGGAACAGTTTTCAGGATTAGATTTTTGGATAACATCATATGGAAATAAACATTTTTGGAGATATACCTGAGGCAAGACAGAGAATCATAATTAAGGGTGTAATTCTTGCTAAGAGACTAAATGTTTTATTTTTTCCCTTTATTCATAGCAAAATTTTACTGTGTATAACTTTTGATCTTTGCTGGCTAGATTGTGTCTTTCTGAACTCGGAGGAAATGATGGTTGCTTCTGTTTAAGGTATTTGCCATTTCAGTGCAATTACAATACATGTAACTCAGTCATCTCAGAAAACAACAAAAAGAAATATTCACCATAGACTTTATTATGTCCTGGGAAGATACCGTTTGGTGAAAATACTCCTTCTTTCTAACATATTTAGAGAATATAAATGAGGGCTAAACATAGTTTCTGTTTTCATGTTTATTCCTAGTTTTTATTTGAAAAGCAGGTAACTTGCTTCTATAGGGATCAAATGTCTTTACATGATAACACAGAAAGATGGTGGGAGAAGGTGCCACTCCAGTTAACAGAACTACACAGTGTGCAGAATCCTCCACCCATTTTCAGGCATAAGGATCTAAGCCTGAGAAAGACTTAAGTGGGCTACCGGTATCTTTTCATGTTAAGAAAAATTAACAGGTGCATTAAAATTATCTGATCAGTTGGAAAAGCAGAGAAAGTTTACATAGAGTATATTGATGCAGTTGGCTTTGTACTTTCTAAAGTTCCAGGCAACACCTTATTTTTAATTTTGCTGCAAATTATTCCATATAACATTGAGTCTTGGTTCTGTGGTATACAAAGTTTCAGTGGATAATCAGTGTCATTATAGGTTCCATAGACAGGGATAACAAAGCTGATGGATTCCATACCGTAATGTATCTTGCTTCTTATCAGGCACAATGGAGTGTTTGGAAATGCAGTGGTGTGACATGTACAGAGTTTGATGAGTTAGATGTCTTAATCTGGCATTCTACAGTTAGCTGTTTCTCCTGTTTACACCCAAGTTACACTGACTTAATGATCCTATAGTTACATAAAAAGGTTATCAGACCACTTGAAAATCCCCTACTACCAATCTCACTCCTATTAGCATAATAGTCTCAATTATCATAATATATATGTGATGATTCACTTTACTGCAAGCTTAATCTATGTTTCTTGTTTATCTTCACTGTATGTTTTACACTAAACACAAATGAATATCTCAGAAATTTTTTGTCAGAAATCAAAATTAATGTTAGACTACTTAATAGAATAATTTATAGGTACAAGGTTTGTTACTTGATTGTTACAAAGTAGCTTACATCCAGTAGGCACAGCAACATCTGGATGACTTTCTGAGAAGGGATGAATGAATTTCTCTGATTCAGTAGTAACAGTGGCAGGGACATGGGTTATCAGTTACCCATCACTGTGATCATCTCGTTGCAGAGGAATATATGTGAGCACTTTCTAACAGAAAAAAAGTAACAGCTGCACTGCATTTGCAGAAAGTTATCTTAGCTGATTTCTCTGCTTGCACTCAGGACAAGCTTTTCATCTGCCCTCATCTGCAAAGCCAAGTTATTGTAATGGAGGCCCACCAGCAGGCTCAGAAGGGAAGGAATATAAAAGTATGGGAGAAATGCATGTCAAAATCTGTTTAAGACAATATGAGAAACTACTCACGTACATACAAATAGGGGAAAATTCTTTTTCATCTTTATTTACCTGAGAATGAATTTCAGTTTGAAGAGGCCTTTATGTCGTTTCAGGGAAAGCACCTAAGATATAAGCAATTTTCAACAAGAGTACTACACATTTGTCTTTATAACAATTTGTATGTAACAGCTTTTATGCAAATGACACTAAAGTGGCACCTTTTTTCCAAATTGGACATTTTTATGGTTATAATTTTCTTCTGTAATAACAGCAAAAAAATGGCTGTCCCAGTGGAGTTAAGCATTTCATCTATAGCACTGTTTTGTGAAGTTGGAATGACAAGTTTCTTTCATTTGTGCAAAAAAAGTATTTTTTGTCATTCTTGCCTGACTTGGTTGAGGCAGTTACATTTGGAACCAGCACCAGTCCCCTGACACCAGCCTCTTCTCTGCTAGCAAGAATGGCATCATAAAGTCATAATAAAACTTAAAGGAACTGAAAAATATTGCGTTCTCCCTGTTTCTGCTCTTTAAAGGACATAAATTACTTTGTTAGTTTAAGCAGTTGCTGCTTTACTTTGGTCTTTGGCACCGATTCCTACTCATTCTCCAGATGTCAGGTGACTTTTACAGTCCATGCTGCCAGCTTTAATTAACTACAATACAAAAGAATTTATGTATTTCATACAAACACCCCAAGACATTAATTAATAAAATAGTAAAATAGGAAGTTTCTTGTTGTTTAATTGACTAAATAGTTCTGCAACACTGGTGTAAGAAATTGAGTGTCTAAACAACAGTTAAACTCTATCTCAACTACCAATAAATTAGTGATCGGTAACCAAGAAACTTTATGATGGATGATTTTACCCCTACGAAGTGATAAATTTCTAGACTTTAGTTGAGGCATGCAATAAGGTTAACAAAGTCAAAGTTGAAGTCTGATACTTCATCTCATAAAATAGAATCTCGTAAAATATAATGAAGTGTACTATTTAGTAAAAAACCCACAAATGTTTATTTTAATGCAATCAGCCAATGAAGGCTAAAACCCCTTGTGTCTCTTTCTAAACTATAATATATATCTATATACTTTATATATTTATACTTTATATAATAATATATACTATTTATACTTTATATATTATATATATAAAATATCTATGTACTTTCTCTATTTAAAATAGTGAACTTTGAAGCATTTTTTTAAACTACTCTTCTGTTAGTGATGAATTTTGGCTCTATTTAAACATTACCAGTAGTGCTCCTTAGCACTAAGCATATTGGCTTAGGTAACTACCAGCAGCTTAGGAAAGCAAATGTGTACCTGAGTGCAGCACTTCTTCCAGGGAAAGTGCACCCTGGATCCTCCAAGCCCAGGCGTACACTGTTCCTGCTGCTGGCCCCAGCAAAGACTAAGCAGGATTCTAGCACTGCATGTGGCATACAAACCCAGTTATATTCTTTGTCCTGAAGACAAACTAACCAGGATTCTTAATCGAGATGGTATATTTCAACCATTAGACACTAGTGCTACACTTTGAGGAACAGTTGTCCATCGGGTAGCTCATTTTCCTTAAATAAATGGGAGAAAACACCATTACATGAGGAGGGCTTAGAAGAGCCCTCTGTTTCTCTTCAGCTTGGACTAACAGCATGGGGGGGCATACTCACAGCCAGATGACACTTTAGGAGTAATGGACAAGCAGCTGTCCTTTTCTGAGACAAAATGCAGGCTTCCTTTGGAAGGGAGAACAGAGGTTGGTCTTTCTGTAGCTCGGCCTAAGAAACACCCTACAAAGATTTCTGTATTTGCACCTGAGACTTTGAATTAAAAGCTGCTGTAGTTGCTAATCTATTTTTACTAAAAAGGCTAGACATAGGTGTTGATCCTTTCTTGCAAGGATAGAAAAATTACACAATCAGTGCCTCCATTTGGCTTTTCTGGATCTGGACATATAGTGTGGATAATTTGCTCCACTTTCCCTGCATGAAGTAGGACTATCTTTGAAACAAATATAAAGTTTGGAATCCACAATTAACTTGGTACTTGTGGCACATCATACAGCTAATCTTATCTATAGTATTGATGAGCTAAAAGGAGTCAAGTTCAGCACTTCTTTTTTTAAGAATGCTTATACCCTGAAATGGTTTGCATTAGAAACATGACGTGCTCTTTCTCAAACCAACAGTTTTTGTTTTTGAAGTTTCTGTGCCTTGTGCTGTACCTTTCATTTCAGCTATACAGTATCAATACATGTAATTGCTGTACTTTCAGAGTCAAGAGTGACTTGGGACATCTTAGAATTCCAGTCAAGGCAAGCTTCAAAGCAATTAAACAATAACTGTGTATGTGAAAGGAATTTCCTGAGAATAGTGACTGGAAGGAGGAGTTGATCATATTAATAATTATATTAGAATACTGACATTGAAATTTGCCTTCTAAACCCCTGGAAAAAAACCCAAAACCCTAAAACCCAAAACTCTGTCCAGCATCATTAACATTCGAATCTACAGAGAGATACTGGAAATCTCCATCCTCCTATGCCTGCAAAAGAAAACCAAACATTGTGGATTAGTTGAATGGGTGAAGTGATTTGTATGTCTGGGGCACTTGCACAGAAATCATGTCTTGTCTTTAATTGTTTGTATTACTTAAATAATTTCTTTGTACACCGTCTACTTTAGAAATATCTGCTTTTGAAGGAGCAGTTCTGTTAAAATGGGAGTTTTCAATGCATTATTTACATTTTAGAAGGACTAATCTCTTCTTCTCATCATACTATTATTTAATAAATACTCTGTGCATTTAATAGCACTTTTCAGCTGAAGACCTTAAAGCATCTCTAGACTTTTACGAGTGGGCAAATAGAGGCAGATAACTACTAGGTTGAATTTTCAAGGTTGCTTTACATTCCTGGTGGAGTGAACAATGGGCTCTTGTGCAGTGACTACTAGTCCCAAGATCAAGCCCTCTGGCCCATTGCACTGAATGAGCATATCTATGTACACTAATAGACTATTAATGTTGTTAAAAATCTAATTGTTTACCTAATTTGAAATACTTTTAGGATTTTATAATTAAGCAAATATGTGTTAGGATTAGTATTAAAAGTACTTTTTTGTGTGTCAAATATGCAGTGGAATCAAGTTAACAAGTGCCTGACTTGCTATGCCTGGAATCAGCTGATGAAAACAGTTCATATAGGGTATTGAATTAAAGGACTGATGTCATTAAAAAAAAAAAAAAAAAAAAAAGTCTTTGAAGTTCTACATCACTCAGTCAGCAGTGCTAGACAAGAGCCCATGTTTTAAAAGAGAGTTTTTCAATTTTTTTTTTCAAAACTTACAGTCACCTTAGGTCTAATTTAGCATTAGAACTCTGTCCTCTTTGACCTTTTCCAGTAATGTAAAGGACGCTGAAAGAGTGGGTATATGTTAATATACTCCTCCTTAATGGTCTAAAGAATTTTTAAAATCTGGGAAATTTATGTATTGCTTCAATGTTACCTTCTAGATTTCTTATTATTTTAAATCAGTAGGAAAAATAAAATGAGTTCTTATATGGTTGTTTTATTTTCATGTGCTGTATTTACCTCTGACTAAAAGGCTTTTTGGTGCAACCTCTGCTAACCAGAGTGATCATTGCATCATGAATAATCAAATGAGATTACCCAACTGTATCCAAGTCCAATTGTCCTATTATTGTCTACTGGAAAAGCACCCTTTGGTTTTAGACTGCCTTATAGTCTACTATCGTAATCCTTGTTAGCCTATCACCAGAAAAGCACTCAAATTTCCCCCCCTTTGTTTTCTTAAAAATTTGAATGTTCTTTACCCATTCTTGTTTATCTTCTGTCTGTCTGTAGTATGCATGGCATCCTTGTCATCTTGGTGTTTTGTGCTTTGTTAATTATGAAAATCACATGGTGATTACAAAGCCTTCATGTGCAAATCAGAGAACATGACGCACGCAGTTGCACATCGCCATTTACTGCGCTCATCAGTCACTGCAGGATCTCAGAGAGAAAACTCACAGTTCCCCTCACAGCGTTTCTCAGAAGCGTTCATTTTCTCTAGCAAGGTAATGGACTGAGGAAGGGCACAGATCCTCATCTCTCTTACCTTGGTGTAAATTAGGAACAGTTCCTATGAGATCTGTGCTCTTAATTAAAAACAGAGACCAGAATCTGGCTTGGGAACTTTGCATATTCACTATTAAATTTGGAAAAGGGAACTCCTGTCTGTCTCAATTTCTCAAGTGCTATCTGTCTGTTACCAGGCACACACATTAATTGTGTGTTTTAAAACTTTGTTTGGTTGAACCTGTCATCCTAGGCTAAAATTGTGTGACCTAACTTGTAGTAGCTTTTGCAGTGAAGGTATCATTTACTGTTGAGTATATTTTACTGTGCTGTTATAGATCTTTTCACTCAACCAGCTGTCTAACATGTTGAATAGTCTTTCATCTTGTCAAACACTTCCATTCCCCTTTCTACAGCTTTCTCAGCCAACATGTACACACCTAATCAATCTAATGCCACTGTCTCCAGACTTTAAAACCAAAAATCACTGCCCAAACTACTTTTTTAAAGAGACAGTCATCCTTTTCACATAAATTCATCATCAAGAGGACTGATAAATTGTTAAATGAGAAGAAACACTTCTCTGAAACTGTTACTCTAGGTCCAGCCTTTGAGCTCTTGTTCACTCACTGAATCTGTCATTCAGTAAAGGCTGCTGGGGCTTCCCTTCACACACGCTGATCATGTATATGTTAATGTAATTTAATTTAATAAACATCTTAACCATGAAACTGAGCTTAAATCATCTTGCTTTTGCATATATATATATTTTTTTTTTTTTTCCATTTTTAGGCAAACAAGATTAGTCTGCCTCAATCTGTTCAGTGCCATGTTTTTAATTTTTTTCCTTATATTTCATCAATAGGGGCTCCATTAGTAGATTGATCTTTACATCATACAGGAAGCAGGTGAAAAAAAAGCCATTGGCACTGCTTTCAGGTGGCCCCTGCTATGTGATATAGTGTATACCTTACATGGTATGGAGTATTCGTTAGGGCTGCTTTTATTTTTATTACTTTTATTTTTATTAGATATATTACCTCCTGAGACTGTATGAAGTGAACCATGTCACTGGGTGAGATTACTACTCAGTTAATAGCAGTTCTGAAATCAGTCAATTGGGAATAGGCTATGTTGCAAGAACCTCTAAAATGTGTATATGTGCGGTGGGGGACAGGATAGCACTCCAAAGGGGAAGTTTTTTCTGCTCTTGCTGGATTCTCAAGTGGAACATTTTTCAGTTGCCTTCTCATTTCTGTATGTTATTTCTTTTAGTTAAAACAGATAAAAACAGCTGAAACAAACACTTCTGTAACTGCCAGGTGAGCATGAAATACAGAGTCCTGAACAAACAGGTAGAGGTGGATGCTTTGTATTTTTAGTCTAATTTTGAATTACTAAGGATGAAGGGAGGTAAAGGCACTTCAACCTTTAAGCCCTTTTGACATTCACAAGGTGCTAAAAGTCAGCTGGGGTCTCAGCTCTGACAAATTTGCATCTCTTTGAATATGACGCTTGAAAAGCCAAGCCGCTAGATTAAATTTTGCCATGGAGAAAATGAGAAAGTCTTCCACCTCCCAGGTCTACTGGGAGTATCTTTATGGTTGATTTACTTTTTTTAAATGAATGTTTCTTTATGTTTTTTCTCTAGTTTGTGTCCAGCCTTCCTCTATCATGCATGCTGTAACTTCTGCCAGTTATATCAGCCCACAGTAAGTCAACCTGGGCAGAGTACAAGGTGAAATAATATTTCAGTCTAAACTGCACATCCCTTCTGTGTTTTCTGATTAAAATTTGCAAGCAAACCTTGGAATAAACTATACCTGACATGACTTCTAAAATGATTTACACAGTTTATAAAGCGGGGGCTAAATCCTACAAACCTTTCCCTTGCCATTTATATGCAGAAGCGCTGCAGATTTTCAGGAGCAGGCCCAGCTATGTAGCTGAAACCTTACTGTAGAGGACAGCAGGCAGAATAATGATTATAGTGAACCTATAAAAATAATAAACTGACTGCCCATTGAAGAAAATCTGCTAAAGTGTGAATTATCTAATGAGCTGCTGCTGTGGTTCAGACTGACTTATCCCACATTAAGTCAACAATGACACCACTGACTCTTATGAACTTGCTGCAGTGATGGTGAGGGTGGGATTTGGTGCTGGTTTAGATGTGGAAATGTTTCAGTTAATGACAAATAAAAGGGTGTATGTAGAGGCAACTGTTTCAAGGTTTATAGAAGCTTATAACATGGACTCTCTTTATTTGCCAAGTATTTGTGGCAACTCCTAAATTTATAACCATCTCAAGGAAAAAAAAAACACTATTCAGAGGTGTTGAATATAAACATTATTTTAATGTTCAGTGAAAAAATCCCAAGTACACTCTTGCTGTCATTGTGTTATTAGAGAACGCTAGTGCTTGAAAACATGCCAGCTTTTACAACAAAACTTAATACCACATCCTTGTATCTACATTAATTACTACAGGAAACAATATTTTTCTAAAGCAGAAATGAACATTTTTTTGTGAGCCAGGAGAAGAATCTCTCAGTGCTTTACTTTGTCTTTGTTTCCTCAGTATTTTTGTAATGTGTATATAATAGAGATGATATCCAGACTCAGAAGGAGATGCTATGTGTGAAGGTTTTTTCTCTACACAAAAACTGTGTGCAAGCTTTGTGCACAGCGTAAGTTATGAAAAATCACGTATAGCTAGTTTTTGTCTTTTTTATTTCTGTGCTGGGTTCTTATAATTTTCTGGCAGATCGCACTACATTAGAATGAAATGTGATCTCTAGTTAGAACTTAGCGAGGCATCCTGTGGTTTTAACTCCGTCACTTGGGTTCTGATTTAGCCCAACATGTGTCTCTTAAAATAACTCAGGAGAGCAGATTGATGATATACTTAGCAGAGGAATAACAGTATTGGAGACTACCAGTACTAAACAATTCAGTAATTAAATGTATCTAAGCATCTGAAGAAGAACAACTTTTTGGAGAAAAAAGGAAAAAGATCTTGGAACTCAACAAAGCTCTTATTGACACTTTTCAAAGGGCTTGAATATGTGTCCATTTACTGCAAACTGATCCTGATACTGTCATGCCAGGGTCTCATTCAGGTCTGTTTGCTTCAGTTGACACTGTGGCATTTCAGTTACAGACATGTTTTTCTCTCTTTAGAGGAGGAAGTAATGCATTTCCTGCAACTAATGCTTTGAAGCTTTTATATAACCTTTCTTTAACTGTCCAAATGTTCTTGCACTTCTTAGTGTCCATTGCATTCACTAGTTAGTGTTTTTCTTTCTTGAATCCATCTGATCTCTCAGTGGTCTCAGCTCCCACCTCTGCTCACTCTGCTTTTCTGAACATTAAACCTGCCTGTTCACAGAATTGTCCTTCCCCTCGGCTCCCTCTCAGTAAATCGAAATAAAGTATATTTGTCTATGTCTGTATCACCATGTTGACTAGAGCATGTCCTAAAGTGCCTTATCTATATGGTTTTTAAATACTTCCAGGGATGGTGATTCCATAGCCTCTCTGAGCAGAACATTCTAACTTCAAAATACTCTCTCAGTAAAGAAATTCTTCCTAATGTCTAATCTAAACCTCTCCTGATGCAACTTCAGGCCATTTCCTCTAGTCTCATTTCCTCTATTCTAGTTCCATCATGTCTTTACCCTATTGGTGACCATACATAAATGTAACATTTTTCTTCTTGGTAGACACTGCAGTCACCTCTGGGACTGTGGTGCATAAATAGCAGTGGGACCTTGCTGAAAGAAGAAAAGTACATCAGTGTCATCCAGGTACTCTCTTCCACAGAGCAGGAATGTCCTGGTGCACAGCAAACCCCTTGTCCCAGCAGCAACCCAGCTGATGCAGGATGATGACTAGACATAACCTGGCAGATTCAGTACAACCTAGATATTTTGTTCTGAATTAGGCACCTAACTCCTGGCAAGTCCACTTCCCAGCTAGGATAATGACCTGGATGTCTTTTTTTTTTAGAGAAAGGAAAAAAAGTGAGTGATCTGGGAGCCTCTGAGAAAAGCACTTCAATATCTCATTTGAATAGAGCCTTATGCAATGTATTGGAATTTCTAGGACAACTCCCTTACACATGGATCATTACAGCGGTAAAAAGCCAGTTTATTATTTAACCAATTCAGGCTGAGTGCAGAGTGGAGAGCATTAGCACTTGCATTGATTGTAAGTGAGAGTCTAGTAATTAATGATCAGAGTTTTCAGCAACAGTCTTGAGGAGAAAGTGCAATGTGCCCAAATGGGTATGACTGAGGAGGTGTTAACTGAAATCAGAACGAGCCTGAGGAAAATGACAATGAAAAGCAGGACATTCCCATAATGCTTTTCCAGTGTTTAGTCCACACATCACAAATACTATTAAACAGTGAGTGGATTAACCTAGGCTCCTTTTGATCTGGACTGACACAGTAGGTTTCAGCCCTTACATGCTGCTTATCAGCAGTAGATCCCAGAATACCTCTAGAGTCTCCTGGGAATTGCTGGGAGTGGTCACAAGTCATCCTAAGGAGGTGAAGGAAAGTATCTGATAGCTGAAGTCTGGATGAAATACAAAGATATGACTGGAAAAGGACACCTTTGTCTACATCATGGCAGGGAGCTCTGGGCAGAAATGGTCAGACTGTGGCACTGTGTTAATACCATTGCACAATAGACTGTGAAGTATGGCATGGTAATAGCTTTTTAATACATTTTGAGTGTATCTGTTAAATTCTTCAGGATTGACTGTGTTCACATTTTCAGACTTAGAGCAGTAGGCATATTGATTTTTAAGAAATTTCATGACTACAGGACTTCAACATTTAGGAAATCCTTTTTAATATTAATTGTTAAAAGATTATTAATTTCTATTTATACTTTTATTATTAAAAGATTATATTTTAAAGGGACACACCCATTTAGGACATATTTAATCTACCCTAGAAGAGTTACACAGCTGTTTTTCTTAATCCGATGCTCTTCTAAAGATTCATTTTTCTATAATCCATACCGTACAGGTCAAAAATTATAATAGAAATTCCTAAGTAAATAATTAATAAAATAATAAATATGCAATCCAATTAAATGACAGCAACAACAAAATCCCCTTAGGTCATCTTTGTGCTTGAGCTCTTAACCATGTTATATATTTTCTGTATTTGTCCTTCAGATGGCATGATCTTCAGTGTACTAGCTTAACTGGTGATTCATTCAGCAGAGAGTACATGGTCAGCATATAGCCAAAGAACACATAATAATGCACAGATTTGTGATACGTGCAGATACACACACCATATGCACTTTTTAAACAGCTATGAATCTGAATGCATATATGGTTGCTCGCAAATTTAAAATCACACATGTAAACAAATGAGGACAGACACATGCACTTATAATGCTATCTCCATAGCACTCACCCCATGGTTATGTAAATTGACTGGGGGTTTTGTGTGTGTGTGTGAGGTACAACAAATACTCACAATCTTAAATTAACTCTTTCCAAAGAGCAAAAATCTTACTATTAACATGACATGTTTAAATACAAATTGGCAAGTTTATGTTTCCTTCTGCCCCTTACTCTTTCTTACTCCTTTGCATCTCCCTCTCTCTCTCTCTCACTTTACCTTCCCAACGGCACTATTTTATTTCAGAAGAAAACTTATGAAAATTGTTGAAACACACACTACCTTTTTTTTTTTTTTTTTTTTTTTTTTTTATTTCAGCAGATAGCCCCCAAAAAAGGCAGGGATGTCAAAGGCTTCGAGTCCCCCCTTTGACATTCACGCAGTGCTGAGAGTCAGCCGGGGTCTCAGCTCTGACAAATTTGCATCTCTTTGAATGTGACGCTTGAAAAAAGCCGGAGCTGCTAGATTAAATTTTTTTTTTTTCTGTCGAGAAAATGAGAAAAGCCTCTATCTCTCTGCCGAGTCTACTGGGAAGATCTTTATTCTGATTCTTGTTAGAATTGTTTATCACCCTGACAGACCAGACTCGGACGAGATAAAGGCGCTGCTCCATCACGGGGCCTGACAGTGGTAGGACATGCAGAGAAATGAAAGGAGCAGGGGAAAATATTATTAATAGATGCCGACTTGATTTGCCTCTATGGCACGTCAAGGAAGGAAGGGAGGGGGGAGCCACGGCTTGATTGCAAGCCTATGAAGTTCTGTCCAAAAAAGAAGCTATTTTTCATTAAGTGATAGAAGGGCTTTTTTCATGTTCTTTCCTGAGGAGCTGATAACTTATGCAGTTTATTCTAACCCTGCTGATTTCTGTCAGGGAAAGAAAACTCCTGAAAGATGGCTCCAGCTCGTCCTTTTCAGAGAAGGAGGATGTCTTGTCAAAAATGGTAGCAAAGCATTAAAGCCCCGGCCTTGACTCTTGCAAGGTCCCTTGGATCTGATTGGGTAAGCATGTGTCGGTGAGTGTGAGGGGTTTAGGGGAGGCAGGTGTTATTATGCACCCACTATGCCCCTCTGAGGTAAAAGAATTCAAAATATATATGCAGAGCAGTGTTTGCACATGCACACATGCACCACATACACAGGGGCTTTGTGCATTTAAGCATACATGCAGAAATCTTCGTTCCACTGCCTTATTACTCTGCTGTTAGTGAAGAACTGTCTGATGTGAGCATGTGCTGAATTTGAGAACTGGAGGCTGGGTATAAAGTTAAAACAGCCTCATTCAAAATGAACATTAAAAAATAACCAGCTCCCTGCTACCTCCTGTAAGTCAGGTCGGACATAGAAACATAACCAGCAGTACCAGCCCAGGGGTCCTGCAGTGACACTGAGTCTGCTGTGACTGTCTTGTGTTCTGGGGCAAAATTGCCACTACATGATCATTATTGCACTTAGGTTAGAAACTATTGGTGCACATCATGGCCGTGTTGTTGTTATTCTTGGATACTTCATATTTGCAGTTCTGACTATTTGGGTTATTCACTGCAATCACAGCGTTGAACAATTTGGGTTATTCACTGCAATCACATCCTTGCTGCTAATTACCTTGTTCTTCTCCAGAAAGGATTGTGTTTGGTCACTATCCTAGATGAATTTTGTCCTCTGTATAAATTTAACTAGTGTAAAAATGATCACCTCAGGGCAATAGAGTAGATCTGTTTCCATGAACCTGCTCCTTAAGATTCACCTTCCTGCTGGATTCATCCTACATGTTGAGCATCTAAAGAGAAGGTATGAATGCTGCTGAGCTCTCACTGCGTTAAGTAGGATGGGAGTGATTAGTCACTCAAGGGAATTACTCAGCACTTTGCTAGTGAAAAGCAAAGTGTAGCTCTTTTTCTGGAAAGCTCATGGACAGCCTGATTGCTAAGTGATACACTTTCTCTTCCTTCTTCAAATTTCTCCTAAAGAGTTCTTCTTTCTAGTAAAACCAATAAATGCTTATGAAATCCCAGACTGTTTCCTTTCATATTTGAATAAAAGAGGAATTACCAATTTTTGTTAAAAATTAAAAAACACAAATACCTTTTTGTACCATATCTCCACAATGTTATGTTCAAATAATTTTAATCATCTTCTGTTCCCACTGCCATTTGTTTCCCTTATATGCTGTATAATATCCATACCTAAAGGGAAAGTTTTACATCCTTTTTATCTGAAAGAGCTTCAGGAAGACCTGCAGTATCTATCTAGTTAAGTCTCTGCCATGTCTCTCCCATAAAATCAGTGGCACAGTCAAGTCTGGAACTGATTAATTTTATAATTCAGGTATAGATGATAAATGGTGGCTGCTTGATGATAAATGGTGGCTGAAAAAACAAAACTTAGCAATTACTCAGTGGCTCAGGTTAAGCTATTGCCCAGTTTGGGGCTAGGAAAGATTTTTACCACCTAATATTTGGGTGATCTTCCAAATCTCTCCTGGACACTACTTTTTATATACTGTAGATTTTCTATTAAATATCCTAAGCATGCCATAAAACATCAGGCAGCCTGATGTGCCTGATAAGAGGGTAATGGACTGCTGTGTGCTAAATGTATGTGACATAGTTATCTCTGTGCTCATATGAGACTGGGTTGAAAACTCAGGTATCCAGCCATCTATTCCTTCTTACACTGTGTGAGAATCCTCATGCAAATCATTTGACTTATAATTAAGGACATTTTAAACTGCTTCTGAATATTAGTCTCGCTATTGTGGCATAATAACAGTATTTAAATGCAAGGGTGTTAGAGAGCTTGACCAGGAGCATAGAGGGAGAAAACAAACTTTGCTCAAAGGATCCCTGGTAAGTAGAGGGGATCTGTGAACTGGGAAGGGGAGCACATCTAGGTTATAGTGACAGGAAAAGTGCTGACAGCCTTCAGCTCATGTCCTTTCTGAATTTTCTATGTTGTTTTTGAACTGGACTGATGCTTGTGTATTCCCGAGAACCTGGTGCACTGCAGACATTATACGAATATTCTGAGAAATCTTATCTTGGTTCTGGCTTGTAGTAAAACATGATGAGCAATTATAATAGATAGCTCTATTCATTGATAGTGAAATGACTGAAGTGATGGGTGAGCTCAGGATGGTATTGCTCTTTCTTATGGACAAAGCATTAGGCAGTTTACACACATGAGGTAGCCAGAGGATGGAGAAGTATAATGACTACCTTTCAATAATTTTGGCTACTGATACTGAGAAGCCCAAGAGCACATATAAAGTCTGTAGAAGAGTCAAATGTTTGAACTAAGATCTTTAGTCCTGGTGTGGTTTCTCAACCACAGCAGAGTCGTTCCTCAGCCCGGCTCAGGGTGGCCCAGGTCTGTTTTGGCTGAGCCACGCTCACTATATCATGTTCTGTTGTAATACAGACATGCCAAGCAAGTCAGAAAGGCCCCCACTTTTATGACTACAACTAATTTACCCAATTTCTGTGAGAAAGTATCATGACGTAGGTAGGGATTTGCCTCTTTTTTAAACTGCAATTGGTTACATTGCTCCAGTCACAGTGATATTGTCATTGAAACTTTGAGAAAGGAGGTTGAGTTATGCATCCCTAAAGTTCCCCATTTGCATAGTTTTAGAAAGTAGATATATTTGGCAGAAGTTCTCTGTATTCAGCCATGGGTTTGGCAGATGCCAGAGTACAGAGTCAGAGTGAGAATCGTGCAGCAATTTAAACTGAGAAAACAGATGTGGTTTTGCATTTTGGTATGTGTGGAGTCTCAGGCTACCATGAAAATATCTTTGGGTAATCAGTATACCCAAACTGCACAGTTCACATGTTAGTGCCTTGCAGTTCTGCTACAAAAGGAAATTATTTACTATTTATTTTCTTTTTCTTTTTTTTAATTATAACTGGATTTAGAAGGATTACTATTATTTAATATAATCATCCGGAAGTTTGTGTCCTTATGTGCATTATCCAGATCCTTGTTTCTACAAAATGAGAATGAAAGAGAGGGACGTCACAAGACAGTTTGCTATGGTGCCATATGAGCAAACTGCAAAACCCTATTTCAGAACTTTTCATTCAGAGTGGGAGACTATACAATGTGCATAAACTTATGAAACAGTGAGACAGCTGAGCAGAGTTGGACACAGCAAAAAATATTTGCTTAGAAATCAGTTCAAATATAGACTAAAGAACTGGTGATTGGAGTGCAAATTTAGCATAAGGGATTTAAGACCTGGTCCCGTATCACTGGCAGAACTCCCTTGATTTAAATGCATGTCAGTTCAGGTCAATAAAAGGCAAATACTTTTTTATATGATGATAAGTATGAAATCTTGAGTCATATCTGGAAAGTGTTTATTGCTGATTTTAGTATGAATTAGGTGGGGGAAATAGTAATTTTTTTCACTGTTATACAGTCTCTTACTAGATTGTATTAAGTGCAATGGTTTCACGTTGTTAAAAGTAAGAAGTTAGGGCTGTTAAGTCACAATTTCTGTGTCATTATGGAAAACACACACATTTGTACTTGATGTTAGCTATTGTTCTGATTTTTTACAAGATTTTGTGGAAACAATACTACTAACATGTTCATAGCACTGAATTTTCAACCAAAAAAGAAATTGCACATCCCTTCAGGGCAATCTACAAACAAGACTTAAAAATTAAGAGGGAAAGTAGCTGTAATGTTACTAGCTGGCCAAGTAAAATGCATTCATTCACACCGACTGCCCAGTGTGGGTGTTACTGTGAACAGTTCCTCTTTAGTTCCTGCTTTATTCAATCTAATTTGTTTTCCCACAGAAAGTTTTGCATATGTGGTTCTAATTTATAAGTGTGGCCCTAAAGGAATTAATTAAGATTGTATTTTTAATATCACCTCTTACTAGAAGAGAGTTAATACTTCATAACCATTTATCTGTATATTTGCCATTTTTGTCTCCGTCTGAAAAGGTCTGCAATCAGACTGGGTTTTACAAAAAATTTGCTTATTTCTAACATGTGGAAAGCATATTTCAATAGATTTAACAAATGTAACTGTCCATCACATCTGGATATTTCAGCCTTAGTGATGGACAGGTTTAACAGTGCCAGTTCAGGGGAATGTGTATACAGGTTCATCTATTTCTGCAAAGCCTACATGCAAGTTCTTTTTGGGACATCCTGATCACTGACAGGATCTTGGGTAAAGACCTGATTCATCTCTTCAAGAATTCACTGATAATTGGTTTAAACTTTGTTTCTCCCTGTATATCAAAGAGAGATCAGTCATTTCCTTCCAATAAGAAGTCTCTGTTACGGTAGCTGAAAGTGTTTCTTACCAATACCCAGAATACGCACCCTCCCACTCCAAACATGGCACAAAGAGAATAATTGTAAAAAAACCTCTCTGAAAACCAATTTTTTGGTGTCCAAGTAACCCACTTTCTTAAGTTATCAACTTCAAGGGTGGAAAACCTGACAATATGGGGTCTGTTTTTGTGGGGAGCAGAAGAGTGAGAGAAAGCTGTCCTTTGATTTTGGTTC
This sequence comes from Florisuga fusca, assembly GCA_038090715.1. Taxonomy (NCBI): domain Eukaryota; kingdom Metazoa; phylum Chordata; class Aves; order Apodiformes; family Trochilidae; genus Florisuga; species Florisuga fusca. The sequence continues at coordinate 8,669,301 of JAAWXA010000014.1, forward strand.
AGATTCAGTGAACGGCCTGGGTTAATAATTTAAAGGTAAGAAGTTAATTTATGCATCCCTCAAATCCTCCTTTTGTGCAGTTTTAGAAAATGCATACATGTGACAGGATATCTCATTGTTCATGGGATGTCTTATCGTGTATATGTGGAGTAGCTTTAGCGTGATATGAAATGCAAATTTGATTCACTTTGTTCTTGTCACTTTTATGAATATTAAAAATATGGATAAAATAATTGTGAACGCTTTTGAAAAGGTCTTTAGCTTCTAATTTCAGTGCTATAAAGTTTTTATATTGGTGAAGCAGAAAAAAAAATGAAATTTTTACCCACTTATATTGGCATGAATGTAGAAATTTAATTGAAAATTTGCATTTTGAGTGTACTCTGAGTGGAACTTTATGATGGCATGAAACCTTAGTGAAAATAAATAGCATCACAGACTATTAGGCCAAAACAATATAGTTCATTCATGTTAAGTCAAACAAAATATAGTAATTTAGGTAATTTTAGACCAGCACTAACCTCCTTTAGCACAGAATTTGTAATAGAGAAGGGGTTAAAGAAGAGGCTATCCTAAACAGTTAAGGCAGTTAGCAACACATGGGGTACAACCACTGCCATCATGCTGAGTGCTATGAGACTGGATCCCTCATACTGCCAATCCATCTTGATCCTCACTGATAAGTGGATTGACTTGATGAGAAGCCTTTATGTAACAGTTCCCACACTCACTAGCAGAGTCATAGTTGTAAGGGTTGCTCTAAGGCTGCCACAGTGTGCCTCGGTTAACATTGTTAAACAATCTTTGTAAGCTATCCTTGATTATAGATAAATGCTAACTAGTGCTTCAGAAATTGAAGCTGTGTTACCTCAACAGAATAGTCTTGTCTGAATTATTGTGGGAGACCAAAAGGCCAAGTCATTATTTTTGCATGTGGTTCTTTATTGTAAAAATAAAAAAAACAGAGATATTGCTTCCCCAGCATTCATTGATGTTATACCTGTGCATTAAATGTCAACTCAGATACTTCACACTGCAAAACAAAGAATTATGCTTTAAGTACTAGAACAGACTATTGTTCTGCAAGACTGTGGAATTGGTCCTTTAATTTAATAGCAGTGTAGCTGGGAATCTGCATACACATAATCATTGGTCTTATTTGTTTAGATTATTCAAATAATAGAGTGAGTAATATTCACAGCTTGGGATGAGATTCTCCACTACTTTAGGACTTCTGAAAGCTGGACCTGTGTCAGGGATTAAGAGTCTTTTCCTCCATGCAACATCTGGGTTGAAGTTATAAAGCTCTTCATCAGCATGTAGTAACTTTGCTCACTTCTTTGACGAAAGGCTGATAATCTTCACTAATGGCTTTGTCTGACTCATATGTTCAGTTCCCAACTGACTTTGACTGACACACTGAGGAATATTAGCAATATGGAAAAAAAGGTTGATCATAGAAGGAGATAAACAAGCAATGCCGGGTGAAATATTGCCTGTATTTGCTTCCATTAGAGTTCATTTATTTCTGAAGTTGGACTGCTTTTATGTTACATTCCCTTTTCTGCTAAAATAAATCTTCAGTTCCTAGACTGTGATCCCTACAGTTAGAAGCTCCTCTCTAGACAAGTGCCTCTTTGGATTATTCTCTCAGAGGTAAAGTTTCCCTTCAGTATGAGCAGACTATTATCCCAAAAGCGGAAGTTAGGAGAAGTGTGCAAAAATCCTCACTTTCCTTGGAAAATCACATGCAGTACCTGGAATTATAACTATTTGGCCCACTTCATGAGCAAGGAGAGGACCCTTTCAAACTTGGACCTTTTTTTTTTGTTTGCTTGCTTGATTATTTTGATTTTGAAGTAGTGCTCTCTGGGGTGGTTCAGTTCTGAGACGAAAGCTCATGCAAACATAATATCACTTACACATCTGACAGCAAGTCCTGTGCAAAGCAACCATTTTCAACAACAAGTACATGTGAATTGCACACCACCTTTTATTCTATATATTACTGTAAGTATACGTACTCTGAGCTGTGAAGATGATGATAAGTTCTGTACAGAAGAAATTACAAATAACGTAAACCTTTCGAGCTCATAATACCAGGTGCTGAGGAATAAAAGATGATTAAATGAACAGCGATCTAAGATGCATCTACACATCAATTCAGAAACATAACCATTGGCTGAAATTAGGTCTAGCAAGTGACTGCTCTTAAACAAAGGGGTTGTAAGTTGAGGGATAGGTTTCACTACTAACTTAGACAGTATTTAAAATAAAATTTGACAAACCCAAAACTCAAATAAAAAATAACTTCAAAGTAAAAACTAATTGTTTCAAAGTTTTTTAAAAAAGTCTTTGGCTTCTATGGACAATTAGAAATTATTTACAGAGAAAAGAGGCACAGGACATGCAACAAAGCAAAGGTTTTGAGTAAAGTGGATCTTACCTGTTAAAACTTATGCATAAGTTCTTCGCTTCTGTTAGGCAAATGTATCCCTTCTGTTTCTCAGCAGGATCTCCACAAGCACAGGAGGGGAGACTCATTTTGCTTTGTAGAGATGGCACAATATAAAAACCTTTTTCATAGCCAGGATAAATGACTATTAGTATGACTGGAGCTTTTGGAGTTTTGAACAACAGAAATCTCCAAAGCATGCACATTTGCTCATTCCAAAACAAGTCAGAAAAGTCACTATGTGAAATATTTATTCCTATTTTATACCCAATTTCTTTCCTGGAGAGTGCTGTACGTTCTTTTACATAGATGAGATTCAGGCAGGTGTTTCAGCTTGATTCTAACTTATTAGTGGTGGTTTTGAGGAACTTAACAAAGAAATAAAACATTAAAGAATTTCCACCTGGAAAGACCTACCTATCTTAATAAGATAGCTTTACATAAAAATTTGAAGCCTTTTGAGATTAATGAGGTCTGTTTACTTTCCATTTCATTTTGAGCCTCCTCTACTGCATGAGTTGAATCAAAAAGCTGAGAACTTCATTACAAGAAACTGAAAAAGAAATTGATAAAAAAGTAAAATCAATCCAGTTATTGAGCTGGATTTGAAGTCTTGTCTATCTCCCTGTCTTTGCCAGTAGCTGATCAGAAAGGCTAGAAGACAACCATTCTTTTTAATTTAAAAACAAGAAAATGGAGAAGGAAAGAAAAGCTCTCTGTATCTCTTTGGCTCCAGGGACAATTACATACACGTATTTACAAAAGTATAAAATATGTGTGATGTTACATGGTGGTTTGGAGTGGTGCAGGGGTAGTGCATAGACAGAGACATAAATTTATTGACTGGAGTTTTATTGCTAGGAGTGCCAGATGGCACTGTCCAGGACCTCAAGCATACCAGGCGGTGCCACCAGCCCAAGAAGCAAGGTCAGTGCTTTCCTCTGCTGCTTTCGCAGCTTTCTCACTTAATAGACTCATGTTCCTACACTGTAAGTGCCATGGCCTCCCTCTGTGAGTTTTTCGCTTTTGATAAAGATGGTATTATGTATAACAACATTCATGTTTCTTGAGAGTTCCCATATCGGCAGTAAGAAACTCCTTAGGTGCTGACCTAAAACAGATGTTGTAAGAGCTCTTTTTTCTACCCTCTAAATGTTTTAATTGTTTGTGTATTTTAATTTTACTAGTCATTTAGCCTTCTCAATATATCCTTTTTCTCTCTCAGCTGCCTACAGTGGAGACAAGGAGAAAGAACCTTTCCCTTTTTCTCTTTCCAAAGGAAAATTAAAAGAAAAACACAGGAAAATTTACATGCCATGTTGTGACTATGGACACTGCTCTGCTTTGTCAGGACCCGTTAGCTATTTTAAATGTTATACAAGACTGTTGTGTTTGTGCTGCCTGCCTCTATTTGGGGAGGTGCAGTGGTCTCTGACTCCATGAACAAGGCTGACAGCATGACTTGGGACACAGAAAGGTGTTTGAAAGTATAAAGAACTCAGGATGAGTATAAAGTGAAGAACAGATTTGTCAGTTACAGAAAAGAGATCAAATTAGATTGCAAGAAAACTGGAAAGCTAGAAGGCGTGTAACCTAGATTCCTGACATCATTAAGTATTACCCTATGTTTGCTCAGTTTTTATCACCTCTCCTTAATGTTTCCATTCAATCATGGAAAATAAAATGAAATAAAAAACACATGGTGGGATTTTAAAAAGCATTTCTGTTTTCTTCTGAGACTCGTGGTTAGAAGTTAGATCAACAACTGGCTGATAAAATTTGACGTGCCATAGGTCGGATTTTTTGAGTCACAGAAACTCCACGGGAGTTATGCTCCCATCAGAAAAGGGTTTTACACCTATTAGAGAAAAAGAGAACAAAACAAAGCTGGTAGACACACTCAGATCCACTAGGCCATGAAAATTTTGCTTCCCCTCAATGATACTTTGCTGCAACTGTGGGCAGCAGATTGTGTTTGGATTGTCAGGGAAACAGTCAGGCCATTATTGTTTAATTTTTGGTGGTTGAGCGCTGTTGTTTTTTTCTCCCTCCTAGCCAAAGTATTTAAAAAAAAAAAAAGAGGGGAAAAAAAAAGTTGATTTCTTCAACAAGCAGCTGCAATGACAGATGGCTGATGAATGCACTACCAGCAGTTCCAATGGAACTCGACTCCGTGGGAGTCGGGGCATCGCGCACCTTCCAAAGGGCGCCACGGTAGTCGCTTGGGAAGGGGAGTGAGAGTCAGAATTTCTAACCATGGTGAAAATGTACTGAAGGAAGAGAACATGATGACAAGGGGTGAGAAAGGGAAGGGAGTGATTGAGATCCATCCAGCTGAGTCTTTATCCCCAAGGATGAATTAAGATGAAATAGGGGCCCAGAGCCATAAAAACTTCAGGAGTACTTTAAAAATAATGCCAACTCTGTTAAACATATAATCTTAGCCACCCACTTGCCACGAGGCTTTGTTGATCTTTCTTCCCTAGCCCCCAGATGGACTCTATATTTTCTGTAAAGTTTTTTTTCTCTCTTTCCCATTACTCCTTTTCCCATACTTACCTCTTCCTAGCCTCATGGCTATGTGTGATTTTTAAGCAAATAGCTAGGCTGTTGATCTTCTCAGAGCTGCTTCCTGATGCCTGACAAATGTTTCCTGTGAGTCTTCCTTAGCATCCCTGAATCTGGCAATCCCTGATCAGCTCTGCCAGGTAATTTGCTTGAAGTATCCTCCCTTGTAGCGCTCATACTTGAAAAAAAAATATTTATTATTATATAAATTACTATATATACCTTATATAAGGCAGTTATCATATCTTTGTCCAAAAGTGCCACACTGAAATGGGTAGTCAGCAAAATTTATGACCCTCTCTTGAGAGCCCTGTGCCAGGTGTGGGGATTTCTTCTTTTACTGCCTGTGAATTTTAGCTCACCGTGGAGGCAGAAACACAACAGGGAAGAAAGTCCCACTGTCTGAAAGGAATCTGCAGGCAAATATAAGTAGAGAGATTCATGCATCAAACTGAATGTCATAACCTGCAAGACCCCAGCCTGTCATGATCCTCAAGACAGTGCTGTTCCCCCTTTCTGCACTTCCTTGTGTGAAGAATAAGGTAAAAAGAAAAGAACCGGTGGCAACTGGAAAAGCAATAGGGGTTTGCAACAGGGCAGTGAGTAAACGACAAACAAAACTCTTTGAGCAGTAAATGTACTGTGTAAACATAAACAACAGCAACAAGCAAGACACATATTCCAAATGCATCTCCAGTGAGAATCAATTATGTTATATTTGATGAATCAGAGGAGGGGGCTGATGAGAGAGAATGGGGACCTATTATTATTTTCAAGTCAAGTCAACCAGCCAAGTCTGCAAACAAAAGCATTTTCAGTCTTTTCTCTCTGTCTTGTTGATGGCCTCCCCATGTCTCTCTTCCTTGGCATATTTCCTGCAGTTCCCCCACCCAGCAGTAGTTATATACATCTGAATAACACTGCAGTTCAAACACCAAAAGAATTGTTTTCCTATGGTTTCTAAATGTATTTTCTGTTTCCTTGTATTCATAATCCTGGCATAAGCAGTTCTTAACAAGGGGTGTTCTGCATCAGAAAACTCAAGCGTCAGACTGTCTACATGCGTGTGTGTGTTTGTGTGTGAAAACGTGTGACCAAGGAGTCAAGAAAATAATGCTGCAGATCATTAATGAAGTAATGATAGGTACTTCTTTTATGCCTGTGGTTGTAAAAAGAAAGGATAAGTTTTATTCTTGTAACTGCACATATCTAGAGCTAACACACACACACAGAGGGGTGTTTTTTTGTTTTTTTTTCTGTATACCTAAACTCACAAAGTAGGAAATGAAAAGGGGAGGAGGAGAAAGAGAATTGCTGGAAATTATTGTCTCTTTGGGTGTTCTCTAATAATGAGAAAGGAGCCCCACTTTGAACTCTTGATTCTTTGCCAGAGAACAAAAACCTTAAAGCATTTTGCTACCTTTAATTGTATTACACTTCTAGTAATCAATAAAGATAAAAATGGATCATTCTATGTACAAGATGAAATCACACAGGGTCTGACTATGTGGAGATAGATTCCACTTATCTGTCTCTAGGGGTAGCTTCTCTTGTAGTAGAAAACTCAATTTTTATTTGGATTTTAAAAATGTTTCAAATTATCCAGTCAATGCTACATGCATATTAAAAGATTTATTACCAAATATTCTCATCTTGATGTACTGGATCTATGCACCCAATTCCCACTAACGTTAATGGAACTGCATTTCTAAATCCCTGCACAAGACAAGATCCATAACTATTGCAAATACATTGGTAGCCAGATAAACAGCACAAAGATTAACCACCTTTTTTTATTCTTTGTCTATACGTTGTTTTCAGGTTTCTAAAGACCTAAGACATGACATGACAAACTAAAGGCACCTGGGCCAAGATCTCCCACACTTCAGAGTGGGTGTTGAAGGCAGACACCTGACAGCCAAGCAGCAGCACCCACTCCAATTGAAGAAGAGATGGAGAGGCAGAGGGGTGCCTCCACAGGGTGACTCAGATTATTAGGTGGGCTGAAACATTCCCCAGGAGGTGCCTGTGCCTCTCCACTGAATATTAACTTGGGGCATATAAAAAGCCATTAATTTAAGTACCTGAAGGAAGATAGGTTACATGAAGCCTTAAGGTACTGACCCTCTATCCCTGTCCTCTGGTATGGGGTGACTCCAAGGATCCTGCTCAAGGAATAGGCTGTGCACCCCCTGGTGAGGTCCCTATTAGCCCTTCATGTTAAAGGCGAGAAGAGAGTGGGAGAAAGAGCAACCATCACTTCTCTCTCATTCACACTGATACTGAAAAAACTCATTCGTACATCAAAGCCAAGAGTTTCAAACATGGTTTCCTAGAGTTTAAATCATAAATCCCTAGGTGGAATGCATAAAATGCATCTTGCATTTCACTGCTCCAGAGTTGAGTTTTGGTTAATTATCTAACCTTAGTTTTGTAATATTTGGATCACGGTTTAAAATTAAGAGAAAACTAGTGTATTATTACTAATATTAATAGCTCTATTAATTAAAATCCCTACATATATGCCAATGCACACTGTAATTAAAGTAAATTGAATATACAAACACCAAAGTTACATAAACATCACATACTGTATTAGAATTCAAAGCAAACAAATGCATGTTTTCAAGTGAAAAAAAGATGAGGTAGAAAAAGTAATTACCATAGGGCCAATAACCATACTCACTGTTAGAAGAGAACAGAGCTGTAATAAAATTACAAGGAATGTGTGATACACTGAAGGATGGGTGGGGCCCTTAGAGCACAAACAGTCTAATAAAAGGTAATTAATAATACCTCTTCTGAAACTTACATTTCTTATCCCTAGATCTGCAAATGCCTTACAAAAGAAGCATTATTAGTCCCATTAGGCAGAGGAAGGAGGAAGAGGCATAGAGTAATGAAGTAGAGTGGCCAGAGTCACCCAAGGGTATGGCTACACAAACAAGTTACCACAAGTGAAATTAGAGTATAGATTAACAGAGTCAGCTGCTCTGCTCTGACTTCCTATTTGCCTGCTCTTAATCTGCAGTAAATGAAACCCAGCTTACCTCAGGTCTAATGAGAGAGGGCTAAGCCTCCTCTCTGGTTGTGGGAGGGAAAAACTGAGTACCTGGTACTGTAGAGCCATGCTGGCTAACTCGCTCTAACACCACCTCCCTCAAAAACCTGGCTGGTGTGTATTTGTGAGATTGACAGTGATGGTTTTGTGAGGCTCTGCGATGATCAGGAGGAGCACGGTATATAAATGGAAAAGGTTGATGGGAAAGGAGAGATATGGGGGGTGAGGTACTCCGTGCAGTTCGGTGCAGAAAAGTCAAAATCTGGTGCAGATCTGTGATGTGACAGTAGAGTTCCAGGAAAAGCAGGTGGTGTGGGAATGCAGCTCCCCATTAGGACAGGGCTCAGAGAGAAGGGGATCAGTCTTAGCCAGAGCCTGCTTTATTTAAGTCTTTAAAGTCTGAAAGGGCCAACTTAAAATCAATCTGCCACTTCGGAGGCAGGCAGTGTGAAGAATGCAGCATGGTGTAATGCGTTCCTGCTGGCTCACAGGGCTGAGCACACGTGCTGCCACGCTCGGAGCGAGCAGTGCTGAGCAGCCTGGCTCTAAGCTCCGTTAAGAGGGTATTACAATAATTGAGCTTTCTGGTAACAAGGCCTGCATTGCTATATTTATGATAGGCATGGGATAAACTAAGCGTGCAGCCAGTGTATGCAGCATAACTGGAGGAGGCAGGGAAAGAGCCTTTTTGATGCCAGAATTAGAAACCTGGCTTTGACTTAAGCAATGGCAAAACTCCATGAACTTCAGTCTGAGCCTGTGCTTGCCAGGTACTTTTCCAGGAGCACTGTGGCCTATCGCAGTACCAACATGCACCCAGCTCACAACCTGTGAAAGACAATTCTTTAAAGTGCAGGGGAACATAATAGAAGTAATTCCAACTAATACTGTAACCAAACACCAGCTTTTGCCTGCTCAGAGAGGAAATGTCTCCAACTGCATGAGGATACCCCTTCTCCTTCTCTATGGCTGACATAGAAATGTTGATGACACAGCTTTATATATAAATTTCATTAAGTTGTTTCATCTTTATTTTCAGTCTGTCTTGACCTGTCTCAAACTCACTACATTTCTCACGCTGTAAAATCCAAGATAGACTGCATTTTCCCATGTGCATTTTCTTGAGGCTCATTTTCATTCTGAAACTCTCTTCATCTAAAATTCCAAATCCTTTGTCCAATCACAGCTAATAACATGAAGGCTGAGTAGAAAAGTCTTTAGTTTTCAGTGCTCTGCCCTAAGTCCCACATTCCTCCATGTTCCAGATCAGGCAAATGCCTAAACATTCCCTTGGGTGTGGAAATTGCAGGGACAATGGCTTTGTCTGGCTCATTTTCTCTCTCTGACCCACCTCTTTCTTTTTTCTTCTGTTTTTTGGTTGAGGATTAATTCTATACGTGGATTTATGGAAAGGCAAAGGGCTGTGGATGTAAAGAGAAAGCTATTTTTGGGGAGATATTATCTGACAGAGTTGGGTAGGCAGTTCCTCCACACTGCCAGTACAATGGCCTTCTGGGCTCTCTCCTTATGGTGAGGCCTCTGGGCAGGCAATGGGAGGGCCAAGCACTTCCAGAGCCAGGTCAGCTTTTTGGAGACCTGCTATGCTCTTTTTTTAGTGCCTTCTGTGCTCTCAGGAAGCCCTGGCAACTCTGTTCTTATATCAGGCTTCTCAGACGACTGGTTAATAGTAGGTTACAGAAATTGGGGACCCAGATTTCTCTTGCAGCTTAAACTAGGCACTTAAGGGCTTCAGTCTTAGGTGACAGTGAGCTAGGGATTTGGAGGTCAAAAGTTGAGTTAGGATTTAGGTATGCAAGTCCTTTCTGGATTGAGTTTTTTATCTAGCCTTTTTGGCTAACATCATTCAGTTAAGATTTAGATCTTGCATTTAGACTGCAAGAAGAGGCGTCTTGCAGTACTGTGGTTTGCCATGTCAGACACGTATTAGAGATGGAACACATGAAAAATAATTATTCATTAATTGGTACACTATGTATAGAAAATGGTGTGTATATGTGTTTGTGCACCTTGAGCAAAATAAAGAATTTTTGCACTAGCAGAAAAACATTTTTTTTTAAAATGAGTATATGATACTCTATGTGAAGTCTACACTCATAACAGGAAATCATGCAATTTCTGCAGAAAGATTTATTTAAAAAAGCAGAGTGCATCTCATTGACCTACATTCAGCTTCCCCAGCATACTGTACCTGCAGAACTTTTCTGCAGAGATCTCGTATAGATACAGATCAAAGGGAAATGCTGGTGTCAGAATTGTCTAAATGTCCCTTTTTGGGCCTGAAAACATAGATCATTGCCATGCATTTGCACTGACTTTGTAACTTTAATCAACCTGTAAACTGTTCCTTGGACTGCTGTCTTTAAAAGCCAGTTAGGCTGTTTGTGGGGATAATGAATGTCTGTATCTATAGAACAGACAAATGAAGTTCTGTTGCCTCAGAATGAGATACCTATTTTTTTAAGATCAATCTCAGATACATTGCAATACATACCAGTAGCAAAATAAAGTTATCACTTGTGTTAAAAGAACTGCAATCCACAACTCATCTATATTAATACTACCCAACATAAACCTTAATTGTGTCACAGAACATTTGGTCCCCTCTTTAAAAAAGGCCATGGGGATGTTAAACATTGCCTGTTGAGGGGTGCTGGGTTTTATTGCATGCATATCTGTCTACTCTGACTTAGACTGAGAGCTGCCAACTCATTTCTCCCAATACCACTGCAATGGGCCTGGATTCACAAATGTGTGTGTAGGTGTACGGACAGAGGTAGCAGCATGAGAGAAAGGAGATGCAAGGTGTAACACTGTCTGCTGAGATTTTAGGCACCAGGGTCCCTGGTAAGGGTCACACAAGGACACATTCCAGCTCTCTTGCATATGAAGTTAATGAAGGAAGCATACTGGGAGGTGGGGGCTAAGTTACCCTTTAGAACCTGTGAAACATGTAAAATACAAGGTATTTACAGATCCACTTGGTTTATGTCTCCCAGTTGTGCAATAAGTTTTTTCAAGTCCAAACACTTTATTAACAGATAATCTCTGTAAGATTGTCTTTTTCTGCTAGACATCTACATCAATTTATGTCATGGTAGTGTTTCCTATTATGACATCGGAAAAATACTAAAACAAAAAAATATTCACATAAAATTGCTACTAACAAAATAATTTCATCAGTGTGGAATATCTATTAATTTTTTAGAAAGAAATTCAAAATTAGGCATGATAGGTTAAAAGAGAAGTTACAAATTATCTTCTTCCTCCAAAAGTAAATACCTCAACCTTCACAGAATATTGTTTAAAACATAAAATATTTAAGAGAAGTGTCTGTATATGTCACATAAAAGTCTAACTGAGAAATTACTTTGTATCACAAAACATTACAGTTTCCATTTAGTTTTAATTTTTAACAGGTCTTGAAACATGTTAGGCCCTGGTAGGCAAATCTGAACTGATCTGAAAACATTCTGGAATCTACTCATAGAACAAATTCTGTTGCTTCGGTGTTGTGTTCCTGTCTGCCATTCTCATAGGCTTAGCCAATCTCTAAGGTCCTTCACTAAGCCTTAAGCCTTCCCCTTAACTAGGGGACTAGGAATTATTTTGTGCTACTTGTGCATTAAAAAATAAAAATAAAATAAATGTCAGTGATAGATCTCTTTCTACACTGGGTACTACAGATTCTTCCTCCTTGTCTTAAATATCTGCTCAAGAGAGCTTGAATTTCTCTTGACTTCCTGATGGCTTGTCACAAGGCTGACTTTAATCTCATGGATTCTGCTTTCATTGGATGCAATCATTAGCCTCTTTCTTGAGGTTACACTGCCAAGAAGGAATCTTCTGTCAGAGTAGAAGAATCCCTTTCATGGGATTTTTCTTAAATCACCTTGGCTACAGACCATAAGGGTTTTACACTTTTATGACTTTTATGCAGTCACTTGTTGCTAGTTACCCAATATGAAGACTATCTCTTGGGACTGGTGCTACCTTACCCAATGGTCAATCACTTCACGCGGGTAGGAACAGCACAGGCATATCCAGGTGAACCAAGGAATGTAAATTTGCTTTGGTGTGCATAAAGGAAATGCTCCATCATCAGATGAGTTCATTTGCCTCATTAGTACTGAATCAGACTAAAATCAGGCACTGAGGATTTATGTTATGTTAGAAAGGGAGTGGGAAGGATACAGTTCCAGAAAACAGGGGAGTGGGAAGAAGATTAGCAGCTTTTTTTGGGAAGTAGTTAAGGTAGAAAAACTGGGTAAGAGAACTATGAAAGATTAGAGATTGTTTAAACTGTATTCATATCAGGTAAATCACTCCATTTAGAGTCTTATCTTTTGAAAAGAAGGGTTGTTTTGGCTGTGGAGTTCAGTCCTGTGTCTCCAATACTTTGTTGTCCATGGATAGTGCTGTGGTAACTTCTACTTTTTTAAGTAATCAGGGAATTCTGAAAGAAACAAGGAAGTATGGCTTTGCAGTCATTGCTTCTGTATGGGCTTGTGGGTCAAAAATCCATTGTGGTTTGGACCACATTCCCTCTGTTTGATATTGACAGGGTCATGGTTAATGTTCTTGGCAGTAAAGTATGATTGTTAGTGAAGGTGGGAATAGTATGATCTATTCAGTTGGCAGTTTGGGATAAGCTATCATAAATCCATCCATAAATCCATTTGGAATAGGGCCATAATGTATACTAATTGTTTATGGAATAATATCTCAAAATTTTAAATTCCCATGGAGGAGGAGGATAGAAAAAAACAGCATGTTTCTCTGTTTCAGAACGATGTGTACTTTATCATTCAGGAAATGCTATCAAAACAAAGAGTTGCCTTTTGGGGAGTAGCATGTCTGTTTTTAAGGTTGCCAAATCACCTCAGTTCTCCGAAATATTCTGAAAAAGAAAAAAACCCTGTTTTCTAGAAACTGTTTAGTACTTATCCTCTGAACAATACTCTTCATAAACAACCTTCTGCTGGGGCACCCAGAACTAAGGCACCTGAATATCATCAGCCACTCTAAAAATCTTACTCTTGGGCACCGACTGAAGGAAAATAGCCTTTCCAAAACTGCTTGAAGTTAATGGAATATATACAGTGATGTCATAGGACTTTGGATGACATGCAGGAAGAGAATTTAGCTGCTGGAAGTAAAATTTCCTTGTTTTGGTTATTCTGGAAGTGACAAAGTTTGAAAATTAGAGCACTGTCAATATATGCTGTAAAACTACATGCCCTTTAAGAGGATAGTGCTCCGTTGGACCTTTTACCACAAATTACTCTATATAATTAGACCTAAGATCACAAAGAGTGCACATTTACAAGATATATTGAAAATTAATGAACAAATAATACAGTAATTACCAAATCCTTATTATTTGAAGAATATACACACTATGGGGTCTATTTCTTCCTCGATGAGCATGTATAACCACCATTAATTTTAATGGGAGTTAAGCGTGCACATCAAGGAAAGAATTAACTCATGATTTTAAAGCTGACTACTAAGATTAAGACCTGCACTTTTGGCTCTCAGTTGAAAATGTGGCATATCTTTCGATATTTATCTCTTTTTAATTGTGTATTTGTAGCTGAAGCAATTTGCAAATCATTGTTATCCCTATCAGTACAAGGCAAAGATAAATTGCGTTATATACCCTACTTCTTGGACTCCTTGATATTCTGTTCTGATTAAATTGAACTGTACCAGTACTATCATAATTAATAATCTATGATGATCAAGTTGGAAGTACTAAGGCCATTTGATATCTGATGTCAATGAAAAATTGTTCAAGCAAGGTGTGTTGTTTGTTTACATTTTTCACTGATGTGGGAAATATACAATTAATAATACTGAGTCATTGATATTGTCAGATAATGGGAAAGCTGCAGTTTAGGTCTGGACAAGGAAAAAATATCTAGCTTAATAAGACTTCTGAGGCACGTCATGAACTATGATGTTAAGCCTATGTAAAAAGGATTTTAATCCTTATAAAGAGATTATAAGACTCTCAGATGGAAGCTTTTGGTCCCAAAAGAATTACATACTGGTGTCAGTTTTTTCTACATCTGAAGTCAGGGCAAGGATGTTTCCATGTACCTTCCTGCAGTTGTCCATTAATAAATATTAGTGAAATGGTTTTTGCAGTTGTTCATAGCTGGTCATATAATTTTTAATGTTGATTCAGGCATTGTTCCCCTTTTTAAAGAAGGAATTGAAAGTCTTTTTAAAATGTAAACCAGCAGAAATTAGACCTATAAATAGAAAATACTTCTAACTTATTAAAAAAAAAACAGTAAAAACTTGCTTTTACTTTTTGAAATTAATTATCTAGTTATATTTGACTTTAAAATGTAGCATTATGTTAACGGTGAAGAGTTCAGAAACATGACTAACAAGAAGGTGACCGGGATGCTCTCAATGTTAGAACTGAATGAACTAAAAAAAATTAGGTAACAAAAGAAGTGAGGAAAAATAAGTTAAAATTTTAAAATTTATTGCCTTTTATGTAGGTTGTTTTTCTTGTCATAATTAGAAATCTCATCCTAGTAGCAGACTGCTGTAAATACGTTTCATAATCTATCTGTTGCTCCTTACACTGTTGCAAAATAGAATAATTTTCCATGTGTTTGTCTGTGTGAAAGTACAACTAAAGGAATGCACTCACAAAAGCATCTATCCAGAGTTATAGCCATTAAATAGCTATTTTAAATATCCCTTTATCTTGTTCATCTGTTCATTTCATTCTCAATGTTTCAAAATCTTGCAACTTCTGGCTGCCAGAAGTTGCAACCACATTTTAGTACCATTTCGAGCTGGAGAGTTGTGTTAGGGGTAGGAAACCCTATGTCTCAGCAGTGGAAATCAGCCAAAATAATTTAAATCCTAACAGCTTTGTGTTCTCAAAGGTAACTAGCTAAAAAAGATTCTTCCACATTTCTGTGCACACTGTAAGGTACCATACAAGTTGCAAAACCTTCAAACATCTGAAAGGGGGCACTCAGTGTCATTAGTAGGTTATTACAATGCCATGTGAGTCCCTTACTGCCCTCTGATTATAGAGCTTATATCTGAGATAAGTGAGCTTCACTGTTTTGGTGTGACTGTTGATCAGAGGATGAGAACTTAGAAATTGCTCAAAATAAGAGTGTTCCTTAGTGACATCTGTAGCAACTTCTGAGTAGTGAGTAATGTGAAAAGAAATCTCTGGAGTATTTTTATAAGATGAAAAATAATTCTAGACTATCAGAATGAGGGTTAGATGCAAAAATAATTTAAAAAAAGCAGTCATAAAGCCATAGTCAGAGCAACAAATATATATATATGAATAATTTTGAAACAGGCAGCTCAAAATGTATGGTAGTTACAGCAGTGACTTGTGCTTGCATATTCAGTCAATACAGAGTTGCCAAAGGGAAGCATATTAAATCTTCAAGTTAGAAGGTACATTTTAGGATTGCATTTTTTTGTCCTTTCACCATAGATGACATAATGTTAAAAAAAAGCCTTATTAAATTTCAAAAAAATGTTTTATAAAGATCTCCCCTTTCTAGGCTTTGAAGCTTAGGAAAAAAGTAATCTAAACCCAGCCTCTGTTTCTTGGATGATTGTTGATTTTATTTTTCTTTTTCCTTTTTGTATGATGTTAATAGGCAAATTTTAAATCTTTTTCAGTTATGGTAGGCTTTTTATTTGCCCCCTAACAACAGAGCCTTTGAGGAAATACTGTGACCTTCATTGCATCTGCATAGGCAATACCCTTGCTACATCCTCAGGGCAGGTACTATTGCAGTGTACAGTAAAGCTGAGGGAGGAACAGACACATTCAATGATGTTTCATTCAAAGATTTCTCAGCTAAATGAAATATGTACAATGTTATTGTGAGCCTGCTCTCTTTCATCATTTAAAGGTTGTGATGATGTGGGGAGCTCCCAGATGCCTGGAAAATAGCAAATAACCTGCCTGTCTTCAAAAAAAGAGAAAGAGTATTGAGGAACCACAGGCTGATCAGTTTAACTTCAATCTTAGTTAAGACTATGAAGCAAGTCCTCATGGAACAAATTGTTTAGGTACATGGGAAAGCAAGAAAGTATTTGGAACAGTCATCATGGCTCAGACTGTGTCTTGAGTATGATGAAGTGACCGGTGGCTCTCTGGATGAAGGGAAAGCAGTGTATGTTTTTTACCTTGGCTTCAGAAGTCTTGAACACTGTTTTCCATGGCATATTTGTAACCATATTGGGGCAAACTGAACAATGTTGATGAGAGAAAAGCTGGATGGGTGATCAGACTTGAAGGATAGCGATCAATAGTTTGAATCCTCATAGGTAGCTGGTTCCTCAGCATTGAGCTCTGGGGATGATAAAGAGTTTGGATGGTAAGATGATTCTCACCCTCACCACGGTTATGATGACACAAAACTTAGGGTCTGTTCCAGACAATGAATGATCTGGCTGATATTCAGAGGTATATGAAAATAGATAAAGCTGGCAGAAATATGAAAGATATAGGTACTATATCTTTTTTTTTAATCTCAACTACACCTAGTTGACAACAACTCCAGGATGAAGTGCAGGTTGACTGAGTAGTTGAGTCTTCCAAAATGGATTTGTGTGTCTTGGTGGATGGGAAGTTGAACACAAGTCAGCTGTATGCCCTCACAGCAGAGAAGAGTAGCCACAGACTGTGTGACCAAGATATGGCCAGCAAGTCCATGCATTACTTGTGAGGCCACATCTTGGACAGAGTCTGTCTTTTGAGAATCCAGTGCAAGAGACAGACTGCCAAGTTGAAGAAAGATCTATAGAGGGGTCACTCAGCTGGCTCAGAGGATGGAGCTGACAATGAATGAAGAGAGGCTGGTTGAAATGTGTTTGTTTAGCCTGGAGAAGAAAAGTAGTCTGTCTTTTCTCAGAGGGGTGCAGCAAAAGGATGAGACACAAATGGAAGAGATGTCACAAATTAGAGTAAGGTAAAATTCAATTGAATATAAAAAAAAGTTTTCACAGTGAACATGGTTAAGCACTGACACAGTGTCTGAGAAAGGCACTGGGTTTTCCATCCCTGGGGATTTTCACACTTGCCTGGAAAAGGTTCTGAATAACCTGTTCTAACTTGGAAATCAGCCCTGATTAGTGTTGGAGGTTGAACAACTTTCAAATGTCACTTCCAATCTAAATTACTCCAGGATTCTATAATTTCACAAGAAAGTAATTTCCGTACTTATTTATTTTATTAAAAAGATGAAAAAATGTGTTAAAATATATAATTCAAGAATTAGAGTTTCTAGAACAAAGATTCATTTAGGTTTTCTAGTTTTCCTCTTAGAAACGGGTTTTGCTTTAGAGTGGAAGGAAAAGAAAAAAAGAAGAGAAAAAATATATATGCACGACATGTACTTACATCTATCTATATAGTTATCCACTTATTAAATAAATTATTATTTCCACTAAAATTTCCAAGATGGAGCACAATTTTTTACAAAATATGAACAAAAAGCCTGTGAATTAACATTCAGCTTTGTTCACTGTAGCCAGGCATAATAAGTGCACTAAGTGCACTGGTGAAGCTATTACATGTAAAATCTATGATCTTTAGAATATAAAAAAACTATAAATAAAAGCAAGAGAGTATAAGTTACAAAGATTTGTGCAAAAATAGATTCACAGAATGTCAGGTTGGAAGGAACCTCAAGGATCATCTGGTCTAACATAAATACTATTTTTTTAAATTTACTTCCGAATAATTCTTTATGCAAAAGTCATTATTAATAATATTACTTTTCTGTGGAGATAAGAGTAGCATTTAGGTTTTTTTCACCTGAATATGGTAGTATTCAGAAAATACAGCTGTAAAATCCCAGTGATCGTGAAAGGAAATAGTGCGGAAAGCAGAAGTGGTTCTTTGCTCCATTTTTTTATTGGCTTACGATTGAAACCGCCATTTGCTGAAAATTTTATCCCATGCCCAGTATTTTTATTTAGAGATCTGGATTAATTAATATGCAAATAGAATATTTGCTTCCAAAAAATCTTGGTGTCCTTTTGTAATATTTATAGTTCTGACTGTCTCTGAGTTAGAAAGGATGGATTGCATGTGTTCTGGTGAAAAGAGCCCCCAAAGCCAGTTGAATTACTGAACTGGGTCCCTGTTGGGCTGCAGATAATGATCTGAATTTCTAAAGAAAAACTTCAAGTCTTCAAAATAGCTAACCTTAAAACTGGACCATCACTGACTTGATTTAGTGCCATTGTAATCGATGGCTCTTTGCCATTGTTTTCATTAAGCTTGCTGTTATGACCCAAAAGGTTTCTACCCTTAGCAGGAGAAAAAGATATCTAGGAAGGCCTCAACTTTTTTTCAGCTGAGGTGTAATTTTTTTAACAGCAACATCTTTCTCTCTTTTTTCCAAATAGTTTGCATTTGGGGGTCAGTCTGGCATAGCAAGGCTACACTGTACAAACATCATGGAAAGCACCGGGAGAAAGGCTTTACAGAAACTTCCCGTATGTCTGAGCCGTGCAGTTCTTTATTAATGAGACTGTCAAAGTTAGCATTGTGCTCACATTGGAAGGGGAAGCTTCATCCTCACAAAGCCAATAAAAGTTTGATTATATATATATATGAAATCTATGGATTAGGGGCAAGATTCTTGGATCCTTTACAAAGGAAGTGTCATATTTCATCTGCTGTAGGGAGGTTTATGGAATTGCATGTGTGAAGCCACAGAAGTCCACATACTTCAGTATGCCCTTTCAGGAAAGATCATACAAACAGAATCAAGTTATTTTTAAAGTATAATTGTGTAGTTAAGAGTGTAGTTTTCTTTTCATCTTCAGTGCCACCTGAAGGCTGCCAACAGAAATAAATTACTTTGATCAAGGGACAAAACATGGTAGATAGGTAGATATTCCCAGTTAATAATAATGCACCAAGAAATTATATTAGTCTGAGCAATTCAGAATAACAGTGCACAAGGACAAGGATGGTGCCAGACCTGTGACTGAAGGGCCAAATATTCTTATGAGAACTGTTAAACATCAGATAAAAAGTCATTTTCAGAAACAAATACTATACTGAATTTGGTAGAAAATTCAGGAAATGTTACTCAGATTAGCACAGATGTGAGAAAATATACTTTTTTTTTTTTTTTTTTTTTTTTTTTTTGGAACGTGTGCTTCATTGAAATGAAAGCTTTGCTAAAGAAAGTATCATAGGATCACAGAACGTTAGTGTTTGGAAGGAACCTTGAAAGATCATTGATTCCAACCCTCCTGCCAGAGTAGGGTCACCTAGTGTAGGTCACAGAGGACTGCATCAAGGTGGACTTTTAATGTCTCCAGAGAAGGAGACTCCACTACCTCACTGGGCAGTCTGTTCCAGTGATCTGACACCATCACTGTGAAAAAGCTTTTTCTTTATGTTTACATGGAACCTCCCATGCTCTTTCTTGCACCTGTTACCCCCTGTCCTGTCATTGGGCATCACTGAGAAGAGCCTGGCTCCATCCTCCTGACACTCACCCTTTACATATTTATAAACACTAATGAGGTTACTCCTCAGTCTCCTCCAAGCTAAAGAGACCCAGCTCTCTCCATCTTTCCTCATAAGGAAAGTTCCACTCCCTTAATCGTCTTTGTGGCTCTGCACTGGACTCTCTCAAGCCGTCTTGAATTGAGGGGCCCAAAACTGGACACAACAGTCCAGATGTGGCCTCACCAGGGCAGAGTAGAGGGGAAGGAGTACCTCTCTCAACCTAGTAACCCCAGCCCTTCTAATACACCCCAGGATGCCATTGGTCTTCTTGTCCACAGGGGCACATTGCTGGCTTATGGTCATCCTTATGTGCACTAGGATCCCCAGGTCCCTTTCTTCTACTCTGCTCTCTAATACGTCAGTCCCCAGCCTATGCTGATTCTTTCCCATATTCAAGACTCTACACTTGCCCTTGTTGTATTTCATTAAATTTCTTCCAGCCCAACCATCCAGCCTGTCTAGGTCACTCTGAACAGCAGCACAGCCTTCTGGCATGTCAGCCACTCCTCCAAGTTTTGTGTCATCAGCAAATTTGCTAATGGCATTCTTTGTTCCCTCATCCAGGTCACTGATGAATATGTTCAATAGTACTGATCCCAGTACTGACCCCTGAGGGACTCCACTAGATACAGGTCTCCAACCAGACTCTGTCCCATTGACCACAACTCTTTGACTTCTTTCCTTTAACCAGTTCACTATCCACCTCACTACCCGGCCATCCAGACCACATTTCCTTAGTTTAGCTGCTGGGATAGTGTGGGAGATGGTGTCAAATGCTTTACTGAAATCAAGAATCACATCCACCCTACTACGATCTTTTATCTACCTGGTTATGTCCTCATGAAAGGCTGTCAGGTTGATTAAACATGACTTCCCCTTGGTAAACCCATGTTTAATGCTTCTAATGACCCTCTTGTCCTTGATATGCATAGAGACAACACCAGAAAGCAGGACAGCAGGAAAGTTGTTTCATCACCTTTTTTAGGGATGGAGGTGAATCACACCAGTTGGTAGTTACCTGGGTCCTTGTTCTTACCCTTTTTGAAGACTGGAGTGGCAACTGCTGTCCTCCAGTCCTCAGGCACCTCTCCTGTTCCCTATGACTTACCAAAGATGATGGAGAGTGGCCTAGCAATGACTTCCACCAGCTCCCTCAGCATTTGCAGGTGCATCCCATCAGGACTCATAGGTTTATGGATGTCCAGATAGTGTAATTGATCCTTAACCCAGTCCTCATCAATCAAGGCAAATTCCTCCTTTATCCTGACTTCCTCTGAGGCCTCAGGGGTCTGGGGCTTCTGTGGATAGTCAGATAGACAGAGACAAAGGCAAGAATATACATGAAAATAAAAGGGTGGGAATTCCAATAAAAGTATCCTCAGATCAAAGTATTTCTGTTCCTTAATTCTAATATGACATTTCAGAAAATGTTTTGATTTTTTGTCATAATCACATAATTACAGTGTAAGAATAAAAAAAAAAAAGTGATTTGACTAAGCTGATAGAATTTTTAATCCTCAGAATTTTTATTTTTATTCTCAGAAAAATTTGAAATATTCAGGATTTTGCAATTTGAAACATATCTGGTTAAAAAATGTCAGAATATTTTTCAGAAGAATATTAATTCTTCTTGTGTTTGAAATTCTCTCCTTCAACCATTTTTGGTTGACTGAAAAGATTCAGAGCCTTCTCAAAACTTATTCTAATGTTCAGTTCCAGAATACCACATCTTCCTGAAACTGAAATAGCAAATACACCATTATTACCATAATCTCCCAGATTATCTTTGTGACATAACATTCCACCATTTATTCCCATTACCTTCATCAAATTCCTTTAAAAAATGAAGCTAACTCCATAAGTAATTGATAAAACCAATGAATTGATAAAACCAGTGCAGCACCACGGAGCAGGTTTAAGACATAAAATCGAACAAAATACCCTTTTATAGTGACAGGATAGATTTTAGCATAAGCAGTAAGTAGTCACCAAAGCCATAATGTGAATCAGATTCTAGAGGTTAAAGGAAAACACCTGACATTGTGAAATGTGTGATGAAATATTTTTCACATAATCATGTATTTTAGAAAGATAGTAATCTTGATCGTCACATTACCTTAATTGAAGGTAAAAGCTTAAATATATATAGCAGCCTGATGAATTGCTATAGGGCCAAGTTGCCTTTGTTTAATCTGTTACTGTCCTTCTTTCTTCTCATTAACTGGATGCAAAGTAATAGCTGGTCTTTAAGCAGTCAGACCATTGGATAGACAACTAACTACGTGCATGAAGAGGAGAAAAAAACCCTTTGCCCCTGAAGTTGTAGGCTGGTGGTGGTCTCCATAGGTTACTGCAAAGTTAGTTACAATAGTGCAGCAGTTCCAATCTACCTTAATAGCTGCAGCACTCACCATCTAAGATGTTCTAACACCTTCAAGATGCATAGACTTTTTTAGGGTATAGCTGTTCATATTTTATTTCTCTCTTGTTTTCTTGCATTGTATTTATGAAAATGTCTCAGGTACTGAGACTGTGGAAATGCATGAATGATGCCTGTGCTTTTAATGCTGTAGCGGGTTCCTTGAGAGAATTTTTTACAGTATATAACTGCAACCTACATATAATACCCACAACCCTCACACCTTAAAATTAGATAAGCATTCTAGGTTACTGAATAAGTATAAGTAAGTATAAATAAGTATAATAAGGTATGATTCCTGGTTTTCAAAAGCAGGACCACTAACTTACACATTTAGATGCTCAGACTGACCTGTGGCCATGTGATTACTGATGTTCAGCAGTCCCATATGAATCTGGAAGCTTGTTGCAAAGTCTGTTCTGTTCCTGGGGTTAGGAAAATCTTCACATATGAGACATAGATTCTTGTATGAAAAATAAAGCCTGAGAAACCTTTATCTATGATTTCTAGAAATTTAATAATATTAGGTTGAATCCAGTCAGAGTTAATTATATATTGCAAATAACCTTTCCTTGGAATAATTTTTTCACAGTGGTTTTAAAGGATTTCTCTTCTTGAAAAAATACAGTTACGAAGTTCAGGTTATCAAAGAAAAAGTTAAAACATCACTGCAAAATATGTTGGATGATAAAATATTAATCATTCAGTAATAAAGGCACATGTTTAACCACAGGTTTGTTCACGCCACAGGTTAAACATGACCCACCTAAACAAATAACTGGCCTAGAAAGCAGAGTCTGTAAAACCATTATATTTATTCCTAGTACTCTGAATGACATATGTTTAAATTGATCTCACAATCAGTTCATATCTGCTTCAGCACAGTCTTCTGATACCTATTTAAATTAATCTCATCTAAGAGGTGCAAAATCACTCCTGGGTGATGATTTCATCACACAGTGGGATATATGCTAATACAGCCGAACTCTGGGACAAATTCTTGCTGATCCTGATTCGAATGGGAACAGGAATTTGTTGTGTCTCTAAAATGAGAAGGATCAAACTTTGAAAGAAGAAGCAATCTGTTGAGAACTTCCTGCACCTTGATTTCAAATGCAATCCTTTGTTTTTGAAATCTCTTTTAAATAAGATAGGAAACTAGAATTGAGCACCTGGAGAATAATCTCAAGTCATTTTTTAAAGAGAGAAAGAATGAGAAAAAGAGATAAACAATGAGGGAGCAGAGGGAATTGTGACTTAATTGGATATTTAAAATATAATTAAAATACATTAGAAGATGATCAAATAATTCCATATATGTAAACATAATATATCAAGCAAGCTGTGTGTATTGGCCCTATTTCAAGGGCATATTCCTGTTCATTACTATGCATAAGCTTCTGCTTAAATGCTTTTCTTAGAAAGCTGGTCTTAAGTTCTTATTTAAGTGCTTTCTTGAAACAGGGCCAACATGTAACTCCACACCATTTCAACCCAGAAGCTTGGCCTTTGTTCACGCCACTTGCTTTTTTTGTCCTGACTCTAGTGCAACAAACTTTCCCAGGTGGAAACCATGGATCTAAATTTATCGATAGTGTATAGTCTTGCAGGCTTTAAGTCCTGAATGGGTTTTTTCTGGGTTTTCTGGTGTTTCATCACCAAGCTGTTAATACTAGTAATACAAATAACAGTTAATAAATCAATCTGTTTCTTCCAGGAATTTTGCTAGGAGGCATTAACCCCTTCTCACCATCTCCCAGGCCACACCCCTGCACTCTTTACAATGAGTGCAGCATATTTTTTATTTCTTCAACTGGCATTTGCAATCTGTCCTGACATAATTTACACATTTACACATTTTACAGAGCTAAGCACAGTCATGCAATTTAATTCCAAAAAACATAAGCATAGGAGACTCGGCACACTCGATTAGCAAAGCATATGATCGAGTTTTGCCAGTATGATATCAAAGGCACACGTTTGATTTGAATTTGTGTCAAAATGTACCTGCTGCTCTTCATTTCAAAACAGACATGTGCTGATGTGTTAGCCCATATTCACACGCAGGGGGCTTTTATATGCTGCAAACTGCACGTGTAGACCAATGTCCTTTATAAATGCACTTTCTTTCCCTTCCTTTTCTCTTATCTCAAGGCAGCTGGTCTTCACATCCTTAGGGAGAGCGAAGGCCTGTCACTGCTTGAGAGACAGAGAAGGGGACAGCAAGAAATCACTATTCAACCTAATGAAATAAAGTTCTGACCCAGATAAAGTCATCTGGGTTCTTCCACTGATCATTGCCCTATTGAGCCACCATTCCAGTTCTATTATTTCTTTTAAATAGAGATTTAATGCTCATGAATGGAAGGTGAGTGCTTGAAAATGAAAGGTGATCGCAGCAGTAAAGGACAAATCAATACAGAACCAAAATGCTCTACTTATCCACAGGGCAAACTAAAGTGGAAGGAAATGTCTTCAGGACCCTCTCAAGCAGTTGTACTAATAGAAATGATGATTAAATTCCCATACCATTACACTTGGACTTAAAAAAAATCAGTGATTAAACACTTACTAGAAAAGGAATTGGCAGTTACCTGGACTGTGAGCATTTTGTAGTTAATTTTCTTTTAGCAAGATTTAAAGAAAGGAATTTGATCAAATTTTGTGATTTTTTTAATTAATAAAGGTTGATAGCTGCAAAAAGCAGTCTTAGAACAACAACAACAACAACAACAAAAACAAAAAAGTCAATGCCCTGAGAGTTATTTTAAGTTAATTTTCTAGGGATGCAAGGAATTGAGCACTTTACTCAGGTTCTGGGTCATGTGAGTACAAATGAGAATATCTGGAATAATAGCTGGAAAGTAAGTTTGTTCAGCAGGTGTGGAATGGGGTCTTTACTGCCTCTAAATGGGATAAATATTGGACGCTGCATATAGCATAATAGCAAGAGAAATGTGCTTGTTCACGGGTAAAATATTCTTTAATTTCATGGCAACTGTAAAAAATGAAAATAGAATTTGGGCCAGGAACTTTCTGTGCTAATCTGGCACTGACGTTTTGGGATGTTGATTTCAAGAGATTTTGATTTTGGGTCATCCTCAGCAATAGATGAAACAATGAAGGATTCGCTTTCTTTGATACTCCAGCAACCCCTGATTGGATGGAAGCAGGGAGAGACTGTTAACTTCACAAAGTCAATAAATGTGGCCATCTGGGAGAATGCAAATTTAGACAAATGTGATATATGTGGGATGACACTTTTTGCTTAGAACATGCCACACCATAAAAGCATTAAAAATACATTCATATGACCCAGAGCATTTGATTAAAGCTCTATTATAGATAATAAATTCACCCCCAAGGAAAATAAAGAGGACAACTTGTAAAAATTTGAGACCCAGATTCATTTAGCTTTAGTTTTTTCCTCCTCATACCCTTCTATTCAGGCATCTGTGCCTGTGTTTCCCTTCCATTCAACTGAGTGGAATGTATAAAAAAACCACAATCCATTGTGCCACAACTACTCCTTTATGTGGAAAGTTGTTTTTTCTTCTTTCAGCTGTTAACATTTCATCCTTTCAAGCCACCAGCTTGAAAAAAAGTTATCATCGCACATGAGTAACTACTGGGAGGAGTCCCAGTATGTCTAAATAGAGTCAAGCTGGGTTGATCAGAACCTGATTCTCCATAGCTACCAATAAGATTACTGTGTTCAACAGCATGTTCTTCTCCTCAGGTTCAGGAACATCACCAGGGCTCAGCTAGCCTCCAGACAGGAAAAAATCCATACTGTTCACTGTTCTTTTCTAAGTAGTACAATATGCTGCTATTGAACCCCTCACCTGACCCCTCCCAGATAGGTAGCTGCACAGTAATATTTATCTGTCAATGTATGTCTAGATCTTTTAGATCATTGACAGCCAGTTTTAGCATGATATAAAATCCAGCATTTCCACAGAATGAACTGTGTCTTGAACAAGTTAATTCAACCCAAAGATCTTACTAAAAATTTATTTTAATGCAGTGGGTGAACTAACCTGATCTGAAACAGTAAATGTCCTTTTTGTGGTGGCCAGCTACCTACACTGCATGTTCCATATCAGGCAAATGGTTAAAACCAGGGATCACCTTTTCCCTACAATGTGCACAGCTGGACAGCCATACGGTACATTAAGATTTGCTGCTGTTATAAATGCCTACTGCAGGAGGTATTATCCCAGGACAGGATACAAGTTGGGAAAAAATGTGTGTTGGAGCATAGTATATGTGACAAAGCACCTCCTGGAGATTCAGCTGATGTGGTAGGGTCTATCTAGCAAGCCACTTCAGGTGGAAACTGAGGATTGAGCCCAGCTCCTGATGAAAGGTTCATTGTCTTGTTACCAATAGGAGACAAAGTAATTCTACTTAAAGCAAACACAGTGGACATGTCAGGTTCCATTTTTTGTAAAATTTTTTTTTACAAGTTACCTGATTATTTGTATTAAGCAAAATAATTGAAGGAATGAGTTTTGAGCCTTTATTTATATGAAATAATTCTTCTAGCGATAGTGAAACTAACTGCAGCTACAAGATAAGGAAACAGATGAAGTTCCCCTAAGTGTGGATCAAGATTGTTGCAGATGAAAAGTTGTAGTTTAAGTCCAAAACAAAACAGTTCTCTGCATGCCTATCTCAGTGTAACCTTAATTGCTTCAGTGCCATCAATGAAACTACTGTCATCCATGGAAAAGCTCTAGTTTTGAGTAAGTAACCACACTATCACACCATGGGCATATCTCTAATATTGAAATGAGAAGGCAATCCAAGCGGCACTTATATATGATGGGGAGGCCTACTGGAAATCTCTGGAGAAGCAAAGGATGTGCCTATCACTATCTGTGTCTTACAAAATGAGACAAAGAAACAAGTGAAAGTTTCTGAGAAGGAGAAAAGGAAAGGGTGGGGGACTCTCCCTTTGAAAGAGACCAAAGCTCAGTTTCCTGTGAAGTCTCTTGTGATCACATCTACTTCTCGTTAGAGGATTAAATATTCCACATGGCAAACCATGCACTAATTTGTTCCTATCTTCTGTTTTCACTGCTCCTTAAATGGCTCTGGGCAATAAGGTACACAGTGCTAACCACCACAGCCTACTTCATCTGCACTTCATCAGATTAGCATTAGGTTGAAATTTCCGAGGCAATATAAATGAGATCAATAAATAGTGCAATCAATCTCAGCTAGTTTTAAGTGTCCAGAGAAAGACTTAAACAGAACACCTATGTGCTGACATTGCTTTACCAGCAGAGAGAACACCAAACTTGTACTGATGCTAACAGTCTGTGGCCCCTCATGATGCTTCTTGCACTTAGGCAGCAAAGCCAACAGGACTCTTTCTTTTGACTTGCAGGTACTTTGAAATAGCAGTTTAAAGCATTGTCAAACTTGGAATGATAAAAACCCCATGAATATATGCAGTTCTTTCTTTTCTTTATTTTTCCAAATGGGTTGAAGTCTATCTTGTTTTGCATCTCTTTTTACAATTACCTGGTATTCAGGCAGGGAGTGAATAATCTTTGTGCAGTTCTGAGCATATGGTCAGTGGCTAAGGAATAATTTATATTTCCAGGATTTACAAAGGAAAAAGAATAACCCAAAATTCTTTAAATAAAGAAAACAAACACAACACCCTGATTCCAGATATACAGAAGAACAAAAAATTATCACAAACATAAAAAGTCAAAGCAACAGAGGAGAGTCAAAAGTTCTACAGATATAAAGGACACAGTTAATTTAAATCCATGTGCTGGAAGAAGTATAATACCAGGGGAAAAAAGTCCTCGGCATGGTACATATTGGGGAATATTCTTCGTCACTTCATTTTTATGCTGAAATCGAAGCAGTTGCAGCAGCCTCAGACTGGAATGATGAATCAAGCCCTGACATACGTTTCAGAGCAAAACAGTGCAAGACTATTCAGAACATTCCAGGTTTTGTTATTATTGCAGTTTCCCCAAAACAGCAACAACTTTTTCACTGGGCTGAAAGAATCTTCCTCAGCCTGACAAAGCTCATAAAGAGAGCTTGTTTTTTGAAAACGGCAAAGCAGGTAAGATTCTTATTGTAGCTTTCTTTTCTTTTTACCTTTCTGTGACCCCTAAGAAGTCACAGTCCTCTCACCATCTAATCAGCATGGGGAATTGCAGAATGAATGGGCTGGAAAATTCCTTTGAAAGGCAATAATAATATTTTTTCATATCTGAATTCCAGCTTGCTTCTTAGAAGCTCAACAAAGTGAAGTCACGGTTATTGTTTTTTAAATTTTTTTGCTCCTTCATAGAGCTTTTCAAAGGCACTTGTTTTTGCATAAGTTGTATGTTTATGTTAAAGTCCTATGCTAGTCTGTGTTACACGTTTTTAGAGCAATCTGTACTGCCCTGGGAGCTAACCCCCTCCCCCAAAGAACTCTTTCTCAGCCCCTTCATCTGTAACCTTTCTGCAAGTAAATGCTAATTGAAAAAGAAAGAACACCACTAATCTTGGAATTTAAATGCATTTAACAAAACCAATCTCAATCTAAATTGTTGTTTCACCATTCCCTTTTCCCCAACAGATGTCGAGAAACTGCAATTCCTATTAAGAACACTTGACTGTTTACTCAGCAAGAGAACTTCAGGCTCAGGCTGCATCAATCTAAATGCATTTCAGGACGTCAGTCTTTTGAAAAGTGCAGACTGTTAGTTGGTTATTTTTAAATGTAATCTTCACATAAAAGAGTTGCTGCATTTTTCTTTTCATTTTGTCATCCCTCTCTCTCTCCTCTCTCTTTTTATTATTTTTTTAAATTATGACATCAAACATAGATGTCCTAAATTTTATGCCCCATTCCATTTAAGTTTCTCTCCATGGGGCTCTATTTCATTTTTTTCTCCCTTCTTTTTAGCTTTGACCAAAAGGAATATTAGTGAAGCTTGTGAACATTATTGGAGGGGAAAAAAAAAATATTCCAGAACTGTTATGTAGTAAGAATGTTTGACATGAAAAGCCTGAATATGTTTTCTTACTGAGCTTTACAGTACAGCACCTGTGGGCTTTGACCACAGACCTATGTAAAGTTATCTGTGCAGATAAAGGCAACTCTGTGTGGTTTTGTTGTTTTGTACCCTGCGTGTCTCTACTTAACCATGATCAGGAAAGCAGACGTGTCTTGTTTTTTTTCTCCCCTTTTTTTCTCTTATCTTTTCACATGATCCTTCAGTTAGTAAATACGACATTAGCACTTACAAACATCTCTTCAAGTCGTAATCGCTGAAATGTAGCTCAGGCCTCAATTGCACTACTAGTTACATTGGTATGAACCCCTGTTTCACACTAATCTTTCAATCATGTTTTACCATAGAATAAATTTTAATTGCTTTACTAATCAGGTTTTGAAATGTGCTGGGTTAAGTTCACTTCTTATGGGGGTCCTATCAAGGCTGAGGGCTGCAGGATGTGTTTTGCACCTGCATTGCCACAGGCAGGTCTGCAGTGGCTGGGGCAGCCCCACCTGGAGCTGTGTGTTGCCTGAATGGGGTCCAAGTTCTTTTGGACATCCTCTGACAAAAGCAGGTGGAGGCAGTGCTCTATGCCATGCAAAGTCAGACTTATCCACATTGCTTGCAACACCACCATTCTTAGGTATAGCAATGCAGAGGTAGTCAGCAAAAAGTGAGGAACAAAGACATTAAAAAAAAAGAAGTGTGCTTAATTTATGAATACTAACAGGGAACCCATAATTGGGTGCATGGGTGGGTGTGTGGGTGGATGCCTGAAAATGAACTTTTGAATTCCAAATCAGAAACCTTCTACTTGCTGGCTGGAATTGTCTTGGGCTCACTGTAAATTTTGATAACTAAATAAAAATAGTTCAGCTTGAATACTCTAGTTAATAAAGAAGAATGAAACAAAACTACCAAGTAGGTGGCTGCTCATCCATTGGGCTTCTGCACACAGACTATCTGGATAGGGAAAGTGGGAGTTGCCCTGTGAGTTACATGTCTCCTTATCTTTTTGGTCCCAAGGTACAAAAGATCCGGGAATAACTGTTATTTCTGTGTGCAAAACAAGTAATCTTCCCCTGGCAGAGAACAAGTAAGGTGCTACTCATACTTGTCTACTGAGGTCTTCTAGCCAGAGTGAACTGATGATTTTTTTAAGATTAGTTCATAGTATGTTCAAACTGCAATTAGATAGAAGAAAACTTATATTTCAACAATGAAATTTATGCTCAACAACAAAGTAAATGGGTAACAGGTAACAAAATAATGCTGAAATCTTTACAAAATTAATGTTAAGCAATCTCTTGGTTCAGTTAGGAGTAAATACCTGCAGTCTTGTTAATGAATCCAACTATTTCAAATTCATCATGATACAAACTCTGCCTGAGAATCTTTTAGGAACAGGTATTTTTGTATGACATTTTTCAGACCTTGTGCCATTAAAAGGTCAGAATTGCTTCTCATAGACACTAAGGTGTTGTATTTCTGGGTCTTGGTTCAACAGTAATGCTTGTTTATGTTTCACTTTAGTTCTGCTTGGTTTTAAGTATCTACTTAAATGCTTGAGTTAAGACTTTAATAGACAAAGCAGCAAAATGGAAAAGGAAGAAGAAGAGGTTTTTCTGGCTACTTAATTCTCCTTAGTGAATGAAGAGTCATATCAGTTTGGACCGCAACTGATTTTTCTTATTAGTTGTATCACTAACACAATACAACACAATACAATAATTCTAATTAAATGATTTGATAAATAATTAATATCAAAGGTTTAAAATCAAACTATGCAGTAATATACAGATGACTTGTATGGTATATACTTATCACTGTCCTCCTTTAAGAGGAGGACACTCTTTAAGTAAGAGAGAAAGTCAAATGTTTGTCTGGTGTTACAGGATGAACCTCTCAGACAATCTAGAAATCCTGACTTGTGTTTGATTGTTAAAACCCACAAGAGACTTTAAAGACAGTGAACAGTTCACTCCTCAGTCTTGTTTGATAGGTAATTTTTTTTTATTCTTGCCTTGGTCAGTGATTAGCCTAGAACTTTCTGGAAAGTTATTTTAGATTTTTATAAATAAAATTTTGCTTGTTTGGTTGAATTGAAATTGAACCCAAAAGAATTACAAATAAATAGAGTGAAGTTTCACAAAAGATGAACCATTTGTAAGAACTGATGTTCTTTCAAGAAATATTTGATTTCATTTGAACAGCACTTCAAATTCATACTCTTCCCATTTTTTAAAAAAATGCAACCACATCTACAAGATATTTATCCTCTCTACTCCTCACCAGTAAGCGTTAGTAGTATGCACACATCACAGAAATACTTGAGGACTTATCTTTTATGACAAATGAGCACCCTATATTTCATGTTAGGGAGCACTTACTCAAAGCAATGCCCACATTTTTTATGGATGAACTATTCATTCACTTGTGCAAATAAAACATTCGGGGGTTCAGAATTCGTTACCTGTTTCTCTAGGGTACTGTGCAACTGAGGGTAAAAGATGATATTGCAGTGAAAAACACTGTTAATTGCCATTTATTATTATCCATTATTATTTCCGTTTATATCTCACTATTTTTAACTTGCTCATAAAAATTTCGTATGACTCAGTCCAGATTGTATGATAATAAGTGAATAAATAATACTAGCACTTTCCTATCCTGATTTTTTTTTATTCCCCATGAAACCAGATTTTAGATGTGAATCATCACTTTGTATTCCCCACCCCTCCTGAAAACACAGCTATAAATTTGTAGACATTGCTAAGTATCTGAGGTGAATGTTTGGTAGAATCCTGCACTCATGTGACAAACAAATATGTAAACAGAGTAAATACAAATACAATACATTCTGCAGATTTTTCCAGGATTCTGGGAATGCTTTTTATTGACCTGAAAAAGGATATTTTTTTTCTCATGTGCTGTTCCTGTATGCGGTGTCACACAAAGCATATTCTGTACAATCTGTGAAGCCTCACATTAGACAGAGCAAAAGTTAAGTGAATTTTAGGAGGATTATTTATTATATTGCAAATCACAGTCTGGCATAGTGTATTTCTTCACTGAAATATGTTTTTAGCACTTTGGAAATCCCTTTGTATGCATCTGAGTCAATTAATTTCTCTGTGAGCATACATGCTACTTGATATGCTTGTTATGTGTTTGTAGCTCTCAGTGTGTAATGAGACATTTTTGCTGTTGCTGATAATTCTGTAGATTCCATTGTACCCAGACATATGGTGTCAGTTGTTTGAAGGCTTTAGGAACCCTGGGATTGGCTGTGATGTATAAATGCAATAATCCCCATAGAAAACTTCGGACTTCTCGAACCAGATTTTAAAAACTGCATGCTCACTTGCAGACTGGGGAGTTTTAAAAACAAACGGGCCCTTGTAGATAATTTAACATTAATGGCCCGAGTCAACAAGAAGTGCAAAACATTCAGCCCCCAGGAAGAGCAATACAAAGTCTGAGCTTTGCTTCCAGAGGGTATGAGCCAGATGGAAATATGTAAAACCAGTGTTTTATCAGTATTCTGTGTGTATTAAATTAGTGTTACTACAGAACAATTTTTAAATACTTTAATAAGGAAGAATGATGATCTGCCTCCTCTAGGTAGTCCTAATCCAAAGCCAAAACAGACAATCAAAAGACCCCATTGGTTTTGATGTGATCTGCAAGATGGATGAAAGGATCTGGAAAGCTCTGGTTTAGCAGATGCACCTGGCTTACCCTAAGCCCACACAATCTACCACATCCTTCATAGCATGTGTGTCTGGGCTGAAATCACAACTCCACTGCAGCCACTAGGTGTTTTACCACGGACTACAGATGCATTTCAGATTTTACACCTGGAACAAGTAGGCCAGTTTATTTGCTGTTCTGGATATTAAATACCCCTGATGCAGGTGTCCTGCTTTGATTGTCTCAGTGGGCCTCTAAGAAGCAGAGCTGACTGTTATATGTCTATAGCCCGGTTACCTGGTTCAGAGCATAAAGACTTGCTCAGAACCTTGGTGCAAAGCCGTTGTTATTGTAGCTGCCTAATAAAACAAATATTGGTCAAAGCCCAAAAGTTAAGTGAATAAGGCCCATTTTCCTTTGCAATATCATGGCCTTGATCAGTGTTTCACTATGACTAAGTTGGGCTGCAATATGATTTGTTAAACATGACTGACTACAGATAGTGTTTGAACAGAGTAGCAACAACATTTCCTCAGTTCTTTTAATTCATTTACTTTCATGCACTGTGGTAAAGATATTTTCTTTTAGGGAAAACAAGTACATTAGTGGGGTCTTCCATACAATTTAATGAACCACTGGGCCTCAACTTCTTTTTATTCGTTTCTTATATAGCTCTTGTGTTTAGGGCAGCAAGGCTCTGAAGTCCAAGTTGTAACTAGATCCCTCTGTTCTGGATGCGATACTAACACAGAGTTAATCAACTAAACAGTGTGTAACGATTTGTAACTTCATTGCTGTTTTGTATTGCAGGAATACCAGAAGGAGTGCATTGGGTGATCAGCTAGAAATTAATTCCATCTTTTTCTTGGTCTGAGAAGCCTTCTTAAAACTCTTGGATGAGCACTGGACAGCTGCTGTCCAATGAACAGAAGTCAAATAAGCAGCACAATGGGGAAAATGAGCCTGCCAATAGAGCCTACATTTAGGTGTAAACAGAAGGATAAATAAAATGGGAAAGCAAGAAAGGTTTTAGTCCTTAACTTCTCTTGAATTTCTTAAGGCTAAATGGATCTTTTAGGTTATGCCAGGATTAATCTGTCTTTGGTCATGAACAGATACTTTTTCCTTGTAACACCTTTCCGCTTACAGTTCCTCTAGCATTAGTGCCAGGGGAATATCCAGATGAGCTGTTTGCAAGCTTTTTGGTTTCTGTATGCTGCTGGACCATCAGTAAGGGGAGATACTTGTGCTGGAGGATTGACCTCTATTTATAGTGTATAAAGTTTCTCCCCTCATATTTTTGGAAGATGTCCAAGTGAGCAAGCTCCATCCAGTGTTTCCTTAAACCAAAAAATGAGAATGCTCCCTCCTTTAGAACTGGGATGGAGGATGCAGAACTGAGACTTTCGAGCTCTTTTCTGAAAACATCTCCTCTATCTTTCAGCTTCAGAAGATTACTAGGAGTCTCCAGATAAAGCACGCATACAGCCAAAAAGTAATTTCTTTGAGAAGAAATTTTTAGAGAAATCAGTTTTTTAGTTACAAAGGTTTGTTTTTACATGACCAAAACCCAAATTTCTATTTCCACTGGAAATATCTAGGTAAGAAAAATATAATTTCATGATCAACTCAGACACAGAATTCAAAGATTGCTTGCAGGTTCAATTCTCCATTTCCTTGTTCTTTGGCTCATCAGAAGAACACTTACACTCTTACCTTGAGTTACCACTACTGCAGTCTCTTGTGTTAGTGTCAATATTGCTGCTGTGTGGAAGGGAATTAAATGGCATATTTGACAATGAGAAGCTGCCTCTCCACAGCCAAAGACAATCTTGTTCAGGTATATGCTCTATCTGTTCCCTCACATATGTAGGCAAGAGACTGTAGTTGGTATTTGAGCTGCACATGATGGGTTTTATGCTGTGAAAAGAAAATATTGGGATTCAGAGTGCTAGTTACTTTTTACATGCAAATGTTTCTCTAACATAAAGGGCTCTATAAGTTTCAGATAAGTGTTTTGTGAATCAAACCCTAAATTGTCTCTTTATTTTAACTGGAGATTTTAGCCAGTGGATAAGCACCGTCAGACATTATTCAAACATTTTACGACTTGCAAAGAAATTCCTTTTTTTTAGAAAAAGAACACTTTAAATAAGAGAAAACAAACAGTTTTGTTAGAAATGGCCCAGTTATGGATATCTTCTTTCCACCCCAGAGGCTTGATGTGACTGTTAACCAGCATTTGGCTGTTTTATAACTGGTGCAATTATTTTGTCAAAGGTTGTAGCGTTTTTTCCTCCTTTAGAAAAAAAGTTAGTTTACAGTTTATTAACTTAGATTACTGCTAATAGCTCCCATGGGTCTTTCTACTGAAACAAGGACCAGGATAACTGATTTCTTAAGAACAATCTGGAAGACTTTAAAACACATTTATAGCTATCAGTGAAACAGCAGGAGGAAGAATAGTATGTCATTTGTGGGTTTTTTCCTCTTTTTCTTCCAGTTCTCGGCATAAACTTTTCCCCCAACTTTATCTTTATCTATTATCCTGCCTCTTTCTTGCTCTCCCTTTTTTTTTTTTTTTTTTTTTTTCCCCTTTTTCCTTCTTTTTACAGCTATTAACAAGCTAAATTTTCTGCGAGTGCAAATAATCAACAGTGACTGTTTTTGACTGTTCAGGGAGCACATTAGCACATAAATAGGAAACAAAGACTGGTTCTAAGATAGTTTAGAGAAAAGGTAAAATGATACTTCAAAGTGTGGAGGTCTGAAGTCAATACAGTGATTTTTTAAAAGTGTCTAGAACAAGTGCAGAACACCATTCACGCCTAACATTTTAATTTTTGTTTTTATTTTAACATTTTGATTTTTTTCATGTATTCGTACTTGTAAAATCAACACATGCAGCTTAAACATTTAGACATTCAAACATGTGGTTTACATTTCTTTAAAGAAAGTAGTAATCTATACATGGGTCTATCAGCTGAAAAGGTTTTTCCCTTCTTCAAATGCTCTGTCATGGCTTCTTGAGCTGTACCTTCCCATCCTATTCCTTTCCTTCCTGGCCAAAGGAGGAATGTGTGGACAAAGGATGAGTAGAAGTGTTTGCTCAGTTTTTCTGAAATAGTGTCTGGGAAATCTGCTGAAGAGTACAACAGAATGTTTTTTCTTACTTTTATTCTGTTGTTGCTGTTGCTATAGTGAATATTGGAGGAAAATTAATTTGCTGTGGAAGGTCTGTACGTAGTTAACTCAGCTGGGCTGTAAGTTATCTAGGTGCTAACATTGGAGTACTTGGTGACAAACATCACAAAGAAATTATAATGTGAGTCCATATTTGCAAGAATGAGAGTGCCGATCTAAACAGGGCAATTACAATATTCTTAGAATTTTCATCTTTTCTATGATTTGAAGTTGTGGTGTTAGGTAGTCTGGAGCATTAATCAGAATTCAAAACATGAAGAAAAGATCTGACATGACTCCAACAGAGGGAACTGAGGTTGTTCAACTTGGAGAAGAGGAGGCTGAGGGGAGACCTCATTGCTGTCTACAGCTACCTGAAAGGAGGTCGTAGTGAGACAGATGTTGGCCTCTTCTCCCTGGTGATCAGTGATCGGACAAGTGGAAATGGGGACAAGCTCCACTAGGGAAGATTCATATTGGTTATTAGAAAAAAATTCTTTGCAGAAATAGAGGTTAAACATTGGAACAGACTGGCCAGGGAGGTGGTAGAGGCACCATCCCTGCAGGTGTTCAAAACACAAGTAGATGAGGTGCTACAGTGCATGGTTTAGTGGTTAGGGGTTGTAATGGCAGACAGTTGGATCTTAGAGATCTTGTTGATCTTAGAGGTCTTGATTCTTTAATTCTATATCTGTAAAATAAAGTACTACTTAATTCTAAAAATGTTGCTCAGGAAATGGATTAAATCATGTGTTCATGCTCAGTTGTTGCCATCTTCAGGTGCTATAAATCAGCATAACTCCTTCAAACCTTTTTTACCATATTTACAGAATGGTGCTGTGGTCTGTATTTTACTTGGCTGAAAAGGTTCGCATACATATACTTCAATTAAAAGTTGCTTCCAGGAGTTTATTTCCAACCTATTAATTTATTCAGTAAAAAATGTCTTGCTTTCAGTCCTGAATGGGGGTCATATCATTGCCCTCTCTCTTCAGTACTTTACAGTTTTATTTTTTATGGATTCACAAATGTATACTGAAAGAACCAACATTATCAGATAGGCAAGTAACAGCATAATCTTTTTTTGCTGGAATGAATTTTGCATATCATTCTGTAGCGTGCTAAAGAAAGAAAAAAAAGGTTCCACTTTAATGAGAAATTCAAGAATTTTTTAAAAATGTCCAGCGGATTTATTGGGAAAATACATGTTATTTTCTACTACTACCAATTCTTTTTGATACTCAGCTGTTGATGTTCAAGCACTCCTGGAGTAAAAATGACTACAGTGTATGACAGATAGTATGTTAAATGAAATGGCATACTTTTCTGTTACACTGAAATTTCAATAATGGTGGAATTTTGCCTCAAAAAGAGGGCAGTGATCTCCTCACAAACACTGTCCTTTGTCCTGAGGCACACAAAATCCCCAAATCCCTAAAATATTTTATCTAAAGATAAGATAATTTTTCACCAGCTCAGGCATGAAAAAGAAAAGTATATCAGATGCAGCTGGAAAAGTCCTGTTGCTCAGGGAGAAGGTAAATTAAAGGTTTCTATCTTATCTGTATTTCAATTACAGTTTTATTTTTGGTTCCTGGCAGTGCAGACAGTTGAAATCTTGGGAAGTGGAAACACTCACAGGTGTATGAAAAAGGAATCTTTAGTGGTGGTGATGTATATATTTGATCTATGTTGCTTTTCATGTGGGGTATACATGACATTTAAATAAAAATGTGGACTCTCATGGAGGGGCACATCTGTCTGAGTTCACTTGAAGATTCCCTTTTTTTGCCTTTTTTTTTTTTTTTTTTCCCTTAGCAATAATGACCTAGTTAAAGAATCTGCAGCTCTACCTGGCTCCTTGTTGGTGTCAGTCCCAATAAAACCAGTTGTGAAAGGACCAAACCAGTTAACCATAAAAGGATTGATCTGATTTTGACTGGTGCCCATGGTACGTGTTTGTATCCAGTTTTCTGGGAACCGGATGACAAAGTCTTGTGATAAATGGTTTTTAGCTCTTGGACTCCTGGGTCCATGGATAAACATCAAATAAGACTTCCACCTTCTTTGTTGGGCTGTTCAGTGACGTAAATCTAGTTCTTGCTGAAAGTGTTGTCATTTCATCAGATGCCTTTGCAGTTAGCACCGTTTTCTCTAAATGTCTTTCCAAAGACTTACAAGTCTGAGTAAATTCTCATTCCAGGCCAGGTGACAATGTCACTGTTGCTGAGTGTGCAAATAGCTGAAGGTTGTCTTCAGTGGCAAGGGATTTATTCCTGTAAAAAAAAGAACCTCACAATTATAGTTTAGAGTTGATTATCAATATATTCTAGTGACTTACCAGATAACAACCATACACCTGGTTTCATGGGTCAGGATATTCAAGTGAATCTTGTTCTTCAAATGATCCCATCCCAATAGAAAGATGGCAGAACCCCTTCCTTTACATATATTTCTATGATGAACACCACAGATGGGCAGCTTTTTGTGACTTATTTTTATGACTATGGGAGTCTGGGAGGGACAGGTGGTGAGAAAAGCACCTGTCTCCCATGAGCTAACCCCACACATGCACTGGAGTTTAATTCCCTCAGCTGAAGAAGAATTCAAAACTCAAAATGCCACTCAATGTCTAAGAAAAACAGGGAAGTCATTCATATCAGTAGATAGAAAAGACAGATGAATGCAATGGAACCTTACAGATACAGAAAAGTTAAGAAAGACTGTTAAAATTCTTTAGCATATCTGGGGTAAATATGCTCTATTTGGAGCTTTACTGCAGACAATTCTGGTCTTTCCTGTTTTCTTCGGGATAAGAAATGCTCTGAAAATGATCCTGCTAACTGTGACTTCAGTGCCTTATGATTTTAGCTGTGCCAATGCTATTTTAAAGTAGAGGGTTAACACCATGGGAAAACTTGTGAGAGAAAGAGGCTAAGGAAGGTGAGACAAGGTGAGAAAAAAAGGCTAGATAAATGCAGAAAATTATAATAGTGAAAAAAATGTCAAACCCCAACAACTATGCAAGTCTCATAATTATTCACTTGATTAAAATTTAGGCATGAAGAGATCCTAATTTCTATAATAGGGTACACATTTATACTCTCTACTTACACAAACGTAGAATATTTGTATATTTTTGCCTCTGTGTACCACTATAGAGTCGCCACATAAGCAAGATTTATATACTATCTTCTCGTTTGGGAAAGAAAGGCAGAGAAGAATTCTCTGTCTTCTACCATTGCTCTAGGCAATATTTTCTTGTGTCTGTCTCAGATTCACACACAAATATTTACTAAGGCATTTTGCAATCTACATGAGATTTGAACAGTTCCATGACTCGTTGCATCCTATATTTCATTATCTTCAGCAAAATGTGTATCATGGTAACACATCAGGGTTTTCATGTGACACAGTTAAAATTCACAGTGTGTTCTCAGAAAGTGTACCAGGCAAAAACATTTTAGGGTCTGGTGGTGTCCTATGGAGAAAGACCTGCAGAAATCACCAGGATAGAATGATGAATGGATTCTGGATTATATTGTGGTTGAAAAGTAGCAGAAAGCTATCTAATAGATCTTCTGCTGTTTAGTGAACAGGACTCACATTAGGTAATGGCAGCAGAAAACATTAAAGACAATTGTATATGATGTAGTATTCGGTCAGATTCATTCGCAGTGCATAGTCATTTCCAAATGGCATTTTGCTGTTCTTTGTTCTGTAGCAGTGTCTAATATTTCTAAACATTTTTAGGCTCTGTGACACCTTAATGGTATACAATAACAGTATGCCTCCCTCTTAGAAAAATGGATACTCTCATTTTTCTAAACATTGTGCCTTTACCTTTAACCATTTCCATTTAAATGCAAATTTCAATCATGTCCACCTCTCTGTATTCCAACAGAAGCCCAGGGAAAAAACCTGTACCTTAAATCCTCATTTCTCCATAAAGGGAGCTGTTTCCTTCAGGTGTGTCACTTCATATTATCTATCTTCCTCCCAATTTTACACGTCATCATTGTGGCAAGTTTACCTTGCAGAATTTACAAATAAGATAGACTCTTCTTTTTGGCTGAAAACTGTTGGTTTTATGTATTTAAAAAAAAAAAAAATGGGCATTTGCAGTTATCTGAAATTCCTGTAAAATTTGTGTGACATAACCTATGGATATGGAAATTTCCTATTAACAAGTCTTTGAATTATTACCATCATTTACAACTGTTTATACACTCAAAAGTTGATAATTTTCTAAAAAAATGCAGATAAATTAAGTGAATTTGTATCACAGGCATGGATTATTCTTGTAATTATTGTTGCAGTTTAAAGGAAATAATTGAATTTCAGGGTTAAGGATAAAACGTGATGCTATGAAACATATGTATAACTGGTGTCAGTTTCCTGAATGTCTGTTCTTCGTATGCAGCTTAGCAACACATTTGAGCAATTCATTAAGGTGTCTCTGCTTAGTGAGTCTTTGGAGAGAAAGTTACATTTGAATCTGGCATGTAAAAAGCACTCAGAAAACAGCCAACCAAAACAAAACATCTCCATGGTCCCTCTCCCCTCACCAAAAAAAAGATATAAATAAATAAATAAAATAAAATAAATAAAAAAATCCCACACCCTTTATTTGTTGTTGGTCCCTCTTGATTTACTTTTGACAAGAGAGGGCACTGTGATAACATTCTAAAGGGTGGACATATTTGTATACACTTGCCTCTGAGACAGAAAGGAAGCGAGGGATTAACCCCTGAACCAATTACTTTACAATACAGCAACTACTTCAACACAAAGAGAGGGGGGCAGAGACAATTTAACTAATTAGTGCAAGTCACAATGTTCTTTATGGGAATTACTCAGTTGGAAGAAAAATTGTTGAGTGGGCTCATAGGCAAGAGGATGTTTGCTTTGAAGTGTATTTATTAATTCTCACATTGAGTCAGCTTTTACTAGCTGAGAAATTTAGCTGAAAATAATGGCTGCAGTCCTCCCAGAGAATGATACGTATTGGAAAGGCTTCATACGTATATTTGTTTCAGCAAAAGTTTATTTCTAACCCCTTATTAAATTCAACCCTGTGCATTTCTAACTCACCAGCATATTTCTGGTATTTGTGTGTGTGTGATAAATGGACCTAATGTAGATCAGAATTATCTTGTGCCTGTCATTTTAAAATTAAGAGGTAAATGATGATACACAACTTGCCTTGCAAAGACGTTGTTCTTTATATTAACTGGTATGAAAGTGATTTGTGTACAATTTTTAAAGTAGATAATAAGTTGGGGGCATTTCAGTTCTGAGGAGCCTAGGGTTGACTTCTAACATTTGCACTTTGAAAATCAGATTCAGTTGGGTACCTGGAGCTGCTTGCTGTTTTCAGAAAAGCTTGCTTGTGGGTAGTTTATGAATGTAAAATTGTATTGTTGGTAGAGGCAGGACATTTCTCCCCTGCGTTGCTGCCAGATGTCTGGAGCATACTTGGTAAGATATTATTGTTGATAAGAATAAATGTCTTCTGAAGCAAAGAAAAAGTTAGAAGATGTTATTTGCATTTTAGATGTTAATAAATATCTAGTGCATCCTTAATTCTTTACTTTCTTCTTTTTTTTTTCCCAACTGCACACATTCAGACACACAGAGGTTTTCATTCATATTGAAACTTTGATTTTATGTGAAATATGTGCCTAAATCTCAAAACATGTTTGCTTTTCACTAGGCTTTCCAGCAGCAGAGGACAGACTCTTAACAAGAGCAGAAATGGTAGATTTGGTATTCATTTGATTATGAAGGCCTCTGGGCCTTTGACTTTGAGATGTTTTGTGTTGATACCAATTACTTGGAAATTATAGAATCATAGAATCATTAGGGTTGGAAGAGACCTTAAAATTATGCTTGGGAATTATTGTGCTCTGTTAAAGAAATTTTACTTATAGTTGTTGTTTGTAATTCTTCTTTTGTCACTGCATGGCAGGTTGGGCATTTCTATGACTATCTTGTTTTTTTGTTATTTGTTCATTCAAGCCTCCAGACCAGAGGTCTTGAAAACAGGGGAAGAGCTCCTTTTCTTTTCATTACAAAAGGCTGAGGTTATGTGCCTTAAAGTTTAGTTCTTTCTCCAACCTGGAAACCCTTCTCCTCCTAAAGGAAAGTTACAGAAAAATAGAAATACTCTGAAAACTTCAAATTTCTTTATTAAAATAAACAGAGCTCCATTTTTTTCCTATTTTATTATTATTTTTATTTCTTTCTAGTTCATTCAGGCTGGAGCAGATGACTACATGATACTATTTGATTAGCAGAGACTACTATCTCCCACAGAAATGATAAAACTTTAGTTGAGTCTATTTCTTCCTTTTATTTAGTTCTTCAGATTTTGAGCTTGAAGGATATATCAGCTAACGGTGAGTTCTCTGTTCTCTATCTTGATCCAGAAACAGACAGATAAAAATTATCTGACATGGCTTGAAAATTAGCTAGCATTAAGTCTAGCTCTAACATATTTGGCTGATTGAAGGAATAACAGGTACATCAGGAAATTAAAAATAATGGGTAATACTTGGAAAATACTTGTTTCACCTTAAACTCAATATGAGTGTGGTAATGCTCATATAAATTTAAGGGAGTTAAGAGTCATAGAGCCTCTTAACACACAGATTACTGTTAAAAAGTGTATATACCAGGTGGTAATTCTTTGACAAATGTTGTTTTAAGTGACAACTGATAGACCTTGTTGTTAATGGAATTCTAATCCTTTTCTTTAACTGGATGCAAAAACTCGTTTCTTGGATACTTTTTGTTTATTTTTTTGCATTTTGGCTTCCCTTAACTTAAAAGGTTGGTAATGTCAGAGATATATCTAAGCCTTTCTTTGCATTTCCACATGGACCACTGTGAAAACAAGATGGGATCATGGAGAGATGAACTATTGCAAAACTGAGACAGAAAAGAGGCTATAGATCAAGATTCCACTTATGTCTCGCCTGTGATTCCATTACTCCAAGTCATTACACAGCTGTGCATGACAACCAAACCTATTTTACCAAGTGCAGGGCAAATACATTGGCCTCCAGGATTACACAACAAAAGAGTTTTACCAGCACTATGAAATCCAAAGATGTAATACTCAGTCTGGAAGTTGACCTAAGGCTTGGATTGAAACACAACTTTCATGGAAGTGTATTTATGTGAATAAAATATGATGTAAAAAAAAAAAGATTCTAACTGAGAGCCAATGGAGAGAGGAAACTCTAAAACATTTGGGTACCTGATCTGAAACAGAGTACAGAAAACTCACCAGAATTGTTACTTTTTATTAAATAAGCCCATTTTCTTTTTTTTTTTTTTGTTCTTCATCTGAACATCGTCATTGGCAGGCTGAATTTGATCATTAATAATGTTTAAGAGGCACTAGTTTTCTTCCATAAACAATACATAACTTTTCTGATCCACATGTGAGGAGGCAAGTGTGTAAACTAGCCACTTGGAACTTAATCGTCTCTGTACAGTGTTCTTTTCTTGATTCCTATTTTCAATTTTCATGACCATAAATATGCCAGAGGTAGTGGTTACATATGAATATGCTGTAATGTTGGTAAGCTTTGCTTTGCTGCTTGCTCTAATGGGTAAAAGCAAGCAAACCTATTCTATAGGTGGAAGGTGAGCAGCCAGGTGAGCAGCTAATGGAAACTGTCATAACCACTCCTGAGTGGGGCTCTGTGATTATTCCCAGGGAGATATTGCACCAGGTAGAGTTCATGATCCACAGACCACTGTCCCAGACAAGAGGCTATCACAACTTTTTTTAATGTCTTATACATCTTACAACAAAATATGACTTTGCAGAAAAAATGTATCTGTTTTAAGATCATAAATCATGCCAACCATTCATCTGCATAGGAGAAGCACATCTGAAAATTGAATCCTGAAGTGTGATCCATCTGTTTCCACTGTCAGGCTCAGCCCCAGGAACTCCTAAGCAGTTGTTGTTGTTGCTGCTTTTTAATAGAGTAGGACAGTAATACACAGCCCTCCAGATGTGTCCTGATCTTGTCTTGAGATTCACACACTTGACCTCAGGTTGATGTTGAAAATATTTCTGAGGACCAACAGAATTACAGTGCCCTTCATAAAGAGGAGAAAAAACTTCCAAATCTGAAGCACTGCAAAGAGTTCAGTAATCAGTGGATGGCTCCAGTGTAAACTTCAGTAGCTTAATGAGATTTGAGAGGGAAAGGAGGGAACTGTTTTGACTTCTAATGGTCAAACAACACTTGTTCTTGTCTCCTGGAATCTAGTTACTGAGTGATGAATCATGTCACAACAAGTCCTGTATTGCATTATGGCAGAAATAAACAGATAGTTAATTTTCTTTCCCCAAAAGATTGGTAACTATTAAAAAACTATTAAAAAGCAGGGCTTTTCGCCACCACCTGTGGGTAGGAGTGAGAAGCAGATAATCCAATGTCAGAAAAATTCTAATTTTAACTTGTGTGTGTATTTCCCAGATAAGTGAAGAAAGTTAGTGAAACTGCATTGATACAGCCCAGACAATGAGCCTCTGGACCTATTATAAGTGCTGATACAGACCCAATGCCATTCAATGTCTAAGTCATTTCAAACAACCGTATTTAATGAGATTTGAATCTATACTGCCCTGAGCAGAACACTGATGTAGCACAAGGCACTGAACTGCTCTCACATCCCATTCAAATAAACAA
Source organism: Florisuga fusca (assembly GCA_038090715.1). NCBI lineage: Eukaryota > Metazoa > Chordata > Aves > Apodiformes > Trochilidae > Florisuga > Florisuga fusca. The sequence goes on from JAAWXA010000014.1 coordinate 8,713,979, forward strand.
AGCAATGTGAGGGTGGCTCCATATGACAAGTTGGCACTATGATTCCTTTCTATTCCTTGGAAATATCAGGTGATGAGATGTAGTTTCTACCTTTTGGAAACCAGAAGGTTTGATTTCTTACTGGATGCAGTGGACCTCTAGGGAGAGTTCTGTAAGCCACCCAAATAAAGATGATTTTTATTGAAAATGTGCACAGAACAAGTTAAGAGGTGAACTATTTAACATTGGAGTATTTCTGATAACTGCAACTTTAAGAAGAAAGTTGACATGAGGGGCTGCCTTCATCATTAAAGAACTGCATGGTACAAGCTGCCCTGTCTTAATCACAGCTGTCATGAGAAAAGGAAATAGATTTTTAAGGTCCAGATAGAATTTATCCTTGGAAATGTCAAGAGTGATTGATGTAAGACACAAGTAAAAAGCTACTCACTAAACGTGTGTTGTCTACACTTTTGTATCCTACCCCCCCTCCCCGATATGGTGTTGTCATGATTTTAACAAGTCACAGTAAGAGTTAAGCTGTGCTTTCTGAATAAATTAGTACAGTCACAAAATGACACTTCCCTGACCTTTGCAAAAGGTGGGGAGTATAACGGTAAGACATACAGGGGTGTTAAACAATGTTGTGTTTTTTTCAACCATTCTGACAAAAGGTGCAAGCTCTTTAAAACAGTTTCCTAATGCACTTCAGCAAGAGAGCTAACTGACTGTCATAAGATGACATGCGTAACACAGAGATCTTGCTACACATTTGGATGCAAAAGAACACCCTGTTAGTTGAAAATCATTGCTAACTGGATTCAGATGTTAGAGATGAAGTACATGGAGCACTGTACATTTGGTAAAGCTTAAAGACGCTTTAAAAAAAAAAGATCATAAATCTTTAGCTGTGGCCTTTTATCGGCTCTTAATTTGTCATGGTATTTTAATTACTTTCAGTGTAAAATTTTAATCCATATGTTAGAAGAGACAATGCTTATTTCTTGCTCCTTTTTGCTTTCTTTCAAAAAGTTAGCAGGACTGTGTGAGCCTGGGTGTTTTAAAAGTTTGCTCTTGGACATTTCAAAGGTCTTTTAGCTTCATGTTATGCACAAATTCAGAAAGCTGTACCCATGCTGACTTTGAAAGTTAAAATTTCAAGCCTTAAAGTGACATACTTTTTTGGGTGGCTCCAGTTCTCCAGTTTAGATGGGATGCAATTTTCAGGGGGCTCATTCTCAGCATTGCAGTAAGTATGATCTCTTATTCTCTTATGTGGTAAGGGTATGTGGTGAGGGACTGATTTCCTCTTTTTTTTTTTTTTTTTTTGGTTGTTGCCCTTTTAATCACCTTATTTTCAGGACTTACATGTGTGACTGCTGAGACATACACAAAATATGATCAAATTGGTACATGAAGCTAAGGGAAGCAGTAACATTCTCAGTACTGCATGACTGCAGTTAAGTCATTTTGAAATCAATAATCCCCTCGCAATTCCCTGTGCCACTTGACTGGACATACAGATGCAGATGCCCTTGTAAATGAGTTTACATCACACTGTGCTTGTAGCCACATAATCTTTCTTCCCTTTTCAAGTCTGTCCCATTTCGTCTTGCATTTGAAACTCAAATTAAGATTGCATGTAAAGTTCACTAGCTATTCCAGGTTATTTAATGGAAATGAAACTGTATAAGCATACAATACATGGTTTGCTTAAAATTGATTTACCTAACTCTTTCCAAAGTCACAGGCAAATACAATTCCTATGCAGCTGTGGGGGAAAAGAAACAGAAGAAAAAGAAAGTATCAATTTGCAGTTATTTTGTGGAGGACCTCAATCTGGTAAAAAAGAGCTTAATTCATCAAAAAAAAATTAGATGCAAGTACTAAATTTAAAATTGTTATTAGTTACAATAAGTGAAGCTTTTAGGATGAAGACTGTGTATATTTTGAATGTGATCTTAACATTTTTAGACACAAGCTTAGATTGCAATACAGCTGGTGGCTAATCTCTAGGGAATGCCTTGGTGCTTTTTGTTATTGCCTTGCATTTGTCCAACCATGCCCCTCCCTTCCCCTTCGCTGTCTGTCTGCCCAGGTGATGACAACAGGGCACTCTATATAGACAGAGAGAAGTCTGTAGTTTCTTAGCATCAGTCACCCCAGAGTTACAGGCTGTGAGGGAAGAGGGTCTCCAATAAGTCTGAGCTTCAGCTGTGCCATGGCAGCAAAGCCTACAGCTACATGCACTCTACTGTCTGTGTAGTGGAAGTGTGAAGCATAAAGAGCGGCATGGTTGAACAAGCTTCCTAAAATTATCTCTACTATGATATCATCATCATCATCGTCACTGTTGTATATTATAAAACTTTAAAGGATGGTTTGACAAACCAGAAATGACCTGGCCTGACCCAGAAGTCTCTATGACTGATTTTGGCTATAATCATCCAAATTATAGTCTGAGGTTCTTCCCTTATACAAGGAGTAGCAGCTAAAGCAGAGGAACTGAAGCAGAGTAGGGTTATGTCTCAGACCATGGGTTCTTGCACTGCAGTCTGAGCGCTTTCCTTTTGCTGAGACCTTTTAGGAAATGGCATAAAGAGTTAGGAAAGTGAAATGCATCCTTTTCAACATGTGGTGAGTGCTGCTTTAGAGGAAAAAGCACAACAGGGCAGGTGAGGAATAATCAATACAGAAAAAGTTCTTTGCTTAGTCTCAGTACAGATTGATTTAACTGGTGAATCATAACTTGCTTTTCACAAATTGATTTATTTATAGATATATGTGTGCATTTAAAGTATATATGCACATGCACATGTGGAATAATATCTCTTAGTACTTTTGTTCACCCTGAACATGTCCAGCCTGCGCAGTCTCCGTGCCACAGGGTGCCCTTGTGTTAATAAGTTCCTCAGGCAAATCGTATGCTGTGTTCACAACCTATCATTTTTGCTGAATGTTCCCTTGGCTCCTTATCAATGTCAGGAATTATGTCCTGGCCATAAGACTAGGACAATATCCATATGATACTCATAGAAATGAAGCTGTAGAGAGGACAGATAAATGACAAATACAGAAAGAGGAGTAGGTAGAAAAAAGTCTATGGTTCATCATAGTTGCTAACCTGCTTAAAGTAGCATGAAACTTCTTAAATAGGTTTCCATTGGGCCTAGCTATGCCAAAAGTGCAGAAGCTTGGACTTTCCTCATTTCCTTTAAGTAATGCAGCATAACTGCTCTGCTACAAGGAGGTAAAAAAAAAACTACTGCTACTACTACTGCTACTACTACTACTGCTACTACAGAAAGTGTGTGTGTGACACCTTGTCCATTTGTTCACGTGAATGACACAGAACATGGCACTGGGCATTCTCAGCCAGAGATACATTTGTTTTAATTTGAGATACTATTTTCCATTTTCTGGAGAAACAATAGGTTCTTATTACTCAAAGATGGTATGACAAAGTGTGAAAAATCAGATGCTGTTTCAGTCAGACTGAGAAAGTCACACACGTTTAACTCTGACTAAATCTTTCATAAGAGCTCCAGTCTGGTAAAGAATCTACCAAACATCTGGTTGTCTTTTGCATTAAAAAAAATTATTCTTTCATTATTTGACAACAGGCAAAGGAAAGAAGATCTACTGTCTACATTGATAAGCCACACATTTTTCTTGTTCTGCAGAGTTCTACCTGTTCACCTTATAGTCTATCACTGAATCCCCTATATCTTCATGTATATCTTCATGTTGCTTAGAAAAAAAATCCCTAGTCATCACCTCAAATCCTGTGGTCCCATTCTAATGCTTGAACAACTTTTTCTGGACACAGGCTGATAAAAAAGTTACTGTCCATTCTGTACCTAGTTCTAGATCACTTTTACAGACAACACATTCATACTACGTCTGGATATATGGATATTGCAGAGTCTGGCACAGTACAAGAAATCTGACATACCATGGTAAATTTAAAAGAAAGAGTAGAGAAGAACTAGAAATCATGCACTCCAGCATGAAAAAACCTGGGGCAGACCTAGGGAGAAAAATCCAATTTCATTACTGTATTTCAACATGCTGGAATGAATAAGGAATTTTCTTCTTCTTTTCTCATCCATTTGCCCAGATGTGCACCAAAATTCTTTTTCCTACCTGAATGTGCACATGCATCCTTTTCCTTTCCTCTGTTTTTTGGTTATTTTTTTTGGTTGTTTTTTTTTTTTGTGTGTGTGTGTTTGTTTTTTAATCTGTTGCTTTTTTCCTTTTTCTCCCTAATCAGAATTAACAAGAGACACCTAAAAAAAGTTTCTAGCCAACATTTTTTCAAATTACTCTGTTTCAATGAAATTGCATTGCTCAGAGAAAAGTGGTTTTCGTGATGAAAATATTTTCTGCTAATAAGTTCCTACCAGCTCCAGTAAAAAAATATAATAACGAGAAATGCAAAGTGAAGCAGAAAGTTCAAATTATATCACCATTCGTGTCCTCTTAGAGAAAACCTACCCTAGATGAAATATCTGAAACTTTCAGCTAGTGCTTTTCTGCTGAAATACTACAAAGCAATGATTTTTTTTTTTAAGCTTCTTTTGTTTGTTTCTGCTGACCTACTAAAGATGTACATGATAGTGCTTTATTTTCACTCTTCAGAGAGTATAAAATCTATGTATATATCTCTCTGCTGGTACATATGTGACTGAAATGAGCAGATTTGCTTGACTTATGAACTAGATGCCAGACCACATCTGAAGAACTGCTGAGCTTGCAAAGTGCAATACCATACTCCTTCCATTTTCTCTCACTCTCTCAGTGCTGATAGTTCTGGCCCTTCAATGTTTTTAACCATTTCATGGTAAGAAGTTTAGAGAACAAATCCAGATTTTCTTTATGTATAAGCAGTGTGTGCTGGGGTTTACTTACTGGTCTCCAAAGCAGAGCTATGTGCCTTTTGTGACTAAGTTCACATTATACAATCAACATTTCAGAAATGTTCAGGTTGAGATTCAGGTCTGCAAAAGATCTCAGCATCAGGAAAAAGAGACACAAGGAAAGTCTGGTTACAGACAAAGCCAGAACAGAAGACTTTTGGATGCTTAGCGGCTTGGAAAAAACCCATCTTTGTAAGTGCTTAAATGAGTTCCTGCAAAATATGACCTTAATTGTACAAGCTGAGAAATGTGATTTCTGACTCTGCATTACTCTTTGCCTACACCTCAGCCACACTTCTGCTGTTACTGGTGTTGCTAACAGTTAGCTGGTGTTAGTTACTAATAGTAACTATTTAGTTACTATGATTTAAATTATGATGCTCTTCTTTTGGAGGTATTTTTCCTGATACCTCACATAAATAGTAAATGCCTTGATTTTTCAAATTTGCACAGTCCACAATTGCCAGTCAGTCTGTGTCCTGCTGGTCCCAGACAGCATCCTGATTTTCTGAGACTGTCATCTGGCAATGCTGGTTGATGTCTTTGCATGAAGAATGTGCTTGTTCAAAGGAAGTCTTTGGCTCTGTCAGAACCAGGCTGTATGCTAAAGATTTGTTATTCTATAACAAAGGGGGGCCACTGATCTGCAGACACAGCTCACACTGATGTCAACGAAAGCTGCACATAGAGTTCAAGTGTGCAGTGAGGCCCTTTGCTTCTAATTCATCTCAGGGTTTGCCTTATTTCAATATGCAGCTTTGAGCTGCCTGAGATTGAAATGGATTTTTAAAGATGTTGGCTGCAGATCCACGCTGACAAGAGGTGAGAAAATCCTTACAGTTCCACGGACAAGTCGAAAACCTGCCTGAGCAAACTGCCAGTTCAACTGTTCGAAAAGCGGCCACAGACCAGGGAATTGCTGCTCACAACTGAGTGTCAAATACTCGCCTGGCGTGTTTTGGCATAATTTCATTTGCTTCTGCAGAGGCATACTGACTTAAATAAGCTAAAGATCTGTTTTTAAAGTGCACATAGCTACTTTAAAGCCTCATCTTCAAAGTTCACAGGTTTGAGTGTTGGTTTCGGTTTGGTTTTTTTTTTTCTGTTTCCTCTGAGTTAACAGTTTTATTTCACTGGGGTTGAATATTGTTTTTCTTTTTCTTGAATAATGTATAGACATAATGAAAATTGTAGGGCTGGGGCAAAGAACGTTATGTTAAAGTGTAATGTCAGAAGAAAAGCACCACAATTCTGCTCTGGGAAGTACCAAAAATTAGTAAAATAGACATTTTGCATCCCAATAAAAGCATGATCCTTTTTTTTTTTTTTTTTTTTTTTTATATTCAGAGCTGTATTGCTATTAAATCAAATGAGCAAAACTGGAAATGTCTTCAAGGACGCACATAGTATGTAGAGGGGAGGAAAAGATAAGTCAGAGCACAACTAGCTGTCTAGGTCTTCTGAGAGCAGAGCATATCTTGAGCCAAAAATAATGCAAGTAAGTGTATACTTCCACATTTATCCACTAGATAGTCAGGAATAAGTAGGCTATGCAGCTCGGGGTACTCTACCTCCTCGGCCAACAGTGCAGAGGCACTGTAGGTAGAAAGCTAGCAATTTTTTCTATATTGGTTTATTGTTATTTTGGTCACTCTGGACTAAAGTGGAAAGAGGAATTATTGTCTCATACAACTCTTTGAAGGATTTCTGAAGTTGAAGTTTCTTACTAAACTCCATTTTCTCCTGGTTCTGGTAGTCATAAGCTCATAGTTAGCAAAGGTGACCAGGTGTGAACCGACACCTATCCATCATCTCACATTCAGAGAAGTTTCCTCCATGACAGCTCTGAACTTTTCTGTGTGGGAACCATGCATCTGACAGGATTATGCCACCTAACTCCAGGGCTGGAGACAGCACAGCTTTTTTCACTACAGGACTCAGCACACATTAGTTATGAGATCAGCTGAACTTTATTCCTGGGAAAACTTTTCAGCTCCTTCCTGCAAGCAACTCCTGGAGTTTCCTTCATCTTGGTTTTCTAAAATATGTAGCACATATGTCTAAAAAATTTTAGGTGTGTGATTTGTAAGTTCTAGAAAGTTAGAATATCCTCTGCTGTCAATCCAGCACTGCTCACAAACACTGTACGCTCACTCAGGATTGTTAAAGACCAGAGCAGAGACCATAACTGAAAACAGTATCAGGCACTCAGGCTGACCTGAGGTCTGTTTTCCATGTTAATCACTACTAAATTAGCTGTGTTGTTACTGAGCAGGGAATTAAGACTAAGGTTTTCAGAGTCTTCAGCATTACATTATGAGTCACTGTCCTGCACTGTCATTTTGGTTATGCAATTAAACAGTCTTCATGAGAGCATTTAAAAAGAAACGAGAGTATGCCAATCCACAAAGCATTTCACATCCATTCTCTTTTACAGAAGGCTGAAGGAAACATTAATTTCGGTAAAATGATTTATCAGTGCTTCGAATCGTACTACACCACAGAGCATAAAACAATTTCTTCAGCCAGTTGGTCTAACTACACTGAAACTGAGCATGTTGAAGACGTACAGTGGAGTCTGAAATAAGCACCTATAGGCTTTACAAAACCCAGTTTGTTTCAGGATGAATTCTACTGTGAGTGATTCCTTTCTATCTTTAATTTTCCCAGGAGATTGCAAATGGGAGGATCATTCACCTTCTTGGCATAAACAGTTATGTTTTTGTGTGTTTTTCAATAGCTGCCATATTAACAGAAATGGATGCATTTTAGCAAGAGCTAGAATTATTTTGCCACATATGTGTGTTCCTTTTGCTCATACATTATATTACATTCCAATTTTAAGTGTTTGTCATTAATTTACTGAAAAATCCTTTTTCTTATTTCAGACTGAGAACATTTTATAAGCACTGGAACAAGCCAGGCATCCTGAGTATTTCTTTGACATATTTTTATGTATTTTTACGTTACTTTATCAGTCATTTGAGCTCAGCTTGCAGTACTTAACAGTCTTGGCCTTGATCCTACAAGCATGTATGTGTCGTTCTTCATGCATATAAGCACTCCCATTGAAATCAATATTCATCCATTAAGTACATCCATAAGTGTTTGCAGGATTGAGGCTGCCATTTTATTTTATTTATTTATTTTATTTTGGGTTTGTTTTTTTTTTTTTTTTTAGTATTCATACTATTTTCTGCCTGGTGTCTATTGTAGTCTATTGAGTAAGTGATTCATAGACTGAAAAGGGCTCTTCAGATCTCATTTTGCACAGAATGATACAATTCTTCATGTAGTGCCAGGACCCACTCAAGGCTTTTCAGTTGCAGAGGCAACATTGACATCCAGTATTCCAAGGCTCCTCCCAGGAGTGAAATTGAATTTTGTGATAATGACACAGAATATTTAATGAGTGCATGCAGGGAGGCGGTGAGGACTGAGGGACACCAGTAAAGGCAAGGTTGATGAGGAACCAGAAAGGCCATGGAATGTTTTGAAGAGCAATGTGTGTGCATCAGAGGCCTGTGTGGTCTCAGAAGAATTCTTCATTTATGGAGGGAGCCAGAGAGAACCCAGGCAGATTTTTGGAGTACTGTCATTCTTGGCGGTTGTATATTTTTCCTGATCCTAACTTGGCCAAGGATAATCTATGTATTTGCACATATGGTTAAAAAAGGATTCAAGGAGGCTTACTTCTGGAGATATGCAATTGATTGTCTCTCAATGCTCTCCATTCTGTTTTACTGAGAGAAAGGAAGGACTATTAAGGGATTGGAACTTGGAAAGTTTCAGTACAAGTAGTTTGTGTTAAATATCAGACCCTTCCAGAACAAATCTCTTCCTACTAATATCTTGTATCAGGATCATGATAGATCACTTGCAAGTTGGATGGAATAGAGGACTTAATGCCTTTTATTAGACCTTATTAGGCTATTCAATATGTCTTTTTTTTCTGGCTTCTATTTTTAAGAACTGCTTTTATATTTACTCATAGCAATTTTCAAAATTCTTCATTTTACAAAAAAAAAAAAGGATTTTTTTAAAAAAAAATTTTTCTGCCATTTGTGCTGACTGTTGATGCTTGTATCTACCACAATGAAAAAGGGACCAATAATTTTTTCTACTGTTTACAGTCAATTTATCTACTAAGTTTTCATGTATCAACATTTGAATTGTTGGCTTACGATTACAGTAAGAGAGTTTTGTCTCAACTTTTTGTAGCTTCACTTAAAAGTAAAACATGACAACTTTTTTTGGTTATTATGTTAAAATTACATTTCTAAAACTGAAACAACGTGGTTTTCTTTCACCTGAAGATGTTTCTTTAAATCTGAAGAGTTACAACATTTTGTGTCTGATCAGCAATTTAGGATTCAGCTCATCACTCATAATTTTTCCACTTTTTTTATAGTGTGGGCATCTCTATAATTAAAGATCAAGTCTGAATTTACTCATCCAGTGTACTAGGTACATGAGTACAGACATGAGTACAGATACACATGAGGCATTGATTATGCCTTACCTCATCTGTATGCATTTCGGTATCTCTGAATTAAAAACTCTGCCTGAAAAGCATATGCCTTTTCTGCCTCTGCCACTTTTTCTTAGTGGACTAACTCTTCTTCCTAAAAACTTTATCTTAAATCCTAGGTCTATATGGCTAAAAGTCTGGTATCTTAGACATTAAGGCATTGATCATCTGACAGATTTTTCCCTTCTGCAATAAGCAACATTTCTGATAACAAGATATAAAAATAGGACATGAGTTAACACGACACATCACACAATATCAGTGAGATTTAAAATTCCAAGCCTTTACAGTGTAAGTTAATTTTTTTTTAGCATTAAGTAGCTTACAGGTTTAATCCCCATTTGTTGTTAGGAAAAAACACAACACAAACATGGAATCCATTGCAGCCTGTACTGGAGGAAGGGCTCCAGCACAGCTGCATGCTTTGCCTCCAGAGGGCAGTGGATATTGCAGGCACTTCTCCATCCCCTAAATTAACGGCACTAACATCTGGCCTTTCCCCAACAATGGGGTGGTGGGGCAGGGAATTTCTGCTGGTTGAAAGTAGAATTTGGCTTCAATTAAAAAAAAAAAAAAAAAAAAAAAAAAGGGGGACACTGGGTTTATGAGTTATACACTCTTTAATTTACAGGCTTATATGATATTTACAACCACTAAATGTCTGGAGTTAACTCCAGATCCAGGACTCTCTTTTCCACTCTCATGTAACCACCAAAACTATTTTAGTTCAAATACAAATGTATGGTGTTGGGTTTTTTTTTCAGTTTTCCTTGGGGGAGTGAAAGAGAGGAGCGACTGTGGTGGGAAAGTATTCATTTCTCCTGTGTAGTGGCCTCCAAATGCATTATAAACTTTTATTGCCTTGGAAAGTGTTACAGAGTCAGATTGATTTGCATTTGCAAAAGATAGATAGATAGATGGGAACTTCCAAGGGGAAGATGTGATGGTCAGAAGATTCCATATGGTCACAAGCATCCTTTTCTCTGGTCTCAAGAAACGTGTTTCTGAGAGTAAATTACTGAAGGAAAACAGATTTCTTGGAAAATTGTTGTAATTTAATGCATGCAAACAAAAGATTTTATAATATCTTCTGTCACACTGGGACCTCTGAAAGAATTACTTCAGACAAACATCAGTTTTTTAATTGAGAGGCACCCAAGAGGGTGGTGATGGAGCATTGATATTTTTACTTTTTTTTTTTTTCATTTTTCTTTCTCTTTCCTCCCCAGTGTGGAAAATATTGCAAATTTCACAATGTTTTCATTTAAAATTCTTATCAGACTTTGTAGCATTAAAGTTTCCTAAGGCATATCACAGAATCACACAACAGTCCGACATTTGATCTGAACAGGGTCAAGCATAATAGGTTTCCCAGGCCTGTGTCCAGTAAGCTTTTGAATATGTCCAAGGATGGAGAATTCCAAGCCTTCCTCAGAAACCTGTTGTCATGTTCAACAGCCCTGGCTAGGGTGGAGGACCTGGCCTGGCCAGAGCTGAGCAGGGGTGACACCCAGAAAGAGATAAGAACTACTGGGTGGAGACTGTTCCCCTTTTCTGAGGGTCAGCTTGCAATGCTGGGACATCCTTACAGGAACGATTACCCTGGCCAGGGTGGAGGAATCCACCTTGATTGTACTTATGCTGATGTACCTGGCTAAAAGTGCCTGGAACGGAGCAGGGAGTGGCACCTGGAAAGAGATAAGAGCTGTGTGCTGGAAGCCCCTTCCCCTCCAGGTGAGCCTGTTTGCAATGGCTCTGATGCTAATGAACCTGGCCTGGCCGAAGCAGAACAGGGGGGAGCCTGGAAGGAGATAAGAACTGATGAGTGGGTAGGGGACTGCACACTTCTGCAGAAGCTCCTCCCGTCCCTCCTCCCCTCCTTCTGCAGAAGGTCCCTCCCCATTGAGCTGGTCTGCAATGGCTCTTCTGCTAATGACCCTGGCTTCTGTGGAAGCTGAATGACAGCTGCCCCTTTGGAACAAAAGGAACTCAGGGGTAAATATGGCTGTCCATGCTGTGGCTGTTTTATGGTCTCTTGACCCACCGCAGTTTTGCATTGAACCCTGTCCAGGATCATTGCCATCTTAAAGAAACTCATTGGACAGCTGGAACCCTGGTGGTGACTCTCTCATTCTTTCTTCCCACTTTCTTACCCTTTTTCTCCACTTTTCCTCTCTTCCTCTTTTGCCTGGCTCTATGGTTTTGCTTGTGTCAACTGTCAAATAAAAGTCTGTTTGCACCCAACCCTTCTATGGTTGCATTTTGTCTCGCTGATACAAAACAAAAATAATTTTTAATGTTACCTCGGACGGTAACACGTTGACTCTTGTCCCTTCACTGGTCACCACTGAGAAGACTCTGGCTCTCTCTTTACCCCCTGGTATAAATTATTTATATGCATTGATAATATAGTTGCCAAGCTTTTTTTTTCTTGAGGCTAAACAATCCTGGCTTTCATTGTCTTTTTTCATATGAAGTAAACTGCAGGACTTTAATAAACTTTCCATCCCTTCAGTGAACTTCCTCTAGTAAGTGCATGCCCTTCTGCACTAGGGAGTCCAGAGCTGTACCCATCACTCCAGATGTCTCACATGTGCTGACCACAGGTCTTCTCTGTCTATTTAATAGCAATGCTCTTCCTCATGTAGCCCAGGGGGCTGCATTCATAGGTATTGTACAATAGTGGCCTCAGTGTTGAGCCCTGGGGTCCACCACTAGTGACTGGACTTGGTGCTGCTGACAACAACCTTCAAGTACAGCAGTTCAGACAGTTTTCAGTCAACCACATTGACCAAAATGTCAATTGACATTTGATTGACAACATGTCAATTGACATATTGATCTAGCATGCTGACTTCTAATCACTCCTTGTCCTCAATGGATTTTTTTTTCTCATTAATGTGTCTGGAAAGGGCTTCCAGAATTTTTTGTGCTGTAAAACTGAGGTAAGGTTGACAGTCCAATAGTTAAGTTTCTTCTGCTTGCCTTTCTGCAAGAAAGGAGGGACAATTATTTTCTTACAGTTCTCAGGAACCTTTCTTCATCATCCTGATTTCTCAAATAAAGTATCTTTGAGATATTTTGCCTCACAATGACATCTCCCACCTCCCTTGGCACTTGTGTCTACATATTAACAATGCCACAGGCTTGTATAAGTCCAGTTTGTATAACATTGCCTAATGTGTTCCTTCCAATGAGAGTAGGTCTTCCTTGCTCCAGACTTTCTCACTGTTCTCAGGATTCTGGAATTCCTGAGGGTGAATTTCTTATTGATGAAAAATGCACTGTATACCTTGGCTTTTTGATACCACTTGGCTTTATGATATTCACTTGTATACCTTGGCTCATTTATCAGTGGACTCTCACTTTCTTTTGCTGATAATACACTTGCAGAAGGCCTTCTGGTTTCCCCTCACATCCCTTCCTATATTCAACTGCAGATGGGCTTTGGTTTTCTTAGTACTTTCCATGGACATTGAAACTGTGTCTCTACCTTCCATCTGGGTAACCCATTTCCGCTTCCACCTCTTCCTTTTTATGTCTGAAGATTTTTTCAGGATGCTGTTCATCCTGCTCCCTGTTACCTCCTGTACATATGTATGGACTATTTCTGAACTTGGAGAAGACAGTTCTTGAAAATCACCCAGCTCTCCCTGACCGTTTTTGTTTCTAGAACTGCAGCTGATTATTCAAAGTAGATTTCTGATCAGTCCAAAGTCTGTTCTCATGAAATTCAGGGCTGTCATCCTGCTTTTCCTTATTTGATTCTCCCAGGATCCAGAAGGCCACCATTTCGTGGCTACTGCAGCCACCAGGCTTCACAACCCCATTGATTTCTTCCTTGTAAAAAACCAATTCAAACAAACAAAAGAAAAAAAGCCCTTTGGAAATCCTCTGAATTAGATGCATTTAGGTGATTCACACTAGAACATAAAGACTAAGAAGAGACCAGTTTCTTATAGAAAAACAATAGTGGGTTTGGGTTTTTTATAAACAACAACAACAACAACAACAAATCTTAAGCATTTTATTTCATATTTCAGTACAGTATTGCCCATTCTCTGCTCAAATCACCAAATACTGTCTCAGTTAATATAAATATAATTATTAGACTGGTTATTTTGTTTGCTATAGTGACTAGGACAACATGTCGACAGCTTTCTTTATTTGCTCTTTATGACTAAGAAAGTTGGAGAAAGTAACACAGGTATAATTAGTTCACACTCCATATCCTCAGTACTCCCCCCTGGCAGGATTCTCTGAAAAATTCCAGAACTTTAAAAATTGTTTCAAAGCCAGAGGTCTTAAATTGAATTGGTATCTAACTACAAGATGCAAATGTCTTTGTAAATTGCTGTAAGTATTATACAATAGTTGTATAATAACAGCAAACAGTGACAGAGTGAGGTGAAGACAAAGCATTTATACAGGCAACCAAATATTTCCGTTTTGGAAGTGAATAGTCCTGTGTTAACTATGTGAGAGCTAAATTTCTTTCAGGGATTGTAGTAAAAATAATTAATCAAGAAATTCTTATAAGAAATAAAAGAACTGGAAACAAAGCTTTGTCAGTATATATATATTAACAAAAGAGCTTTAATAAATACTGATTTACATAAATGTTTGACAGTCTTTCCCTGCTTTGAGTGCTCAGGGAAGACAAAAAATTCAGAGGGCATGGATGGGTGCTGGATCACACTTATAAGGAATTTCATACTCTCCAACCTGACTCAACAGATCGATGAAAGCTCTCCAGTATCACTGACCTCACCATACAAGAGTCACACACTCTATATTCTATAAAGCCCTATTACCCCTTTTTTTTATGTACCCTGAAGAAAAGAGTATACTACTGAGCAAAAGCCTGATATTTGGAAGAAATGAGATTAGGAGGAGTGAAACAAATGCCAGGATCCCCTCTTGCCTACTCAAAGTTCTCAACCCATACAACATCAAGAAACAAGAAATGCATTTTTGAAAGGAGCATGTATAGGATATGTCTAGGGTTTCATAATGTGGGGTGCTCCTAGTTTTCTTAAACTAATTTTCAGTGAAGAACACTGGGGTGTTTAAATTAAACGTTTTGAAAGCTTCAGATTTTGATTTTTTTTTAACTGAGAAAACAAAACCTCATTTTTGTAAAAGCTGTGATCAAAACATATTGTGGTTTGGTCTCATGATGGAAAACTAAAATTTCCTAAAAGGGAAAAATAATTTTCCAGGACGCTCTTATTGAAGAATAGGTAAGTATGTATCTCTTCACTGAAGGTGCCACATGAGCTGATAGAACTGCTGAGTAGTCAATGAGATAATCTGCATCTAAATAACAGATATAAAATGTTTCTGATATGACACTAGAAGTAGATTTAACAAACACGAATAGAAACTGCTGTGTGTGAATGTAAAGGAATCACAGGATGATTTGATCTCCCTAAAATTTATGCATCACAGCAAACCAAAATAAGTCGAAAACAAAATGAAAATAATTTACATTTTCATTTTATTCAGTTTTTAACTCTTTAAAGTAGTAAACTCAGCACTTAAAGGTGAAGAATCTTTTTTACAAAAGGGTGAAATGTTTGGTAAGACAGCACTTTACAAACTTGTTCCTCCTAAAAAAAAAACAAAACAACATTTGAAAGCAGTAAATGATAAAACATTAAATTTTTTCTTCTCTTCTTCTCCCTCCTCTTTTTAGCCACTTTTAGATGGTGGGATTTTCAGCTTTGACTATGTGTGAGGCCCAAGTGACACCACCATTCTTGCTTATGAAACTGCAATGTGCTTTGTCCAGGTATTGGCCTGTGGTTCGTTACTAGTTCAAGAAATGACATAATGAATAAAGCCATTATCTTCACTTCAGTTTCGGGTTAAAATGATAAAGTGTAAGATTTCAACACAGGGTAACAAGACACTTATGTGTAAACCCTTCATGTTACAGTTCTAAAATAATTTTTGCATTGTATATATCATCAATAGATTTCTGTATGATTGACCAGCCAAGACTATATGTATTGGATAGGATCCATTTAATTCTTTAAATTAACATTTAAGTGAGTCTGGAATCAGGTAGAGTCCTTGGCCTTCAGGACAGCACAACTGTCCTTCTTCTCTACTGGAATGCAGTCCTGTAGCCAGAATGCAGGTTTTTACACTCAGACTCTCAGTAACAGCACATGTCCTTGCATCCCACTTGACCAGTCTGAGCAACAAAATTATCATCTCTCTCCTCCTCAATCCATACCCCTCAAAAGTCATGCTAAGTCTTGAGACGGGTAATTTAGTATGAATACGCTGTGTACAAGCTCTCTGTATGCTTCACTGTTGAAGCTATATAAAATGTTGTGTTGTTATGGAAGAGTGAGGAAGGAGAAGAATGACTCCACTGCTGGAAGTCGGGAACTCATGCTTAGGACAGAGGGAGATCTTCTGCCAGGCATACATCTACTATGGAAACCAGCTCAGAGACTGCAGCTCAAAATAAAACATAGTAAAGGCATTATGTAATTGTCACAAAATAAACCTTTCTTGAGAGTTGTGAACTTTAGTGGTTAGGAGACAGATAAGTTTGACAATGGAGACAAGGATGCCAACAAAATTTAGCCACTGGTGAATTCAGAAACCATCCTGATCACTATGCAGATAATGCAAATTAAATAGAAATAGGTGAATACGAGGGTATGCACCTTGCTTGGAAGCAAAGATTGCACAGGCATACTGTTTGACAGCTGGAAGAGTTCAGTAATATATTTGCAGTTACATTGTAAAGAAGGAACTCTTTTGCTCTTTAAAGAAAACAAAGTCCTGATGAAAGGGACATTTGGTTTTTCTGTGCATGACAGTTAGAGTGATTCAGATTACAAGGAGGACAAAAAACGTTAAGAAAAATTAGTCTGATTTTGGGTTAGATTCATAGAAGAAAAGTAGATCAAGTGATTGGCCCTTTACAGGGATGAGCTTTCTTAACCCCTTGGGGTATGTAAAATAGAAATAGTCTCTGTGTATCTCCCTAATTTAGCCATAAGGGACAATGGAAAATCCCACAGCAAACTGCCAGAAAAGGAAAAAAAAAAACCAACAAAAACACACCCAAAGAAGAATTCATTGTTCAAGACAGTCACTAGTCCTATAATAGGAAGCCACCATAAACTGGAAATGAATACAGGGCAAAAAATACTGAAGCAATTAAGATTACTTTTGCTGAGAACCTCATGTGAACTGGTAATTCCAGCTACAGTGTGAAACGGTGGTATTGCTGTCTCTTATGTTTACCAGGAACTGCCAGAATGGATTAAGATAATTTCCTTGATTCCTTTACCTTGCAAACTTCCCACTGGATCCCCTGTGAGGCTACTACTGAACCAACAGGCTGACTTGTCTGGCTGGTGGTTGGTAACACTATCTCTTGATTTGCTGTCCTCCTGAAGAGGTTGGTATACTCTTTGTTGGAAAGTAATGTTCTACAGAAATCTGACAGGATCCAAATGTTAAATTCTTACTTTCAGTCTACTGACAGCATAGTGTTTATCTGCAGCATAAATCTATATATAGCCTTCATGGATCATTGACACCCTAGTTTTTATTGTTGCTTACTGTTAATTTCCAAAGATTTTATTCTTGTGGCATAGAAATGCACAAACTCATTGCCAGTTCAAGTGGAAAATGTAACTTGAGTAATAGTATGTTTCTTGTTTAATGCAGGTCTACTTGGATCTCAGTAGCATCACAAGCAATGAAGTAAAATTCTCATCAGAATACTGAAAACATTTGAATTTTCAGTCAGAAATAATAATAAAAACCCATAGCTACTGTTTAATCATATATAAAAGCACAAAAGTAAAATTACTTTGTAGCTTTGTTACAGAATACAGTTAATAAACCCCTCTTACTTGGTCATGTTTTCTTGTGCCATCATACACAACCTTAACTCAGATGCAATGAACTGTTGTTGGAAAATTTATATAACCTTCTGATCTGCAAAATAATGCCAGAATAAGTCTGCTTGCTGGCCCTGAAATATTTTTTTCTTTTTTTCAACAATTTTATTTATTATATACTAGCTAACTGGTTGTACCCTGACTTAGTAGTAAATTTATGAATTTAGCCTTTGCTTCCTTTCCAGAGGCCTCTTTGGACAAACTGAGAACTGGCTTATATCCAAGAACAATCTCTGACAGCTCTTTTAAACCTGATGTAGCATGTACATATGTGTTTTCAGACTTGCCTGTAGGTCTGGATGAGAAAGCATTTTTGAGGTATGATCACCTCAAGCTAATATTCTCCTCACCTAATTATTCCCTCTACAAGTTAGGCAGATGATCTAATTTAGTCCTGTTAGGCTATTTATCCCACTTGTGTTAGAGATATAACAACAGGCAGAGATGCCACATTCTCTGGAGGTTCCTATCTCTAAATCAGGTTAGATATTTTACCTGCAGATAGTCAGTGGGAACTGTACATCTGCTATTTCTGGCACTGATCTGGGGAAAGTGAATGCTGAACAGCACATCTACACCAAGAAAACATGTAAGCAAACTAGACAACTTTCTCCATTAGTTGAACAGCAGTAGTTGTCAGAAACAGTGAACTTTCACCTGCTAGAAAAAAAATGGGTGGCAACATGGGGAAGAACTCTGACACCATAAGTTCTGCTTATATGGTTGCATATATTATTATTCTCCAACTCTACTTTCCCCTTTTCACAATTAGATTTTGTTAACTCCCCCTTAGCAGCCAAGAAACTAGTAGTGCTTGAAGAAATTACCTTTTTAATAGTGATAACTTTTTTTCACACACCATCCAAGGACAGCATTTTGTACATATATTTGTATTAGTGGGGGTTTCAAACCTTCTGCACAACCACCTCATTAAGACTTCTGGTACTCAGGCATGGTTTAATTTCTGCCTTTTAGATGGGTAGGAATAGGGATTCCTGTATAGGAATGAAATGTGAGTGGGAGTCTGGAGTCAAATATGTATGTCCTGACTTCTGCAGTCATGCTTGAAGCTCAGCCACAGGGGGGGCTTAATCATAATGCCAGCCACAAGGGACCATTGGGCTCCCTTGCTGTCCTAATCAAGACACCAAGCAGAGGAGTCTGAGGACTCTGAGGAAGAGAAGCTGAATTGGCTTAGAGCTGAAATATAATGAGCAAGCATAGCCTATGTAATTCTTTTAGCTTAAAACCTCACTGTCTTAGTGAAACAGATTGGTGTATTAGTTTCTATTAAAACTAATTGTCTACAAGATTCGTAGAGTAACATAATATTATTTTAACATTTTTGGCTCTAAGACTGTCCTTATACCTTTAAATATAAAGATTATTTCTTGGAAAAGTGATTAGAATATTAAAACTCTATAAAAGTAGGCATTAGCTGATGATCCTGTCATTATGTTGAGTACCCATGGATTCACCTCAGCACACCTAGTGATTTCACAAAGGCTATTATCTCATGGCTACATCCCCTTCTTCTGAGCTTATTACTTTAAATAAAAAATGTTAATGGTTTCTGAGAAACTCACAATGAGAAATGGAGGATTTCTTACACAAAGAAGCACGCTTTCCAAATTTCAAGGCTTGCGTTAAACTTTCCAGCAAAAGCCTGAAATTTTCCATTGGCCAATAATATTGCAAGGTGAATTCAGCCTTCTTTTATACAAAGGTGCTATTTGGCTATACTTTTGTATTATTTATGAAATTACACAGCACCACATGTTATGCATAACAATTACTTAAGAATGTGCATTATGGTTTTACATACAGGGAGAATGGGATTATATTATAAAGTGTAAATCATAGACAAGGTCAGACTGGATGATCTAAAAGCTCCTTCTGGCCTTCAGATCTGAGGTCAAAAATTGACTTTAGAATAACAGGCACATGGGAACAGGAACTGGTGGACATTTTAAAATCTGAACAGTGGGCAGAATAACATAAATATTTGGTTGTACCCCACATATAACCCTGTGCTGGGGTAGTGAAGAGAGCAAAATGCTTATGAGTGATTAAGAAAGCGCAAGCAAAGTAAGATGCCACAGTAGGGAGCAGGAGACAAATAGATGGAGTTGATGGCTGTTGCTGTAGGACCTCACTGTATGCAGACTGTTAGCACTCATGACAAAGGTTTTGGCTGGCTGTGCTAAGCAGTTTCCAGCAGCAATCTCTCTCTGTCCAATCAGAGATACCCTTAGACCCTTTCTTTTTAAGTCCCTTCGACCAGTGTAAGTTGTGATTTCTTACTCTCAGACCAGATCCTTTCTACTTGCATCTCCTCTGTTTCAAAAATCCTTTCAAGGCAACACGAGTAGTTTCTTCTCAGCTCTTTGTACATAGTACAAGCTACAGGGATCCTATAAGAAGATTTAAGATTGTGTTTTACTTTGTGAAAAGCAATGCCAACTATTGTTGAAATCTAAAAACATCACAGCAGCTGGAAACCAGAGGGCATGTGTATTAGTGATAGGCTCATCTAGTCCAGGGAATAGCCTTGAAGAAACCATGCACAAGGTGCCTGGCAATCAGTTAAAATGGTTTGAGGGAGGAAGAATCACAAGATAACTTTTGCTGGAAGCCAGTGAAAGCAGGAAGAGCTGGTGGAGATAAGGACACCACACTGTTGATAGCATGGCCTATTCTGACATTTTGTTGTTCTTCTTAGTTGCAAAACAGACAAAAAAGCCATGCCAAAACAAAACAACCCACCTGGACCTACAGAAAAGAAATGCCAATGCAAATTTTACTGCTACAGAGAAATGTACGATAAAAAATTAAGTCCCCAGGTAAGCTCATGGATTCTAAGATATTATTTATTAGGGCTAATAAAGGAGGCAGAGAAGGCAGAGGTGCTGTATTTTGCAGTTGCTAAGTCTATGTAGGCAAGCAAGTGTATCAACCAGGGAAGTAAAGGAGAACTGGCACACATGGTGCACTAAGAATGAGGGTGGCAAAGGCCTAAATGGGGGAAAGCCAGAGTGTTTCAATGTGCTGGATTACTCTTGTTGCAAATAATAATAATTAATAATTACTACTACTAATAATAATAATAGTGTAAAAAGATAGAGAACTCTGGGGAACTTGTCTATGATACTTCCTGGTAGAATATTGAAAAATGGTTATGTTCCACTGAAGGAAGAAGAAATTATTTCCATTCCTTATGCATAAGAAAAAAACACCTTAACATTAAGAAATGTTCCACATACCTGAGCAATGGCTCTTGTTTTCATATATCTGAGAAGTTGTCTTTCTCTGAAAAAGGAGGTTAGCTGAGTATAACATATCTTCCTGAGCACTGCAGGCCTTTTCCAGCTGACTTCAGAACTTTTGTGTGTCAGTTTCTCTCTATTTACCTTGCCAACATCATCCTGGATATACGAGAAATATGGAGTATGCTGAATAACTTTTGGCAAATTTGCTCAAACAGAGAATCAATAAATTAATAAAATGGAGGAGGGGTAGAAATGAGAAGAAACATGTCTTAGGCAAATATCTATCTCAGCAGCATTGAATACAACACTAAGATTTTAGCACCGTAGGTGAATGATCCCTGCTGCTTGGTGCAGCCTCTCCTCCTGCAAGTTTGCGTGGAATAACACTACTCCCTGTTTTCACAGATCTGTCTGCTCTCAGGATACAATCATACAGCCATTACCGAAAGTTTATAGACATTCAAAACACAGCTCTTGTGATGCAATAACTGCAACATCCAGTTTCCCTCCGTAGCTTTCTCCTCTGTGTTCTTTTTTCCTTCTTTAGCCTTATTTCCCTTGTTTGCATCCAGAGATCTTACTGTGACATCACTTGTTTAACCATGCAGTTTAGTAACTCCAGCAGGTCTCCCCATACACTGACTATTCCCAAAGCAGGAGCTGAAATGTAGTTTTCCAGTGTTCATGATGAACTGAGCTCACAATCTCAGAAGGGTGAGGGTATCTTAGTCAGTCAGAACAATGGTCTAAGAGCAAGGGTTGGTACTTTGACCAGAAAAGATGGGCACTATGGTGCCAACACAACATAAAAGAAGTAGACTGGAAATACTGTTTTATCTTTTTCTTGCTTTTATCTAAATTGTTGAGTCCTTCTGGTACAAATGTGTACCAGATATGTCCAGACAAAGACTAGAGGGTTAGGATGTGATGAGATATTTGATTTCTTCTGAAAAAATGAAGTAGCTGGACAGCAGCACATGCCAGACTTGCTTTGGATTCATTAGTAAAGATGTTTTTGACATATAGCTTTTGATCATTACCCACTAAAGGCATATCAGCCTGGTGTAACACTGTACCCTAAAGCAATACTCTAGGCATTTCTTCACAGGCTCTAGTGTTTTACAGTGAAAATCTAGATTCAGGAGGGAGTTAGTTTCTAGAGCAATAGGCCTGCACTCTCTGCAGCATTTTCTGCAGTATTTTGGATGGGCAGCCTAAAATCTCAAGGTACAATGGGAAGAAAACTTAAGGGACACTCAATATATTCATCTGGTTCTTGGAAAAGTATGTTGTGCCCTGATTTACTGTTCAGGGAAGTTTTAACAAAGGGCATACCTGAGAAACTAAAAAAGATGAAGTGACAGATGCTAGTCAAACACTGATCAGGCATATGAGAGGTACAGAAAAGCTTTTCAACACTGGGAACCATTGCCTGTCTAATGTGAAGTGATAACCTTTATCCAGAAGGATAGTAAATATAATACAGGTGGGATAGACATAGGAGGATTATTTGTGTACCCTCTCTCCTCAAGCCAGGACAGGATTATTTTTGCCATCCTTGAGGTGTCAAGACTGATTCCTGTGCAAACTTCCTTATGTTCATATTCTCATAGATGCAACGGAACTCTCTGAAAGATTTCCTCATGAAGTCTTTTAAATGTCTGTCTACATCAAAGACTTTTTAAAAATAGTACTAATTAAATCTGTACCACTGAGCTGCTAAGAATGCATGCAAACATGCTGTCCTTAAACAGCACGTGTTGCCACAAGAGTTGATCACACATTTACATAAACCTATAAGGTTCCTCTCTGAAGCAGAGGGTCCTGTAGGGTTAGAAGAGGGCAGGGAGAGCTGGTCAGCAGTAAGAAACTGTCATGGCTGATGTAGTATTTCAAAGATGTTCAGACTTTCCTGTAAAGGATTAATTTTTCAGCTTCTTAAATTGTTCAGTCCATCTATTATTACACATTTTTGTGTACAGACAACGCATCCTTCTGCACCCCAGACCCAAAAATAGTGTCTGGAAAAACTGCAGGCACCACAGTAAACTGCTCAAAACATTCTCTGCTTGGATAAGGAGAGTGAAGATGTAAACCAATTCTATAAATTCAAACTCTCCACTTAAGTTCCTGCTGGGACTTCACAGATTAGTTGCTTTCTTTCATGCTAGATTTATTTGAATGACCTTATTATGGAAAATGGGATTTTATATCTCAATGCCCATTACATTTTTTTAATTATTATTATTATTATTTTTTTTTACAATGAAAACATTTCATTAAAGCCCTTATTGAATAGCTAAGGGTGAATCTTGGGAGTGAATAAAAGTCATTTATTGAATCAGTCTGAGCTGGAACTAAGAAAGCATGGAGAGCTGCAGAACTATAAACTGCTCAGTGTGCTTTGAGTTCCGTAGCAAAATGCTACAAGACACGGCTCAAGTTCACTTTGAAAATAAATAGACAAAGGAAGGGCTGATGTTGTTCCTTTTAAGGACAACACAATTTCCAGGCCAGCCTTTATCCCTTTCTTGGGAAGGAATACTACCTCTTAAATTGAGGGGAAGGGAAGTCACTGCTACATCACTTCTTTGACCATGACCATCTTCACTGTCAGTTGTGCTTGTGAGGCTGGGGAGAGTGGTCTCTGACTCCTGGGCCTGATTTTCCTCTGGGAGGAGCCAGGGAGGCATTAGGATCTGTTTTTCCAAAAAGAGGGGAGTCCCCCCCCACAGTCCTCTCCACTGTGGTTTGTACTGGCTGTACCACAGAAGCTCAAGGCATAATCTCCCTCAGTCCTCCAATTAATTAGATTATTAAAATAATTTTGAAGCTTTAACTTAAACCATAATTTAATTCTTTCCTCTTTTAAAATTATTTAGAGCCAGAGACCACATATAGGAAATTCAAATGCACTTCAAGACCAGGGATTTTAATGTGGAGTCCTTATTTGTGGATAGTGTTGTTTTACTGCAGCAGCTAAATAGCGAGGAACAGGTTCTGCTGCCTTTTACCCCTCTATAAATCGAGACAAAAGCACTGATTTCAGTGGCATTTATTCTTGAATTATCCTGGATTAGCTGACAGCAGAGTGTGGCTGACTGTGACTCCAAAGATATATATACTGTTTATATGTTGAGTCTATTGTTGATTAAATATGCACACAAACCCAACAAGCCATCAGTCAAAGAAATCACATTTGCTCTGCTGCCAGGATATAAACTAAAATCATGAAAGAAAATGCATTCCTCTGATATATTGAATAATACAATTTCAATAGAAAATGTTGCTTCACATTATTTTAATGTGATTAGTGCCTGTGAAAGGCATTGAATTAACAGATTGGAAACGGGTGTCCTCTGTTTACCGATTAAAAAAAATCAACCCAACAGCTAGTTTCCTTTACCCTGTTCTATCAGTCTTCCTTGAGTCAAATCTGGAGGGTTCCTTCTGACAGATTTCCATTTCCATTGCTGCTTATTCCAAGGAGCATACCGACAAGGAAAGAATTTTAGTTTGAATGGCTTTTCTGAGACATGAATATTGGCCCATTACATTTCCCATGATCTGGTCGGCTTTAGCAGCATTCAGTTGCTCTCAGGTTGTTTCACATCTGAGGGTGGGATCAACTCTTAGAAGTTACACAAAGCACTCATAATAAAAATTCCTCTACTTAAATACTTAAATAGCCAGTTACCACCTATGGGTCAGACTGACTAATTCTTCCTAAGAGCAGTAACTGTCTTGGATGTCGGTATGCTTTCAGGCTATCCTGATAGAAAAACAATAATTAAAACATTTAATAGACTTATCACACATAATTTATAAATAGATATGGTTAAGTAGGTCCTATCTGCTATTTAATGTGTGTTTCTTGGTTATTCACAAATGTCTTGATTTTCCATTGCTTTGAGCACTCAAAGTACTTGGAATTCATACTTAGATGAATCTTTAAGGCTGTGAAAATCTAGTCCTTTGTGGGGTTGGGTAAAAATGTCAGCATGTTCCCATATAAAATTTTGGAGAAGGGAAAGAGCATATATTTCACAGATATTCTCATAAAGATTTGTCTTATCTTTCTTTTTTGTTCCTTGATTAATACTTTGATTTTATTAGTTAATTTTTCTGTTCTTCTTAGTGATGTCTAATATTTATGAGTAACTGCATTGACTCAGTAGAACTCTTCAGGGAATGAGCTATCACATGCCGTTTTAAAAGATGATAAAATCCAGCCACACACACAGTCTAATATTCTTACTGGAAATGAATTAACACCAGTAAAGTTCTTAGGCATCCTCAGGCCTTAAGCAGAATGTTTTCCACAGAGTCAAAATCATGCTGCTATTGACTGCACTAATAATGATACAAAGTATTCATTTTATAACTGAAAAAAAAAAAAAAAAATCTCTCTGAGATTCACTTCCCCACCTGTGTATTCCCTGAACCTCTGGCACACAAAGGTTAACGAAACCTGGAAAGAGAGTAGTAAGTGATGTCAGCAGTTAGCACATTATCACTTTCTTTCATCTATTCATTTAAAGTGCAGAGCAGATAACTTTAACTATCATCTTCAGCACAAAAAAAATGAGAGTTCAAGGCATTGTCAAAGAGATGTTCAGCTTTAGCTCTTAATTAAAGTAAACATAGTTAAAAACATTTCCATTAAAAGAGAAAGCTTTAACCTCACATAACGTTCTGACCACATTCAAATAAGGGTGGAATGCATGCTACTTCATGGAGAGAGCTCACAGTATAAAATTTTGCCAGTATAGCAGCTGCCAATAAAAAAAAATATTGTGATTTTCATTACACCATGCTCATTCATCACTGGAAAAATGCAAGGATGAGATCTTCCATACAAGTTCAGACGTATGCCCTTGAGAGCTAAAGAATGACTTTTCAATGCAATTCCAAATGTTAATATCCCCACAGGAATGCAGATCCAACAGAGGAACCTACTATGCTATATAGCCATCATATTCACCTCAGTGAGTGAACATCATGCATCAATGTGACTTGATACTGTGATTTGCTACTTCAGAGATGTGCTGCATAATCAGCAGCATTGGCAGTTCTTTCTTAGGCTCCTGTCCAACTGGATTTGACATGGGAAGAAACTCTTTGATTTTTAAAGTTTTTGGTTGGTTGTTTTTTTTTAATATATACATACCACAAAAATGCTAACAGACAACTTGAATATTTTCCTGATTTGTTTTCACTTACAACAAGGAAAAAGTGAGAGAGTATAAAATAGACAGCAGAAGAGACTACATGGCCACAGAGTGAAAAGCAGAAGAGTGGGCAGTAATATGTTCTCTTTATACAACTCTAGCATGCCACATCTAAATTATTGGGCTTGCATCTGGCAGACTTCTTACCAGGTAGGTCTTGGCAATTTTGGAAGGACTATTGGTTCAAGAAAGGAACAGTACTAAATAGATAACTTGTGAAAATAACTTCTGGCATGAAAGATTATAACGATTAAAATTGCAAGGTCTACTTTGAATTTCAGAGGCATATAAACATCTTATACATTTTCTCAAAGTCGGTTATTATAGACAATAGCACTTTTAGAAAACAACAAACCCTACAATATAGAAAGGTGAAATCTAGAAAAAACAAATACCAGGGAAAACCAAACAAAACAACCAAAATAATCCTACCCTACCTGACACAGAAGAATTCTTCCATCTTAGAATAATTATACACAGGGAGAGGAAAAGAGTCTGTCAAGTTATTAATTAAAAGGTACCTAGAATAAACTGTTGGTAGTATATGAACTGTGAGGGGAAAGGACTGCAGTATCCCTAGAGAGGTATTTTAAAGTTCTATGATAAATGTTCAGATAAGACAGAGGTATGAAAGACTCCGGGTGCATCTTATACTTACTTCATTTGTTTTGCTTTCAGCAAGATAGCAATAAAATTATCTACCTGATGATGGGTAGTGGGGAAAAAAATGCTAAGCACAGAAAAGACGCACAGATGATGATGTCTCTACTGTTGCTAGGCAAGTCAGGGCCAAATTTGTCAGTATGGTTCAGGGAATCCAGCTCTCCCAAACATGGTGCATCTACTAACCCCTCAGCAGCAGTAGGGAAGCCTTATCTTCTGATAAACAGTTATAGTTGCTTTCCAGTTCTTTGACCACGGGCTGCAGATAAAGCTGGCGTGCAGCTATGGTGTCAAATAGGCAAGAAAGTAAGTCCTTCATATACTTAGTGACTCGATCGTGCATGCATGATAGTGTATTAATAGGAACAAGGGGTAGAGATCCTTGTTTCCATTGAGGGTCCATTCTGCTCTGCTGCAATGCAGCTGTGCTGGATCACCAGCTTCCTGATGGTCACATCCTTCTGCTATGATATGAGTCAGAGTCTGACAGTGATCAGAGTGAAATGCATGGTGATTTGTGACACAAACAGCAGTCAGCTTGGGATGAATTTGAGCCCACTGCACTGATACATTCTGTTGCCTAGTGGTCTGGTCCTTCAAACATGTATGCTTGTATTAATGGCAGAATGGCAGTCAAAGTCCATTGGATTGTCTACCACTGAAATCCAGCATAAGCATTTGAAGGACTAGGTCCTAAATATCTTTGTGCTGGTCAGCATCTTTCAGACTAAATGATCCTAGCACTAACACATATTCAATGACACACTGCAACCTGGCATTTTTCAGAAACAGGCACGTGATCTGGGCCTGATCCCTACTGACTTCAAACCTTTGTGTGTTCTCAGTGCTTGCCCTTATTTTTACAGGTGCCACTAGAAGTCCAGTCTAATAAGTAGAACAAAAGTTTGGGTTCCGGGATTTCCTGCATTTAAATTTCATGTCTCAAATAATTTTCTCTGTAATCTGATTTATTTCATCATGGAAACTGAACTGGATGTGTTGTGGGAAATTGAATGGCTTTTAGCAATAACTGGGACCCCAGACACAGACCAAAATGCTTTTGTGCCAGGTGCGTATAAGTGGAAGGAATAAGGCTGCTCTTAATCTTTAAAACAGGAAAGTATATAGGTATATAAAGAATGATGGAGGGGATGTTGTATTGCTAAGAGATTGCTATAGATTTTTAAGCAGGCCTTAGGATGCTCTACAACTTCAGGATTTTTTTTCTTTTCAAATCTCAAATAAAGATGAATAAAGGAAACGGTCATAGACAAGAGACTGTAGAAAGAATTAACTTTTCACCTCCACAGCCAGAACTGACCACAGCAGACTGGTTTAGGTAACCACAGGGTATAACACTCAGGCTAAAGGTTAGACAGTCTGCCTAAAGACAGGTTGACAAATTAAGTAAATTTGATCACCATAATTAGATAACAATAAGAAAGGTTTGCTTCAGACTGACATTCTCCTTGCTTTGAGCCAATGTTTATACTGAGGTTCCCACCTGCAGAGATGAGTAGACTTTAAATGGGAGAAAGAAGCTTAGGGAATTTAACTCTAATATAACACCACCAAATAACCTAGAAGGTTACAAAATGCTGTTAAATTTATAAATGTCACTAGTATTTTTAAAAATGTATTTAGATTTATAAAATTATATTCTATGTGTACTCACTTATAAAATGTTTGCGCTGGGCTCTTTAAAATTAATTCACTGTATTCTTTTTTTCAATATTTCAAAACCAATTTTTTGAAATGCTCCAGTTTTTATTTTAATGCTTCTTTGAAGTCTTTTTGTTCCTAAATCATGCTGGAGCAATAACTCTCAAAGCAGAGTACATTGCACCCATGTCGTTCTTGGAAGATCTTTGTCTAGCTCATTCTAGAATTCTCATTCTAAAAACTGCTGTTCAATGAACTTCTCTGATCCTCAAACGTACTTCTCTATCTCAGGTGTGCCACAGATTATGGTTCACCTGTTCACATTCACACACATGAAACTTCTCAATTTAGGAGAATTTCCTAAGTTTACTGAGGTCAATAGATTCCCTTGCACTTACTGCAGTAGAATCAGGGCCCCAGAGATTAAAAACTTACTTATGCATTTTCACTGATTACTGCAAATTCACTCCATTTAAAAAAGAAACTTTCCTAAGCAATTATTGCAATCTTAAAGGGGGCAATGATGTTTGCCTTAAAATGGTCATGAAACTTAACAAAAACTCTCCACAGGTAGAATTTGATTCTGGTAAAATGCAGAATATGGCTGAGGATGTAACAACAGTTCTACTGGAAATGAAGAGATTTAATTTCCTTTAAAAACAAAGAGGGAGCAGTAAAAATGAATTTTCATATATATATAAGGCTTCATGTAAGCATAAACCAGAACTTAATATATTTCAACAAATTACTCATGATACGAGTTTTGCTTTTGTAAATTTGTTGTGATTTTCTAAATACATTTTCTCATTGTTTTAGTGACAATATGTTATGAGAAATTCTCAATTTGCAGCTGATTTTTGAGCATTGTTAGCTAGAAATATGATTACATACTATGTTTCTTTTGTCTGACTTGGGGAGTAGTGTAATGGTCAGACACAGGTTCCTGGTGTCAATATTATGATTGTGATTTTAAATTCATCTGAAAAGTCCATGAGTTACAACAGCACTGGACTGAAATCACATTGCTCAGTGGTAGCCCAGAACTTGCAACCCTGTTCTAAACATATGTAGGCTGAAAAATACTGAAAGAACAAGCAAAACTCTGCATTCCTTATTTATTGACTTGTGATCAGGTTTAATTACTCTATGTTATTTTTACAACTTTTTTTTTTATAAGGAGGATTATAGGCACAATCGAAACTCTGCATTCAGGGAAATAGATTTTTAGACCCATGTTAATAGTCACCATTATTTTATTTACTAGTAATTAAATATTACATTAATAAGCTATTATCATGGGATAAGAATACAAATTGTGAAGCTGAGAATTTAAAGATATTTATCTCTTTTATTTATGTTTAAGTTCAATTGTATTTTAATATGATTTTCCCTTCACTTTCCTTTACTTAATTGTATATATTTACAATATTAATTCAAAATTAATGGGTGTTTACTTATGGAAATTAATTTCATTTCTATAGTGTGATTCTGTGTGATTCTGTGAAAGTTGCTAATGAAATATACCAGAGGTTTTTACTTCAGAACCAATTATTTCTGACCATAACTGTAAGTAACATTGCAGACCAGTTCCCACTTATGTTCCTAAACATAATTGTCACTAGATTCTGTGCAATTTTCCTCAAAAGAGACTTAAATATTAGCAGCCTTATCTCTGTGTAGTCCACCTATAAACTTTCAAGAAACCATCAGGAAATTCTTTGGACTTCAAGTAACAGCTTTTGGACATTTAAGAGTTCACAAGGAAGACGGTGTATTGAAAATATTCAGAGAACCTTCCAAAAATACACAAATATGAGATCTTTCAGGGATGGAAGATATAGTGAAAAAAATGCTTTTTAAAAATTGGTTTGATAATCAAGTTTAGCTGACTAATATAAACCATCCCCCCTTGCTTTTCTATAAATCCACTTCTCAAATATTCCTATAGCACTGAATAGAGAAAAGCGGTTTTTAAAGAGTCTGATGTGATCAAAAAACAGCACAACAGAAAGATAAAATGGCAAATTATTGTTCGCAGAAGTGCCCATTATAGTGGTCTAGTCAGATCACTACCATTACAGAATTAATTACATTTTATTCTGTAATTCTTAAACAAGAGTAAATTACTCTTTCTTGATCTCTAAAAGAAGCAACATTCCATGCAGTCACCTCTATGTCAACTGAAATATTTACTTGAGGAAGTTTTCTCTCTGCTAGAATGACTCTACATCCAGAGTTCTTTGGTAGTGGTAGAACTCGAGTAATGTGAAACTTAGATACAATGGTCTCTGATACCCTCAAAGCTAGAGAGAATTGTAACAGTATAGTATGCAGCTCAGGATGCACTCGGAAATCCAGTTTTTACATCTATATGCTCTAGAGTGGGCAATATCCCTCTTTAGGGATGGCATTCAGCTGTGAATAGTGAATGAATCAGAAAGTATCCTTTGACATGAATGCAATGCGGGACAAGTCTGAAGTGGTTAGTGAGTGAGGTAGAATGAATTCCTTCCTGGTAAGAGTCTTATGCCTAGCCATGTGAATTTTAATGATTCCTATTTAAGAAAACATAAATACCATTGTTCATAAAATTATCATCTTGGTCATGAAATTACCTTCCCCTTTTTAAAATTCAGCTGAAGTATTTGACTCTGTGACCCTCCATGACAGAAATCCCACAGGCTGATTACATGCTGTGTGAAGTACAAGTCTTGCTCTTTTGTTTTACATTTACCTGTCATTAACTTCAAGTGACCCTCCTGTTGTTCTGGTGTTCTGAGACACTATTAAAAAGATAGACCAGCTAGTTTTTTGACTCCACACTTCATAATCTTAAATGCCTTAATTAAATCACTTCTAGTGTTTCTTTTTCACTAAAACACCCTAGCTCTTGCAACTTTCATATGCAAATCTTGATATATACCTAACTCTTTATTTTCTAGACTTTCACAATTTTAAAATTCTGTTACTGTTCACATCCCAGACTGAATTATGTATTTCTTATAAGGACCTCTGTTTTTCACTATTCCAGAAATTATTTTTTTTTATTATTTCTGGCATGTAATATAAATACTCAGTTTCAATCACTGGGTGTGAGACTGCTTTAATGGTCCTTGACAGTGATCACCGCTTGTGTGATGGCATTGTTCCTCAACCTAGGCTTGGACATATAGGCTAAGAGAGTACATGAGGAACCAGATACAGTTTGGTTTCCTCTTCCCATGACCTGTCTGGTCTTGTCTTCTGGGAAGCTGAGCAGAAGCCGGCTTTCTCTGCTGTGTGCTAGGAAGTATGGTGTCTTCTTTTACATAAGAATTGTGTACTTTCTCTTCCCCACTGCAATTTGCTACACAAGTGCAGTTAAGAAAATATAATAACTAAATGTGTTTTCTTGAAATGTATGGAGGGATTATTCTTTTTGAGTCTCTCGCACACATGCTTTGCCTTTCAAACAACACAGGGCAGTGCCTGAATCAATGAGCTGGACTCTGTGACAAAAGAAGAAACACATTATGATCACTCATTTTCAGATTCAGAATCTATGCCCTTGGCTAGAGAATACATGGATTTTAAGACCAAGACCAGGCTTACAAAAGACATTAAAGTGCCTCAGATTCAAAAAAGCCCCCCCAGATGCACAGATATTATTCACAATTTCTGTTGAAATGTAACTTCCTGATAACACAGCTCTGTGGCAGTAACATTTTTTCAAGTGTGTCATAAACATTGAAAATATGCCAAAGTGATGCCTAACACAGGATTTAAAAGCAATTGTTTATGTTATTCTGCTTGCTTTTGGATTTTTTGCTTCAAGCTTTGCTTTATGTCTACAGTAAGTCCTCCAGAGCTTACAGAGCAACAGGGCTGTGATCTTTCTTGCAGAGAGCTAACGTGCTTAACTGCACGCCTGTTGCATGTGGGAAGCTCTCACCCATCAGGCAGCACATTGCTACCCAAGGGGTGAAAAGTTTCCTATCCCTTGGCATTCAAATGAAGTGTAGTGTAGGTACTTGCCCAGTGGGGCAACAAAGCTTTTGAATTCTGGTAGTTAAAATGAGGAGCACTTCCTGTGCACCGAGAATCTATTGTAGGAAACAGTGAGACATTTTCTCTGTTACTCTTCAAACACACCAAATGTAAACTGCCTGAACCACAGCAATTGTCTTTGTGCTTATGAAAGGAACAGGGCAAAGAAAGACCCTGTGAAATAGCTGTGGTTAGTGGCTGGGGGGAGGCAAGAAACTCCCTTTTAATCAGTGTGGTAATCCATGACACATGTCATTTTCCCTGCATGCTGGAGACTTCAGTGGCTTTCCCATTTTTTCTACCCATCAGCCCTTAGTAGGCCAACTGGAAATTTGTGTATTGGCTTTCTAAATACATATATATTTGAAAACCAGAAATAAGTTTCAAAGAACCTACAGTGTAACTGAGGAAGGATTATTTAACAGTCAGTTTGTTAAGGAGACTGTGATAAAAGGTGCACACCCTAGCTGTACTTTCCCATAACACTAGAACTCAACGCATGGTCCCATGATGCCATTGGCCAAGAGTAGCAAAAAGCTGACTCAGCATAGCATTATGCTATGCTTTATATTTGTATTTTCATGAATTGCAGTGCAAGCAGTATGAATGAAGATCATAGTTTGTTCTTCTGATCCTATGCCCCTTTTTCATCTATTACCTTTGGATCCATAAAGCAAAGACTGTGCTGGATATCCTTTGAATGGGATTTGTATTTGCTTCTAAGAACAGATTTTACATGTTATATTTTGGTTCTTACTGGTGGCACAGACAACACAGGGTGTTTGCTCACAAGGCTAGCTTAAAGATTTGCATTTTATGCAGAAAGTCCTGCAGATCTGTGACTCTGTTGGTCTTTCTGGAAGTGAGCACTGAAAGCAACTATTACAGCTCTTTTTCTCCTTCACACTTGACTATTTTGGTTTAGAATTTTCTGGTATTCATCCAACATAATTTTTGGGAAAAATCTCTATAAATGAAATGTACATTCTGTGAAGCTACAGAGTATCCTAAAGTTTAACTTTGAAGTCCAGATTTTTCTACCCAAGAAAAAACAATTTCCTCAGATTTTTTATTTTTTCTGAAATACTGTCTTTTCCCCAAATCTTTTGTTACTATTTCTGTAACTTTCTCCATCTAGCCACTTTGAGATACGTGAATTCATTTTCAGATTGTGTAAGGTGATTGAGCTATGCAGAAATTTAGGTAGACACTGAAAAATTAAGGTTTTTATTATTAGGGTGTCTGTGGAGCTATTGATTGCCTTGAGTTTGCAATGGCAAAACTCTGGCAAAATTCTGGCAGGGGGATGCAGAGAACAGGCTGTCATGCATGACCCCTGGGTCTGGAGTTCAATCTGAGATTTTCACACCAGTTTGCTAAATGACTTATTCCACATTCTTCCCTCTTTGTAATCCCATTTCTGCATCTGTGAAGTAAAAGAGTAAAAACCCCAACTTTCATTGTGTTGATACTGGTTTACATTTTATATATTACTAGACAGCTTTCTTCAGGCACTTATCAATGACTTGGTGAGATTTCAGCTATAGGTTATTTCATATTTAAGGAGAGCATTTTTTCTACATTCTGCTAACAGCAACTTGCCCTCTCTAGTTTGTTGTATTTGAATTTGTTTGGTTCCTACCGCTTCCCCAAGCAGCTTCCTAGGGCTATTTCCAGACTAGACCTGTGAATTTATTCCCCTGTGTATGGGACAGTTTATCTCATCTGCAGGTTGCCCAGCTATGTAAGACTGCCCAGGCTACCCCTGGGCTACTCCTCATGAGTCTATTTCCTTCCTCTGCTTTCTATTTACCACAGAAATTTTGCCTTGAGAAACATTCAGAAATTTACTAGCTGCAGCAAGGTTTCCTTTACTTGGGGCTGAGGTATGTGTAGGTAAACTGGGATATTTGATTCAATAATACAACTGCTTTGTTGTTTCAGTGTGTTATGGATTGTATAAAGTTTACATGGAAGTTTTCTGTATTCAGACAATAGGCCTGTCATTGTGGCTTGCTAGCAGGAGTAGAAATTCTGTGTTTTAGAGTTTACAATGTTGCAGATTCAGAAAGCAACAGGAGCATATTGAAGAAGCAGATACAAGTGAGGAATTGTATGTATTTTACTGCTTTTTTTCACAGACACTTTTGCCTGCCCAGATCTATGCAATACATGCACCAAATCATCACCTTGGTGATGAAGTTTGGTTGAAAATGTTTTTTTTTTTATTTCTATATTTTAATATGATCAGCCTTCTTGCTTCATTATATCAGCATTACCAAATTTACTTTCTGCTTATATGATCAAACAGTATTTGTTCATCTTTCTCAACTATTCATAGAATCAAGGATAATTTAGTCCAACCTTCCCTGACAAAACAACAGTCCAGACAAGATGGCCTACCACTATCTTTATGCTATGATTTCTCCCAATAATGTAGCGACTTGCACATTTTGTTCTTGTTGTCTCACTCAAAAATAATGATTTAAGTATAAAACCAATCAAAAGGTGTTTTCATTTAGCTTCACCTATGCAGATTTTCCTCAGAAAAAATATTCTGTCCTTACTTGGTGCTTTTTTCTCTCTATCTGGCATTCAGTTTTAAAATTCTATGAGTTAAGTTATGACACTATTATTTTCAAGTGAAGTTCAAAGATCACCCAAGCTGCAGCCTTGCTTGGATACTCTAGCACCATCCATGACCCAGACTTCCTGGATTCAGGCTACCTTCAGGCCTGAAAAGCATCCCAGTGGAATTGGTTATGTTAGTGGTCAGCTAAGCTAGAGTATGGCTGTGCTCTGCTTCCATAAGAGCTGATGACTGCTATCCACCCTTTCTATATTGGTGAAATGCCTCAAGCTTATTGCTTCACCTTCTCAGCTCAGCTTCCTTCCCTCTAAAGTGGCTCAGCTGTACAAAGAGACACATTTTGGTTTTTTTGTTTTGGGGTTTTTTTGTTTGTTTGTGTGTTTGTTTTTCTGATAGATCATAGATATGCTAAGCAATAAAAGCAAAATCTTTGAATCTAGCAGAAAAAGATGGGAAAACAATATGCATTCTTTTGTCATTTCATAGCAATGATTTGAACACAATGTGTACTTTCAGTTCACTTGGCCCAGAGCATGTCCCACTGAAACAAGTGAGAGATTTGATTTCAGTAGAAGAAGAGGCAGGTTCTACTGTTTAAAGCTATCATCTTATTAAGATAAATGGGAAACCAAATCAAAGCTTCATTGCTAACATTGTCTCACTCTATTTGAACATGACCTCAGCACGGCATTGTTTGAACAGAGTGAAGGACAGGTTTGCATTTCTAAAGATGTTTCAGGTGATTTTTATTTTCAGATGAACAGAATAGTACAAATAATAGGAAAAAGAAAGTATTCTAAACTTTGGTGTGTTTTAGATTTTTTTCTGGTCATTAGATTGCTGCAGTAGTATCAGCTAATAATAATATTAAAAATAATATGTCTCAAAAAGAGTATCTGTGTTGTAGAGCATAAAAACCCTAAGAAGGTATGTAATAATTTCTAAAATAATTTGTGGTTTTGGATTATGTAAGGAGCAGCTGTGCTAAAATATGTACATTTGAAACGTCCCCTCTTATATTATGGGATTTTGTACTTTATTTTATAAAGCACTAAGAATCCTTTTCTTAGAGGAAGTGCTTTAGCATGGTATTTTTTTTTTAGTGTGGAATCATAGCATCATAAAATGATTTGGGATGGAAAGTACATAAAAATCATCTAGAGCCAACCCTCATGCATGACCAGGGACACCTTCCACTACACCAGGTTTCTCCAAGACCTATCCAACCTGGCCTTGAATCTTCAAGGGAGGGGCATCTGCAACTCCTTTAAGCAACCTGTTCCAGTGTCTCACCATTCTCACAGTCAAGAATTTCTTCGTAATTTATAGCTTAAATCTACTGTCTTTCAGTTTGAAACCATTCCCCCTTGTACTATCACTACATGCCCTTGTAGAAAGATAGTCCCCAAGACTTCCTTTTTTCCCTTTCTGAAAATCAGGGTTATGTTTCCCCTTTTCCAGTCACTGGGAACTCCACCATACTACCATGATTTTTCAAATATGATAGAAATCAGCTTCATCAGCTTTGCATCTTCATCTACTAGTTCTCTCAGAAGCTGCAATGTTAAATTATTTTAAAGATAAGATCAGATATTACTTTTTTTTTCCCCTTGAAACCAAAATATACATAACTCAGTGATTAGGCATCAATAGACTGGCTTTTACTTATCTTGAATGCTTTTGCAATTTCTTAATCTTTCAAATAAAATATGATGTCATTCAATCCTTCTCCAACATGTGTTCCCACTAGATACTGCAAGTTAACCTCTGACTTGGGGGTTCTTCTTTTAGGGTAATTTTTGAAAAACATTAAAAGAGAAGCTCACAGAATGCATAAACTGTTCTTGGAGCAACATGCAACTTCTCCTCCCTCTGGAGAATTTAAATGTGAGTCTGCAGATCCCAAAGGAAGCTGAGAAGGAGAAAGCAGGGGGTTACTCAGCCATGCCTGGATGGACACAGGTCTGCAGGGCTGAGAAGAAGGGCAGAGCTCTTTTGACTTGGTCAGTGTGACTTAAGTAAGCATCTGATTTTGTGCTTAGACAGCTGAGAGCCTACATTTTTATGGGAGCAACCTTTGTTCAGGGCTCCAGGATGCAGAAGACAATGTAGAGACATGATACTTATGCAAATCTCAACCAAATTAGTCAATTCACAGGGATGTAGGAAAGCTGAAATAAATGGGAGTGTATTTATGGCGAAGAAATAGAGGAGACCTAAGATCAGTGGGTTGGAGCCAGCATGTTTTGAGGAATAATCAGAAGCCAAGTCTTGGAGAAGGTGTGCTGAGAACTTACACTTTCCACTGAAGCTAGCATGGAGTTGGAGGTGTTCAAGAACTCCTGGGAACAGACCTGTTGTTTATGTTACTTTTCTCATGCTTCTCATTTAAAGGAAGATCTTGAATAAATTAAAGCTTAGAGAGTTTTGAAAAAAACTAGTTTGGGAAGCTGGTAGTGCATTAAAAGTGGGGGTCTGCAATGAGACAAAGAGCTGCACTCTGGCACTACAGGGAGATGAAGGATGTGAAGAGAAGTCCAGTAAAAAGAATCAATTCTAATATGTACATTTTCAGCAGAGAATGTGTGTTCTAATGAATAGAAAGATATCTATGGGGATTTCTCTGATCTGTGGTTCATTACTCATGCTCCTTCCTCAGATTTCACCCATATTGACAATAAATTTAGTAAGCAGACCAACGAATCTTGTATTTGTTAAAGTTTCATGCCATCATCAACATATTCTACACTAAGACTTAAGTTACTTCTCCCCACTGCAAATAATAGTTTCCATACTTTCAGTACCTCGAGGGATTTTGAAAACAACTAATTGATGTTTTTTCCCTGCTTTAACTCATTACTGTATTTTGGACTTAGAAATGTATGGCTAAGTCAGCTAGTCATCAAGTGAGGAATTAGTCTCCCCAGTGCCAACAGTGAATTCTCCATTTCACTCAGCAATGCATTGAGCAAGCTCCTCAATATTTAACCACGCCAACTGTAAACAGGCAGAGTCTTTGCATATGTTGTTTTCTCAGGAGAACATAAACCTTCCTTGTCAAAATATATGTTACAATGGACATTCAGTTGCCTCCCTTCTAATAATGCAGTTTTTCACGTTGTATAAAACACTTGCTGTTGCAATGCATCCATTAAAACCCCATCCACAGAGCCATGCATAGAGCAGGGTGGCTAGCTGGGAGCCGCAAACTTCCAAAGAACTTGTTTATTGTCATGTTTGGGGATTTTTTCCTCTCTTGAGTGTTGGATGCATAATATTTTCAGGTAACTCTGACTACTGTCTGATATTTAATCACCTCCACTGCTTCCCAGTAATCACTTTTATTGCATTATGGTAGTCAGCATATTCTGTGCACTTTAATATACATGAGGTTGAGGGAGGAATATTTTTCATCGAAGGCTTTATGGAAAATTTTGCATTTATTGATTTTAGTTAAAAAAACCCTGTTATTCTTAGAAAATCGATGAAAATGATTGCTGTGGCCATATTTGTTCAAAAAAACAAATAATATAGTATAATGACAACGCTAT
Organism: Florisuga fusca; assembly: GCA_038090715.1. Taxonomy (NCBI): domain Eukaryota; kingdom Metazoa; phylum Chordata; class Aves; order Apodiformes; family Trochilidae; genus Florisuga; species Florisuga fusca. The sequence continues at coordinate 8,752,337 of JAAWXA010000014.1, forward strand.
CTCTCATTTCCACATTTCACCTGGAGAAGGAAAACATTTGATCTGGAAAGCCTGTGTACTACATCAGTCCACAGAAATATATTTTATTCATATGTATTAAAAATATGCAAAGAGTGTGTACAAGTTGGATAGGAAAAAAAAGTTTCACAAAAATAAAACAAACTCACTCAAACAAGCATTGCAGATTCAGGACTTCTGGGGCCAAACTGTCAGAAGCATCCTTACTATACTTCTTTGGATATAGGCTGGAAATTTAATATGTATAAATTTTTACAAGTAAATTTTTGCATTCTGAACAAAGCTTTTCCTGGGAAAACTAGACCATGCATAGAGAGCAAGCTTCACACAGGTGATGATCCTTTCTTAGTGTTTATCTATTAAAAAGTATGGAAAAAAAAAAGCAATAAAGCAACAAAAGGAACTTATGAATTCAAATCAGGTAGTTTCTCTTGCTTCCTGTAACAGCATGCATGCCTTTTCCAAGCTTTGTGAACACAAGAACTGCTCATTCAAAACCATGCTTGCAAAATGAAAATCACAATCAAAATTAAACTGTTAATATAAAAATAAGAATCTGCTGCGTTGCAACACATTTTCTTACCTGAGAATGTGCATATCTCATGATAAGTTGCATCACAGCACAACTAGCTCAACATGTCAGTATTACATGGCCACCAATTAAGAAGGATTCTTGGCATGAACGATGTTCTGCCCGAGGCCAGGTCACTGTCTGATGTAAAAGAAGGGAGCTTCGGGGCACTGGCGGTTCTGATCCTCTATTCTGTACAAGCTGAATGAGCTGATCATTACAAAAACCTTGTGAGCCAAGACACTGTTATCATCTCCATTTTACATATGGGGATTGAGATGCAGTCAAAAGATGTCTTTGAATGTTCACAATGAAAAATCTGGCCTGATTTTTTTTTTTTTTTTAAGAGGTCTCAAAATTTTGCACAACTTCACACGTTCCCAGTACTGTTTTCATTGACTTTAACTTGGCTTACCTGCAGTTATGCTGTAATCAACAATTCACAATTATCAGTAAGCCCATTTAGGGTGTCAATAATAGCAAAACACCTTTGATCATAAATCACAGGTGAAGGAATAATCTTGCTTTCTCCTTGGGGAAAAAGTCTTCTATTTTTGAACAAAAGAATGATTTTGATGCATCTTTTAACTAACCAAAAGTAGCATCTTGACAATTTTAATGGACTAATTATACACTGATGGTCATCTAAAAACGTGCTCATTTTTGGGTCCCTATGTCCTGACAACTCTAGAGTTAACAGCTGGAAAATTGGCACGCAAACACAGAATTTCAATCACTAAAACCCTGCAGGATTAGATTTGGCTATCCTGAGGTTCTGCCTGCACAAGGGGTAGAAAAGGGCTTTGATTCTCTAGGTGTAGGATCCAGTCAGTGTCCCGATTAGTTCTGCCAAAGCAAAAACCTTTCTAATATATTAACATGCACAATCAGAGACCTGAGAATCTCAGAAATTAGCAGTAGTTCACAAGGGTTCGCACTGACCTTTGTTTCAATCTTGATTTGCATGAGTTTGCAATGTCTGCATTTTGCTCTTTATTTCTGGTTGGACACCTTGAATTCCCTGGTAAGAGATGCTGAGAGTCGTCATCTTAACCCCAGAGTGGCATTTGAAGCATATCTGCCACTATCACTTATGCACGAATCCAGTCCTGACAAAAAATATTGCTTTAAGCCTCTTGACAGTCCTCTTCCCATAAAATATTTTATCTGTGAGGTCTCAAGACAATCCTACTGCCTTGGTGTCTGCCTCTAAGTGCAGTGCAAGGATGTTATTTAGCAGGTTCGAAGGCACCTTTAAGATATTACTCACAACATACCTGTCTATTCTGCCACCATACTTCACCATCTTCAGGTTGAAGAATGAACTTGCAGAACTAACTCTTGTGACACACAGATATATCCACTCATTTCCTTCTGCTGATGCCCCTGTTCCAATAGTGACATTTTACCAAGACCTGCAGGTGACAGCAGTTTACCAATTTACTGCAGCACATACAGAAGGCAGTGGGGGCTCCTGTACATCCTAACCATCATGGGGCCTCTGTCTGCTGCTTCTGCCACTGTGCAGCATTGCTTCATGTGAGCCTGTGACCAGTTCAGGTAGTGGCATGGATCTTGGCAGCCTGCGTATTTGATACACCCTACAATGCTTTCACCAGAGGGGAAAGAAGAGAAACACAGGAGAAAGAGAGGAGCAGCCCAGCAAGTCTCTGCTGTGACTTAGGGCTCACACTACTGTCCGGTCTTATTCTTCCTTAGTACTTTGGTCTGTGACTAGCAAGTGTTCATGATCTTTCCCTTATATGAAGACCTGCAGGCCAACAAACTGCATTGTGTACGTGGGTTATAGAGCAAGAAGGAGATTGTGACAGCCTGCTGAGAGGAGTCTCATTATGGGAGACTTCTTTTTCAGGAAAAGTTCTGAGAAATTAGGGGAAACAGGGGAGAGGTTGTGAAGAAGGGCAGTAAAGGGGAGGAGCCTCATCAATAAGGAATAAAAGAGGATTGCACAGATCAAAATGAGAAACCATAAAGGAAGGACATTAGAAGTGGGCAGCAAGACCCTTCATTTCTTTATGTTGCTAGGCCCCTTTTTTCTTCACTTAACTGCCTGTCTCCATCGGGTGGCAAGGCAGGGACATTTGAAAAGCTGCAATAAAATGAGAAATAGCTCTAAATCTCTTTAAATACGTTAATCATATAGTATAGATTACAGTAGCCAGAAATTAAATGTTGCCTTAGGTGTCTGCAAAAGAAAATGTTGGTTTTTTGATCCACAACTCTTAGAATTAACTTCAGTAATATTCCTCCAGTTAAGTTTTCTCATGCATTCCAGTTCTCAGTTGATCAGATCATGAAGCCACCACTTGGAATGGAATCCCTCAGCAAGACCAACCTTCTCCACTGTGCCACTACACAAGGTGGAGTGGAAGTGGGGAGCAGCATGCACAGGTCTGTAAAGGGGTGAATAAGACATGATGGCAGAGACTGGAGATATCTGTACAGTTTCTGCTTAGAGCATACTTGGCCCCTAGCAGTTCCCTGACTCTCATGCATATTAAAATTCACCCACAAATTTGGAAAGGAGAAAAAAAAGGAATGGAAAAAGTCATCTAATACAGTCCAATATTCTTTTTCAAGTTACATTATCCTGCCAACAGGTACCATCAATCACAGTTTTTAAGAAGCATGGTGACATTCTAAATGGTCTATGAATATTACTTTGAAATTGAGACTAATTCTTTGGATGAATTTTAACTCTACTTTTCCTCACCCCCACTTTTTCTTTTAGAGAACTCTTGTCTCTCTCTCTCTCCTCCCTCTTTCTCAGGATTTCCATGGCCACTGACATCTTAAACTGCTGTAATTAAGCTAGTGAAACATCAGGTAGAAGTACTATAAGGAAGTTTCTGTATGGTATTTTAAAGCTTTTGTGGAAAGTATTTTACCTGGCAACCACTCCTCAGTAATTTTGAACCATCAATTTACATAATGCATATCAACACAGGATTTTAATTGAACTATGCAAAATGACCATGACTTATGCCTGTTATATGATACCACTCCAAAAAAAACCAAACCAAAGCTCAGCACATGAAACATTCATCTAATCTTTCTTAAATATTTACTATGACACTTTGGACCAAATTCTATGTTTACAATGGCTGATTGCAGAGAAGTGAACTACTGGTAAACTGCTTATGGCTTCCATATTATCATTTGCTCCACTGGCCTCACATAGGATACAGAAGCCTGTGCAAAACTCTGTTAAGTAAACGTTGTCTATGGACAATGGCTCCACAGAGGTGCCCAGGATGTGGGCTTAAATACAATCCATGTCATTATGATACTTACCTCTCCCCAGAACTACCATATGTCCTTGCAGGAATGTCCTGCATTGTGTGAACTGTAACTTATCAGTCTTCTGAAGACTACAGGCAAAAGATTTTCTAGGTTAAAAGTTTTAGCCAGTCTTTGTCTTTGGGTCCCAGTATCCTTTCCTGCTTCCCTTCTTTCTGTTTATACCTGCCTATTGTCTACTTAGATTCTCCAGAAAAAGGTCTATGTGTCTTTTGTGAGTTCTGATAGGATTCCCCTCAACCTCAACAAATTAGTCTTTGCTCAGGCTGTTCTGTGTGCTCAGGACATTGGATGGTAACTTTTCTATGCAAAATTGCTCCCAGTTGAGAAAGAAGAACTTGTCTGTCACTTCTGCAAGTCCCATGCCTTCCCATAAACTAAATATAGATGCTGAAATGGTTTGGGCATGCCCATCTGTCTATAGCTATGTACAATACAGACCCACAGGGTTATAGGTATGATTTTAAGAAGGGTGGACGATTTCAATAATTTATTTTTTATTTTGAATGCCTTGAAGGTCTGGCTGAATAGACATCATGTGAGCAAGAACGGCAGGACAGAGTTTGCAAATTTTGTATGCAGGATCTATACATAGAACCATAAAGGATCTCCCTAAGCATGTAGCTCATGGCTGGGTGGTTTTTAAGGGCAAATATGCAGGAGGAATTTTCCTCTTTTGATACTGAACAAATATGGAACTGTTACATACATTATTGCAAGCCATGGTCAGAGAGGATTTTATAGTATTTGCAGTCTGCCAGGGTGAGTGATAAGATAAACCGTTTCATAATTTCAAGCCTCACTTTTCTGCAGTGTGATCCATCTTCCTCTGCTTCATAGTTTTGAACTCTGTAGATATGCATTCCTATAGCAGTCCCACTTTGCCCCTTGTTGCTCTCCTTTGCATGTGTAGTTAATAGTTTTAATGGAGGGCAGAATTTTGTCCCATAGATGTTGATGGACAGTCCATGCACTTGCATCTATTTTTTGCAGGCAAATATTTGAAATATGATGTCCTTCCCAGTCACTAATCAACTTTCAGAGATGCCTATCTTTGTTAAATCTAAATCCATTCTGAGTGTACTATCAGATACCAGCTACTTGAGTCTGATGAATGAGGCATTTGTTAACATTCAGTTTTGAGTTGCCCTTGTAACCCCTGCTTAGACATCTTAAGGTGGGGAATTTAAATTTATAAATGCTTGATTGGAAGTAATACAGAGTATATTATTTCAGTACCTCAGTCCTCTAGTAATTATTTGCACTACCTCAAGTACTAAGTGAAATTTTTATTTGGAGGTTAGTGTACGTAATTAGAGAATAAATGATTCTTCTGGCCTTCACTGTCCCTTAAGAGGGTGTAAACTGACACAGATCCACTGAAAGCAGTGAATTGTTATTATTTACTTAATAGCTGAACCATGAAGTCTCAAGTGAAATTGAAACCCAGCTTTATTATATACTGTAAGTTCCATGAGGCAGTTGCTCTCTGAAGAATCTCTGAGAGTCATAGTACATGAGATAAAAAAAAGGAGAGGAACAGACAACCATAGAGGATAAAAAGTCCGTTATCAGGGAGTGCCTAGACTTTCTGAAGCCTGATATAGTGTCTTAGTAAGGCTGCCTCTTCAACTGTTTTCCACTTTACACCAGTGTAAGATTTTTTCTAGTCTCTCTTCATAGAAATGTTAAGAAATTGCAGTTCCCAATGAAGTCAATAGGGGTAGAATGAATTGAATGTCTAGACAGGACCCTGAGGTCACAAGATAACCCAGGCTGGCATGGTATTCATGAGATCTCCAGGCAACCTGTCCCACCACCTCATTGTTCTCACGGAGAAGTTTTTCTCAATATTCAGATGAAGCTGATGTTCACATATAAACTTCATTCATTTATTTGGCCACAAAGAAGAAAAAAAAGAAAGATAAAAGTATCAGAAACAATTAAAGCACTTTCCTAAAGTATTTCTTTGAGTCTTTTCAAGGCTGTCTTCACCAGGGCAGAGAGGATATGACCTGGGACAGATATAATTGTAGTGGTTAGGGAGATCATACATGTTCATGTGCATATGTCTGCGAAAGTGGGAACAGGTCTAGTACTTAACTACTGTACTGCCTAACTGCTATATACCTGTCACAACTTGGCATGATACAGAAGTGCCAGAGTTAGTTGTGACTACAGTAGCACTAGGACCATGAGACTTTCAGTGGTAGCAACCCACTATCATGCCTGAAAAAAACAACTTTCTAGCTCAAATGCATCCTGAAGGTATTGTGACCATGTGACCCTGAGAAAACTTGAATCTGAAAATTAATTTGCCTCCTTATAGCTGACACTGGGCTCTGCTTCACTGTGGAAAATACTCCTTTCTTTTACAGCAAATTTAAATGGCAAGAATCAGAAACACAAGCATCCGTAACAGAAAATACAGAAATGCAGAAAATACTTACCCATAGGTGTCTCAGAGAATGTTTAAGTAAGCCAGACAGAAGTAACCATGTGACACTCAGAACACTCAAAAATTCAAAACCCTGTGCTGAATCATGCAATTAAAGGTTTGAAACCTGTCTGACCTATGCTGAAGAATAACATCTCAGGACTGGGCTCACTGGCAGAAGCATAGTCCCTTCTGGGTTTTATGACTAGTACTTGTATCCCATTATGAAGGTAGTTTATTTCCTAAGTTCTTCTTATTTCATATAAAATACCCCAACTTTAACTGAAACATACTGTTCCAGGCTGAAAAACACGTTTTTTCAAACAGAAATACCATTATGCAAACTAATAGGAAACCTGAAAAATAATTATTTTAGGATGAGCCAAAACCAGTGTAGCACGTACATGTGACATCTTTTGAATGACTAAGAAAAATTAGTAAATTTTACAGATTTTAGCCTCCTTGAAACACATAACTGTACATCAAAGAACAATGTTGAAATGTTTAAGTCCCAAAATAAGCTCTCAGGAATGTAAGATTATGCCAAAAAACATTAGCTATAGTGGGCATTACTTAACCTACACTGTAAATAAAATATATGCAAGTACACCAGATAGCTGTAAAATATAGAAAGAGGCAGGCAAGATTAGTATTAATGAGGGTCCAACCTTTTAATTCTTTATTATTCTAGTTAACCACTCTGTGTATTAATGACAATGGAATATTTTATGAGTCATCTTCTGCTATCTATGTTCACTTAATGCACTCATCATTCTTACATCTAAAGGAGGGTTTGCAGCACAACCAGGCCCGAAATCCACTCTGTGTGTGCCCAGGTGTACTCAGGCTGACTGTGTTGTGTGTCACTGACTCCTGGATGTGCAGTGGCCGTCCACTCAGGATCACTGCTCCTTGCAGTCTGTGTCCCTTAGGTTAGGGAAAGCTGCAATGCCCAAATGCTATATCCTGCATAATCCAATTCCTTTCCTCTCCTCTCCTCTCCTCTCCTCTCCCTGAAACTATCTCCTGCACACATTCCTATTCTTTAAGCCCTAATACCTGCTCTCTCCCCCACAGTCCTAGGCAGCACTAAAAGAGATAGGGCCAGTTTTATAGATGTTGAGCCATTTTTGCCCACCACTGCATTTAGAAAATGCTTAAAGCACCCTGGACTTCTGCTAATCCAAACCCCAGAAAGGCTATTACAGCAGCAACATAGAACTGCTCAGTGAACTGCAGAGTAAAAGCCTAAATGCTGTTATGCATTTACCACAGCCCTCCCATACTTCATGAAAACAGGTTAAAGCACACTGGGTAGTTTAAGACCTTTATGGTTGCTGAGTATCACTGGCTGGTAATACAGCTGTTAACTGCTGCACTGGTTTCTGGTTCTAACCAAGTGTGTGATACCCTGTGAATGCCTCACAATAGCACTTCTAGCAGTTTGTCCTACTTTTGAGGTTAACGACCAGTGAGATGATAGGAAGTGATAAAGGTATGAGTATGTAAGAACAGCAGTACTGAATATACTTCCTTTACCAGACTGTGCAAGCTGCAAGCTGCAGTTCACACGGTAGTGGATGAAGTCAGTTAAATTTCAGGGTGCCTCTTACTCTTACAGTTAGTTACAAGGCAAATTCCTCTTTCTTTTTTTTTCTTTTTTTTTTTTTTTTTTTTAAATAGCACACCCTACCTATGAATAGCTGATCAAAGTGCATTAGGAAAAATAAAAAAGATACATTTCAGAAAAGTTGTTATTCTTAGAAGAGTTACTTTTAGGTTTCACTGTCCAAATTTTGCATCATATACCCTCAGAGCTTGCACTCTGAATTAGTCTGGTAACTTTCCCCTAAAGCAAGTAGAAAAAGACCTTTTTAGGACCTTTTCTTAGGACATATTTAACAGTGCATGAATATTTGACTAGCATGTTTGTCTTAGAGCTTTGGTGAAAAGTATAAAAAAAAGAAACAAAAAAAAGAAGAAAAAAAAGAAAGAAGAAAAAAATGAGGAACAAAGCTGAAATAGATTTTCTGTATTCCAAGTCCCATCAAGAAACATATACAGCATACATTTTATATAATCCGTACTTTGTGAGATTTAGGGGCCAAGTTCCAAAATTATGGAAGTGAAAATAACCAGGAATAAAGTTAAGCAGATATAAAGTATGCAAAATTTGCAGTGATTTTAATAATAACAAATATCAGGTATTCATCATGGTCTTTGAGCACACACGGCACTTGTTTCATCCTTTTTTCTGCTTACTGTAGGATATAGGATAGCACCTAGTTTTTTTTTCCAATAGTGGAAATTAACTTCCTAGCTTACTGATTTGCTGGATCTGTTTAGGGAGTCATAATTCCTCCCATAGTTAATTAAGGGTTAGCAAAACCTTTCACTCAGAAAACTATTCTATGTGCTGTTGTCTTTAGCTGTGAAATAACAAAACAAAAAATAGCAAGTAGGAAAGAAAGAGAAAGAAAGAAAAAAAGGGGAGGGGAGAGAAAGAGAGAGAGAGAAAGAGAGAGCGAAAGAAAGAGAGAAAGAGAAAGAAAGAGAGAAAAAAAGAAAGAGAGAAAAAAAGAAAGAAAGAAAGAGAGAGAGAAAGAAAATAAACAGACCCTTTGCTACAATCCTTTCTTTTCAATGCGTTTGCCAAAGTTTACTAATGATGCATTTCATGGTGACATGTCACATGTTGTGTCAGTCATACTGTATTACATTAGCAGAGGTGACTGACAAACCCCAAAGTGACAGCACAATGCAACACATCATCCAAGAAATTAGAAAAAAAAAGGTTTCCCCAAAGTTTAATGAAAAGGATGCTTTCACAGATTCCTCCTAAGTGTTCTCTCTTTGTCTGCTAAATTCTGTAGGACTGGTGAGCCTTTTGTGAAGCATGTGCAGGAAACACTACAGTTTTATTTAAATCTGAGTATCTGGGAGGTCAGTAGAAGTGTGAGTATGTGTATCAGGGCAAAACTAGATGTACAGAGCTTTACCAAACAGTGTTTTTTCACATAATAGGTTATTTTTGTGGCTGGCCTGACATGCACAGGTGAGCTGTATATTATCCTACTAATTTGTCATACTTCATCTTTCCCTCTTAACATATCACTTAAGGTGGGCTGCCCTTATGTACTGTGGGCAGATGTGAACTGATGCTATCCTAACTTTAAGATGCCTAAGAGCTGGTTCCCATTGGAACCTGTGGAAAAGCAGAGTCTGGCCTCCATTTCTCTAACATAACTATATAACTGCACATCTCTGACCACAGAAAACATGAGCTTGTACTTTTTATTCAATCACCTCATTTAAATTCACCTTTAAGACCAAAACTTTGTTCCTCTGGTCTGATTTGAAAGATGTGCTTGGTTACATGTTGGACACTTCAGGTACAGGAGAACCTGACTGTTCTAGCACTTGTGGTCAAGGAGGAAAGCATGTTAGAGTAATGTTAAAACGATGGCATCTCTCTCAAGAGAAGCCCAAGTTGGAAATGATGTAGCTAAGCAGTAAGAAAGGCAGGATGGACACTTTTGCCTTTGATTCAAGTCTGATTATTGTTGACAGAGCTTAAATGTTTAACTTTACAGCGGTAATTTAAATTGAAAAATGTGACCTTTAAACTGAAATAACAGGGGCCTTTCACTGGCTGAGCACAATCAGATATAGTAACACCATTAAAGTTAGGACTTAGAGTCACTAACATATTTCTATTATGTAACAAATTACTGCATAAACTACCCTTGAACACATCCAGACCATACTTAATGCAACTGAATGAGATATTCACTTAAGAAGAAATTGCATCTAAACCCATATCCATATTTGAATGCTAACATTGTGCACATAGCTCAGCTGAGCTGACATGTTAACATGTTAAGCTGTGACTAATTAACCATATGTCTGAGGTTTCAAAAGAAGAATTTTTGTGTATGAAGATGTGATTTATATTGTATTTAAGCCAGGTAAACTGCACCAAGAAGGTTTACTAGAGAGCAGTATAGGATATCATATCAATGAGAACTTCAGATGGTCACTTTTAAACTAGTCTGATGGTCTGTTAGCCAGCTCTTGAGATAAGGTCCAGAAAAAGCATAACCTGCAGTTAAACTGGGTACATCGTGCATGACCAAAGAGGATTTAACCTTATTGCTGGTTTGAGCTTCTTGCTATTTAGGGTTGTGTTAGATTCTTAGAATGTATTTTAGGTTTAAATTTATTTTAGCTGCTGGGATGTTACAGGACAGGCAAAACACAGAGGGTTTAGAAGTCTGTAGAAGAAACCCAGCTATGCTACAAGCTGGTTTGGAGTAAAGCATAGTGCATGAAAGTTCCTTCTGTTTTGTCATTGTCATCTGCTGATTTGCTGAGCTTGGGAAATGGACATATATACATCTGTAGTCTAATCCCATTAGACACATCTACTGTGATTTTTGATACACATTTTAAGTCATGGGTGGGATATTGAAGGATTAAGCCTTAGATGTAACATTCAGCTGCCTGAAAGTGATGTAGGTAGATATCCCATCTTAATTCTCCCTGCCTTGCTTAATCTGCATGGATATGTAAAAAGCTGTTCTTTCAATTCTTGCTCAAAAGTAATTCTTGCTCAAGTTTCAGTGGGAGAAATTATTATTGATGACTTTCTTTGCAAACATCAGGTCAAAAGTGTGGTTTATTATAAAAATATGTTGTCCTCTGCCTTATAATGGGAACCACTGGATATACATAGCACATGCCTCATAAGCAAGCCCTGTCCTTTTTTGGCATACACAGCCTCTCCCTTTAAAGAGTGTGTTAAACACAATGAGTCTGCACACTTTCATCTATTGTGCTGGACAAAGCCCACACAGGCTAAAGTACCAGTGAAGTGTTAAGGGGGGTTCTGAATTCAGAGGGAAAAAAGGGATGGAAGCAAAGAAAAAGCTGCTTTGGAGGACCTTTTCTTTTAAGTAGTCCCTGTTCCCTGTCAAAAGCTTTTGGATTTATGGCCAGTACCAAAATCTTTTTGTGGGTTTTGCATAAAATTCTGTAGAGAGCAGAGGAAGAGAGGAGGGTCAACACAGCAGGGCCTAAGATATTAGGATGAATCCGGAGTTCCATTGAAACATTCTCCCCCTCTAAAATAGTATTATTATTTTTTTAAACTAAAATATATAGACATTTTTTAAAAGTACCTTCTTCTTCCTTTTTCTTGTGGCTGGCTGCAAAGAACCTGCATTGCCGTAGGTTAAGATGTGACAAATAATTAGCATTGGGAAATCTTAAAAATATTTGCAATATGTGTCTAAAAAGTTTGTGTGTTTATCCAAACTTCTTTGGTCTAGAAACAGGGCTGACAGACATGCTTTCTTCTTAGGAGATTCTTGACACCACCTGATTGTCAAAGAGTCTGAAAAGTTGCAAAAATAGACTCGTATGATGTTTCAGTAATTAGGCTTCTGAGTTTTGTTTGGATTGGGGTTGTGTACATGATCATAGCTCTAATGACGTCAGCTCAGGATCTGCCTCATAAAATTCAAAGGGAAGATAAAATAAATCAGCATCAATGTAGTTCAGTTCTTTTTTATCTTCAAGGAGTGATGAGTCTAATTTGGGTTTAGTTTGAGGTTTCAGATACTTGGTCCAGACACAGACCAAGAATGAAATGAAACCCCTTGATCCCAATACCTCTCAACTTCAGGAAAGTGCTAATCTGTATCAACAAATATCAACTTTGCTGCAGAAGTACCATGGACTTAAGCATATCATTGGTACTGTGCAAATGTGCATTGTGACTGTTTTAGCAGAGGCTTGAATTTTGTCAAATTTGCCCCTTTTTCTTCTTAATTTTTAGGTAAATCATTTTAGGTTTCGCTTTGCACAAGTTTTGTAATTCAAAAACTAATACTGACACTGAGATGCTAAGTTGTTCTCCAGGCTGCTGGACTTTTTGGGAAAACCACTGAGGAGAGGTGCTGAAATACTCTAGAACAAGTCTATATAGAGCCACTGTTAACCAGAAGACATGATAAACTCTAGACCACTAACTAGCATCTTAAAAGAAGGTAATGGATGTGCATTTCAGAAAAAAGTGAACACCAAGAAGAAAGGAACATTTGAGAGTAATGAAATCTGATGAAGAGTAAGGGTTTTATAATTGGAAATAAAAGTCTCTGCAACTGTTAATAGAAATTACAGTAAAGGAGACCTTTTTCCCCTGTTATGACAACAGTGCTGCTGCAAATATATATATAGGCCCCAAACCCAGCGTTACTGGAAGACAAAGAAGAGATAAAAATGTACCTTTCTATGTTCAAAGAACTCTGGAAAGCTGCAGAGTTAGTAGGGAGTTCACCTTGGTCTTTTTGCTGACTGTCCTCCTGCTTGAGGATGTGAGCACAGAAATGAGAACATCCCAATAACCACACTGTGACTAAATTTGTCTGGCAATCAAGAAAATCTTAGTTTACTTTGCTGCCATTTTTCTTCCTGGGAACGTGTTGCAGCTGCATGCACCTCAGTGATCTTGGTATTGATTCAAATTTGCAGCTGTTTTATTATCTGATTTTGAATTCCTTTCTAAAAGCTGTCTGTTGTCCAACTGCTAATGTTTTTGCTTCATGACAACATAGCCATGAAGGAAGGCTGCCTGATTTTCCATCAAAATATAACACAAAACTATTACCTTCAATATATGTTTTACATAATGGGGTAGAGGTGTTCTTTGGTTAGGGTTCAGTTTAAATATACTTTAAAGTGGTCTCTAAAAGGTTCTAACTTCTCTAGGCAAAACTTTGATACTCCCAAGGAATCCTCATTCTGTGGCAACTGTTTGATGGATGTGAATGTGCAGGTCAGTGTTCACAAAAACAAAATTCAGAGCTTTGAAAAGAAGCTATGGTATCTTTAGTTTATTGTTTAATCAGTGGGCCAGCCTTAAGTTTGATTTTGTACACATGACTGACTGTTGAAAGCCTGAAAGACAATGCTCAGGGATAGTAGAAAGGGCAGCAGGCTGTCATTTCCCCACTGACCCACCACATGCTCAGATGAGAATGTGATAGGCTTATCTGCATTTTGATTCTATTCAGTAGTCATTGTCTCTGAAAATGTGCAAATAAAATAATGAAGAACATTATAAAACAAAGCAGAAAAAAATTCTCTATATTTAAAGCAGCTGTTTGGGTGCCAGCTGCTTAGTAACAAATACATCTTTAATGAAATCAAACAGTCCAGCAGGATTTATTGATAGCTAACTATTGTTTTAAATACAGGCTGGTGGGCTGGGCTGTTTGCATCTTTTTTTGTTCAATTAGTTCAGTTGGTTAGAATTAGAGATACTTTGCTATTATCTTAAAAAAAAAAAAAAAAAAAAAAAAAAAAAAAAAAAAAAAAAAGATTTTTATGTTATTCTTGCTGCTTAGGGGAAGGCAGTGGAGTGCTTGTCAAGCCCTTTCACCTCAGCATCTGTAGTTCAAATCCATCCTGAGATCTTGAGTGAAGAGGATGTGGTGTTCTCTCCTTGGAGCCTGTTGCACAGTGGAAAGGACAAGGACCCCTGTGTTTTTGTGGCACTTCAGAGCCAATTTCGGCAAGAAGTATAAGAGAATCCTGTGGAAACTGAAATCTTAGGGCTGACTTCTATCTGCCTTTAGTTCTACTTTTGCTAATATGGAGGGGAAATAAATCAGTACTAGTGCAATCTGGTGAAGTACATGGCACAAGAAGTCCTTTCAGCCCTGTTGCCTATGAACTTATAAAACTCTGCTTTTGGCTTCAAGACTGAAGAAGTTCTGTTTCCAGATAAAGCCCTGACTTTTTACAGAACTACATATCAGTCATCAGTTCTAGTTGGAAATCCTTAGGAGCCTACCTATTTTCAGTAGACATGCACAGCCATTAAAGAATTCATTAAGGGACCGATCCTACAGCCTTTAGATTCAGCAAAGACTGTGTCTGCTTTCCTGGGAATTTTTAATATGAAAGGATTGAAGGCTCAGACACAAAGAAGCATGCTGCATGTGGCAGAAGTATATGAAGTTCATTGCTGCTGATTTCAACTATTTTTTCTGTGCTTCAGTGAACATGAGAAATATTGTATTCTAAGTGTTGGACACACCCCACAGAACAACAGTACAAAGCTGGGATAACCATTCAAAAGCACATACACCTAAAAAACCAAATGGAGTAGATAATATACTAAAAACGCTAATGTGTTTTCTTGAATGATGTATTTAGACAAACAAGTGCTGGCATATGATCTATTGAAACTAAATGGTAGTTTGAAGCTGTAGATGATCAAGCTCCACATGGTGGGCTAACACTATCAAAATTTTCACAGATAAATGGCTTTGTTAAGCCTTTGCTCATATAAGAGCTATCCACAGAAGCAGACCTGTTGTTGTCATAGTTATTCAAGTGCATAAGAACTGCTGATACCAAGTAGTATGCTTTGGACTCACATATATTTTCAAACTAAATGGTTCACATGAAACACATTTATCTGAGACTTGCAATCCTTTTTGAGTGCATTGTGATTCATTCTGCACCCCCGTAGCATGTAAGACATTTTGATCAATATTTCAGGATGGCAGGAGTGCATAGTGTGCACCAGAGAGTACTATGACCCACTGCATCACCTGTAAAACATGTAGCATTTTTATATTCAGCTTCAAATTTGACCTATCCGCTGCAGACCTTTGTCTTAATCTGCCTGTGTAGTCAAATTTAGAACATATTTTCTTCATATAACACACAATTCTCCACTTCTTCCAGGCATTTCATCATAACAAATAGCATGGTTCAGGTTCTTAGCATCTGCTCTATAATGCATGGCAATCGTTACCTGCTGCACTACTGGTCAGATGATGTGGTAGTAGTGTGTGATTGTTAGATAGATGAATACTCTTCCTTTTTCCAAACACCTTAAACCCAAAACTGTCACCACAGTTGTAGTGTTGGAAGTCTGGAGTACCCTGCTGTTCCTCAACCTATTGCCTCTTAACAATGTTTCAGCAGGTTGTGCAGCAGATTATCTGTGTTATGAAAACAGCCCACTTATCTGGTAATGCTTTTTCTTAACAGTTAGCTGACACTGCCAATCAGTCAGACCACTAAAACCACCAGCCTAGATCAGCACCTGTTAAAAAGTCATTGCCTATTAGTTTTGATATACTTTTTAAAGGTTATGTGGAGCAGAAAATAATCTATTAAAATATATGTTACCAGTGAGGAAAGTCTTTTTGGACTCTGGGTTTATACTCGCACAGAAGAATAGATTTCCTTGGGGTGGCTGCAGAGGTTCCCACATTCGTCTGTGCCTCCTCTGCTATTACCCCCTCACAGATGTGTTTTATTTAAAAGATGTATATCTTTGTCCTGTATCCCACTACATCGGGGTAGCTGCTGCTATGAGAACAGCTGGAAAGTAACTGCAGCGGTGGCAGAATCCTCTGAGCCTCTGAGAAGGCTAAGGTGACCAGGTGTGGCTGAAAACCACTTTAACCATCTCCCATTTCTGCTCAAATAGCATAAAGAGCCCTTTGCAGTTAGTGCTTGGCAGAACTGCATTTTATAACCCAACAGTTTAATTCCAGTTTTTGAAGGATTTGTAAGAATAGACACTACATCATAATTTAACATTGACTGATATTTCATCTCTATTCAGTGGCAGAGACTTTGATATATCTTCAGAAATACTTTAATACTACAGTAGAGGCCACATGCAAGGGTTCAGGACTCTTTGTGCCAGACACTATATAAATGTTTAGTCACAGACAAGCCTTGAGTTTCAGTTTTTACACGCTAGTTGGATGAAAATTGGACCTGTAAACAAAGGCAAAAAGGGAGACTAAAGTTTGTTTCAGACATGCATGTAATAGAGGTGAACCCTTCTGAGCCTCAAAACTAGTAGATCAAAGTAATCTCCAAGGATCAGTTATAAATTTATACACCACTTTATACTCAGGTATTGCTTTATTGCTAATCCCAGGAGACAATCCTGTAGATTAAAAGAGCCTTTTCTAAATGCTTTAGAAGAGTAGGAACACTATTATTATGAAGATGCACTAGAATGGAAGCATATAGTAAAACTAAGGTTTTCACCATTATAAAGACTGAATGGAGTGATCAATGTAATATTTCAATTATTTTGATACAGAAATATATAGTAGTAGCAGCAAACCTACGTGTTACATTAATAATGTTTATATTCCATTACCTAAACACCTCAACCACAGGTGAGTCTCTGTGGTGCTATATGTTGGACCTAAATATATTTTTACTCCTATACAAGCCAAAATATGAAAAAAAAGTTATTTTCCAGTCTTCCAATCTATTTGAACAGAAATTAAAATCTTTGTTGAGTTGCAGGTAACACATTTATTACCTCTACTCCAGCTGAAAATATAAAACAGGTAATTTGACCTTGTGCAAACCAGCTGTATCTGATTAGTTTGTTGGGTTTTTTTTGTTTGTTTGTTTTATATATGAAGAGATTCTAAATAGCAAAGTCAAGTAAAGCATGGGGAAAGGTCCAGATACAAGGAAAAGCAAGGGTTGGCAGCTGTGTGATGCGGTGCAGACATCTGTAACATATAAAACCTATCTCTTCCTAAAGCAGAAACTCAGCTAGATGAGACAAATTGCTCCCTAAAGATGCCTGTTTTTCTCAGTTGAAACTAAAAGGTGTAGGGGCAACTGGGTCAAATGCCTACACTTCAGCTCTTTAACGTTGGATGAGCTCAATCCCATGTGACACAACCTGTCTCAGGTCACAGAGCTATCCAATGGGTTTAAGAACAGAGATAGATCTGTAGTTTAGCTGTTTTTCAGGAAGGATTCATCCTGGCTTTTAGGGACATAATTCATGCATCACATGAAGAATGGGCTATACTGAGATCTGAGTTGCTTGACTTTGAACATATAGATACTAGCTTGATTCTTTAATGACAGACAACCCTAGAAGCAAATGCTTTTCTCTTTCCTGGACATTGCCTTCAGTGCTAATTTGAAAAACAGTGATGAAAAGAGAATACTGATCTGAAAGAAAGTACATGCTTTGAGAAGTCCCTTTGACACCAAAATTGCAAAGAGATTTTCTATATCGACTGTGGGCTGGGATGGATTCTAAGCAGAGAAGTTTCATGCTTCTTAAGCACATGACTAAGAGTGAAGACATCTTATACTAGAGGTGTTTTTTTCACTTTTGGAATAGATTAGTGGGAAGTTTCCTGTTCCAAATTTCCCACACTTTTGTTTTGTTTTGTTTTTTTTCCCCCTCACTTTTCAGCATTGGTCATTTCCCCCAAGCACTTTTTGTTTCACAGAATCACAGTATGGTGTGTATTGGAATGGAACTTAAAGATCAAGTAGTTTCAACCATCCTGCTGTGGGCAGGAGCGTCTTGCACTATATAAGGTTGCTCAAAACCCTGTAAACCCTGATTTTGATCCTTATCTTCCACTGAAATGCCTTTATGATATCAAGAGCTCAAAATACTCCCCAAAGTTGGCTGATATGGAAATAGAAGGTTACCTGATACATTGGGATTGAACATACGCAACGTTTTCTTCAACTCCTATGCCTCAACTACCTATCAGATTAGGAGTTTTAATTAAATGATTTTTAAAAATAATTTTAAAGAGATGTATAGAAGATATTGTAACAACTTTTTGCTGTATTCCATTGGTGCAGTGAAGATACAACAGAGTATTGTTTCCTATTTTTAATCGTTCTCTCAAATGACTTAAACTATTGGTGAATAGGTTCAAGTGGGCTGGCTTATAGCACACTGATACAGACTAGAAAGTGACAGAGGATTCAAGTCCTTACTATCTCCATTATTCTTCATTGTTCTTCTCAACATGTGATGTGCCCTATAAGCAATCATGCTTCATTTTGCATGTTCAGGCATGTAACTGCTAGTTATGCACATGCTATATGACATCTATAAAGCCATATGCTGTTTGTAAAAATCAGATTAAAATATTTTGACCAAATTCTTATGGAATTCTCTCATTTTATCTACTTAAGGACACTTAGCATTGCAAATTTACAGGGCTAAAATTCAGTCTGACTTCAAAACCTTGCAATGTAATTAACTGAGACTTTATAAAAAAAACATAATTTGCAACTGAGCACACTATTAACATATTAATACTCTGACCCTTGCTGTATGAGGCTCATGAATTCAGTTGTGCTAAATCTACAGGATGCTGTGACAGAAGTAGAAAAGTGAGGTAATGTAGCTCAATTACACCAATCAAAAGGTTGCTGTGTTCAAAGACAAGGATTAGTGTTAATAATTTTTCTCCAGGGAAGTAAATGCTCGATCCAGGTTCCTTTAGGGCCTGTAGATCCTTGTCAGGAGGTAGAAAGGAAAGGATTCATGTAACTAGGTCATTTCAGCTTCTTTTGTTTGGCAAGAATGGTCTATGAGATAAAACATTAGATGCTTTCCTACATAATTGTTTTTTTATTATCATTGACTACATTTACTAGGGCTGTAGAAATACAGCTGTAAATAGAAAAAATGTTTAAACCTTTTAAAAACTCTCATAAAAACACAAAACCACTCTTCAGTTTTGGTTCAAGACTCTAAAATTACATTTATTGTTATTATACAATGGCATAATATTTATATATGTGCATATAATGCACAGGCATTATTGTATTTTTCTTTGTGTCCATATCTACTATTTTTAAATTGTTTGCTATGTTGCAGTAACACAAAGCAGCCAAAGCTGGGACAATACATCTTAGACATAGTATTCACATTTGAAATAAGAAATAAATTTGTCAGCAGTCAGTTTATAACAGGAGTTTACCTGCCTTCTCCATCATAATAATAATATTCGTATGGTAGAGAGATGTTCAAGCAGCATCTGAGATATGTGTGCAGCTCCAGCAGATGAATGAACAGCTTCTGTAAGTTTGATGTCACTGATGAGCTTTAAGGAGGCTAATAAAGGGTAAAATCAAGGCGAAATGCATCCAAGGCTGATTAAGCCTAATCAGACTTCTGTCAAAGATAGCAAAGACTTGTCAGTGCCCCTCTAGCTCCTGCCACAACCCAGGAAAGTAGTAGTTCACTGTGTCCACCTCTTAAATTTTTTTCCCATCTGGTGTCATTAAAAAATGTACTGATACTATTTTGATTTTTTTGCACTGGAAACTCCCTCTTTACTTAAGACAAATATCTGAATTAGGGCAAAATATAGTGGTACATAATGGAAAACAGGTAGGTGGAGGTAACAGCTGTTTAGCCTATTTATATTCTGATATATTATTAACACTTGTCTTGGATTTCCTTGAAATTTCAAGACTAAAATTCAGTTTCTGATAAGCCAGTGACAAAACTGTTCTGATGTTGCTAAGATCTTCCTCTGATAACATCCATCAGGAAGGGGAGTGTGTGGTAGAGCCCTGTGCTTTTGCATTCAATGTGTGTCTGGCAATTCTTAACTTCATTTTTATAGGATTAAAAGATCAGATTCAAAGTCAGATTCAAAGCTTGTCACATGTAAATATTTCCATTCTTAAATTTACTCACATTCATTTATTTTTAATTCTTCAAGTGAATAAAGATACCTCAATGATTCTGAGAGATAATAGATGTCAAAATGTATGCTGTGCCATTTCACCATTAACAACATGCAATTATTTGGGAAAAAATTTTGGTGTACTAGTATATGAATAAAGGTAAAATAAATAATTCATGCAAAACATACTGTGCATATCGTGTTTTCCTCCAGTTATTACATGAATATATTATTAACATGCTTATGCTTCTGTAGAGGTTTCATTTTTCATGTCTTTCCACATACTTTTTGTTTCCCTACCCTTATGAAGTTTTTAGCATCTAAATAAATTATGTCACATTGAAATGTTTTGTGGGAATTAGGGCCATAAAAATTAGGTCTTTGGGGGGATGGGTTTAAATGACTTCCTGGCTTCCTAGGTGTGTGATTTTTCTCTCATTCACTACAGGTTTTTGTTGTTTACAAGGTAGAAAGAAAACTGATTTTTCTGTGTTGTTTTAAGAGTAAAAATAGTGGTTTCTTCTCTTATACAAAACAAACAAAATCAATGCTTTTCAATTTTGTGCAATACAAAGATGACGAAATGCTCATATGCAACTTTTATTTTTTTATTATTAAATCAAATGTTTTTTTCTGAATTTTAGCTTACTTTTTCATCTCAAGACAACAGTACTTCTAGAAAATAATTAAATGTTAAGTTTTGAAGTGGCCAAAATTGAATTTTCCAGCTTTATTTTAATATATTTGATATATTTATTTTGTATTTTCGTTTACATATTTATTATATATTTTATATATAATATATTTATTTTAATATATTTACACTTTTTAAAGTGGCCCGTCCTCTCATTAGACATGTTTCCAAGCATTATTTTCTTATAAATTCTCATTTTTTAGAAGAAATATGTAATATCAAGTAATTTACAAGACTTCTAACAATGCATTATCTATACTTTGTATAACAAAATAGTATTGTGCTACTATTGTTTTACATCAAAGAAATGGAGAGAAAACTCAAGTAATACTAATTGCTCACATAAAGCAGTGTATGGAAAATCTCAAAAGAAAAGTGGCCAGCAATGCTACAATTATATTTATGTTTTTTGTCACTTTCTGTTTTCTGTGGATTTTCTTTGCAGATCAGTTGTCAGACTGGAAAAATTTAATACTATATTAGCTGATGTAAACTTTATGGTTTATGTGTTTATTAGTGCCTTAAGTGTCTTAAATCTCTGACTTCATGTATTCTAGTTCCTCAGTTGTTGCAGATACATAGAATTCAACAGTTACATTTAAACCTTATTTCAGTATTGGCCCTCAGGAAACTATGGGCTTGGTATTGGATCCACCTTGCCCCCCAAAAAGCAACTCCATCACTAATTTCTGGTATGAAAGGAAGCCAGAAGGAGACCCAATCAAATGGTACACTCCTAGTCTTAAAAGTAATATAATATCAAAGCTCCCAGACTTCAGAACAAAGCATGATCACTTGACAATTTTAATCTTTCAGTAAAGAAATATAACTTCCAGATGGCTTTTTGACATTAAAACAGGATTAATTTGATCCTGTATTAACTTTAAATAAAGGATTGCGGTAATTTACAGTAAGTCATTTATTAGTGGCATTTTTGGTCACTTGCAGAGAAGAACTTTATTTTCCAGACTTTTCAAGTTACATTCACCAAATGTGTGTTCTGTAATGTACTTCTCAGTTAATCAATATAAGCTTCCTTTACATGCAACAGAAAGGAACAGGTATCTTTCTGAGCAGTATATCTCATTAATAAAGTAGATGTCTGAAACAATCCAATGATACATGACTTAGAAATTCTTATATATCTCTACTGGTTATAAACGGTCGCTGTTCAGAGATACATTTCTACTGTGTTTGCCTTAAGTTAGATGAGATCAATCCTGCACTCTTCATCTACCCAAAAGAATTATGAACTTTTTTGACTTACAAAAAATGTGTTGACATATCCTTCTCTATTTTAAGTATAATTAAGAAACCGATTGATGTTTCTCTAGGTCTGTCAAAAACTATTTATGGATATCAGCAAAGAGGGATGGTTTACATTCAGTTTCATAAGCACAGACTCATTTTGTGCTTCAAGTGGTTCTGAGTGTCTCTGTTCAGGCTACACAATAAGGTCGTGAGGAGAGAAAGCAAACCCTAAATCCATTTCCTCTTGTGCATCTTGAATAGGGTGTGAAATTGTGCTAATGTTATTCCAATAAAATCCATCATTTTTAACATTCTCAGCTGAAGAAAAAATTTTGCAATTTGCTTCTGTGTAACACTGCACCTCTCAGCTTATTACCAGCAGTGTGAAAAAGACAGAGATGCAAACTTATCAAAGACTAACCAAGACAGGGTATCTCTGATCCCTTGATTCCCTAAGGGGAAATCCTTCCACTTAATGCTGTGCAAGCTAGTTATTTTCTCAAGCTCTCTGGAGTCTTCTGAAATTTATTTCTAAAGGTGTCTATTCACAATATGTTGCTTTTTATATACTGTTTTGCATTTATTAGTAAAGTAGATTTTTTTTTTCATCTTGTGAGATATTTCTTTGCCCTTAATATTACCCTACTCCAAGATAACCTCTTGTGATGGCTGAAAGATGGATTAATTTTGTAAATTTTCTCCTGTTTCTCATGAAGGGTAAATGTGTGCTGATTCACTCATTTAGCAGAAATTTATGTTTAAAATGTTGTAGTTCCTGCAATATATGACCATACCTCCACTTCAAAGGAAATCTGGTTACAAGAAAGACTTTTTCAGGCATTAATTCCATAGAAGCATAGTTTTCAAGTATGCTAACTCTTATTGATTATGAAAACTTGCAGAACCACATAGTAACACATCAATGGCTAAGCCAATAAAAACAAATAGCATCGTAACTGATCGTACACAAAGGCTTATTCTCAATGGGTGTATATCATCTTTGGTTCATTAACCTCAGTGCAACTACATGGATTTTACATCAGCCCTAGATCTAATTTCAATGTGTGAATGTGTTAAAAAAGGAAACATATTTATTGAGGCATCAGAATTAGCAAGACTTTCAATGCCTGTTTTACAGAGGCTTAGTATTTCTGTATGAGGCAGTTCTGAGATATTTCTGACATTTTTGGACACCCTAAATTCTTCAGGACAAAAAAAAAAAAAAAAAAAAAAAAAAAAAAAATATGTCTTCATTTTGCTTTAAAGTTCTTTTTGGGCTTGTGGTGGAAATTGCTAGGCAAATTCTGGAGACAGAAATGTTGCTTCAATATATATCAGAGCATAGTTAAACCCCATGGTGTTAGCTTCCTCTTCTAAATTGCCATTTCTGAAACCAACAGCCACAAAATAAGAGGAGAAAACAGCATAAAATCTGAACTGTAAATTAGTATAAGGAGTATAGACTTTGATGCTTCAATTTTCCTGCTAGACACCACAGTGCCTTACTTCACAACTGAGTTCTTGTCAAATCTTTGGGTTGTCATAGAAGCATAGACTCTGCCACAAATCTCATTTCTACTTCTGATGACAAAACTATTATGGACACTCTAGGTTCTGAGGTAATATAATTTGGCACATCTCCACTAAAATCAGACACTCACACCAAGCAGCTAACATTGTATTCCTTTCTTTCTTTCTTTATAGTGATACACCACAGAGGTAGGAAAAGGAATAGCTTGCTCCTTCTTACAATGTCTTTTGTCCAGAAGCTGTGACTACTTAAAATTGCTGCCATGGTACTTTAGTGTTGGATGCAAAATAAAAATAAATACATAAATAAATATTAAAAAAAAACGCAATGAAAAAAACTTTAAAACAGCTTTAGAGTAGAGAAGTAAATTTTGGTGCTTGGCTGAAACTTTAAGAGCCCTTAGAACTGTTTAAAAAATAACATTGTGATGACTAGAAGACAGCCTAAAACTGACAAAAGCATTATGTGACATTTCTTGTAAATGTTCCTTCTGTTTTCTGACCCTGGTTAAATTATCAATGACACAAACACCTGTATAAATTATGGGGGAAATAGTCTGCTTTTGTTGCTAGTATGAACAGAAAGAAATAATGTATTTAATCTTCTGCTTCACAGGTGGCTAATACTGAGAGAGTATTTCTGTGATAAGACTGCCTTTAATAGTATGTCCTCCAGTTTGTATTTTAGACTTGTGATATTATTAATGTAGTTTTTGTGTCTGTATATTGAATTTATCACTGTATATGTACAGCAGTGTCAGTGTACATGGTGCTAGTAAAGTCAGGCCCAAAATGCTTATAGATATGTAGTAGGATTGCTAGGTAATGTTTCAACACTTGTGTTTCATGTTATTGAGCAAGGCAATACATTTGACACAGTTTTTGCTTATTCTTTAGATCTGCTTACTTTGAAGAATTAAAAATATTGAAGTTCATAATTTTATCCATTTTCTGATTGCTCTTATTTATGCAAAGTAGAGTCTAAGATTTGCTTAACTTATCCTTCAGACAGAAAATTGAGATAAACTTGCTTAGGTCCAGAAACTGTCTTACCATGGGAGTATAGTAAATTAGATGAAAAGCAGGATAATTGGGTGACACAAAACTTCACATTACTCCTGCCAGACATTTTGTGGTAATCAAACTACATTGTTTCTCTCCTATACCCTGTATAATAATCACATGCCTAGGCATAATTTGGTGAATGCTAATTGGTGCTGTTCAAAAGTGTGCCAAGAACCACGCTAACAGACAAACAGTTTGGATTAAGCAGGGTAATACTCAAACCTGTGTTCTGGTAGTATTTAGTTTCTGTAGAGTGATGCAAACATTGTAAGCTGGGCCAGCTTTACCTTTACAGAGTAGGTTAGTTTCAGAAAGCCTAGGAAGACTGCATTTTGATGTGGGTCCGGGGTGACCAAGTAAAGGTGAGAGGTGTAGCTTGGAGAATGCTGCATTTCAAGGCATGTGCAATGAAAGGCCCTGTTGAGCTAGTGGATAACTTCTCCAGGTGAATAAGGACAACTGGAGCTCTCTTTTTACATTTGACTCCTCCCTATGCTTCATCTGCTGGAGTCTGGAATTCTTTGTCATAATAATTCTCTTGACTCCCACTCAATGTTGCATTAGTAGCCTAAAAGGAAGGAAGGAATGTGAAAGATTTCATATAAAGAAAACAGAAAAAATTCAAGAGATCATCAATGTCTAGATCTAATGTAAAGTATTCACAAACTTTAAAATAAAATTAAGAGAACCCAAAGAAGAGAGTGTCTTTTTCAACTTCTAACATGTTGTATTTCAGCTTATTTCCCAGGCAAGGAGCACTAGCTAGCCTGACTATTGCCCAGTTTTGATTGGAGCCCCATATTACCACTAATTTTGACTGCATACCAGCATGATGAGAGCAGAAGTAGACCTCAGACTTCTGAGGACCTTCTAAAGATCAGTTAGTAAGTGCAGCTGGGAGTTGACATGAGAGCTCTCTACTGGACACACACTGGAGAGCTTGATGGCTCCTTCTGGTCAGTGTAAGGGTTTCTAGGCTAACAAAATCAGGCAGTGATGACTGCAGAGTGAGTCTGCCATGTTTCCTGGTGAAACAACTTCCCAATTTAAAATAGCCTGAGAAAGGCTGGATGGTCCAGCGGGAGTTGACCAGCAGTCCATAAATCACTATGTACAAATTAAGTTATATGAGTGGGCTTTTTGCATTACTCAGCAAGATTTACCTAGGTCATTGTCTTGCATGATGGACAGTGTCTGTTGATTCACAGGAAAGTCCATGAAATCTTGCTGTAGATAATGTTTTGGTACTTTCATTTTCTGATTATTTATGACTGCATTTATTTTAAGGAGTGGCATTAGCAAATGACTCAGGAGTATGGTAAAGCCATATGGTCTAGCTTGTGTTGAACCTGAGGACAGATACTCGAGGGATCACATGCTCTTCTACTGCTCAGAATAAGAATGTGCACTGTGAGCACTTAAGAGCCCTGGTCAGCTACATCAGCCCTTGCAGCACCACTGAAAATCTAAGGAAGTCACAAAACTTTCCTCACAAGGTTAAATCATATAAGATCCAGGAAAAGAACCGAGTAGAAGGAACTGTAGAAAGGACCTGTAGAAAGAACTGAACAGAGACCCTTTTCACATTCCATAACATTTGCCCAACACTGAAATTCACATCTTGATACAAAAAGGTGACAGACTCATAGAAATAATTCTACTCCCACTGCAGACTCAGATTTGAACCAGCATGATGCGTCTTTCCCCCTGTTTCTGAGAAATTGTTAGTCTCCCCACCTACAGAATGAAATCAGAAACTGTATGGGTGAGGTCCATACTGCTACCCGAATGTATGGAGTTTTCAAGTCCATGACTTTCAATTCTTTTTTCTATCTGCAACCCATCTGAGGTTTTAGCACCCTATCAGGAAGAGACAGAAAAAGAAAACAGAGGGAGGTATCTTTCTGAGTCAGTGGTTTCTGTTAGTACCTCTTGCATTGCTATTCACTGGCAATGGTAGAGTGCAAATGTGAATTGGAGCTTTATCTTGTTTTCTCCAGCTTCTCAGCATGCTGGAGGAAAGAGCTATGAGGAAGTTCCAGTAGCTGCAATGAGTGACCACAATGCAGTACACCAGAGAAGAAAATGCAAATATTT
This sequence comes from Florisuga fusca, assembly GCA_038090715.1. NCBI lineage: Eukaryota > Metazoa > Chordata > Aves > Apodiformes > Trochilidae > Florisuga > Florisuga fusca. The sequence goes on from JAAWXA010000014.1 coordinate 8,778,847, forward strand.
GCTCTGTAGTATGAAATCAAGCTGTATTCTGGCTAGTGTGTGCTACAATGCATATTTCAGGCATGAAATCTTTATTAGGAATAAACTAAGTCTAAAGTATATATAGATAACAAAATTTGTGCATTCATGAGAGCAAATGGAGCTCTAGTTTTTCATTTAAATTTTATTCAGATTTTGCTTTTTCCTTTTTTTTGGACAAATGTTCTTCCAGAGTTTTTTTAAGCCTAGTGAGTATGGACAGTTTTTTCTCTTTCCTGATTACTTACAGAATGGAAGAACAGCCCCAGCAAGAATCTTTTATGTTTTGTGTCCTTAAGATACTGAGAAAAAAAATCTGCCCCAACACAGAGATTTCCACTCTGTCTTCAAGTTTTAAGATCCTAAAATTCTGTTCTGCTGGCAAATTAGGAAAGGTTAGAATAGATCACAAAAAATTTCCAGTAGGAATTTTTGCTAAAATCATCTCAAACTCATTGTCTGACAACAACTTTGGATTCCTAAGCAAAGGACTTAGTGAGGTTAAAAACTCCACAGCCAAAGGTATGCTTTTTGAACGAGTTTTAGTTTCCAAATCTTTTTTCCCATCTAAGGATCCTGATCAGTCCAGCTTGTCTAGATTGAAAGCCTAGAGGCTGTTACACAAGCAGTTTCACACATACGTATCAAATATGTACTGGATAAAATTACCAGCCAACAAAGACCAGAGCTACAGAGAAGATCTGGGCTCAGGAGCTACCTGGGAATTCCTGGTCCTCCCCTCCACAGCTTGAGTAGAGAGACCAGATGTTTTCAGCCTCTGATGTGAGCCAGGGGAAGCTTGGTGGCCCACCTCCTTCAGCAAAGGTAAGCTCTGTGTGACAGGGCCATGAAGCTGAAAAGGAAGCAAATGGAATAATCAGCTGTGAAGGAATGGGTGAAAGAAACTTCTTAATCAAGGGACAAGCAGGCCAGTTTTTAGAAGTCTTTCAGTGTGAACCACTTGTCTGTGCCTCTTCATGAGTAAATAAACTGTGACTTTTCTTTTTACAGGGTGACTAACCAAAACTGAGTATCTCAAAACTATTTAAAATTTAAACTTTAATGAGCACTTTAAAAATGTATCTTGATGATACTAAAACTAATATACACATTTTTAAGGGAAAAATGTAAGATGATGTTCTTTATATTTATGCTGCCACTCATGCTTTGACTCTGATCACTTATCTGGATAATTAAGCAGTATCACTGAGGAACCAGATACCAGAAATCTGATATTAATCCATCCCTCTTAATAGTAACGCAAAACCACTGGGGTGGAAAGCAGCCTAGTCTTCTTAATCCCCTTTCACCAACATTTCGGCATCAGCATATCTCATTTATTTTCAAAAGTGGTTCAAGACACACTATCACTGGCTTAAGTCTAATTTAGGCTTTAAATCAAAATATATTAAGAAATGCAAAAATAGTCAAGATTACCAAGATTTCTTGAGGGAATGATTCATAACCAGCTCATGTCCCTCCGACAGGAACAGGGGACAGCTAAATGATTGTTGCATGTCTGCATTGCTTTAAGGTGCAATACTTTCCTTTGAATTAAAAGGAGAAGGCAGGATTACAGTGGAGACCTTGAGATCCCACTTCCATATTTATCAGGTATATGTTAATGATAGTCTGAGCAACTTCTACAGACATTAATTCACCTGCCAGTACTGAAGAGTCCAAGGCTATTCTGTTTTCTCCCTTGTGTCCGTGTGTCAGTGTTTATGTGAGCCTTGTTGTCACCTTCAGTGCTTGTCAGAGTATTTTTTTTTTTTTAATTTCTAGACTGTCCTATAGTCCTCATTAGTCGGTGATGCTCCCATAATCCCCTTGTGCATTTTGAAGTGGCTGGACTTGGACAGAGCTTACATTTAACTTGACACATACCACAGCAGTAACAGTGGTGGATAATTGTTGAAAGCAGCACTCTTCTCCCTTCTCCCTTCCCTGCCTTCTCAGTGCAAACTAACTCAAACCAAACACCCAGACTGAACATCATCCCCAGGCTGTGCTCATGAGAGCAGAAGTATTTGCACATTGCCAACTTGATGGCATGAGTTTGGGCTCTGCTCTTGTAGGGTGAGGCATATCCAGCTGTCATACTTTCTATGGAAACATCATCACCTCAGCTGCATTAGTTACTGCTGACATTCACCTGTGCATACTGAATCTGCAATTATGACAAAAGCCAATTAAAAAAAAAAAAAAAAGTTTAGCTATTGACTTTTGTCCCAAGGGGATGCCTTCTAGTTGCTAAGAGTCTTAAGGAGAACCTGAGAAGGAATACAAGTCCATATATCTTGCCCACTTCTTAACAAATTTCCAAAGAGTATATAATGGGGACAGAGCATATGAAGAATATATAACGGGGACAGATGCCATGTGTAGTCACAGTAAAAGTGTGAGGCACTTCATGTTGTTTATGTGGCTTTGCCATCAGAGACAGACACACATTTCAGACCAGGAACCTTCAGGAGACTGCTGTTTTCACGTATATATTATTAAGTGCTAGTGCTACCAAGTATTGTACAGATGGGGAAATCTATCACTTTATGAAATAATTAGCCTATTTCAATGACAAGAAGGAATGACAGTGTGTAGGCAGCAAACAGAGATGCTGCCTTTACCTACCTCTTAATTTTTGTATTTGTACAAAAACAGGGAAATGTTTTTACAGGATAGGCCAATAGTGCCACAGGAATTGAATTAGAGCATCTTTAATTAACATGTCAGAATATAAGAAATGATGAAAATATGTATAATTAAGTTCTTACACTAAAAACAGGATTATAAAGTGTGACTAAAATAGATCAGAGCAGCTTTTTTTGTTGTTCCTTTTATTTTTTCCCCTACATTTTTATTTTAATTAAAAATTGTTGGTTCTAGTATTTTTGCCCTGTATCCTGATTAGCTGTTATATGCCTGGACTAACAGATGGGTCACTCCAAAAATTACACACTATTTGTGAAGATGAAAGGGATTTTCCCAGTTCTATGAGTACAGTGTTATTTTCAGGCTAATATACAGTACCAATAGCTTGGCACTGTGGCAACCCACATTGTTAATAATAAAAAGCTGCTTGAGACAGGTGCTCGAAAGTGTAAACATCTTACATAAATTAAATACCTATTCTCAACTTCATAGCTTGAATTTTCCAAAGCAAAGAGTGGCTTGGGATATTCCAGTTTTTGAGAACTCAAAATCAGATATATGCAGAGGAACTGATTTTATAACTTTCAGTGTTTATGAGAGATCCAGCTAAATTAAAATGTTTGACCACTTCTTTTCTTCCCCTCAGGAAGAGGGAGTCCAATCAAACAGGTGACTTTGAATGTTAGGTCACACCTATTCAGTGAGTAACCTCACATATTATTTTACAATTGATATTTTTTATTCTGTTAATCTGTCCTTTTTCACATGTGCTGGACTCTCTTTAGTTTAAGAGAAAATATTTTAAACTAAAAATTTTGTCCCTTATTTATGGAAGATCTTAATTCTCAAACTGTGGTGTAGAAACTCACTATAAACTAAAGTGATGATAAAAAATATGAGCAATACAATTAGTTTTAAGGGGACAGGACAACTTCCTTATAAAATCCCATCTGGCAATGGATCACATTAAACATTTTTTAACCAGTTATTCAAATATATCAGATCGCTCAGATCTTCAAAAGATTTCAACATCCTGAACCCTGCCTGGACACCAGGATTTTAAGGGGAAATATCCAGATGCTTCCAGTGGCAAAAGAAAATCCATAAACTACTTATAAGGAAGAAGTGAATTCAGGAAACAGTTTTCTGTTATTGTGCTTTTCTACCATTCAGCTCTTCGAAGAGATAGCAAATATTCTACTGGTTAACATTTAACCCAAACTAATAGGTCCAATCTCACATACTCAAATAAATCATAATGTCTTTTCAATTAGTTTGCACTTTCACTCGCAGCTGTCCTGAATAATTAGGAAAACAATTCACATTTCACTAGGAGACAGTATGAAGTGTTATTCCTGTGATAATTACCAAGCTGCAGTTCAGTTTCCCTGGCTCCCACCAGGTCACCAGGGCACAAAAGAGGACACCATGAGAGCATTAATGAGCTCTCATTGAAGATGTTAAAAAGCTTGTATTGATCTGTTTGTCCAAGAAGGAGATATTTAAGCCTTTCTGCTGAGGGCAGGAGAGACAGAGATTCATATCACAAAGCCTTTTATCCAGCCCCTTCTGTTTCTGGCTTCAATATTGCCCAGTCTCAGCATGTCTGGTTCTGGAGGTCATACTTTGAGACTTTCACAAAAAAGAGAGAGAGAAAGGATATAATATAGAGTGTGCACTTAACCTTTACTGCAGTGATCCCTTTACACAGCTAGCTATTTCTTAGAACAGGTTAACAGGTTTCAGTGCAGTTAGATCTCCCTTCTTACTATATATCATTCACATACATCTCAATTAAATCAAGAGCAGTCCAGACAATGCAAAGACTCATCTTAAAATTTTGCTCATATTTTGAAAGAAGAGCCAATCAAATCACTTTTTGGAGAGTTCAAACAGACATTTCTCTCTAACATCACTGACTTTTTTAATGAACTCCTGCACTTGCTGTTTCTACTTGAGAGCAGAAGTGTAAGAACTGTAAGGCTGCAAAATCAACGGTTCTTGTGATCTTATCAGAGAAGATTCCTTACTGGAGGCAGGGGACGCAAATCCTGTCCTGCTTTCAATTGTCTGCATTGTTATGATATATTACAGCTGTAAACTACTTCTGGGTACACTTTCCTATGCATCAATTTTGCCTATTCATTTTTTAAATGCCACAATGAGCTGCCAGTGAGTATTCACAACTTGTCTGGGATAGAGTTTGGGATAAAAAATCCATTTAACTATTAAAGCCATATTTTCTTTGTTTATATTTGTCACCCAGTTATTGTCCTGTCCAGAAGGTTATATCTCTCCTTTCACTGTATCACATTCATATTCATCTTGGTATGAGCAGTTCAGTGAGGCCACCTGTGTGGGACTATTGTAAATGGTTACTGAAGAGAAACACTAGGATTTCTCATGGATTTTGTTAACAAGATGTTCAAGATGTGCTACTTTCTGAACATGCAACAAAGGCTGTGAGGACTGAAAATATCTCAGATTTAGTTTTACATGTTAGATCAATGCAGCATTTGGAACCTCAACACGCAACTTCATTTTTTCATGGTGTTTCTGACCTGTCAGAGTTAGCCAGTGGATATTTCTTAAAACCAAGTCCAGGAGTCCTGCAGTTTTCTTCTCTTTACTTTGTATCAGCTCAGTTTACCCCATTGAAAATAAACATCTGAACGACTCCAGTTTTATCTAATTCACTAATTTGTGAATAACTGTTCATTAGTGATCTGTGTTGAATACTAGTAGACAGAAAGGCTGGTGTGGAAGAACTTCCAAGGATACCACACAAGGTCAGCTTGTTTCAAGGTGGTAGTTAGGGAGTAACATCAGGGCTCTATCTTGCCAGACTTGCTATTTCTCTTCAGTCTCATGTCATTTAAGCATCAGCTCCTTTGTTTTTCTCTGCTTAAAAGTGTAATTTGTATTTGAAACATTTTAGAAACAAATTAACAAAACAAAAAGACAGTTAAATAAAATCTATGGCAGGGAGGAAAAAGAGAGAAACTTGGATCAAGCCATGCCAACAGTCTGGTCTGACAGTGTCTGGAATGGCAGCCTTACTCTCATAATCATATGCTACTGAGAATACTGGGAATTTTTATATTAACAAAGGTGTCATGGAAACGTTCACTGACAACTTCTTGCTTGAGAAAGAAAAAAAAAAATGAAAGAGAAAGATACTGCACAAATAATGCCATGCTCATCGCCCCCTTACCAAGGGACCCTGGCTGAACCATGGTTTCACATTGCATTTCACACATAAAGCAAAAAGCTCTTCCAGGGAATGTCAATGGCTTCTGCAAGCATGGGGGTGAAGTGGCCTGTTGGTGCTGAAGGAAACTGATGGGGAAATCAGTGGGATCTAGGTAAATTTATAGCCTGAAAAGATTAACAGATGAGGAAAGAAGATTTTTTTGCAACAAGGAAAGGTTGCAAGTAGTCATCATTGCCACATCAAGTTGGAATTAAGGGATAATGTTGAAGGGTTTAACTTAGGTGGATAATTTGTGAGTGGCTCGTTAAATGTCTTTACTTTTAGCTGTCATTTTGCAGTCTGTAAGAAGTGTACCATATTCACAACATTAATTTATGTCCTACTAACCTAGTGGTTTCTCTAATTTGCACCACTCACTCTGTCCTGGAGAATGCTTCAACTAGATAAGAAAGAGCTTCTCTGATGCAGAGTCAGCAGAGTAAAGCACCTTAGCAGGTTTGGAAGTGCAGATGTTTTGTCCTTTTGATATCCCTTTATCTGGTTTCTCAATGAAAATGGTCTAATGTCTATAAAGTGTTCTTTTTCAAATTTTTACTTGTAAGATCAGGAATTCTGGTCTGGTTTTCTGTCAACAATTAACTCATGATAAACCAGAACAAAACAGTCTATAAACCCAACATACTGAGTAAGTTATCTCTGTTGAGATAATTTTCTAGTTCACTTCCAAAGAGCCACAAAGAGAATGGGGGGAAACAAAGACTGTGGCTCATAGTATGTAAGTGTTCACTGACAGTTTTAAGATGGTTTCCTGAAAATAGGTTTCATATCCTATCATTGCAGAATGAATGCAAACACTCCAAGTGACCTAACACAGTAATCTCCACTTCAGGGTCTGGCAAAAGAGACCATAGGAATCTAAGCCACATATGGTGACCACTTTAAAAAGATCATGGAATCATAGAATTGGAACCCAGAGTTGGAAGGGACCCATCAGGATCATCAAGTCCAACTCCTGTCTCTGTGTAGGTCACCCCAAGAATCACACTATGTGCCTCAGGGTGTCATCCAAGCACTTCTTGAACTCAGGCAGACTTGATGATGTGACCACTCTCCTGGGGAAATTGTTCCATTGCTAAACTGCCTTCTTGGTGAAAAAACTTTACCTGATATCTAACCTAAAGCTCCCCTTATTCTGCTTCCTACCATTTCCCTGAGTGCTGTCTTTGGTCACAGAAATGAAGAAATCAGTACCAGTCCCATCTCTTCCCTTCATGAGGAAGCTATATACTGCAATAAGGTCACCCCTCAGCCTCCTTTTCTCCAGACTGAACAATCCAAGTGACCTCAGCCGCTACTCATAAGTTGTCCCTTCCAGAACTTTCACCATCCTTGTTTCTCTCCTTTGGATGCTCTCCAATAGCTTAATGTCTTTTCTATACTGTGGTGCCCAAAACTGTACACAGTACTCAAGGTGAGGCCATACCAGTGCAGAGTAAAGCGGGACAATCACCTCCCTTGGCCGGCTGGCAACACTGCACTTGATGCACCCCAGGACATGGTTGGCCCTTCTGGCTGCCAGTGCATACTGATATGAGGGAAATATTCAGGAACAAGTAAAATTTGACATGGGTAGAAGTAATGACCCTTTATGACTGACAACTGAGGTTATACAGATGAATATTAAATGTGAAGAGCCTGAATTATTCAGAAAAGATTTGAGACAAAAGGGTTAACCTGATAACATTCTCTTCCTGACACCTTGCTCAGAGAAGAAATCCCTGCTATATGATGCCTCTCAAACTGAGAATACCTCAGTGCATAAAGAAAGGTGCTGGTGATCCCTCTCCTTCCCACTTATAGGTAACTCCAAGGAGACAAAGGATATTTTGTGGGTGCTGGTGACTTTATCACAATATACAGCCTTTGGGTTGTTATGAGAAAAGTCTGGGAAATGATTTGTAAACACCAGTAATCTCATGTGTGCCTGTGCCTGACACTATGCATGTTCTCCATTCATCAGCCTGACATGAAGAGCTTCCCCCATTGTCCATCCTACCCCATTTATCATGACGTGGTCATAGTGATACACAGTGGCTTTCTGCTGTTGCAGGTAGATGCAATCAGACCAGAAAATGTGAGCAGGAGAGAAAGAAACTCTAGAAAAGAGGAGAAAATAACTGGAAGGAGGAGTAGGCAGAACGAGGAGGCAGCCAGTGGAAGAGATTTGGTAGCATGTATCTCCTTCACAGAAAATTTAAGCAGCTAGAAAGGTTGTTCCATCAAGAAAAAGGTTTTCTTCAATACAATAAAATAAAAATCAGCATAATATATGTCTTTTTTTCATAATATACATCGCCATAAACAGGAGTGAGAGACGAGGTTTAGAATGAACAAAGTGACTCTGGGAAGATTAACAACTCTTCAGTGGTCTAGATCTGCAGATTTAAAATGTCAAATGGTTGCAATATTAGCAACTAATTTAATTCATCAAAACTTGTACAGAACTTTGAAGTGCTCACAGTTAGCCCTCAGATATTTACTGTTTCTTCAAGGATATCTAGACAGCTGGTGCCTTGTGCAAGGACCTTTGAGTAAGGTAGCATAGCTGCAGGATGAAGCTGAGGCAAACCAGACTGCTTCTGTACAAAAGCATCCACACAGGAGTCTAAAACATTAAGCCGATGTGTTCTTTCTAAAGACTTTCAGTGACTTACCTGAACTTTTTCAGTGAGCCCTTAGTAAGTAGACAGTAGGATCTACACCAGCATGGAGAAGAATTGCAGTCTATTTCTCCAGTTCTAGTTGCCTCAAACATTGGCATTAAGCTGTTGATTTTCAAAAATAAATCTCTTTCCCTGGCAGGTATTTTAATAACTCCTTTACTGCCTTTTGTCAAAAAAAGACACTCACTTTCATCACCATAGCTTTAAAAATCTGACTGAAACAAAAACTGATCAAAAGTACTTTCCTGTTAAGTGGGAAAGATCAGACATCTCTGAAAGCTCAGTCTGGCATATTAGTGGCTCTTACTAAGTTACTGCAGTGAGATGTTACCAACAGCCTCCTGTAGGAGTCTTGGAAAGCAGAAATCTCATTTCTAGTAGGAAACGGGTAGGAAAAACAAAAGTCATGATGGAGATGGACAAAGGAATAAAAATAATTTTTTAAAAAATTGGTTGGGAGCTTGCAAGCTATACACACTAGATTGTTTCATGGAAGTCATTTATTCTTATAGTAAAGGTTAAAGGACAGGTAGGCATTTCTGATGCTAGGTTCTCATTTGAGTTTTAAATTAAAAGGCTTCCCACTCTCCTCTGCCTTACAGGAACTACACAGAAGCACCACCTCTACTTCTTGAGCTGCAAAATTAGTACTGTGGAGAACTGAGCTCTCTGTCTGACCTTAATCACTGTGTTTTTGGATTTAAACACACGCTTAAAAGGATGATTCTTGTAGCCTAGGTTGAACTTGGCAGTTCTCCTTCAGCAAAACAGCAGACAAATCCACCAGACCAAGCACTGTTTAATACCCCTGATTAGTTGAATAATATCTGTTTTATATTTTGGCACAAAAAGCAGAAAAAATGTTTCCTTTAAACCAAATTACTATTTGCTTAGTGGAAGGCTGTTTGGGGCACTTTAAATAAGGTCTGTCCCATTACATGCTGCCTGCCAGAATTGCAATTAGCCACTGTATATGGAAAAGAAGGGGGAAGAAAAATCAAAAGGCAGCTTAATTTTTTTTTCTTTTTCTCGCTGACTTTCTTCCTGCTGTAAAGCAGGTGCTATCCTTCCAACTTGCCAACCGCAGACAACTTTGTGTAATGACAAAAAGTTGTGACTTTATGACTTGAGGGAACCAGGAAAAAAAATACATCTGTAGTGAACACTGAAATATGTATAATCACATTGCTACTATCAGTTATTAAGTTCACAAGATGCAAGACTCAACTTGCTTCTAAAATTTGGAGACATGAGAAAAACTGAAGAGAGAGAAACCATAGAACCTCTGAGTATCCTTTCAGTCCAAAAGTACTGTGATAGAATTCATATGCCTTGACTGATTCTAGCTCCTGCTGATCTCTCATTCTCTGTAATCTAGAAAAAGACCATAAAGCCAGGTTGAAAAGCATCAAGCCATGTCTTGTTTGCATTGGAAACAGGAAAATCAGTAATGATGTTCAAATAAAAGCAGACATTAAATCATGGAGTCAAAACATGGTCAGAATTGGGTACTGGAACACTGGTTATATGTTATATTTGAAGTTTCCCCTTTTTCCTGTTCAGTGACTTTTAGCAAAACAGAAAGTGAAGGAAAGTACTTTAAACCACATAGATCTAGGGTTTAAAACCATTTAAAACCATGGGATTGACCAATGGGTCCTTATTTTTCTGCACTTTGTGATTTTCAGTGATCCTACTTTGATTTTTAGGTGTCAGTGATGTGGTGGGTTTTGGATTTTTTTAATCTTTTCAAACACTGAAAATGGAGCTGGTCACGATTCTTTTTCAATACTCTCTACTGCCTCCCAAAATACCAGTTGGCCCAAATGGTTTCTCTCGTCTGTGACAGAATCTGTGAGAGGAAGTTTTCAGAGAGTTTCCCTACAATAGCCTGCAACTCAGTGGTTACTCACCAAAGTGGAAGAGACTTAGATCACAATCACTGCACTGTAACACGCACTAAGGAGATCCGAATGTGAGATATTCAGAATCCCAAGTGAGTTCTGTAATGGAAGACTATTCTGGATTGGGACAAGTATGTAAAGGAGTGTGGAAGTCCTAGTGTGCTCTTATTCTTCCTTTCTTTTGATGAAAAACATCTTGACTTTTTGTCTAATTCTGACACAGAGTATTTTTTTTAATGAAACTGTTTTCTATTCTCCTTATTTTGATAGTTTTGAATTGTGTCTTTCAAGACTACTTGTGCTTGGGACACAAACAGTATTGTATTTTATGCAGGAAAATGTAATAGAAAAATAATTTTTGGTTCCCTCTTTTCTTCATCAGAGCCTAAAAACCCACCACAGCCCATCAAGTGCTGCAGCATAATGAAGGTCAGAAGCCAGTCCTATATGTTCAAAAAAAGGAATAACAGTGACTGTGACATGGTGTGTAGGGAACACAATGTCACTTGTAATGGTGAGATATCAGGAGATTCTCAAACAAAAGATATTGTAAAGTACAAGTGGAAAACATACTGTCTTTATGCAGAACTTAACTGAGCTCGTTTAGATACCTGATGGCATATTTGCACTGCAAAGAACCTAGTGTGTGTATGTTACTTTAAGACAACATTTCCCCCTGATTAAGACTAGTCATCTCAGGAGCACCATTTCCTCTGTGCCACATGGTGCACAGATATTGCAGTTTCCAGTATTTGTTGTAATCTGGATATCTGATTCAATTGTTTGGCTATCTTTGGAGGGTGAATGTGATAAGCAGTAGGACCATAACTGAATCTTAAAAGCAATGGGAAATAAAGAACAGGCCCTGTTATAAGATATTTTTGGACAGCTTTGGATTATTATTTCATAGAATACTAGCCTCCTAACCTCCATTCTTACCTGATCAGCTCAGACATGTCATGGGTGACACTGTGGGTCCCTGTTTCTCTATCTGCTGAGGTGATAAAGAGCATAAGAGCAGATGTAGAAACACTAACCCATTTTGTCCACTCTCCATGTTTGTAGCCCAGCTCTAACTGTGGCTTAAAGCATTTTTTCTCTACTCAGGATGAGCTCAGGCCTGATCAAGTCTCCTGGGCTTCACGGGTGAAATGCTATTGCTGCTTGAATGTTGCATGCTTCTATTCCATGTAAGTGTGTCATTCCAAGTGTCTTGTGGATAACTGTGGTCTGCAGCATAGATTTTTGCCCAACACTCAGAAAGAAGTGTCTGAATCTAATGTAGGAAGCAAGGAGAGCACAGGGTGGTCTTTACTGTCCCTGCCATCCCCACTTGCACTTCCTGAGGCTCACCATGTGCAACCTGAGTTGCTCTTGGCTGGAACAGAGTGACAGCTGTGGAGGGAAACCTGGATGTATTCTGTACAGTGTGTTCTTAAATTTCTCCCTTGGAAATTTATGCATAATGATCCTGGTATACCTGAGATCAACTGTTACATATGCTGCAGAGAAGCCTTGCATGCCGTCAATACTTCTAATGAGTAAAGGACATAGTGCGCTGTGCACAGGCCATCTGCACTACTGAGATTATCTGCACATGCTGAGGAAGTCCTCAGCAGGGAGTTAAAAAAACAAGACATCTAGTGAAAAAAGGACATGTAGCATCCTAATGATGACCACTGCCTTGATTACAAAACATGGTGGCATCAAATTTCTCCTCACGTGCTTTCTTCTTGGTCATAGCAACTACTAAGTAGACATACAACTCTTTTTACTATTTTTTTTAAAGGAACAAAAGATTAAACAGATAAAATATAGTAGATGGTAAGGAAAGATCTTGTGATACTGTCCACTTATAAAAAAAAAAAAAATTTGCTGTCCTAGGTTAAAAACAGAAAAAAGAGAGGTGACAGGCATGTTCTTGATGAAGCATAAATGGAGAGTTTCAGGCCAGTGAGAGGCAGAGTTCACATGATACTGTCAAGCTCCCAGATTTATGCTTGACAGCATTAGTGCCAGGACCACTATTTATGTTGCTTTAATCAGTCACACTTTTAAAATCACCTATGCTCAGCATTTATATCAATGAGGTGATAATATTGCTGTCAGGCTCCAGTATCGATAGTTTTGTCATAATCTAAACTCTTTTAATCTTTTCCTGTGCTTGCATTAATGAATCTGCAAGACAACAACTACAACAACAAAAAAATGACAAGTGGCCAAGGAGGAAAAGAAACACAAAACAAACCATTCCTTTTTTTGCTCTTTGCAAAGCATTTTAATTTGCCTTTTTTGTCTGACTTTGAAGAGATTGTCAGCACATCCTGCTGATTTTTTTCAGAGGCTACTTACATCTCTGAGAAAATTTTTAAGCTTTATGGAAGTGTGAGGCAGGTAACCACTTCCCTGAGCAGTTGGAGCAGGGGAGAGAAAGAAAGAGACCAAGTAAAAAGAAACCTCAGTATGATGCTGGTGTGCAGAGGCAACACTGTGATTTTTTTTTTTTTTTTTTTTTTTTGTCCTGAAACTGCACTTACAGCACTTAGAGCTGTCGGCTTCAGTTCTTTTTCTATTGTAAATAGTCTTTCTTGGGTTATAGCTTTAAGCATTTTTTTTAATTAAAATTCAATTCAAATATGAAAGTCAAAGAAACTTTCAAAGCAAAATCTACAAACTGATTTGCTCAAAGGGTCTGTTTTCATTGCCATAGCTACAGATCACTATAAAGAAACTTGAACTAAACCTTTGACACGCAGGGAAGGTCAAAAGTCCTTTCTGCCTGTGTTAGGACCCTTTTGACAACTTCCTGTATAATTTGACTGTTATTTGCGTGTCTGGTCACAGTCTGACCCTGAAGTCTGGAAAAATCTGAGAGGCAGCATATATCTCTGTTTCATATGGACCTCAAAAAGGGCACTTTTAATTGCATTCTGGTGAGAAACTTACACTTACAGGCTGATTTAGGCAGCAGCTGGGGAAGATCCTAGACTTTTGTAGGTTAAGGATCAGCTTGCCTCACACTACCATAGTTCAGTGCATATGAACTACTCTGTGCTCCTATTTCCACAGCAAAAATGAATGTTTCACAGGTTACACAGATTTCAAAATTTACAGCACTTGCCCCAGTGCCACAGGCTATAATTGGAAATATACTGCTCTGCCTTGAAATCTGTGCTTTTCATATGCTTTCAATTTAAAGACGATTGTGTTTCTGAGGCCTTGTTGTTCGTGAGATATTTTAAAGTTGCAACACTAGCTCTTGTTTATATCTATCCATAAGCTTCCCTGGGAAGAAAACCAAAATTAATAGACCAAAGGGGTCCATGGTAATCTTGCCAAGTATCCACCATGACTATTTGGGGGTTTGCGGCACATTGCAAGGCAAAAGACAAATGTACTACTCAGTTTATAGGCAACTGGCAATTTGCTGCATGAAGATCAGGCACAGTCAGATTGTACCTCCTTCCTCTTCTGCCCAGCACTGAACATCACCTTGGTGTGTCTGGTGATAAAACTGGAAGGCCCAAATAACCAAACCACAGAATGCTACAGCCATTCTCTCCCCAGAATGGGGAGATTCAAGAATGTGATATTACTTCTGCATTCTGCATCTTGAAATGGGACTTGTCACAAGGAATCAAATACTGGTCTGTCATGCCTGATATGATGTTTCCAGCAGTGCTTGATGACTCAGGAGTTACAGGTACCTGAGCAGTGGCTCTAAGGCTGGCTGTGGCACTTCAGGGTGCCTTGAAGGCTGACCCTTCTCATGTGTAGGTGTGCTGTGGGAGCAGGAGGGAGGACCAGTAGCCTGCAAATATGGCGACTGTCACACAGGTCACCATCCAAACAGTGCAGACATGTTGCTTGCAGGGATGTGTAGAGATCAACAAAAATAACAACCCAAAATAGTTTCAAATTTCAGAATGTGCCGCTAGTACTTTGAGGAAACCGAATTTTTCTCTTATCATGTGAAGAGATGGTGCTGACCCTTATCTTTCACCTCAATAGGGATGTTTCTCACTCTATTTAAAATATTGGAGCCTAAAGTTGTGAAAGATATGATGTAAGAAATAAACTCTTTTTGAGAATAATGGTCTTTCCCATTCCCTCTGACCCTTTCCATAGGGACCCTCCTGTAGGGACCTCTGACCTTTCCCCTTTCGGCAGATAATCTACTTTATTTCCAGAAAGCTATGCATGTTGGATGTTAAGGCTTGCATGTCAAGCCCCTAATGTGGATCCTTATGGACCACATTTTATGTCCATAGAAGAGAGCAGTGTTTAAGCATGCAACTATTGGACAAAAGGAACGTCCTCATCTTCCGTTGAAGGTGCTGACACATCAAGCATCCCCTGAAACATTTTGAGGCACATGGTAGATCAACTGTTTTACTCCTTGTGTCAAATCCCATTTCAGGATGCAGCGTAGAGTTGAGAGAGGCAAAATCACCAGCCCTCTGCTCAAAAGGTAGCTGAGGACGGAAAGACATGAGCAGATATTAAAGAGGGAGGTGGAGAAAAAAAACAAAATAGTGCTTCTAGAAGTTCACCAGTGTTACCTACAAACCTCTGTGCTTAAAGATGGTGAAATTACACAGGAAAAAACAAAACCAAAAACCAAACAAAAAAACAATTGTGCTTTTGTGTGTTATTTTTTCATTCAGAGAATCACGCGCTTCTGTTCACTCACAAATAAAGAGACATGCTTGAATCAATATCCAAGGACTAAGTGAACACAGTCTATCCAAAAGACAACTGTGCATCAATCCTAAACTTGATGGCAGAGAGTTTCTGTGCTCTTCAGTGCTGGAGTGAGGAGTCCAGGGCATTGCAGTTATTTTTGTGACCTCTTTAGGGCAACAGGGATGCAGCAGCTTTCCAAGATGAGCAGGAAAGACTTTTCTGGAGAAACCAAGTCTTCAGCCAGCCACAGCACAGATATGGCTGTACATAGGCTATTGCTTTGTGGGAAAATTCGCAGGCTGTTGTGGGGGACAGTATGTCAGAAGAACCCAAGAAATCTGACTGTGTTGTGAACTATGAGATAAAGACAGGACAAAAGGAGAAGGACTACCCCATGTTGAGGTACTTTGTGTCAGGTAGGCTGAAATCCTGGCTCTGTGCACTTGCTACATTGGCAAAGCGTGGTGACATTTCTGAAAGGTGAAAAGTTTGGGGTTTTTTTGTTGTTGTGTTTGGGGTTTTTTTTGTTCTTTTTTTTTTTTTTTTCAACTTTGAATGGAATAAAACTATCAGAGCAACTTTTGAGTGCAGCCCAGTGGGAGTGCCCCTCTATTCAAACTGTGTATTACTGGGGACATGAAGGTGTTTGTAGCTCTAATTCCCTGCCTGACCATTCCTTTGGGTGCAACTGGCCTCAAGCAATAAGAAAAAGGAGAAAAATTAGAGAAATGTAAATAAGGAAGGTAACTTGCCATTTGTCACTTGAAAGTCCTTATTTCATGGCCTGTTCCCTGTTCTCCTGGAATTTTGTGTCATTATCTCCTGTTAAAAGGATTCAAATGACATTATTTGCATGGAAACTCGCATACAAATGATGTCGTCTGTGCCACAAAGTTGCATTACAATGAAGGGAATGATGACTGTGTCACATGTACGTGACATTCTTTGTGTCATTAAATTTAAAGTCAATGCTGGCAGTTATAAACCACTCACGTCTCAAGCAAATACATCACTTCTGATCTGAAATGAATATTTTAAAACGCCAACTCCAACTGCATCAAACAGCAATAACTTGCAATGTCATCTAAAAAAAAAAAAAAAAAAAAAAAAAAAACGACATACCACAAAGAAAAATATTTTAATAAACTGTAATAATATCCAGACAAACAGAATCCACTGCTTGATGGTTAGCTCCTAATGATAATTTTAAAGCCTATTCAGTATCATGAGTATTTTCAGAAAAGCTGTGCTCCTAGTTAGATTCAGGATTGTTAATTTTCAGGCAAAGTAGATGAAATAATTATAGAGCAAGTTCCTCAGCGCAGGCCTTTCTATATGTTGTTACTTACCATTTCCTTTCCACAGTCTGATTCTGACAACAGGCCAAGCCTTTGAAAGATCTCCAAACTCTTCCACAGAGTCAAGGGCAAATGATGACAGGAAAGGCTCAAGCAGTTATCACTGTCAAAAAGAATGAGAAAAGAGGAGGGACGGTAGGTGGATTAGGAAAGGTTTCATACTACTGCGATGATCAGAGTCATGCAGCAATGAGAGTCTGACAAGTAAGTACATACAGATCTGCTTTCTGATTGATGCATTGTTTGTGCAGGTCAGTTGTAAGGTAGGGGAGGGATTGCTGTGTTTTTGTAGGAGCTGTAGTAATTGTGCCCACAGACATCTGCACCAACCCTGCTGGTTCGAAGCTACTACCATTTTTTCACTGATAAAAAGAAAGGCATTGTAACACCTTGTTTAGAAACTTACTGTTTTAAAATTAAAAAGTGCTGTGTGACCTCCAAAAAGTTAGGTATGTAATTTTAAGAACGCACTGAAATAGAGAAAATGAATCATTTAAATTCCTCAAAAGATCTCAGGCTCTGCCTAAGATGCTGTGCTGCTTAACCTTTCTGTCCTCGCCTCCAGCCCCATGCACACATGCAAACACAAACCCCTCTGAAAACAAGAAAGTTTCTCTGGCATATGTAACTGCATAGGCTCAGCAAGGGATCAGGCAGAGAGAAAAATGTCTGTGCATGGGTCATTTCTCCTATTGATATCATTTCAAATCTAATTGAAACATTACTTGGAGAAAACTGTGCAACCCACCCCTTCAGCTTTGATACGGCTTTTTAATCAGAGGATATTGTTACTTTGCACTGAACATGGAAAGCATTTAAAACATTTTCTAAATGGATGCATTATTTCTGACTCCAGCCAAAAGACCACATTAAAAGGAGTTTAGCGGAATTCACTCTGTACAGTCTTCTGAATTTGAAATGTTCTTGCACATGTGGAATATGCTAAGATGTAGGTCTGGTTACAAAGGTTTAAGCAATGAGTGGAGGGATGTCAGCACTCACTGCTGAACCCCTGCCATTCTCCAGGGAGGTTTGATGAGTGTTATACTTCCCCCTGGGTGACAATGTGGGTGCCGTCATGCCGTCAGGTTGAGACTGGGCAGAGCCTGCACAGCTCTCCTGGAAGCCAGATAGCAGTGAGCACAGCCATCTGATCCCAGCAGGGAGGTAAAGTGTGGCAACCAGATTAATACTCCATAGTCTAGCACTTGGTTTAGGACCAGAGCAGTGGGGTGGGGGAGTGTGGACCCAGAGCTTTTCCATTGCCTGCCTTTTCTTCATTCCTCCCAGGCAGTGACTGATCTCACCCCCCACTGGTATCCCACAGACTGTTACAATGCGAGTAAGCCACATATGGAAAGAAGGGCAAGTTTGCTCTTCTGTTGGTCGTGCACTGGAGATTGTAAATAAGCCCTTAATGCCTACCCAATTTTGTATTTCAGGATATATTTCTTGCTTATCAAAGCACAGAAGAAAAGATTAAGGTGGGATATGACTGAAATGATGCATCGGGTCAAAGTCCTTTCATCCTTTTGCCCTGGTCTGTCTAATATTTTTTTTTAATCCCATTCTACCCAGGTACATTCAATTACAAAAGTGACCAGAAATAAATCAAACTTAATTAGTTTGATATATTTATATATATATATATATCAATCAAAACACAAACGAAAACACAACCCACAGAATTTATTACATTAATATTGGATCTGCGAGAGGATGAAGCCTGAAGTGGATGTATCGGTATTTTACAGGAGTTCAATGAAATCTTAATTGCTTACTTTATACAAGCAGACATTGGTGAGACACAGTGCCTGTGAAGTGACAGAAAAAATGTTTTGGCTGCTCTTTGATGTAGAGTTCAGCTGTTCTGGTTTGTAAATACAACAGAAAGAAAGGATATTGTACTCAACCCACTTCAATCAAGCAAGACACTGTGGCGTCTAAACTGCCATTCTTCTATCGCTGAAGCTGCTGTTCAGAACAAAGACATAAAGAAAGTGAGAGAGGCAGAGGGATGACAGGGTGGGAGAGAGAATGAGGCTTCTGCATCTTTAATAATTAGCAAAGAACTGCAGAGTTTAGCCAGGAAATTATGGTACATATGCTCTCCACTTGTTCAGGACCCCTGTATCGTGAGAACAAGCAAACATTCATCATCCACAGATGTCCGCCAGGCCCAGGTGACTGCAAATTCAATGCACACGCTTCTCACTATGGGTCAAATGCCAATTGCTTGGCCTGGGGAGATTAGAGTAGCCCTGAAGCTATTCTCTATCTGAAAAAGTCTTACAGACAATAGGGAAGTCAAGATTGTCTTTGCAAAGCTCAGCTTAACTGATGTTTACAAGAAAAATTAGGACAAGTATATAAGTAAAAATTCCTCTCCTCTCCTCTCCTCTCCTCTCCTCTCCTCTCCTCTCCTTCCTAGGAGAAGATGGGAAGAAAAAGAAGAAAAAAAATATATGAGCTATATCAGAAAATCAGAATAGGTTATGAGAAGCATATTTAGCCAAGGAAGGAAGAAAAGAACGTGTTTCTTTAAAGTAAAACAAGAATCTGGGCAACATTGCAGTTTGAGAGATTAGATGAGCTTCAAATCCACGAAAGTGGATTTTGCTTCCTTGCAGACCTTTAGGAAATTTTTGTTTCTGCAAGTGTGAAACAGGTTGAATTTTCCTGATCTAAGCTCTGCAGAGGACTCTGAGCTGTGTGGATGTACATTCTCTTCCCCAGAATAAAGAGCTGCATCTCTGGAGACCTGATGCTAGGTGGTGGGATACACAAGTTGTGTATCCACACATATCCACACACTGCTATTTCACAGCAGTTAATTCTGCCACATATTGAGGTGCTGAAGTGGGTTCAGGGGAGGGCAACGAGGCTGGTCATGCAAATAGAGGGAAAGTCTTATGGGAAGAGGCTGAGGAAGCTGGGGGTTGTTTACCCTGAAGAAGAGGAGACTCAGGGGGGACCTTATCACACTACAACTACCTGAAGGGAGGTTGTAGTCAGGTGGGGGTCAGGTAACTACTAGTGACAGGACAAGAGCGCATGGCCTGAAGCTGTGCCAGGGAAGGTTTAGGCTGGATATCAGGAAGCACTTCCTCATGGAAATGGTGATCAGACCTTGTGGTCTGAGTGGACTGGCCAGGGGAGTGGCGGAGTCACCATCTCTGGAAGTGTTTAAGGAAAGGTTGGATGTGGCACTTAGTGCCATGGTATAGCTGATAGAGTGGTGTTAGGTAATAGGCTTGACTTGATGATATCAGAGGTCTTTTCCAGACTCAATTATGTGATTCTGTCTTCTTGAGTTTGTTCCTTATACTAAATGCTGAAACTATGAAACCGCACTTACCAGCGGTTGTGTGGAGCGTGGCATGGGGGACATAATATGTACACCTGTTCTTGATATTCCTTTGGAGCTTCAGGTTCAAATAAACCCCAAATCACAAAGTAATTCTCAGTTGAATATTCTACCTTTGATAGGCATCTAATGGGACCAGTCCATAATTCTGTAAATTGACTATGACAGTGGTGAATCATGCTTGAGGAATTTACTATTAATTTAATTGGGGTGGAACTGTTGTGTAATTATGAGATGAGTAAGGATGCACTGGCTTCAGCCTTTTTCCATGCATCTGCAGCATGTGTTCAGGAGGAAGACTGTGTGCAAAGTGAGGCTGTGAATTGCTATCTAGCTATTGTGTGAGTGTTTCATGAGGACTCATGAACACACATTGAATGTGTGATAACTTGTCCTACTTTCAAAGAGAAGCGTAAGGCACCTTTTTGCTCAAGCACCTTTGTCTGCCCTTCAGCGTGGGAGATAGTGAATAGAAGCAAATATAGTGTAAGCCTCTACTTACTCATATAGTTTCTTCTTCAGCAGAACAAACCCTCCACTCACACAGGTTTTACCGAAGTATCGCCCAGGTTGAAACTTTGAAACTGAGCAAAGATGTCTTGAAACTCTCATGAGGTTAGTTGAGAAGTCTGCTAGCATAAGCTAATCTTGTTGTGGAATCTGAACTAGTTTCCAGTATGAAAAACAAACAAAAAAAAACCCCAAATGGGGTGAATTCCCCTTGCCTTCAGGCTTCATTATGAAAGTTTTGCAGAGCTCGAGGAACTATGTAC
Organism: Florisuga fusca; assembly: GCA_038090715.1. Classification (NCBI taxonomy): domain Eukaryota; kingdom Metazoa; phylum Chordata; class Aves; order Apodiformes; family Trochilidae; genus Florisuga; species Florisuga fusca. The sequence continues at coordinate 8,799,542 of JAAWXA010000014.1, forward strand.
TTTATTGTTCTCTCAAATCTGCCCTTTCAAAATCACCTTATTCTGATTTAACTGCAAAAGGCATTACTATTTTGGGTTCTTCCTATGTTAAAACTGAAGCAGTAAGCTAGGGACTTTCATAAGAGACTGTACTGAAATGTCAACAGATGGCTTGCTAATCATGTTAAAAAAATACTCATTTCTTTTCTAAAATGGCATTTTTTTTTCAGTAAGTAAATCAGAAAGGAATGTTTATGATATAAAACATATTACTCACAATGTTTTTTAATTATCATACTTAATCATCAAGGTCAGGATGATAATTGTTTCTAAAAATTAACACCTCATTTTTCTGAGATGCTTACCAAAATACACGGTCAGAAATATGAATTACTAGGATGGAACCCAGTTAGGAAAATGCATCTTCTGTTCACTAAACCAAATGTACACTTAAATACCATAAAGCCCTTTAAAACTAAATACCTATTTAAGGCACACTCTAATTAGTCCACTCACTGCCTAGTAAAAGCATACAGTACCATATGTCCTAGAATAGAGTGCCATGTGGGTGTTCAGCAATGACACATATTTGCAAGTACTTTATTATGAGATAACGCAGTGCCATTAATATATCTTAAACATGAATGTTTTTTGTAACCTATTGGAGACAACTATGGTTGGCAGTTAACACAGACTACCATGATATGTTGGCAGCAACTGCACTTTATTTGTAGAGGGATGAGCAATTCACATGGACCACCACCTTGTATCATTCATGATACCACACAGCAGCATTTTAAGCATGTGCATACGGTTGAAGCCTTACCTTCTGCCTAGAGACAAGTTCTTTCTTTCTTTCTCATTTTCTTGGTCCCAGATGAGTGCTGTTCTGGAGGTGGCTTTGCATTAATGGTAGTCTATATTCTACATATCAAGATGCAATGAAACTCTTCCTTAATCAAATATTTTACCAGAATCTCTAAACAGCAAATAATAGATAGACTAAGGCTCTGAGAATAATTTTTTTTTTTTTTTTTTAATTTAGGAGGATGATGATTGCCTTGCTTTGTAGTCACACAAATGTAGTTCTCTGGTAAAATGCTGCCTAGCAAGCGTTCTACCAATATGTGTCTGCGAGAAGTTGCTGCTTTTTTTGGTTACACAAAACACAGTATCCTTTAGGTTGCCTGCAAACAGAAATGGCACAGGCCTTGGAAGCAGACCAGAGAGTTTCTGTATAATGTCTTTAACTTGTGTGTAATGCCTCTAACTGATCTATAGCCTGCAGTATATCTTTTAAGTCAATATACAGTTTTGATTCAAAAACATGGAAAGATGATAATTTTCCAGGTAAAAAGTAGTGCAATAGAATAAGGTAGTAGGTTTGGACATCAGCAAAAGGTTATTCACTGAGATGGTTGTCAGTCACTGTCACAGGGTCCCCAGGGAAGTGGTCATAGCATCAAATCTGTCAGAGTTTAAGGAATGTCTGGACAATGCTCTTTGTCATATGCTTTACATTCCAATAGTCCTGCAAAGAGCAGAGACTGGGATTTGAACCTTATGGCTTTCTTTCAACTTAAGATGTTCTATAATTTTAAATTTTGTGTACTAGCTGGCATAATACAAGTTTCTTTTTACTGATTTGCAAATTAGTATTAACTTCATCATTTCCATTCTTTTCTTCAGGGGCTTGCAGCCTTCTATGTATTCTGATTTAGTTTTGAAAACTTCTCCCACATGTTCTCTAGACAACTTGCAACCAAATTGCAAAGTCATTTATGGGCTGAAACTCTGCATTGCAAACCGGTATTTTATAATCTTCTTTATAATCTTTGGCCATATCAAAATTTCAACTCAAGTTAGATTCACTCAGGAAGAGAGTGTGTGGGAGAGAGGCATGTCAGAGAGACTCTACACTCTCAATGCTCATTTAGCACAGAAATGAATGTAGGGTAAGACTGCACAGTTACAGAAAATACTAATGAAGAATTAAAGAGCAGAGACATGGTTCTAAAGCCTGATGCACATACTATTTTCAAACTGAACAGTAACAGTAGAAAAAAAACAACACTAGAACCCAGGTATATGGAACAATAGCATGTTGCTTTTTCTGGTGAATATGTTTGTATTGGTGGAAAGCCTGATGCTACACAGAGGGTGCAATAGGAGCTGCTCCAAAGAATACTGATGTCAGTGGAAGTCTTTGTGTGTATTCTTGTGGGTTTGTGATCCAAGTAAAGTCACAGATAAACCACAGGTAGCATCTTAATTCCAATTTCATATTTTCTGAGTGTAGGCTTTGGTGACATGCCTCTTTATTTGTATATATGTAAGTGAGAACGATTCCTATGATGGAGCACTCACAAAGGAAAAAAGCTTCCAGCTGATGAAGATGGGTATCTCCAGGACCAGGAAGGGCTGCCAGAAACTAGGCAGTTGGTTGTGCTGCCACAAATAACCACACAGATTCTCCTCCGATAATGAAATTTGCGTTCAGATTTTTCTCCCATGCTTACAAGGATGACACTGAAGATGCAGACCTGTGGGCCTTATTTCTAAAATATGAACAGCAAAACTGGCTGATGGAAATACCTTAGTCTTTTCAATTATGGTAGTTTTTATCTCAGTGGATATTGTACAAGTCTTAGTTTTTAGGATGTACAAAAATAAACTAGCAGTGACAGCTACTGAATGTGGTTTATCTGACAGGGTAACTGGTAAGCTGGTATTATTCCAAGTTCTCTTACCAACACACTCGAATGGAATAAAATGCTTATTTTCTTTGACTCCAATAACAGTCTGCAAGATAAAATCTCTTGTAAGAAAAGGTCATCTTTTAAAAAGTATGTGAATATCATTTTTCACACAAGTCATGATTTAAGTCAGGGTCTCTGTGTGGTTTGCTGACTGAAAATTAATTAATAATATTGAGCTTGACATTTTCATACTGTTTAAAATTTAGAGACTTTCTGTCCTAAACACAGAGTTGTGCATTTTTGTGTTTTTTATTTTTTTAATAAATGTTCAGCAACCATCCTCAAGCTTTCCTCTCCCTATTTCTTAAAAGAAACCACAAAAAACAAACAAACAAAAAAACACAAAAAACCAACCCAGATTAAAAAATTGATGTAGAAAATTATAACTCAATCTTAAAAATATTCCATTGTGACAGGAGGACAGATATCAGTGTCTTTGTTATGTGAGTTATTGAAGTTTGACATCCTTTGAGGAATATTTTTCATAACCCACTGTTTGCTACCCTGTCTATCCAATTATTTAGAACACGCAATCTGTCATTTTATTGTTTCCTTCCAATTATATAACTTTGGTGACAGTCATGGCAGAGTATCCTCTGTAAGTAAAATCAAATCCCACTGTGGATTCCAAGGGATGCAGAGTGTGTGTATGTGTGTACATGTGAGTCCATTATGCAGAAATGGAGAGGAGGTGGAAATATTAAAAGCGGACAGTCGGTGAGTGTCATTTAAAAAATAACTGCTTGTACACAGTGAAGAAGATCCAAAAGAGAAACTGCATGCACTTTCCCGATTCTCAGTTTTCAGAAACAGGATAGGTATAATCTGTGCAGCTAGTGGATGCACTACTGCATGTACTGCAATAATAACCAGACTCACTTTTCCACATAATTATAGACCAATATTTTTGTATAAAAAAATTCCCATAGTGCTGTGAAGAGAAACTATTTGGTTTTCAGAAGAGGCCATTCTGTCTGTCTGTCTACTTGAAATAATTGATAAGGGCAGATACAGGGACAGTTCCTGGGATCTAGTAAGGTATCAGATACATGTAATAAACAGTGAGGGGTATACAGCATCCTGAGTTACAGCACACTGCTCCCTTTGACTTCAGGAGCAGCTGCACAATGCACCAGGAATGTAGCTCACTCCATTTTCATTTAGTCAGTGACAGTCAGAGTGGAATTTTTCAGACTTTTATACTAAATTTGAGGCTGGAAGCAAGTCGCTAGGTTGTGCTGTCTTTGTTGCAGGCAGAGGGATAGGGAAATCATTCGAGTGGCAGTTGGGTCCAATACCAGTTATCTAGTCAGAAAGTAGAGAACAGCAGTGAAGCTGGGAAGAAACAGCATGCAAACAGCTGCAGTGCGAGATAGAATAAGCGAGTGTCAGTAGTGTTAGATGGTAGAGCTGTGTGAACACTTTCACACTCAAAGCAAAATTGTCAAGTTACCGTGTCCAATTGGGCATGGATTTCTTATATCACTTCAGTACCACAAGCTGTACTGGTTGGAGAGTCACAGAACCCTTAATTAAAGAAGCAGAAGAGAAAAAAAAAAAAAAAAAGAAAAAAGAAAAAAGAAAATTAATACAATTGTTGTTCTTATTTGAGATTTTTGAACAAGAATATTACACTCTGCTGTAAAACTACGCTGAACAAAACCATGTAAACATATGCTCATGCTCTTGTGAAGTCATGCTTAAGTGCTTTGGTGAATATGGTCTTGAAAGTTCCAACTATTTAAACTGAAGCTGCTTTGATACAGTTTGGGGTTTTTTTCCCTTTTGTCTGAACATTCCATGTTTCTCAGAGTCAGCACTGACCAGCTCACTTCTGTGTGTCTCACACTTACAATTTATGATGCTCAGATTTCTGTGGGCACTTCAGCAGGAGCTGATAGCATGATCAGATAAGGATCTAATGATTACAGACACTTAACATGTATCTAATCTTTACCAGCTTCACAATGATTTTTTCAGCACATTATCCAAACTTTATTAAAAATCAGAATCTTTTATCTACTACTTGGGCATTATTTCCCCAACTTGTCAGTATACTCTACAGCAGCCCACCAGTATTTCTGCTAGATGTTGCTCTTGTTTGGCCTGTGTACATCAAACATGCTCTAACAGAGAGAGATAAACTTACTTAAAAATTGCTTACGATTTTCTTTACACAAAATTTCAAGAAGATTGTGAGGTAGCTTTATAAAGGCCTAAGTGAAATTTTATGACAGTTTTCATTGTTAGCTCAGTTCATCTGCCTTTCAAACAAACTGCAACTGAAACACAACATTATCAGCTCTGGATCCATTCTCCATTTAGAGTCCTATGCTTTAGGATTTGTTTCTCTCCCAGTCTTTCACCATAATTATTTCAGAACATTCAATGTCCCCCCTGTTTTGTTGTAGCTATTTGAGGAGGCCAACTGGTGTCTCAAGACTAGTTGTTTCCATCTTACTTTGTAGATGAGTGGCCTTTTTATATGAACAACTGTGGTGGCCATTTCTATAAACCGTTAGTTCAACATGCCCACAACTTTTTGCAGATATTTATGATGCGCAGAGGCAATCAGGTAAAGACAATCAGGTGTTGCAAGTTAGGAGGAGGAAGGCATGAGCTCCTGTTAAGCCCACCTGTGCCCAATTAGGGCTGGCCCCAACTGCGTATGAGCAGAACTGGGGGACCAATAAAAGGTGGGCTTCCAAACCTGTGGGGAGTTCGGCTCACCCCTGATCGGCCTGAGGAGGAGGCTGACCAGTCTCCTGTTTTTTCGGTGACCCTGACTGATTCAAACACGCAGCCTTCTGATCTGGGGTCAGACGCGGTGTTGCGCCACGAGCTCCCACCTTCTCCTGCTTTTTGGTGGTGCTCTGACGCGATTTGAACACACAGCCTTCTGATCTGGAGTCAGACACGCTACCACTGCCCTAACAAGAGATCACTCTGCCTTAACAGGAGCTCATGCCTTCCTCCTTGTAATTGGCAACACCTGATTGTCTTTACCTGATTGCCTCTGCAATGATGTTTTAAAAAATAACCAGCAAATGAATCATAGCTATCAAGGTGAATAGAAAACAACAGACTCTGGTGCCCATGATGGTGCCCAGATGATGAAACATTACTTTCCATAAGAAGTGAGGAATAAAGAGAGAGAAAGTTTAGGCACTTAAATCGTGTTTGCAAAAGACATAATGAGAGCAATGAGTGGTTGCAGTAATCTGCAAGAGTTACCAGCAGAAAAGGCACTATGGGTATCACTGTGTAAATGAAAGCACTGAAGTCCAGTGGTTTCAAAAATTGCCAGGTATGCTAGTATTGGTTCTCCAGCTTTTTATACTGAAATGGGTACTGTACCATAAATGCTACATACTAAAATTGCCTGGGTCAAATTCCAAATCTGACCTAAGTCCTTTGAAGCCAATGTAGTTATGACAAGAGTGATCTATACTGGTTGCTTCTTTGCTAAATTTTTTTACAACTAATAGTTCTCCTTTTGAATGTGATAGTAAGTATGGAAACAAATTTCTTACCATGTTAAGAATGGGAAAAATTTATATCTAAGCCAACATAAAAGTCGTGGCTATTAAAGAAAAGTTTAACATTGGGTTAAGTGAACTTGAGCTGTGGATAAATAGAGGACAGAACACTTCTCAGATTCACTGTATGCTCAAATCAAAATGAAAGCCTCACTCTATTTAAAAGATTTTCATCTGGAAACTCACCATACAGCACAGACTTGAGTGGTAGATATAAATTTTCTAGAATATGTTTCCAGAAATCTACATTTAGATAAAAGTATTTTACAAAGTCTAAAGCCTAAATCTTTATTTTCCACTTAATTTCTCTATGTGTGCTGCAGATAGGTAAAAAGAAAAAAGGTGGCGTATATTTGACATTTTTGATATAGAGAATCAAGCAAAAATTCCAGTGTATTAGGAAAACTGTAAGAAAAAAAAAAAAAAGCCACCTACATTTTTGAGAACCATCAGCCAAATAGTTGACAAGTCTTGAGGATCCCATTCACTAAGCCTTAAATAATTTGAACTTGGCTTTTTCTTTCACTCTTAAAAAGAATAAAAACAACAGTTTGGGAGATGATAGTTAATATATTTGTCATTTATATTCAAACATTTATTGTTTGTTGCTTACACTTTTACACGTTTAGAGAACCACACACCCCTATGCATAACAAGGCAGAAGCATATTTTTTATTCAGGAAAGAAAAATTAATCTTGGCAGATATGGTATGGTACTAACTCAGATCCCTTACATTATGTTTTCCATAATATTGTATTTATCTTGCATTTTTATTCTTGGCTATTCTCCTTCTCCAGACACTGTATGTCTCTTTACCCTGCTCTGCTCTAGTTTCCTGTTACCAGAGAAGTCTCAGGATTTATTTTTAATTCTGGAACTCTTTCTGTCCTCTTGCATTTCTAGCTATAAATCTCTTTAAGCATTGTGTAGCTTATGATATGACAGTGGTTTTGTATGCAGTCAGTGTCACAACTGATTCACATCACAACTTATATCTACACACGGCACAACTGAGAGTTGTTCATTGAGTATGGGTTCAGATACCTTCTTCACATGTTGTGCCATAAAAAAAGACTGACAAATAGTATGCCTACTTCAGAGAGAAATGCTATGAGCTGTCTGTAAAGCCAGTGGGTTAGGTCTAGAATAGAAGCTATATTCCCTGACCTATACATATGGACAACCTTCCCAGAGATCTGTGTCACTTCCTTGCAAAGGAGAGGATACTTTTTCACAAAGAAAGTGGATATTCTGTAGCTTCCCTCAGTCAATAAACAAACCAAACTATTCACTGTTATTCTAAGTAACAAATAAGGGCCTCTGCTCTCTAAATGATTCGTATGTTCTTCTTGGAAATTAATATTGCCTTCTTGTCTTCTGACATGCATGGCATCATAAAATAATCCATTAACATCTCTAAGCATGTAAAAACTACCTGACACTCACTAAAGGTGAGGGCTCTGGGTGGGAAGCAATGTTTAGAGACCTGTTCTGCCTTTGTTTTTTTTATAATCTTGATCCCCAACCTCACTCACTGACATCAGTTTTGCAATTCAAGTTGAACAGGCAATTTATTCATTATAAATCACTCTAAATCTTTACTGAATATTTCCTGGAAAGTCGAAGACTCATTAAAGCACATATATTCCTGTATGTGTGGCAAGTGAAAACATTTGTAATAGCATTAAGGGCTCTAACCTAGAAGGTGCTATGTATTTTCAGAAATGTGTTCTGAGCCCTCAGTTTTGAGGATGATTGACATTTTTTTAGGATAAGACCCTTGTTTTTCACCTAAGAAATGAAATAACACATCAGTTTAATTTGAAGTGACTTTGCCATAAACCTATTTCTCTTTCAGAATGGGTTGGATATCAGTAGGATTAAATGTTCTGACTATAGAAAGAAATTCCCCCAAATGTAAGCTTTTAAATGCCCCTTCAAACAATGATCAGATGTGGAAAGTTGAGATCTGTTTTCTGTGTGTGGTAGACTGGCAGCAACTGGACCTAGGCTTAGAGTTTCTGCCTTCACTAACAGAATTTTGTTAGTAAGTCTGCCAAAACCAGGAAACTGCTGGCAGCTTTGGTGGAAAGTGGAGAATTCAGAGGGTTTTTGTCATCCCAAAAGGTTTGCACTTATGAAGAGCCCTCTTGTATAATAAAGTCCATTTGTCTGATGTAAGAGATTTCAACAGTTTGTCAGTGTTCCACAAGAAGCAAGCAGAAATGGTTCAGCTGATGCTGTATGTAAAGGTAACAAAGATGCTGAAATTCTGTGCTCTGAGTTCTTCTGTTTGTTTGGTGTATCAGGGAAATGTAAGCAGAGTGAGAATGTGATTTAATCCAAGGTCAGCCACAGACATTATCTGAGGCCCCATAGAAGGAACAAATGAATAATAAACAAAATTAAAAACATCTATTGCTGTCTTATAGTCTGTCTGTTTGTTTGGCAAGCTGTATTGTGGAAAGTGCTATAAATCACTCTTTTGGAAAATCAAGTTCTTTTAATTTTATTTTGTTTATTGATAGTACTTGGGGGTGGAGAGAGAACAGAAAAACCTGAGAATAGGAAGGTTTAGAATTAGCATCAGGAAACCTTTTTGGCAGAAAAGCATCTTCAATTATTTTGGAAGTGTTCCCAAAGGAGGAGGAAGAAGCCTAGTTTCTTGCTTCAAGTTGAACTTGGACAAAATGGGTAAAACACTCCAATGGATAGCACTGGAATATTAAAGACCCATGAGTCTTTACCCATGATGTACTTGAAAGCATAGAATTTAACCTAATGGTTGTATGCAAACATTTAAGCAGAAACCATTGAATCATTTTGCAAAGAATGACAGTGGTGTGTCCTAGAAAATGAGAAAACTATAAAAAGAGTCCAAGTAATAGGACACATTTATTTTTTCATATGAAAGAGGTGTCAAACAGCTCATAAAAGTTTCTGAAGAGTTCTGTGGGCTTCTGTCTCATGTACATAAATATTATCAGGCAAAGCTCATGTGTATAAATATTCCCAGACTTCAACTCATTGCCAGTTCAAACCCCATTATATTGCTCTTTTCTTTATGTAGATCCAATATTCCCACTGCACTCCAGCAAAGCAGCAATTTCTATTTATAGTTTCTCTATTCTATATTGTTTATAATTAATATGGATAAGATATGCTCACAGAAGTTACTAAAACAATTGCTATTACATGCATAGTAGTTGCATGGTCCTGTTTTCCCATGCATTCAGATGGAAAGGAGGAAACTGCTTATGTTTCTCTACTTCGTGACAATATAACAATGTCAGGGCAGCCAAAGTGATGATGCCTGGATGGCTCTGAGTTGTATGTGAAAAATCTCTCTTTTTTTTTTATTATATTGCTGCACACTGTGTATCACTAGTGTTCCCATTATCTATCAGAGGCTTCTTGAACATTTCATGTTAAACCTATGAATATTGACTAACAACACTATATCAACATTGTCAAAAGCCAATACTTGACAACATCAAAGGAAGATCAGATGTGTTTGTTCTGATGGAGCCTGGACATGAGGCACGATGTATAGAAAGAAAGGAGTGGAAGAAAACAAGGCCTTGATATCAAAAGACAATATTTAGTGTTCTTAAAAAATTATCTAACGTTAACTATTAGTGAGGTTGACTTAAGCAAAGCCAAATGTTCAGCATAGCACATTCCTAGTGTCTGCTTAACAGAACCAATCTGTAATATTGTTGAGCTACTGTATGCAAAGAACAAATAAGAGTGTTTTTTAATGCTTGGTTTGGGGTTTTGTTTTGGTTTTTTTGGGGGGGAGAGAGGGTGGGGTTTTTTTATTCTCCTGAAAGAGTTTCAGAAAGCTGGGCTGGATGGTCTTTCTTAATGTAAGTCACTGATTAATAAAATGTGTTATAATAGGTGTGACATATCCTTTAAGACTCTCAAAGCCATGTAGTCTCCCATTAATTCAAGTGTAAATTGGAATATGGTTACATTCTGTTGAAATAAAGTGACTGAGACTTCAAGGGTCCCATTTTACTTACACTATGAAGTTTGTGATAATTCACCACAGCAACATAAACTGGCAAGAACAGAGAGATTCAATTTGGTCTCCCTCTTTCTCCCTGCCTCTTCTAGTGCTTAATAAATTTTCCAGAAGAGAGATACACATACTGTATTCTCAGGACTGTTGGTTTAAGAAATGTACTGCTTGCTTTTTCCTTTTAAAAATTAATTACAGTTGAACCTTCTACTAAATCCAGAGAAAATATTTCTGTTTGTTAAAAGGGTTTTCATACATTATGGTCTAATCCTGTATGATTTAACTGTGGTCATGATCTTTTTCTCACACTGTGGAAAACATGCTTTCACTACATTTTTTTTTTTTCTGATATACTGTGTCTTTCTGGCATTATACAAGCCATTGAGTTTGTTTATTTTTTGTCTTCATTTTTCTTGGTCAGATAATACTTGTGTGGGGAGAACTATGAGGATGGTCTCAGCTTAGTCCTATTGAGCCTAAAAGCCTTTAATCCACCCATTCTAGGCGATGAGTTTGTGCCACTTTTATTTTATTTGTCTCTGCTTGTGTTTTCCTCATGCTTTTCTAGGTGCAATCCAATCAATGTTTAATTTCCCAAACTGGCCCGGTGAGAAGATTTATTTCATTGTGTTTGTCCTGCAAAAAGTATTCATTCTGAAGCTTCAAGAAAGATAATTGAAACAGTTTAGGTGAAAAAAAAATGAGCAAGAGAATAGATTTGCTTGAGAATCATTTGAATATGAGTGTTAAGAATCTCTTCAAGTCCTGGGACGGCAGAAATTTCAAAGTGCAGCAGAGTACCACCTGAGCTGGTGCATCAGCTGCACAGGATAACTGTTGTTTATAGGGTAGCTGACACAAATAAGAAACAAAAATATTTAGGAGGAGAAATGTGCACAAACCAGCAACCAGCTGTAGCTGTTATATCATTCCTAGAAATCAGAAAGCAAAGTGAATCTACCCATACTTTAGACACATCATTGGCTAGTGCCAAAAATAAGTGAAGGCTTTACGTATTGTGCCAGAGATTGACCTTCCATGATCTTGTATATTTAATCTAATATGTTGATCTCATTACACTGCACCTGTCATACCCGGTATCCGTGGATTAAGGCAGTAAAAAAGGTGGCTTATAAAAGTGGTCAAGGCAGTCTAATAAAAAAAGAATGAAAGTCATATTTTGGTTTTTTATTCATGTCTTTGCTAAAAATACATTGCACTTACATAACACTTGCCACAGGAGAGTCTCCAACACTTCACAGATTAGAACACTGACTCCCAGAGTGCTGGTGAAATAGCAGGCAATACTCTGCCTGTTTCTGCCTTGAGTAAATGAAAGCAAAGGAACTTGAGTGTCTTTTATTTTACAAAAGACATCTTGTGAAATTAAACATGGAGAAGCTCACTGAAGAAGAAATTATTTATAATTTTAGCTAAAAACTTGGATTATTAAAAAATGTTAAATATTACAATATTTTTAAAAATCCAAATATTTAGACTCATTCATCTGAAATTTTACTAATCCAAAAGATTTTCAATCCTGCCTTTCTATGAAATGTGTAAGAGAAATTAGGAGAACAAGAAGACCCTGCTGAGCTATATAGTATTGCTTTGGAGTGTCTGTGGAAGGTACAACAGAGGTTCTCTGTTAGAGAAATCTGTTTCCACAAAGGGCTGTGTTTCGTAATTAGACAGTAGACTGGAACAGAGCAAAATGTCAGTGCCTTCTTCATTTAGCTGGAAATACTTTAAGCAGTCTGTAAGCAATTATTTTATTTGGTGAGTAGATATGTAATTGCAGTATATAGTTTTTAAGCATGAAGTTTAAATAACCCCACATGAAAAGGAAAAAGTCCTTTTTAGTGGTTATGAAAATAAACTATTAAGCACCCAGCAGTGAAAGGGTCAAAATGGTTGTATTAACTGAACTCTCCTGAGGACATATGTTGTTTACAGTATACGTTTAAAATAATATTCCTGGCTAGTCAGGATTTCCCTCAGGATAATGCAATTACAACAGAAACAGAGGATTAATTAAAGACTCTCCCATAGGTGTTGCTAGAGATCTCGAATCGACCAGAGGGGGATACATTACCAGCTCAGCACAGAGGTGAACAGACCAGAGCTGTTCAAAATAATTAGTCAGGCACAAGGGCAGGGTTGAGCTTTTTGCCTCATTTATCTGATTTTGATTAATACGATAATTTTTTTTTTTTTCTGCATAAGAGGCATATTGGTTCCCATTTATGTGTGAGAAATGACAGAGGAAGATCAAGCTTTTGAATAAAGAAATCAATAGCAAATGAATTTATTCTGGTCCAGTGTCAAGAAGGATATAATTCTTTTTTTCTTTTTTTTCTTTTTTTTTTTAATTTTTGACAGCAAGTTTAAATACTTGGTGCCATGGGGTAATTTTTCTGCCTCCAAGGAAACAACAATCCTCCTCATGCAGAATGCATGACAAGGAACAACCGCGACAGAAGAGAGTATTAGGGCTGGATGATCATCTCCATTTTTTTTGTCTTCAGAATGTCTGCATGTACTTGTGAAGTCCTGATAGAAGCTTAATCATAGCTCTCAGCTTGGTGAGGCCACTAATTTGGTATTACGATATTAAAGTTGCAAAAATGAATGTTCTCCCTGTGACCAAATATCTTTTTAAGACAGGAAAAATTATAGCAACCCAGAATTTGTTATTTTTTGCATAAATGGTTATATTGGTATGTCTCAAGGTTCCTGCTCTGGGGGGACATCTCATTCAACAGAAAAGATAGTGTGCACAATCTAGGTGGAATGTATGAAGGTCTTCAACAGAAATGATTGAACATCTCTCAAGATGAGAGTTTGGCTAGATCTTTCATGCATCATAACTTGTCAACAGACTGATTGTGGGCTGTAATCTTAAAGTTTCTGGGGCTGATCTGAGCATATACACCCTGAGCTGTGCTAGAGCAGCCTCCCATTCAAGTGTTATGTAATTATAACAATTTTTCCTTACAAAAACATTATAACAATCTGAAAAGACAAGAATGAAATAAATCATGTAATAATTTATTTAGAACATGCATTTAAAAAAAGAAAAAAAAAATCTCACAAAGCAAGACATGACCTATTTATAGTGAATGCTTTAATCTCAAACCAAGGAATATGAAATCAGATTCTCATCGGGGCGTACTAGGCCTGCTAACCCTACCTGAAGACATGACCCATTTTAAGGGTGTGGGCCAACTCTTTTGTCTGACTGGAATTATTTTGTCATAAGCTATGAATTTGTCTGAAGGGTGGTAGAGTAGGAATAAATGAAAATGAATTCATGTAATGTACATATTTGTTTTTAGTGAGTTTTCTTTCAGACATAGTAAATAAGCTTATAATAACAGAATACATGCCACTTATTTAGCATCAACGTGAAGGAAACTATGATGTTCTTAACTTTTTTATCAAGTAAGTACACCGTGACTTTTAATTACTGAAGGAAAGTAAGAGAAAGAATTGAATTCTAAGCTGATATCAGGATTTTTTTTTCAAAGAAACTCAAAATATCAGAAGATTTGTATCAGTTTAACAGAGAAGTTAAGTCTATTTGTGCAAGAAGTCCCAGGTAAATTTTGCCCATTTCACCACATGAAAAAACCTCATGATATTGTAGCAGGCTTAGGAAAGAGTATTCAGGAAAATGTTAAAATGAGAGCAAAGAACTTGCCAAGAAAAACATTAAATCCGTATCTAGGGTACCTACCATTTTCCAAGGCAACAGTAACATGACCCTGGTAGAGTGTTATGTGCTGTCGGGTTTCACAATTGCCCCTTGATAAAGGATATACTCTTCACTGAGAATGGGAAATTGTGTGTTCATATATATGTATTTTTTTAACTGATCTAAGAGAGTGTGGTATACTAACAGGGCACCGTTTTGTCCCACATGTGGAGTCCCACTGATGGAGTACTGCATTGGGCACATTTCTGGACCTGTGCAAACAGCAGTTTTGTATCCCTTAGTGTCCATTCCTCAAAGTTGTTTTTTGTGGCTCTGTTTCAGATCTTTTTCTTTGCATTGTACGTTTACTCACACGTATCAGTGCCTCCAGGACTGATTGCACCACTCAATATGTGAACAGTGTGCCCTGCAATTTTGACCTGCCTGCCAATATTGGAATCACAGAGCAGCTGTGAGTTTGTAGGGGGTCTTCACTGATCTTTGCTGATCACATATGGACCTTTGGTCTGCAGAAGACGTGCAGAAAGCTGTGCATGTGGAATTTGTTTCAACACAGGTAGGACAGGGAAGGCAGATAAAAACTTTCTTTTTTTCTTCTCCATAAGTCTTTGCACTTCTCTTAGTTCCATGAATAGGCTCTGATGGACGCCATGGCTTCTAACGTTGTAGCCTACTGGAGGTCCCTTTAGTAGCTGTCACTAGATGGCACCAGCTGTATGAGAGAGGTGTCCCCCTCTTTCCATCTCCAATTCACACTTCCCCTAGCTAAGGATCCTGAGTGCTTTAGCTCAGTGCAAGAGATGTGATTTCACTCAGTGCTGGGAATCCAGAGTAGCTACTTTGTCCCTGAAGATTAATCAGTTCAATAGGGATTAATTAAGGAATTGCCAGAGTTTTGGATTTACCTTGCATATTTATGTGGATCTTTTCATGAACACACAAGATCTCTTCCTGTGACAGTATTTTCAAGGGAGCTTAACATAAGCAGATGACCACAACTTTTATTTTCACATTCTCTCACCTTTGCCCAGAAGGAGGTTTCTCCTTTATCAAGTGTGCTAGAAATTAATAGGAGAGGTGGAAAGGGGGTCACTGCATCTTAGAGGAGTAGGCTTTGCCCCAGACTTCATGCTTGGAGTCAGTTTGGATGGTTGCTTTGAGTCCTAGCAAATACATAAGAAGGTCTTAAACAAGGGTCTGTATTAAGGGTGTGTGGAGTAGGCTCTGGACTAAGACAGTGGAAAGTATATGGAGAGTGGGAGAGGAAAGTAAGTGGAATGACTATTTCAGAAATAACACAGATTGTGTTTTCATTGCTGTGGGTTTTCTTCAGTATTTTTAATTGTATCCCACTGAAAGACAAAACCTTCCTGAGACCAAACCTTCATGTCCTTGGCCTCGGGAAGAGTTTATTTGAAGACACCAGTCAAAGACATCTGGTTTTCACCCTTAGCAATATGAGCCTTTTTCTTCTGGTGAAAGCAGGGCACATTGCTCTCAAGCAGGGAGAGATGCTAAGTACAGTGACAATTGTTTCCCATGGAGAAAGATTCGGCAGGAAGCCAGTATTTAATCACATAGCCACATCGCATCATTACAGAGCGTCACTCAGTGCAACCACTTGATGCCTTGTACCGCACCTCCATAGCATAATGCTGGCTCCCTGCCAACAATTTAGAGAAAACTGCTATAAGCTTTTATAATTGCTTCTCTTGATGAAACAACTCAGTGAAATGGCAGGGCTAGAACGGGGACAAAAGGGAGAATTATGGGACCACAAATTTCCCAGACTTCCAAGTTGAACCTATTAGCCAGCAATTAAAATTATTGGACAGCTTCAAAAGTCCACCACAACTGTCACTAATTGTCAGCTTTGCTGTCTCTCTCCTCAGAAAGACCAAGGATTAAATGTATGTAAAGATGGAGCAGCTCACTGGATCCCTAAGATTATGCCCTTGGGCAGTATTTGATCATTCAGCACGTATCCTGTACATGAACTGATGACTTAGTACCAGACAGCACTACATACATGTTTACAGTATCACTACAAAAACATTGTTGGTCATACATATAAAGAAAAGGCCCACTAAAATGTTTAAGACAACATGTGCTCTCCTACATGCTGTCTACATCATTTGACACATAAGCCAGAAATGTGCCCTTGCAGCAAAGACAGATAAAGTGACTCTATGCTGCATTGGACAAAGTATTTCTAGGACGTCGAAGGAGATGATTCTTCTCCTTAGTTCCACTGTGGCCACATCTGGAGCATTGTGTCCAGTTCTGGGTTCTGCAGTATGATAGAGGTATCCTTAGTAAATGAGAGACATGGAGCTACTGAAGAGAGTCCATTAAAGGCCATACAGATGATTAAGGAACTGGGACATCTCTCATGAGGAAAAGCTGAGAGATCTGGGACTACTTAGCCAGAAGAAGATACAGCTCAGGAATGAATCTTATCAATGTGTACAAATATCTGAAGAGATGGTGTGAGGAAGACCAAGACAGCCTTTGTTCAGTGGTTGCCTGTGACAGAACTGGAGGTTATGGGCACAGACTGAAGCACAGGAATTTCCATCTGAATATCAGGAAACACTTTTTCAATGTGAGGGTGACTAAGTATTGGGATAGGTTGCACAGAAAAGTTGTGAATTCTCCATTTTTAAAGATATCTAAAAGTCATAGACATGGTCCTGGGCAGCTGTCTCTAGGTGGTCGTTCTTGAGCAGAAGGACTGGAAAAGGTGATCCTCCAACTTCAGCTTCTCTGCTATACTGTGATTCTGTGACACTCATTAGACAATACTCTCAAGCATGAAAAAAAATGACCAAGATCATGATGGAAATAGGCAAATAATCCAGTTTTAAAACCACAATTCCCTTTTTTTGGTTCTATCCTATTAAATATTAAGGATGTGCACTTAGGTATGTAAAAGCACATATTGATTCAAGCTAGAGTGTGAACAGTAGTCTACCAGGACTGTTTTTCTGTCTACAACAATGGTGAGTAGAGGGTATATAGGAAAGAAAAAAAGAATAGGTCTTATACAAAGGGATCCTCCTCCAGGTATTTCTTTCCAGCTTCTGGCAGGCATAATCTAAGGAATTTCATGAGCCTGGGCTTGCATTTGCCCTACTGAGCTTAATAGACACCAACTTTCCTATCATCCATATATTTGTCTAATATGTTCTTAACTGCCTTTTTACTTTTACTTGATACAGCAACGAGTTTCACAATTTAATTATTGTTCTGCGTGAAAACAAGCTTTCCCTTTTGTGCAGTTTGAGCCTGCAGGCTAAGCATTTCCTTGGTTTGCTGCAGCTTTCTCATTCAAATCAAAAGAATGAAAATGACTGGTCTCCACACAGTTTTGAATCTTTTTGCGTTCTAATCACCTTCCTACAGTGTCACTGTTGACAGCCTTGGCGTCAACAAAGATAACACTGCAGTAGCCTCCAAGGTGGCCTAACAGTGTACCCCACTGTCCTTGTCCTGGGTGATGTGCAAACATGGAACAGTCAGATCTTCCAGCACCACTTCTCCCTTCCAATCTTGCAGACCAAATATAAGAGACAGCAAAACAGGCTGATATCAGGAATTGTGGAAAACAACATCCCAGGATGAGTCAGAATGACTGACAGTGTGCTCACCTATTTTTCCTGGATGTTGTTGGTTGTTTCAGGACAAGCCCAGAACCATGAATCCAAATCCTCTGAGGTAAAATCATTTCCGCCCACCTTTCAATATTCTTGTGAAGAAAAAAAAAACCCTAAAGTCTCACCTTGCATTCCTGAAGTATTCCCTCTGGGCTCAGACTTCTCTGGTGCCAGATTTGGAGTTTCACTGTGCTTGTGGCAAAAGAGGAACAATAGCATAATCCTAAGGAATCCTAGTTTGGATTCAAGCAGGCATCCATACAGCCAAGAAGATGTACACCACTGCATTCCGCTCCCTAAAGGCTGACATATTAGTTTGAAAATAAATTTTGTTTTAATATTAGTATTTAAATAATTTTGTAATAAAATTACCTTTCTCATGTCTGGATGCTCACAACCATGTCCTAATTTAGACTACATAAGCAAATTGCCCAAATGAACATGAGTATCAAGAACTAAGATTTTTTCCAAACTTCAGTTTATTGTCATACATTAACTGGGATTTGATTCAGTCCTGTGTCAACATACAATAACTTCTAGTTTTTCAGGACAGAGGATTGTCTCTACTGAATATGCCTGTAAGAATAATATAAGCAAAAAACTTCTGCCATTTCAATATCCTTTTTGTTCCTTTTCTTTCCAGTGTAAAAATGCAGTTGCCTGTGGACTGAAAGAAGCAGTCTTGATAAAGGTGTGTGTATGTCCTAATGTTAGTCTTGATTCAAATAAAGCTTGCAATATTGTTTTATGACTGCGTTTGTATAACATATGACTTTCCATAGGAGACAGTCCCAGCCATTACCTGTTTATCTACTTAAAGCAGGGTACTCTGTTATTCATTACATGCAAACAATATGGGAATACACTAGGATGTTTATTGTTAAGGTCAATATAATGATAGAATTTGATCCCATTTTCTTTGTTGTTTAAGAAAGAAAATCAAATACTTACAAAGGCTGGATTAATTTTCCTTACCTCTCTTTAAATCTCACACCACCAGCAAGATATGATTTAACTATGTATTCCCTAGTAGAACAGGCCATCAAATACATATTGCATTAGGGCCAGGAAGACATTATCAGGGTGTGATTTTGTACAGACCTCAGCTTTGTAAAGCTAACCAACCACTTTCCTTAGATAGCTTTACTACAGAAATGCTCATCTAACCAGCAACTTTCAAATCTAATCAGCCAGTGTGCCCCTTCAGTTACCACTCAGCAATAACCTGTGAGATGTTTTTGGTATCTTTAGAAACATAAATAGATGGCATAGACATTCTGTTCCAGGCTTATAGGGTATTTCCTAGGAAAATATCTAAGTATCATTCTTAAAGAAATGTTTTAATTTATGTAGATATTTACATTTTTACAACAATGTAGATGAATGGGAGCTTATGCCTATGTGCTTTCCCACTACAGTGCAATGCATTCATAGTTTCCATAGTCTTTGTGAAGAAATATAGGCTGAGGATCCTATGGTGCATAAATGATGATCTTAAGTACCCATATTATGACTCTTCAACTTCTTAATTGCTATCATTTAAAAGAAAATGTATGCCTAAAGGATAGATGTAGTATTATAAATTATCAGAACAGTCCATCTGGTTGAATTCTCTTTCCTAATGGTTTGAAAAGACCATCTCTTGATTTGATCATCCTCTGAAAGGCTCTGCCAGCATGCAACTCAGCCTATGCCTCAGTAGCCCATGTCTCCTACATTCTGAGCCTGCATGGTTTCCCCCAACATCAATGGAAATTAGAGTGTCTGCCATCTGGCAGCAAGTGAAAACCACGACTGTTGAACAAGATAGGAATAGAAGGTGCACAAGTCCTTGTATTTCTGGAAAATTCTGACATCATGTGCTGGCATCCTGCTCCCATAGTTAGAGATGATGGGATGAAGGAAGTGAATGAGCTCACAAGAAGTAATAGCCTGTAGGAACCATTCAGTGGCTTTTGGTATGAACCATTCCAGTTCATACATGGAACAACCCTGTTGCCATCAGGATGAAGAATTTATGCCGATCTGCTAAGGGGGGCCAAACTTACAGATTTCTCAGGAAAATCCAAAGTAATTTGATTCAATAAAATATACTTGGCCTGCTCCAGACAGACTTTATGCATACTTTTTATTGCCTGCTATAAATATCTGTCTTCCACCCTGCCCCAGGGGAACTGCAAGTTAGCAAGAAACAAAAGCTTCCTCTCTGTAAAGACTTTGTCTTCTATCAGCAGGTGCTGTTGCTGTGCTAAACAAGGATAAGAAAGAGGGAAGCCTAGTAAAACCTCATCCCAGTGCCTGTTTTTTCTACCACAGACTCCTCTGTCTTCCAAACTGTCTTTTATCGTCATGGAAGGCAGTGATGTAAATATGGAGAAAACACCTCTACATATTATAGTTAGTAGGGATTTCACTTAAAAGTGACCAACATACAGGAGACATACATAAGACATACATGAGTCTGCTTCAGCCTAATCTGAATTTTTCTGTTCTCATTATTAGTCTTTGTAATTATTGCTAGTTTCAGCTAATGTTTTCCATCTGTAGTCCTTTTAGCACTTTTAAATCACTACATGGAACTTAACACTAAGAGATGGAAGGTGGACCTTCATCCTTTGCAGCATTTCATATGGCCCCTTCTGTACCTGAGATTTTGCCATTTGTTGAGTAGTACTGAAGTCTATTAAACATTTTACTTTAAATTCATTCGGTTAAGATAGTACAGAAGGCTCTCCATGGACACTTTTATTTTGGATTATTCAGAAGTCACTTAAAAGAACTTAAATTAAACCAACTAAAACAGAAGGATGTCCAAAGGGATGTTGGCATCACTTTAATTAAACTGCAGCAACTGTATATATAAACAAGGTTTAAATCTACAGATTTTAAATTGCTCTTGACTGTAACATTACTCAGTTCATTTTACAGCATCATAAGAGAAGTTCAGTTGCTCTTGTAGTCAGCCAAAATGTGGATCAGTCACTCCACAGAAGATTTTGATGAGCCCCATATGGATGTACATAGAACCTACACCAAACAGAGGAAATACCAGAGCACTGTTATTAAGTAACCTTAAATATATGTTGGTACAGTTTCTTGTGCAGAGTGATGGGGAGAATTCAATTGCTTCTAGCCACTCAAGTACTCTTTGTTTTGTAGAATATACTGAATCCATCCTGTTGTCTTTAACATCAATTGATTATTCATGAAAACCTAGTGTTATTAAAAAATATTGCAGATAAGTTTTGGTAAGCATATTTCATACTTATCCAATCAAATATATGTTTTATCTCTTGAATCTGTGACCATTATGTGAACTCATTGCCAGTTAAAGATTCTCTGTAGCAGTGGTCAGGTGTCATATGAAGTTTAGCAAAAAAGCTCTAGTTTTCATTCTTAACTTAAGTAACATGAGATTCTATTAATTCAAGGCACTGTGGGCTTGCAATGTGAGATTAATGACAGCCTGATGTGTTAGGCAAACCTGAATTTCAATATGTTTCTTTCTTACAGTGTATCACAAATTGAAGTTGGGGAAATGAGCTGCTTTATTCTGCAGAGTGCACCGAATTGAATAGGAACACATATTCAGTGAAAGTTAAACAAGTGCTTAAGTATCTCACTGAAACAGTGCTTCTCAAATGGGGGACAGAATAATTTTTTTTTATTCTTTCTTCCTTCCCACTTCCCTTTCTCCCTTCCTTCCAGTAGCTTTTCCATGAAGAATCCCATATTAATTTTTAAGAATATCAGAAGCAGCATTATTTATTTTATCTTGTCCACTGTATTATGCATGGAAATAAATTTATGGAGAAGGGAGGCTATTGTCTAATTCATATTTCAGCTACGGGTCTAAGCAATGTTCTGTACTTTGTCAAGAATTGTCTTATACCACTTAACTGATACAACTGATACTTAAGACCTCTATTTGTTAAGCTTGATCCTGCCTTATGTATCGAAAGAGGTGTGTTATACCTCTTCTTTCCTTTATGCACAGAAACATTGCTGCACACAAAAGTGAAAGGATAATCTCCATAAGATTTTATCAATGATTTTTCACTAAAAGTTCCTATTCCTCCTATTCTGTTTCCCCAGAAAATAGATCTGGAGGATGAAAACAGGCCAGAGTACTTATATTGCAGATTCACCATAGAAGATTTTGACTTAGTTTAAATTCTGCTATTCCTGAATTTGTTTTTGTGAAAAAAGGGAAAAGTATCTTAAGAAAAATCCTTAGCCATCCTTAAAGTGGTATATTAAAATACGAGTTTCCTTGATTTCCTTTGCATTTTCTGGTGGGGTTTTTTTGTTTGTTTGTTTGCTTTTTTTTGTTTTGTTTTGGTTTGGTTTTTTTTGTTTAGTTTCCCTAGGTTTGCTGCTGCTTGTTACCCAGACTCAATTTAGCATGATATTTAATTGGAGGGAGTATTTATGAGTTCAAGGCCAGGCATTTGCTGAAGTACTTAGTTCCACGGGGGTTGGATCACCTTAGTTTATTGCCAGGCTGTGTACTAGACAGTTAAAGATTAAGAAATCTTCCATAGTGTCAAGCACTCCTATAAAATCAATTCCTGGAAAATTATTAAGCTTCTTTGTGTGTGAGTTGTTTTGGTATTTTTTCCCCAGGAACACTAGACTTACTAAGGATGTCATGATTTGCTCTTTACTGACATAATACTTAACCTTGTGTATTTTTTATAGTCCTCTTACAGAATCTTACACCATTTTTTGCTAATGTTTTGCCCCTTCAGAAGTCCTCACCTTACAGTCATAAAGCATTCAGGCAAATATTTCCTTCTGTTTCCTAAAAATATCTTGATATTTTCTCAAACCTGGAAAAATAACTCTTTCAGAAGAAAACATAATTAGCAATTTTCTCAAGAAGAATCAAGGGGAATCCATTTTCCTCATATGCCTTCAAGACTGGATGGAACGTCAAAAACTCATAGATCTCTGGAAAAGGAAGCCAACTGCTCTGGAAGAGAATGCAATGTAATATGCTACATGCCAGGTTATGTCTCACTGGAGAAAAACTACTTGGTTCCTACTGACTCGCCCACTTAAAATTTATCTGTACTTCATCAAGAGCAATAAAGTATTTCTCGTTGATTATGAGGTGCCTGGATGAATTCTTGGGCAGGGGCAGTTGTAGGTTACAGCTAGTCCTGGAGTTGTCTTGTGGTTATGGAACTTGACTGAGATTCAGAAATTCTGGGTTCGGTTCCCAGTAATGCCACAGACTCTCTAGGGTAAGCCATTAAAGTGGTTCGTGCCTTAGTTCTCAGCCCAGAATTAACCTTTGACCTTGAAAGTTACTATCTTTCCCAAGTATATAATGCCCTGAGACTCTTTCAACAGGGCTCACTAATACTACATTCTTACAGGAAGTTTTCAGTTTCCTCCCCACTACCAATTCTAAAGGAATTTCTGTTTGAGGAAGAAACACCAAAAAAAAGTGAATACCAGAGCAAAGTTTGAGTGAACGGTATCATGCACATTTGGAGACAGTCCCACGCATCTGATTGGGACTGTTCTCAACCAGCAAAGATTTCTTCAGTGGCTATGGGCAAAGCTCTCTATTTCATTTTCACTATCTGAAAAATAGAGATACTAATGCACTTATGAGAGATGCTTAGAGGATTCATTAGATAGGGTTAATTATAGCATTAACTCATAGTCCATAGTAGCTGGGAACTGGGCAGACAGGGGAGGAATGAGGAGGGGAGGCAGAGTAGAAGGACCTCCTGCTTATGGCAGTCATGATGCATCGGCACACCAAGGACACAGCTGCCACACCACTGTTGCAAGGAGGATTGTGCTTGTGCCAGCTCTGATGATCAAGTCTCATTCCTGCTTTCAGAATGGACTAGCATTGGCAGGCAGGTAAAAATAGCAGGTTTTCATGTTTCATCTAACTTGTCTGCCTGGTCCTCATCTGTGTTTGCAAGATGATGAAGATCTCCATTGTTCTCTTGCCCTACAGTCTCACACAGAAGCCTCTCCTCTTTAGGAAAGCAATGAAGAAGAAAAAGTCATCACCACTGGCTTTATATATACTTTGGTTGGTAGGAGCAAGGAGAATGAATCTCTGACTTCTCTTCAACTTTGTTTATTTAGATTGGGTATGCAATAAACCATTCTGCTCATGTCAGGATATTATTTTTCTCTATGGGGGCTGTCTTACAGTGCAGCCCTGCTTAGATAAGTCGCTCACATAATAATAGGTGATGAACTGGCAATACAATGACATTCACTAACCAAAGCTCTCTCATTTCAGTGCTCCAAGGGGTAGCCAATTCAAAGAACAGCTCTGCCTGTCAAATGTCCATTCTCTGGAATTGCTCCTTTTTAAAAAACATATGCCCAGAATGAACCAAGTTCAATACAAACATATAGCAGGGAGTCCAATTTTCCTGTGGGAACACATCCTCGTTATGCCATTATTTACATAGCATTTTCCATGCTAGATACACATACACTGTTTCAGCACTGAAAACCAAGTTTTTTTGTGCTAGTTATCTTAAAAAGAGAAAAGCTAAAACATTAAACAAACAGAATAGATTAGTTTTTTTCTGGTTTGTAAACAAATTCTGTGGCCTTTTCATAAATCTCACTTCAGGATGCAACACTTATCTACCAAAAAAGCATTTAATAAGCAGGACATATTATATTTATCTCTATTCCTATCTGTACAACTCCATTTAATTTGTGGCCTTGTCTGTCCTTTGATGCATAAATATCTGATTATGTACACAGACAACAGTTCCAACTATTTTTGAAAATATGTCCTTTATGTATAAGTAATAAATTTTATATACTTTTACCTCAACACAACTGCAAAGTGTAAGTGGATTCCCTCAAGACAGTCATAATAAATAATGAACCACACTTATTTCGTTTACTTCTAGGTGAGATTGCAGTTTTCACAATTTTACTTGATTATTTAAATATTGACATAAATAATATTAATATTAATCTTAAGAAAATCCAAGATGCTATAAGGCTGAAGATTCTTGTGAAATTTCTGGTAGGGTTTGGTATTATATTGTATTTGTGAGACAGTACTGCATTTTAGGAGCTTCGTTAAGACACCTGGTGACTGGGATGAGTGCTCTCCTCAGCAACTGACAGAATTCTCAGAGAACGCAGTTGTGTATGAATTATATTATATTCCATTAAGTTTCCTCTAGAAATGTGATCCAACACCAATTACAGCTAATGGGAAGGTTCCATCTTTCAACTATAAAAGATTTAGACATCTGATGAAAAGATAAGAAGGAAAAAAAAAAAGATAAGTGACCAATTGTGCACCAAAAGTTACTAGTCCTGAACAGTAAGTAGTAATGGAACAGCCATTGATAGTATGGTGAGAAGATTATTCATAT
Organism: Florisuga fusca; assembly: GCA_038090715.1. Lineage (NCBI taxonomy): Eukaryota > Metazoa > Chordata > Aves > Apodiformes > Trochilidae > Florisuga > Florisuga fusca. The sequence goes on from JAAWXA010000014.1 coordinate 8,824,606, forward strand.
GAGCTACTAGAGAAAACAAACTGAATAAAGATCCTATTGTCAAAAATCAGGTGAGTTAAGTGAGCAGCTGCAAAACAGTCAATTTTATCAAATCTTTTTTTTTTTATGATTTCTGTACAACAATTTTGGCTATGCTTTCGCAGGAAAACCCTACCTGTTAATCACCAAATTAATAAAGCAAAACAAAACATGAATCACTAAGTAATTTTTAATTATTTAGTAATAATACAACTCTGAGTCCGTTCAAAAGAATATTGATCTGCCTTCTCTCCTGTGTCACAGTGACTTCAATAATATTATGTGCTTGCAATTACTTATAAAACTGTATAACTCCTTGCAGAATTAGAAGTTTTATTAAAGACGATGTACTGAAGTCAACAGGATAAATCATAACCATCAAGTCAATCTAAGCTTTTCCACGTTCAGAGCCTAAAACTGTGCTTATTTCTATCTGGCATTGGATGGGTGGGAATGAAGAGACTATAATACCATCAGCTTTATTTAATTAAAAACAGACACTACATGCTGACTGAATAGTAAAGAAGAAGCAGATCAGCCCTACTTACATGTTTTGCTTTTCTTCTCAAATTCTAATACATCTGAACACTTTAAAAGTGCAAGTGCATAATTTATATTAGCTCTTTCTTTAAAAGGCAGGGCCAAATTTCTTCAACTTAGCTTTTGTTCTTTTTATTTCACCCTTCATGCATCAGGAATCTATACTAATAGAAAACCACCTCAAACCTCTGGGACTGATTTTTACTTATAATAAAGTATTTTATTCTACTCTGGCAGTACATAAAGACACTTCTAGTAGATGTGAATGCATTTTTTACCAGCTAAATACTCTAAAATGAGTGTTCTGAAAATAAGAATTGGGAACACTTATTTTAATTCAGTCTCATTGGTCCTTTTTAACTGATGAACTTTCCTTACTTTGAATAAATCCTGTCCTCTGCAGTGCGATCCAATTTACATTTTTCTTGGCAAGTTCAGAAAGCGATGGATTTATGACCAAGGGAAAATAATGAATGAAAAAAGAATATAAATGGCCAATAGGAGCTGTGTTTTCCTCTGCTGTCTGCTTCAGTAGCCAAAGTACTTCAGCTTACACATCTTAATAGTAACCTTACGGATGAGATATCTCTAAAGCCTGGAAACCTATTCTTCTGACATATATTTGACTTACAATCCATACATTACCATTGAAACTTTCATTTGGTTTCCAGTTATCTCTTTTGCTTCTCTTTTTCACTTTAATTCTCTCTCTAGAGGGAATATTAAAACCCAGTCTGGGTTTTGGGTACTGTGCTGAAATCAATTGGAAAACATTCTTATATCATACTTCCTGCAAAATTCAGGTGTTTTCTTTATAAAAAGAAACCTAAAAAAATGGGCCCCAGGCCCACCCTATATAGGAAAGCCCAACAGCAGCAATGCAGATTTCATTTTCTTAGAGACAGGGAATACAGCATGAGGGCTCTGTTTGCATATGCTGCCTAAAATATGAGAAATCTTGGAGTCCTGATAGCCTTAATCCCTGCCACAGAAGTGTATAAAATTTCACAGCTAAGCTGCCAGAAAAGCCAAGACCACACCAGGAAAGCCGTCTGCTTACAAGAAGATACCTGCCAGGTCTTGTCTGCCAAAGCCTGGACTAATGAATGAGTACACAATATCCCAATCAATCAAACTGGATTTGTCTTTGCCCCAGGTCTAGGTGAGGTCTGGTATGAGGTGACCATATCTGTCAAGCATGCAGTAGTTGTGGCCAAGAAACTGTCTGTACATATATGCTTTTATCAAGGCAGATATGAATAGAAGTCTTTATTTTTTAGCTAAATGTAGTATATACACACACTGGCTACCTATGTCTGAATGTATAGTCATTCAAAGAAAGAGAAGGACATATCTGCAAACACACAGTGCCCAATTAAGGTATGATTATATGAGGTTACCTATACATGCTTACACACATAGTCCTTTTCCTTTCCTACCCAATCATTTCTTGTTCAAAAATATTTCAGTCTTGTACATATATTTTTGGTACAAGCACTAGGACTGTGATTACATGAAACACTGAAACACTCAACACAGCCATGTTTGTTTGTTTGTTTTTTTTAACTTTTGTGGAAATTTTTGTTTCTAGAGTTTTAAGTCTCCACCACAGTCATTGCTGTGTGTTCAGTAAACAGACATCTTTTTCATAAATATGTGTATTTGCATGAGAAAAGGCAAAGGTATAGCATGACAATGAGGTAATAATTTATATAGACCTCATAGTCCTCTTAGAGATTGTAGTGATTATTATAATGTGTAGGGGTTTAGTCTGACACTGGCAGCAGACTGGACAATTGCTCTCATGCACAGGGGTTACACTGTGAAGTAAGAGGATCTTACCCAGGGGTGCTAACTGTTTCTTTGAATCTCAGTGTGCTGTGTACTCCCTGCTTCCTGGGAACATGCTTATAGGTGAAGAACAGTGTAGGGTGAGTCAGAGAGGGTCTGATAAAAGATAAAATGGTCATAGAGTAATCACAGATAAGTCATGGCTTGAGGGGTGGGAAGATACTTAAATAAAGTGATAGGAGACAGATATGCTGGTGAGGTAAGGAGAAGGTGTAACAGTAAAGCACCTTCCCATTCTGTCATCCCTCACTAATTCACATCTATCCTTGGGTCTGTCCTAGCTCCAAGGTGGTCTAATGACACAATATACAGTGGTTCATTGCCAACCTCAGCTAGCAGAAGAGAGCTATAGCATAGAGCCTCAGGGGAGCAGGACTTCTTGACTCATGTTTATGGCGATTTAAAGGTGGCTTTGATGACGCATGCCTTCCTAGGGCTCTCCTCTAGCCACAGGCAAAGGTATGATCCATATTTCCTTTCAAAATTTACAGTGACTTTGATCACTTTTATGGCAAGTACAAAGCCAAATGTAACATCATGAACATTTCAGAAATTTAAGTTTGGAATTTCCAGACTTAATGTCCAAATTTGTGAAGAGACAGGCGTCAGGGTCCTGAGTGCATTGCCCCTGTCCTGCCTGGGAGTTTAGCTGCCTGGTCTCAGAACCAGTGTAGGTATGGTACAGATGTCTCTTCATTCTTTGTAGAGACCTGCCCCTCTTTGCTTTAGAGCTACCTTTAAGCTCAGGGCCACACCCTAGGCCCCTTCCTGAGCTACACTGACTTGACTTTCTGGCTTTACTTCAGACCTCTCTCACCTGCATGGACTTGAGGATGATCACTGGACTTTGGTCAAACCCAGAAACCATCCCTGGAGCTGCTCTTGTTGCTTGGATGTTATGGGACTGCCCCCTACATCAATGAGGCTGCTGTTCTCACCTGTTCAGCCCTGGCTCCCAGCTCTCTTTTCCCCTTGGCTATCAGAATGGCCTGTGCTTGCTGCTATTTAGAAGTAAAAGGGGGTCTGTCCAGGGGTTTCAGTGTGAGCCTTTAGGCCAGTGCTGAGAACTTTTAAACTTTTAGAGTTATACTCTTTAAATAAAAAATCTAAAACTTTGCTTCTTAGTATACATGCAGAGAATTATTATATTGCTACATGTGTCAGGCAGTGCCTCTGCAGCTATGCCTATACAAAGTTGCACAAAGAATATGCTGCTCTCTAAAGAAAACTTGCTGAATATCATGGAGGTCATTTTAATGCAAACAATAAATTTTCAAAGATAGGAAGATTTCCAGTAATCTAGAATCACTGTCAAGAGAGAAAATCAGTATGGTGACTAGAGGAGCTGGGCCAGCCCTTGAAAACCAAGGTTTAAGACTTGAGGCATCTACATAGAATGATGGAATCATAGAATACACATTGCATGTATGTATGAAAATATATATTGTATGACCCCAAGGTGGCTGCATTCAGCTCGTGTCAATCAGCTAAGTCTACACTTCCTGTGCAGTTAGCAGAGGGAATTTTGCACCCCTAAAGGATGAATCATCTTGTCTCAATGTAACCAGCATCTGTTACCCACTTTAGATAGCTTATAGTCCCAGTGAATCATAGAACCTAGAAAAAGAAATGAAACTGATCTTTAAACTATGAAAGTTAGGTGACATGGTTTCTCATCTGTAAAATGGGTATAGTTTCCTGAGCCTACTCCATAATAGGAAGGGGTGAATAAAGAATATGACAGGTTTTGCTTAGGTGACCTCTATTTTTAAATATACCATAGGTCTTTTTGTGTGGAGGTTTGTAGGGGATGAGCATTGTGTGCCAAATGCATTTTGGTCATACAGCGTGGGCTGTGCACAACAACCCGTTGATTACACTTGGTGCTCATTTAATGTTTTGTCGTAACTTCTCTGACATTGTTTTGGATCCCACAGCTCCCGTGGAATCACCTCCAAGCAAACTTTCTTATTAAAGAGAGGGTCTGTTCTCCCCTAAGTGTTCAGATGTAACTTCTATTAACATTAATGAGAGTTATCCATATGCATTGAAGGCAGAATAGACCTTGAGGGCATCATATGGATGGCCCTTCAATATTCTGTGGCTCTCAGTGGGACTTTGTACAGTATGACACACAATGTAATGGGTCCATTGACTTTGTATCACTCTAGGTCACTAGCCCTAATATGATGTTAATAGAAAGCTTCTCATTTAGATCCTAATTACGTGTGTGGTAACAAGAAACACACTATCTTCCACACTATTCCCAAACCACTACAATGCATTCTCTCATAGGAACAATATAGGGCTGACCATATCAGATAACCTTTGCTGCATGTTAGCAGAACTCATAAATCCTAATCCATCAAATTCAATCTCTTTTAGCACCAGAAGGACATTTTAAATCTAGATGCTTCAATACTGAATCAGAGAGAAGCGTAATAACGTAGTACTGATACAGCTAGAAGATCAAACACATTTTCCAAGATTCTGCCTAGGATGGATTAAAATGTAGGTCCCTGTGATCAAAGGGCAGTGAATGAAAGCACAAGACTTGTCTCTGTCCTCTAGTTGCATAAACTCAATGTGTTTGGTTCTTTTTTGTTCAGAGTCTACAGAGTCTACACTATATTTGGGGCTGCAGGTGATGTTTCCCAAACTTCCTGTATTATGTAAATGAACTGCTAAAACAAGAGAAGTGTCTGATCATTATCAGTCTGAAAGTGGAAAAATCAAAACTATAGAAGTTGAGAAGCAGAGCGGTTCCCTGCAATTATCTGTTTTGAAGGAATACAGTGATTTGACACTCCTAAGAAGTCAGATGCCTGATTTCATAATATAATTTGTAGAAGTAAAAAAGGTGTACACACATCATGTTTATATGTGTTCAAAGAACTTCCCCAAAACTTTGCAGCATTACCTAAGTGTATAATTTTTTGAGACTTGTTCACTATCGCATGTTTCCAAACAAATTCAGAAATATGTTCCAACTCAGTTTGCTTTGTTTTTGGAGAGCTCTTCATATTTCAGTGCTTCTCTGTCTGTGTGTACTTTTAATGAATACAGAGATGCAGAAAAAGAAAAAAAAATAGTTTTCTCCCATAGGACACATGAATATGGCATTATGCAAAGCTGTTTTGCCATGTATCCTCAAAGCTACAGGAAGGTGAAATAGATACGATATGGATTTCTGCAGTGCATCTATTCATTCTGCAGTGAGCTGAGCAAATAATTTAAAATGCATAAATCATCCAATGAATGTATCTTTTTTTCCTGCTCATGAAAAATCCACAAGTAAAACTCATGTGCAACAAAAGGTTTTGGCATTAAAAATATATTAAACTGGGACTTCTTTCAAAATCATCCCATATGCTTTCTATTGTTTTGTGAATTTTTCCACATTTCTAAGAACTAACACAGATCTTTGCACAGGTCACATCACTCTACTTTTAGGCCACTGTCTTCTTATACGTATTTTTTCTATAACCAGATTTCTTTCCATCTATCCATTAAAATGGGATGCCCATTGATAGAAAAAGTAAAACTTCTTGGTTATTCATCACACTGTGCTTTCCTACCATGCCCTTCTATTTATTTGCTTAGATGCCTGTGTACCTTGCTGAAAGATGGCCACATGAAGAATGTAAACATTTTAAAATCTTTTTGAGTTAATCACAAACAGCAGTATTCTAATATTCCATATACAGAGTATAAGATGTGCAACCTAGTTATGAGTGCTTCTATAAGTCATGTGGCACTTTTTCACTCCTTGGTGAAACACCAGTCTCCTATGTGACTACTTGTTCATGTGAATGCCTACATGTGACTTTGAAATTTGTTGGCCATGAACTTTCAAGAGAATTAAGCTCCTCCATGTGAATGTTTACTGAATTTGCAAATGAAAGTGAGAGTGAATGTGGTCCAAGAGGTTGTACAGCTGAGTGCAAAGGAACCTTGGGAAAGAGGCTGTTTAGTGAAATCCTTGGTCTGTGTTTCCCCCAAGCCTAGGTAGAGCTGGCCACATGCTGGGGCCTCAGCTTTCAGATTACAAATGTCTCATATGGTATAAATTGTTGTTTCAAAGTGCAGCTAGAGGAGATTTAGTGTTTTGCGTAAGTAGTTTTATTTGCCAGCAACACAACTTCAGATCAACCAAGTACTGAGGAGCTGGCACCATAGACGATTTAAGCATTCCTCAGTTTGTTTTCTGAAATCAGCCTGGGCTTATGATACCTAGGTAAAAAAGCTTAGATGGTTGTAGATGTGATTATCTGAGGCAGGGAGATAATTCTTTTCTGATAATTATTCCCAAGGTTCATTTATTTCCAAAAACCTGATCAGGACAGTTGAGTGATAGGTAGGTATTAAAATATTCCTCCCACACTTGAGAAGTAAGAAGTGTCCACACATTCAGAAATATTCACATTTTTCCAAACTGATTCCACTTTTCTCTTCTTCCAGTGTCCTGGGGAACATGCTGGGAAAGGAGTGTGACTGGAAATGAAATAAAGAACTGCTGCAATTAAGTGTAATTTTAAGTAGCATGAAATTAAGCAAACCCAGAGTAAGAAAATAAACAGAGCAGCTACAGATTTTCCTTAGTGTAAGTTCAGTAAAATTACATGAAACATATATTTGTACTCACTCCTTCTCTCTCTCTGTGCCTGAATTCTTGATGTCAGCTTAAAAAGGAGAGGGAGAGGGAGAGAGAAAAAGAGAGAGAGGAGTATATGGAAATTAACGTTTCAGCTTTCAGAAATGTACACTTAATGAAAAGTTTGAAAATAACCAACCTTTCATGCCCCAAAGAATTACTGAAAAAGATCTTCTGTTTGCAACCTTGTTGGCAGTCAGGCTGTCTTGGGCAGCAGTAATTTTCAGTCAGAGGATTGCCATAAAAGCCTGAAAACCCACAGACCTAATAGAAAACAGGCAGAGAAAGTGAAGTTTAAACCAGGAATTCATAGGCAGAGGCTTCCAAGCTCAGTTCAGCTGTGTGAGGTCTGTCTGAGTCACGCACTGCCACAGATTGGACTGGTACATCTAGAATAGCACCAGACTGAAGAACTTGGCATATAAAGTCTAGGGTTAGGCTCCAAACACTTTCCTGGTGAGACTTCATCCAATGTAGTATATTAGCCAGCAGTCTCCCTGCCTGCTAGGGAGCGTCCCTGTTTTTAATTCTCTGCCCCTCTGTGTTCAAGTTCCCATAAATATCATGGGAATTAATTTGTGCATGTCCCTGCTCTAAACTGAGGCAGTGCTATGCATGATGCATCTTTATGCTTTCAGAGACTTTCTAGTGTGTAAATCAGTCACTGTGGACTGATACAGGCAAACCTTTGGGGAGTGCTACAAGAAGAGTAGTGAAAGAAGACATGCTGGGAAATGAGGGGAAGGACACAGGTATGATTCCATTAACATACAAACACAGACTGAGAATAGTATCAGTACGAGTCGCTTACTAAAAGGAAACAGGATTGGACATTTGCTTCTAGATTTATTTTTGTGTAAGCTGTTAAAAAATATTTCAAATTAAACCCAGTTCCCTCAATGGTAAGTAAGAAACAAAAGAAAACTGCAAGTTGATGTAATTTACTAAAGGACCAGAAAACCCCTCTTTATTGAATTCTTCGCTACTAGATGACACTATATAGATACATTTTAGATACATTGTCCCACTGTAATGAGAAAATGGGAAGAATCCTTTATGATTTTACAGATCATGTAATAACTTCACTTCTAGCCACCATGGCATGGCTCAAATTCTGCACTTCCTCCTCTAGCAGCACTTATGCTGAAGCAGTGGGGAGGCTGACTTCAGCTGGCTTTCCTTTGTCACTGGCTGTGGCCCCTTACAGTGCTGTTCATCTCTCATGTCTGCATGGTTTAGGACTGTGAGATCACTTCAGTAAAAGCAAGAGGAAATGGAAAAGCACAAAAAAGAAAGGAAAAAAAATACAGGTGTTGATGAGCTCATTTAAGCCGAGATAAAGCCAACCAATTAACAAAAAGGTGGTGGGAAGATTATTAAAACAAAGTGTATTTTTGTTTTAAAAATAGAGATCAAGTAGAAGAGGAAAAAAACCAAACTAAAAACAAACAAACAAGACAAGTTCTACCCAGAGACACCTGCAGATGATGACAATGAATGCACTGTAATGGGCTGGGTGCTGCCTTGGGAATGAAAACACAAATGGGAAAGGGTCACAGCTGGGAACAGAGACTTCAGGGCACACTTGCTCCACCAAGCAGACAGCATTCAGATCTGAGGTATTTGCCTGGTTCTTCCATCTATACTGCACTGGGGAAAACCTCTGACACAGACAGAGCTCTAATTTTGAGAAAGTTCAGATCCCCATTTACCTCCCTGGCTTCAAAACATCTGCAGTAGTAGAGACAGTCATGAGGAAAAATGTTTTAGGGCACTGTAGCTACTGGAAATGTAGTTATTTTATCATCTTATATGTGTGCAACAGTTTTTGGAGCCTCAGAGGGATTGGAAAATGGAAATAAATATGAAAACTTACAGGTGTGTTTTTAGTTGATAATGACCAAATCTAGAAGCACCTAAAAACATTGAAGGATGAACCTCTAAAACTGTTGATATTTCAGAAATTCAGTTTGGATACAGCTCATATGAATGGAAGCTCCATATTACCTGCATTGTCCTGGAATAGCAGATGCTTGCAAGACAGGATTTTTTTAAGAGTTTGTGACAGCACTAAAATTAGAAGAGCTTTATTATGCACAAGTGATACTCGACATGGAAAATTAGAGGGTGTTTATCTAAGCTCTCACAAAGGTTTTGGACTTAGTTTGGTATTTGGATTAGTTCTTATTTTATCTGGCTACGCCTATGAAAAATACATTTACAATTTGTTCCCTTCAATGCAGAACTATAAGGCTTCCCTATGGAGCCTGGGAGCCTGGTAGTTTATATGTGGACACATTTAATATTTTTGAAGAGCTTTTCAGAACAGCTGGTATTTGAGGGCACTGTTAATGGACAACAAAATCCTGAAATCAGTAGTGAGCCTTTTATCAAAACCAGATCACGTCTTCAGGACTGATGCCCTCTTCCACTATCTGTTGTCCTTCCTTCCTTTGGAAGTTTTTTGTTGTTTCTTTTTTTGTTTTGTTTTTTGTTTTAGTGTGGGGTGGCAGAGATACTAGTGTTTGAGCTAAGCTTGCTGTCACCCTGCTAAGATTTTGTTTTGCTGTTGGTTTGCTGTCGATTCACTGATGTTGATTCTTGTTTTAACCATGGGGTGGGAGATCCATCTTGGTACAATTTGAGGTTGTTTTGATATGTCTTGGTCACTTCAGCAACAAAGAATTTCATAAATATACAGTGCCATGTGAACTGCAGCTCCGGACAGTAAAATTTTTCCAGGCATAATGAATATTGTGTCAGCCTATGGCTTGAGGTGGAATTTGTCCTGTTCTCCAAATGACTTTTTATCAGCTTTTACCATCCAGTCTTGTGACAGTGAAATATGTGTCATTATTTGTAGCTTACTAGTACAAAGGTGGGAAGGTTAAATTTACTGTCCCATAATTTTCTTCTGAATTCCCCTCCTGGAGATCTTAGCCCCATGAAACTTGGTAGCTTGGGAATAGTGCCTGAAGCTGTACAGAGGCCTGGGTAAGGATAGTGGGTAAATGTAAAAGAGTTCTCTTTTGCCTCCCCACTCTTACAATGTTAGATGTATTTTCACTAACAAGAGCACACTATGAAAAAAATGCCTGGAATGGCTTACGCTGCTCACCTTAAAAAAGACAATACTAAATCAGTTGGGTTCAGGCTTTTTCTCTCCTCAGGAAGTTCCATGGTTAAAAAAAGAAAATAAAAAATTGCTTAGTCTCTCAAACCTGAAAGCCAAGATATTCACACACAGCATGGGCCAAATCCTGAAGGGTTTATGATACATTTCTGCTGTATGGGGACGCCAAACACAGGAGGAATCTCCACACATGCACTGCAGAGAAAATCTTTGTGGCAGCTGTTCACATTGCCTCGCGGAGGGAAGGGGGAGGAAGTGGGTATTTTGGGGCCTGAATCAGTAGCTTTGAACATCACACAAAAGCACCAGAGCAATGGGCAGTGTCCAGTAGTCCTGTGCCAACAGCCAGCAGCAGCCCAGCCGTGGGCCAGGTCTGTGGTTTGGAGGCCCCCGAGCTCTTGGGACTGAGGATTCCTTTCCCTCAGGCTTCTGGTGCTTTAGACAACAGACTTTTTCAAGCAGTGCCTACCCCATTTCTCAGGATTTAATTATGAATTAATTAGAAGGCAATTTTCTCTAAGCGTCCTCTGACTACACTGAGAAAGCACACTGAAATGTTGGGGTCTGTCCCCCCCTGCCTTATGCACAGTTTTTGTCTTCAAATGTATGAAATGTCTTTTGGGAAGTTTTCTTGGACTTGCATATCGGTGGCATGACAGTAAAACTGCTTAACTTTCTTACATTCTGCAGCCTAAGTGGAAGCCTCAGTTGAGCAAGTTTAAAATGAAAAGTTCTGGTGCTCGTTACAATAGCAAAACCTTTTAATAGCACCAGAGAGGCAGGGGAACTTCACCAGATAACTAAATCCATTGATCTCTAATCCTTTGGGCCATACTTACTGTGGAAGACTTGCATGCATGGCTTCAGTCCAGAACCGCACGCTGCCAAAAAACGCTTAGTACGTTAGCAGCCAACAAAAATGTAAGAGGTCTGCTCTGCATGTGGGAAACAACATAAAAAGAAGTGGCTTTTTAGCTTAGTCTGACAAACGTTAACATATAACACTGATATTAAAATGAAATGGCAGAAATTCTCAATCATATCTTGGATGTAGGGGGACTTATATGTGCTAATTAAAAGGGACTGGGTGGCACTTTAGGCTTCTCCGTTGTAAGTTTCTTCTCAAGTACTCCAGTTCAAAACCTTCCTCAGGGAAGAAGCTGCTATTAATGTGCTTTACTTGCAGGCTGAAACGTTAAAAAGAGAGATCTACTGAGGCAGATGCATTTCCTCCTGTATTTAGACACAAATACAGATGTTACTCATATGAAATATAAATTATACTCTGTTTCTGGTGACTGATCTTAATGAACTACAAAAAGCTAAATATATTTACGGGTTTATAGCAGTGCCGATCCTCAAATAACTCTTAATGCACTTCCCTATAAATATCAATTAATAATTCATATCAGATATAGGTCTTTGTTAAATAAAAGCTAATATTATGCCTTTCATGTACCACAGAGAGTCTCATAGACTTTGTAAATGCAGAGATAGTAGCATTTTTCTAAACCATATTACTTGTGGTTTTCACTGCTTACTTGGTACTTTCCACTTACCATCTTACAGATATTTTGTTTGTCTGTGTGTACACATGTGCATATAGAACATATAGACGCTTCAGTGTTTTTCACAAAAATTCTGTGTGTGTGTCAAAGAATGTACAAACACAATTATTTTGGAGCAAAGAACTTCAAGAGATGTATCAATTGAAAAATACTGTAAACGGGACAAGTTTACAGGGTGACATAAAAGTCACGTGGATTCTCTCAGTCCTCTGACTACAGCATTCAGAGATATATCTTGGCAAGATACTGAGACAGGTTGCCCAGGGCAGTTATGGCTGCCCCCTCCCTGGAAGTGTTCAAGGCCAGGCTGGATGGGGCTTTGAGAAACCTGGTCTAGTGAGAGGTGTCCCTGCCGATGCAGGGGAACTGGAACTAGATGATCCTTAAAGTCCTTTCCAACCCAAAACATTCTTGCAGAAAGGTTCCAGCTTTCTCAGGGATGATGTAACCATTGTGCCTGTTGGGACCTTCTTCAAGTAATCAGAACCACAGGTGAGGATGGCCACGGTTGAACTGAGGTCATGGATATACCTAATATCTTTCCAATATACCCCTTAATCTGTCACCTTTTCTCTTTTGTACTAGAGTGACCTGTAAAAGCCAGTCTAGAGACTGTGTGCTAAACCATAGTGCCCAGGATTTATTAAAAATTTGGTCTAGAAACTGTATGAGCAAGTGAGACTTGTGTGTTTGTAGATGCAAACTGGACATGTCTAAACCATAATCTGGGCAAACATTTTTTACTTAAGTTCCAGCCCGTGTTCACCTTTTAATGCTATCATGTGAACAAAAGTCTTTGACCAGGCGTAATACTTTAGTCATATCCAGGAGAAACCAAGGCCTGAGCTAATTACTCAAGTGGGCCCAGGGCACTACTCAGCCTAGCCTAGGAATGGGCAGAGCTCACTCTCATAGCATACAAAATCTGTGGTTTGCATCAGCTTTGTCAGTTCTGGTGTCCTTACAGAAATGTTCTAGAGGTTGCAAGTTGCAAGACATGTAGAATTTATGGGTCATCTGAGCTTTGATCACACTATGATAGAGTGGCTGTATCACACTGATAGAAGTGGTTCAGTATCCACTGTCAGGAATGCATGAGGCTGACCCAGGGAATATTATTCCAGGCTTCACCCAGTTGGCTAAGCCAAGTTGTCAAGGTGCCTTGTAAGGCCTGCTTCAGATGTCTCACTTCCCAAATCCAACACAACGTGATGGTTTTGTAGGGCCAGTGAAATAAGGGAGGGGTAAATCACTGGGATCTTCACAAGGGACAATCAAGAACTTGCAAGCTTGCATTTTAGTCAGACTTTTGGTAATGTATCCACAAGTCAAAATGGAGCCAGTAGGCACCACTGAGAAACATGACATATGCCTCAATTTGCTTGGAATTAAAGTCAGTTCACAGAGCAAATGTAAGCTATTAATATCCTGTATTCATAATGGCTACATTTATTTGCTTTTTTTATACTATTGAAAAACCCTACAATAATCTCCAGTCGTAATTCTACCAGATCCCTTTCTTCTCATTTACAATAATTAGATATTACAATATCCTCTGGAAGTCAGAGGCACTGACAGAATGCACTCCAGCACTGCATGTTCTACCATACCACAGCACAATGGGACACCATTACTGGGAACCAAGTCTGTTCAATCTTGTTATGTCCTTCCAGAGCCAAATCCTGCTTGACTTACTCTTGAAAAAATCCTATTGAATTCAGTGGGCATTTTGCCTGAGAGGGGAGCACTGAAGAGCCATCCCTTATACTCTTCAGGCATTTCCCTGAAGAGGGGCCTGTGCATTCAAGATGCTAAGTTCCTGCTGGGCAGCACAGGACCACGTGTGTTCTCAGGAGAGCTCCTGTAACCCCTAGGAAAAATTAATCAAGCGATTAAGAAACCTATGATTTCTGATGAGCTTTGTATTTTCAGTTTTGTTTTGTTAATCCACTAAAGCAGGGCTCCAGTCAAATGCTTCCATTTATAAACTGTTTTGATTTTCAATAAGGTTTTTATTGACTTTAGAAATAATTCTTATGGCTTGTGAAAGAAGAGCATCTAAAAAAATCAGAAAAAACATTTCCCTTGTTCACCCAGAAGCTGCAAGCCCAGAAGGGCTTTCTTGACACAGTAGCATGTTTGGACCATAGTCCTTCAAACCAATTTTCCCTCCCCAGTTTATGACGACACTTCATTCCACACAAGACAAGAGATAACTTAAGTGGGAAAAAATATTAAAAAATGAAAGCCTTTAAAAAGTATCAGTAGCTGAGGCATATTTAGACTGACCCATTAAAAACTCAGGGTATTTTCACTTTCTGCTTGTTATTTCATCTAACAAGTTCACATTACTTGTTTAATGAGTTATTACAGTTCTGAAAAAATACAAATGAGCCTCTTAATGCATGAACTGTACCTAGATAATGATCCATCAGCCTTTCCTTTTTGAACCCCAAGATCTGGCCTTGTGAATATGCATTGATTTTGTATGATAGAATAATTCATCATATTTCTGGCAGATTCCCAGAGATGAAGCTCTAGATTAGACTATGGACTTGACATACCTGAGTACACAATTTATGACAATCCCTTGAGAAGATTTAGATGTTTTCATATGTGGGTTTCAGCAAAATTAGTCATAAGATCATATCTCAGATTTTCTCTCCCACCAGACTTACCTAAGGACTAAATAGGGAGATTTGCCACTTAACTACACTTTTTGTAGCTTAGTTCTTTTGTGTTTTTCTGAAGATTCCCAATCCTTGGGTGCCTGTTGCTCACTCAAGACCCTAAACAGTAGCAACCAGCCATAAATCTTTTTCTTTTCCCAACAGCCACAAGAGTTTAAAAACAGAAAATCCTCCTTCAGTGTTTTTAATGACTCTTTCAGAAGGTCAATTCACCTCCTGCAGATATAGTATTGGTTATGCACTTTCCAATTCATGTTACCTAAGAAACTGTGAATGGTACTTTCCACTTAGTTATCCTCCCTACCCCTTGCCAAATAAGCCAGGGTAAATATATACTGGTTTTGAAGAAGTTTTGGTTAGAATTTTCTGGAACAGATCAGTTCCTTTGGTTGTACGGATGTAAGCCCACACTTTGCTTGAACTAAGTACCCTTCAGCTGTTTCTGTAGAGCATTGTGATGTATGTACAGAGTCAACTGGAGTGCCCTGTTTGGAAGGTTAATGAATAAATTATATTCCTCTTCTATATTCATCACTTCTGAAGTCTGAGAGAATGGTTGCAGCAGTAATAATTACCTAACATGAACATATATAAAGAGTGTATGTATCATAGCATTACATCTGCATGCATATAAAGTGTCCTAGTTTTGTGGGAAATGAAATAATAATAGACAAAGATATTAATAAACAAGAGAAATAAGAAAAGATATTAATAAGCAAGAGAAATAAGAAGATGTCCTCTTCACTCAGATTGCTCAAATTAACTCCATGTCACTCAAATTCCACAAATAACAGACTAAAAACCCAGAAAGGCTTGTTGTTGTCTTTTTGCATCCCATTTTTCTTAAGTAATTATATAAGGGGGTGATATTTACATCAGAATTAGTAAGCAGGGTTTTGTAGTTTCAAGAACATATCAGAAGTTCTTGGTATTGCTTTTATTTAAGCTGTAACTATATTGTCTTTCCAAACTGAAGAGAGCAGCTTTCATCACACTATTGAGAGCAAACATATTTTTTATGAACTACTGCAAGTCATGGAAAAGCTCTGACTATATGTTGGATTGGCTTCTGAGTGTGATCTCAGGCATTGATCAGAATGACTACCCCAGGAGTAACCTTAACTGGTAAGAGGATCAACTCCTGAATGTATTTAGACCAGCTACACTTGGCAGGCATGCTTATTACATAGCTATTAGGGAATTAAACTACTGAAGCATTCAAGAATACATCTCTGTCATGGTTTAACCCCAGCGGGAAACTAAGCCCCACACAGACACTCACTCTCCCCCCTGCAGGAGAGAATTGGAAGGGCAAAAGTGAGAAAACTCGTGGATTGAGATAAAGACAGCTTGACAGGTGCACGCAAGCAAAGCAAAACAAGGAATTTATTTGCTGCTTCCCATCAGCAGGCAGGTGTTCAGCCATCTTTTTCTTGCCCCAATTTATATGAGATCATACAGTGTGTGATACTCCTCTGGTCACTTGGGGTCAGCTGAGCCAGCTGTGTCCTCTCCCCGCTTCTTGTGCACCCCATCCTACTCACCAGTGGGGTGGGGTGAGGAGCAGAAAAAGCTTTGGCTGTGTGTAAGTACTGCTCAGCAAGAACTAAAACATCACTGCAGTATCAACACTGCTTTCAGCATAAATCTAAATCATAGCCTCATGCTAGCTACTATGAGGAAAATTGACTGTATCCCAGCACAACTTATAACACAAAATCCAGGTGTCACCAGAGGACTTTTTCATATTCTTTTGCTTACGTTAGCCAGCTAAGACAACAAGGTGTGGTGATACATACCTTAACCCTGGCTATGTGGTCATGTGCTTTCAAGTAAAACTTTGCTGGTGTTGCCGAATGGAAAAAGGTCAGGTATGTTTAAAAACATGCCTTGATTTTGCTTGTTAGATACTCCTTCACAAGCTTTGCAAAGGGAGCACCATCTGCACAAGACTGCTTCAATAACTATTTCTACAGCTCTTGGATGCAGTTCTTGGTTCTAACCAGTCTAAACAGCTCACTTAAATGAGGGGAAAAAAGTAATTTTGCCTTCATTTTTTATAAGCATTACAGTAGCAATGTAGTTGATGGTTGTATATTAGTAGAGCTTGTAAATATGCTTTAGTTTAATACCACAACACAGCTGTATGTACAGCTCTTCTGTTAAACAGTCTAACCCCAAGCTAGTATCCTTAATTTCCACCGAGGAGTATAATAATTTTTTTTTCCTTTTTTATTTTATTCAAACTGGTGAATTGTGGCAGAGTTATTTTGCAACTTAACAAGACTGCAAATTATTCTCATTTCCACTTTGGCATTAATACTCACTGAGGTGATTCAACTAGTGTTAAGTACAAAACACTTTAGCAAGGTAAGGTTTGTATATTCACAAAGCTGGATTAATGCACAAGAGTAATTTCTGGCATTGGTTAAACATCTCTACCACTGAGCTTCATGAAAGTAGGATTGATGAGTTGAACTATTAAGTGCTGAAGTGTAGAGCAAGAAGAGCTGACGTCTTTTGTGTGATAATTGAAATCATTTCAATTCATTTCCTTCTTGGTTGGACAGAAACATGTTTTCAATAGTGAAAAAATCTTGAGGGAATCCATTGACCTAGCCAGTCATATAATGCAAGAAGTTAATGGACAAAAATGATATTCATCTTCAGTTTATAATAGCATTTTCTTTTCACAGAACCAAAACCATACAAAAGCAAAGTATATTATAAGTGCAACTGCTACTCTGGTAGATACATGACCTTTGTTTTATGTGACAATTATTGGGTTGGTTGAAAAATAAAATTAAAAAAAACCCAACCTATACACAAATTTTTATGCTAAGATAATAAATTATAAATTATGAAAGTCTAAGGCACTAAGCAACTTGTAAGCAACAGTCCTGTCTCTTAGCAACAAGCCAGAGAAAGCAGCTTGTTGATAGGAATAGAGCAGACAGGATTGTTTTGCAATGATTACCACCAAGGAACTAGGAACAACATTTTAACACCTGCCTCAGGGCACTTCTGCACCTAGCTATCCATCTCTCCAGTGGCCCACAAAGCCTGGGCTGGATGCCAAGCAGCTTCTGAGTCCTGCCTTCTTCCCAGAGCTTGCCCACTGCAACAAAAAGGACCCAAGAGGAAAGATCAAAGAGGTGGAGTTCAGGTGTGTTGCACACTTGCTCTTGCTTCTATTTCTTTAAATGCCTTTTTATAAATAATACGTGATCATTAGTGTAAATGTTTACTTATTTTTTCTCTCTGCCCCTTTAGTCCCCTGTGTCTAATCTATACCTAGCATTATGAATGAATGCAGACAAGTCTTTGATATGAGGCCAACATTTTTTAACTGTAGTTTTATTCTTAACTAGCCAACGTTAAGAGTTGGAGCAACAGTGAAATCAGAAGCCCCATGTTATTCTTTTACCATTGTGCTGGTTTCAGAAACATACAAAGAAAATATTTCCAGAAATAAAGTGCAACAGAATGGGTCTGATAAATCCCTGGACTAACATTAGAGGTGGCTCATTCATTCTCCCAGGTAGAACATTACAACAGTGAAGGGCAGCAGTAGGGAAGGATAGTAAAAGTTGAAGGGAAAAAAACCTACGTGAAATCTAGGCAGATGAGGCAAAAAATCTTAGGAGAGAAGTGAAAATGAAAGATGGAAAGGAGAGGAAATAAAATAATGTGAAGGTGAGAAAAGCATGAAAACAAAAGATAGAAACGGGACAGTAGAGAAATAGAAAAGAGAAAGAAAATATCAGGAAGACACACACCACTTTGCTGTTAGCAGAAGTAATTTCCCTTGAAGAAAAGAGTGCAGGGAGGACAGCTAAAAGGAGAATTTAATTCTGATCTGCAGGAAATCCATCACTGACTCACGAGACCTGGCATTTCTTCCAGTCCACTCTAAGCCCTAAGTGAGCTGGAGTAATGATCAAAGCCTATAGGCCAGCTTAGCCTATAACCCTGTCTATCTCCACATTATACCAGAAATCATTAAGCACTGCAACTGTGCTAAGCACGCTTCTATCAACACAGCTTTCCTACTGTTGGCTGAAATGTAATATGCCAAACTTCTTTTTCTCTGGACCAAACTGCCCTATACTTGCTAAGTCTTGGTAAGGACTTGTGTTGGAATACATTTATTTTGTGTGAGGCATTGGCTTGGAGGCCAGACTCCTATTGCAGAAAGCCAGGTTTTTATTTCTTTTTCTAATTCTGTATCCAGAGCAGATTGATTTAAACTAATTTTTCTAAATATAACTACTGCTATTGCTTCATAGGCACATTAGACAAATGCATGGGTTGATCTACCTCAAGAAAGTGTTTGTTTTCCCTGATGCAAAATCCTAAAGGAATTGGTCATTGTGTCTTATATGACGTTGAGGCTCACCAGGCAAAAGTGGGCTTTCTCCTTCACTTTTCTTTTGGGTGATTGAATATGAAGTCCAGCTCACTGCACATCCTTATGTGAGATAGTTTAACACAGTACCTCGAGGCTCTATGGTCCCAGAATGCAGTGCAGCTCACTGGCAGTAGTTCAGCTGAAGACTAAACATTTGGCTCAGTGACAGCAGAGCTGCCAAGAGTTGGCAACAAGAGACTCACAGGGAAGCAGCAGGCTGCTAAACCCTTTCACATTTTTAATTAGATCCACACACCCATGTCTTTGAGCTATCATAAATATACAGATGACATAGAGAGCATTATTTGGGGTAAGGAAAAAAAAAAAAAAAAAGAAAAGAAAACTGTATTGTGGTATCTTTTACCTTATTAAAATAATTTACCTACAGCTAGCCTTTAGAACTGATGGGGGGTGGGGGGAAAGGGGTTGTGACATTTAACTCAGATAAAAGTCTCTCCCTGACTGCAGTTGAATTCACTCTGCACGTTGAAAAAACAGGGTCCTGAGATGACTGACATGTTGACTTACTTGCTATAGCATCACCAGAAGAGGGCATTATTGGCAGTAACTCCAATGCGTAATTTCCCGTAAGAGCTATGCATTCAAACTCTTAAGTATTCTTAAGTGTGTATCTTGCTATGATGTTATTGCTAAACCTATTTTTCCCCCTTGTGATATTATTAGTATTTTCTAACCACACCTTGACATATTCAAAACCTTTTTATTTATTTTTTAATAATTTCTTCAAAGATGTTTTCAAAGTTCAGTTCTTCCTAGCCTTTCTTTCTTCATGACAGTCCTGTTCTGATCCTTCCTTCAACATAATGATGAGGCTTGGTTGGTTCTTTAATATGATTCCTTTTTTTATTAACTATTACACAGAATGGCTCCTCTGTCACTCATCTTTTTTTTTGGTTGGTTTTTTTTGTTGTTTTTGTTTTTGTTTTTTTTTTTTAATCTGACGCTGTTGAGATCTACACCAATGAAGACATATATCAAAAACATTTTATACTGGCTATTGACATCATCATATAGGACAGTCTGATGCATAAGGTTAAGAGACCTCTTCCTCTGTTCAGGGATAGTGACACTCTCTTTCTTCCTTTTCTTATAAAGTCTTAACATTTTACCCTGAATAGAAACTGTAGCTTTATCATCAACCTGCAGCATTAAATCATGCACAAAGGATCGTTGCAATTGGCCCCAAAAGGTTAGGGTTTTCTTCTTGCATTTCTCCTAATTTTCAAGAAAATCTAATGAAACAAAATCCTTGAAATGCTGTAGGGAGGGAAAGGAATCACATGTTGTCCCGCCTGCAAGCACAAATTTTATAAATAGACACTACAGCAAACATCAAAGAAATTGCTGTGCAGAGAAACCAACAGATCATGTATATTTTACATTGCCCATTTATTCCAAACTGTGTTAGCCACACACTACCCGTTAACTCTGAATGTGAAACCACAGTCTCTCTGTTCTGCATATTCGGAAAATTGTTCGTGTCATTCTCACTGTTTTCTTCTGTGTAAGTTAAACTTGGCTGCATCTTACTTCTCCTAATTTTCTCCTCTGTATTTCACCACAAACTGTGAAGCATAGACTGACCCCAGACCTTTTGAATGCTTGTGAGCTCATGTCAGGTTCATGGTACACATTTCAAGAGAAATATTCATGACCATTACCAGCAAAACTGTTCTAAACTGTCACATCCCCAACAGCTTTATATCTCCCTTAGTATGGGCTCTGCTCTGCACCAAAGAGCTGAATATATCTGAAATACCTCTTAGAACAGAAACAGGAAAAGGGACTAAGGAGGAAGTTGGCCCTTGGGCTATGCAGAAGCAGGTCTGCTTGAGGTAGATCCCTCATCAGGATATAGGGGAAATGTTCAGCTTTGACCTTTCTGGGCTTTGCCTTTTCTGTTCTCCTTCTAATGTCCGCTGGAATATTCTTGCAAAATGCTTTGATGCTCTACAGAGTAGCCAAAGGTAAGCAAGCATCCCCACGTCTTGACAGAAATTCAGAGCCTCAGTTGCTAGGAGGGATTTCATTGTCAAATTTAATTGGAGGTGGACTGGGCCACTGCAGACCTTCATATCATAAGGTCATAAGGCTGTGAAGTGCAGCATAGGTCAAGGCTGTTAAATCATAGTGTGGAGAAATTTTTTAATATTTGTAAAATGTTTAGCAAAATAAGACTACTGTCTTGCTTTGGGTTACCCGCACACAAGTGAATGAATAAAATAAAAAATATGAATAAAGATTAAAATAATTGATCCTTTTATCAGTGTTGCTGTTGTTAGTAATAAGGCAAACTTCTTAGGGGCTATATTAGGACCTATTTATGTGGAAGTGAAAAAGAAAGAAAAAGCTAAAGAGATTTTACGAAAAGATGCCTGAAGAACCTGCCCAGCAAATTAACCCCAGTTTTTCACCCAACTGCCACATGCCAGAAGCTCGAGAATGTACATTTCACAGGAACAGACACAGAAATAACATCTGCTATAAATAGTGCTAGTAATAGTTTTCCTCATTATTAGCTATGGTATGAAATATAGTTTTCTTTGATAGCAAAACCATGTTGTTAATATCTTTTTTGTGAATTGTATCAGGATTAGGCATGTGAGTTTCAACATAATTAATACAAGTGTTCTTGTATCTCAGTTACATGTATCTTATTTAGAAGAAGACATTTTAACAGAGATGTATTTTTTAATGACGTTTGGGCTCTAGTTTATCAGTGATTAAAAAACAAGGAGTGGTATCTCTCCTGTTCCCTCTTGCTCTCTTTCTTTCTTCCTAATTTTCCTCTGGAAGGTACCTATCTTGATCCTAACCAGCCCCAAGCATGTTTAGTGTAAGTGTCCAATGCTGGTAAATACCTGTGCTGATTCATTAAAATTCTTGTTCAGATCTGATCAAAACCCGGATGTCAAATCTGCAGTCTGCCCATGCAGGCTTCCCCACACCAGATTCTTTCAGACCTGCCAAGTTACCAGGCCTCTGGCTATTAACAATTGAATTCACAGGTTTCAGCAGAAAAATGGACAAGTGAAAATTTAGGATGGAAAAACCTGTTTAAATCATCTATTCCATCTCCATGTCAGTTCTGGAAACTTTGCTAAATTTACAGATTTTGCTGTCATCAGTGCTAAAAGAGGTTTCTGTGTACAGCCTTTGATGCACCAGATCCATGCAGCAAGCTGTTAAGAAAGAAAGGATAGATGAGTGTGATTTTGACCTTTTCAGAATGAGTCACATCTCTGTGGATATAGAAAGACCTAAATCAGAGTTCATGCACATTGGTGAAAAAATTTCCATTGAGCCTCGGGTCAGCCCTAAGGGGAAGAAAACCAAGAATGAGAGCTTGTGTTTGTCCTCACCACTAACCTCCCATACTTACTTACCCAGATAGTGAAGTGAGACCATGCAGAGCTGGTCTTTGACTGTTCTTCTGCAGGCAGATGGGAGAGAGGTTACTCTGCTGATGATTTGAAACAGCTAGGCATAAGATATCCCTCAAAACAGGAGCTGGATAGTGGTGCCTCTCAACAGCTTTAGATGCAGAGGTTATCCACCTGAATATAACATATAAAATTTCAAAGATGTAACATTTGATTAAGACCTGGTTGTACCTATGAGGCTTGGTAGGTGAAGCAAAACCTTCCAGTGCCCAAGCACAACCCATTCCAGTCTTCCCCCTTTCTGGCACTGAAAATGAAATACGAGAGAAAAAAAAAAGCAAAAAAAGGGCAACCACCAATCAGTCCTTCTTGAACTTCTCTGCTTACAAAAACAGCTGAAGGACAGGGAGGCTTGGCACGTGCTCCTGTTCCAGTCTCCCCTTCCCTACATTCCAGCTAAGAAGCCTATATGCCAAACTTTGTGAGGGCAGTTTCACTGCAGAGGTCAA
This sequence comes from Florisuga fusca, assembly GCA_038090715.1. NCBI lineage: Eukaryota > Metazoa > Chordata > Aves > Apodiformes > Trochilidae > Florisuga > Florisuga fusca. The sequence continues at coordinate 8,847,384 of JAAWXA010000014.1, forward strand.
ATTTATGATCTGACAAACTGAGCAATTACAACTGCAACTCATATCTGTCCCCAGAAACTTTCCTAGTTGGGTTTACCCATTGCAATGCAATGTTACAGTGCAGGAAAGATTTTTTGGCTCAAAAAGACTCAGTTCAATCATGTTTATTTCCGTGTGCTGCTCCACCTAAAAAGGCATGTCCAGGAAGTATTAATTTAAGAGGCAGCTTTCGTAGTCTCTTTCATCTTTTAACGAGACACAAAAATACACTACTTTAAATCAACAGCACTGAATAAAATTAAAATATATGAGAAATTATATCTGTTTTACTGTCAGACTTTGCAGATGCCTCATGTCTTACAGAAAAAAAGTATAACCTTGCTTGTCAAAATCAAACAATTTAAATATTAACTTTTTCTGTTTTATTAAAAAATGCTTTTTAATTGCCAATGTGTATTTATATATTCTAAATCCTATAAATTTAGAACCCAGCAAAATAGTTCTAAATAACCCTATTTTAGCAAGCAAATTTACTACAGTTATAAAGAAAGTTATCACTGCCCTTTACCATAAATACATCAATGGATGAAAACAAGCAGGGTTCAAAGGAAGCCTGGCAGGACAAGCTTAGTTCAGCCTGCCTCAGCCTTTTCTCCACTAGAAAAGTTTTTTGCTGATACCTAAGAGGTTGGTTTCAGATATCCTGTAAAACTCAATAGGTGCTGAGCACACACAGAGCACTGCATGTCTACCATTCAAAGACCACCGACTGAAGCATTGCCAAAATGCAGGAGCAAAAGCATGCAAACTAATCATTGCAACAACTACGCTTTTCAAATTCAGCCTATTTTCCACTAGCAAGCAAAAATAACATTGCATCCCACTTCTATCCTGAAGATACTAATTCTGACGGCTAAACTTCCTAAGATTTCCCTTCAGCCATTAACCACAGCATGCTGAAACCAATAGGAATCTTTCCTGATCCAAACACTGTTTCACAAAGTGCAGTTGCAAATCTTCTCCTAACCACACCCAGAGCAAGGTTCCCCAGTTTATGAAATGCCCATAACAAGAGAAGATGTTTTCATTCCTTCCTTCCCTGGCAAAGTCCCAGGTGCAAGCAGCAACAAGCACAGGAAGGCTGATACATAATCTGCTGAGCCTGAGTCCAGCATTCTCCATTCCACACGACAGATCAGATACTTGGTCAAAACATCTCCAGCAATGCTGCAGTCCCTTCAGTATCAAGGTAGCCTGTTTTTGTAGGGAAAGCTCTATGTTTGTTACTGCCTCATCTAATTACCCTGAAAGATATCTAAGAAACATTAAGAACCTTCCAGTGATCTGAGCTTGTTCAGAGATGACAACAAAACCTGAGGTGAGACCAGGTTTGTGCAGCTTGAAAGCTTCATCATGGGCATTTTGCCTTTCTTGTAACTGTCCTATTTACCTGTGTCACCTTCTTAAGAAGCCAAACACACACTTATATACTCTCAGTTGAATTTGAAAATAACATCCACCATGTTTTGTTTCTCATCCTTCCACTCACATTTCCCATATCTCTCTCAGATCCAGGTCTGACCTCTTTGGTTTGTTTTATTACAAGTAACCTGTTTATTAACAATAACCTGGACAAGAGAAGACCTGGAGTCTAGTTCCAACTTTCCATTGACCTTCATGGTGTCTTTAGGAAATCACCTCTCTGCTTCTCTGCTGCCAGCCTCGCTCCTTACTTGCAAACACAAGCAAGACTGTTTCTTTCATTTCATGTTTGCCTGATGCATCCAAGTAGGGATGTGGTGGAGGAAGTAAATGAGGAGGTACCATTTTCATCCCTCTCATCTAGTTCATGTGCATGAAATTTTGAAAAAAACAAAACAAAACATAACAAAACAAAACAAAACAAAGCTACATACATACACTGTTATTGCAGTGTGGAAACTCAGCCAGGAATTTCATTATGTCTCTTTCCAGAGAAAGGAAGTCACTGGATTTATATAAAATACAACAAGAAACTCAACCCAGCAAGGTCTTTTCCTCTCTTCTTCCTCAAGGGTCAATAATCACTTCACAGGACATTTCAGTGTCTGTGTTGGAATAAATGTATGTACCTTTGACCTAGATGTATAGCAGTGGTATTACTTTAACCCAAATGAGATGCAGTATTGAAAGCATGTGATGTGAGGCAGATGCATGATACTGATGCCACTACTGCAGATGTGAGCTTAGAAGGGCTGCTCTTTTCATTATTTAGCTAATTCACTAGCAGTCAAGGTGCAGAGCCAGTAGCAAACATCTTGCATGGTCACCTCCATGGTGATTTCTCATAAGCATATATTACACCAGCTTGGTGGCTTTCAGCACTGCAAAGGTGTGCCACCTGAGTATGCCAGCTTCTGGCATGACTTCAGTATTACTCCTTGCTGACTGAGAGGAGCTTCTGAGATGAGTGTGACTGGGAAGACAGGAATAATGAAGGTGACCTGTTTAAGGGATCCTTACAGGAGCTGTACCAGTTTCGTGGGAAGTTTGTTTCTCCCAGGACAAAAGCTACTGCTGTATTAGCTAATAGAAGAAGTATTACATGATGATGGATGTGTCAAAATAACACACCAAAACAAAGCAGCACAGCCCATTTCTCCCCCAGGGGAGAGAATAGAAGAACAAGCTGCATGTGACAATGTCAGTGATACTGCTTAATGGACTGCTCTAGGACTTGCAGATACTGTCCACCACAGTGATGAAGACAATATAAGAACATGTTTGAGGTTGCATAGCACAGTGGTAAAAAGGTGCAAACTTGAAGGTCATGGCCCTAACTTTTAGAAGAGGGCCCAGAAAACCTCTATTGTATCTTTTCAGCATAATTGTTATCCAAATGCTGGCCTAAGAGTATCTCAGAGGGGGCCTCTACATGGTTTCTATGGAAAATTTGTGAAAAATGGAGAGATTTGTGAGGAAGTATTCTTGAATAATTTCAACCTCAAAGTCAGAAAAAAATATTTTCAAAATGTTTCATTTCTATATTTTCTAAGTGAAAACTTAAATGGCCTATCTAGTGATAATTTTCTGTTTTGGAGTCTTAATCATTTTAGTATTGGAAGAATAAAGAATTTAAAAGATAAAATCAAACCAAAATTATTCTTGAACTGTGGAAGGAAAAGTTTGTTTTTTTTTCTCCTTTTTCTGTTCTTATTTAATTTTATGCTTATCTCAAAAGTTTTCATGTATTAGGAAAATTATTTATCAGCCTACTTGGCTTCAGATGGTCCCGCCCTATATCTGTGAGATAATGTAGCCATCAAGATGACTATGTTGATCCGAAGGTATATGAGGTCTTTTCTACAGAGGGGCAGTTCTCCACCAGCACTTCTTAATCTCTTACAGCAGTGTGCTGCATTTAAAAATAATCTGAACATCTAACAATTCATTTGGATTGGACTTTGTACATTACATCACAGAAATAAAGTCTTAAACAAAATCACATTCCAGGTCGTCTGCAATAATTTTTAAAAAAATATCTAAAATGTACCTCTGCTTTTAATAGGGAAGACACATACACATTTATGCACTTTTTTTTTACAGTGAAATTTAAAATTCTAAGAAACATTTTCATAAATTAGAATAAATAATAAAGTAAAAAAAATACACAATCTCTTACATTAAAACACAAACATTTCTTAAGTAGAAAAATCATAAAAGAAAACTCAGACAAGGTTCATCTCTCATGAAAAGTTAATGGCAAATTGTTTTATAACAACTTCATATTGTTCTTTCATCTTTTACTCCTTAAACTATGGATGAGAAATATGGTAGAAGAATACAAATTGCCAAGTGGTGAAAATGCAGTAAATAACAGAATACACACATCCAGGTGCCTATGTGGTTTAAGCTCTCTTGAATAAGTCTTTTAAAAGGAAAAAATAAGTTAAAGTTTTTTTGAAATAGCAGAGCATGAGTGTCTTAATACAAAAAAATAAGAGTAGAAAATGAAGAAAAGCTGGACACTTTCTATAAAAGATCAACCACATTCCTTTCAATACAAAAAAATCCAGAAGAAAATATGTAAGGAAGCTTGCCTTGAAACTGTGGAGGCTACCTCTCATTATCTATTTAAAATACACTGAAGTTACCCACCACCCTGATGGTATTTATAAATCCTTGATTCTTTTTTCTTCTGTCATTTCAGTTTGGACCCATGGCTTTCCCCAATCTTCTGTTCTCTACTAAGGGAAAGTAACCAAAAAACTTAGAAAGCTGAAAATCCCCATTAAACCATCTTCATCCTTACATGAACCTTTCAGCAATTTACTGGAAGAATAAAGAGCCAGGCAATCTTTAAAGCATCTTAATTGTTCTCTGAGTGTAATAGAACCCTCGGGAGATGTGACCCTAAGTTGGCTGTAAATCACTCTTGATTCCATGGACTGTGCTGTTTCTCCCTGTCTATGGAACATATATGATATTAAAGTAGATTATTAAATCACACACATGCTTATTTTTTAAACAGACCTTATAAGTTCCTGCCTTTCTTTTCTTTTAACAAAGGAAGGTATGAAGTGGATATGAAAATAGCAGGGCAACAAGTGGTTGCTTGAGAATGAAATAGGGTTTTAGAAACCAGTTTTTAATCTACCATGGCTCTTACCATTTTTTCTAAGAAGCTCTGGTCAATCAGTCTTCTTTCAATCTGTCTACCATTGCCCTTTTACCACCAGTATATCATCTGTTCACCCACAACCTCATATGACAGTTGTCTCTGTTCCTTTCCTGAATTAAAACTCTGCCAGCCTGAAATGGTTCAAATTCTCCCTCCAAGTTATGCCAAACAGCTTCTCAGAAACCTCTGGCACACCCCTATCCTCTAGGCTGAGCACTATTTCTCTCCTAATTTAACCTTGCTAAGGGCACAACACCACACCCTTGGCTCTGATCTAACACAGTAACCACCTCCTCAACCTCCAACACGAAAGCACACAGGCATACTGTCCTATAATGCAAAGAACCACCTCTTGGACTCAGATTTTCTTTTCCTGTTATGAAACAGCCCCCACAGAATTTAGAATTCATACATTGTCAGCCCCTAACAATCCTGTTTGTTGTTGGCACTGAAAAATAAGAGGCACATAGAATAAGAAGAAAGAACTGAGGATCTTAGCCTCTGCTTCTATAGAGGAGAAAACTACCTTACCAAAATACGTCTCTCCTCCATCTCATGTCTGTGGCTATAAAGTAATGGGTTTACTTGCCAGAAGATCAGCTCCAGACCTGAGATTATCTGCCAGTGGTACTACCCCCCAGAAATATGCTAGCAAGGTAATAGATGTGACTTAGTTTACTAAATCTGCACTAATCTTCTTGGCCAGTGAGCCACCAACCAACCAACAGGATCCAAAACGAGTAACTAGTCCCAATCAAAAGAATGGTGTTTATAAAGCCTTATGAAAATGGGCTTATGGACAAATTTTGTGCTAAATCCATTCTTCATGTCCATTACTGACTGTGGAAACATCTTCTGAGAAACAGAGTAGGGGTAATATGGTGAAAATCCTAGGTACAAATTACAATACATGAAATTACATTTAAACATAAGCAGCAACTTTTCTACCTTCAAAGTGGTAAAACACTGGAACAAGATGGGTGATGTAGACTTTATCCATGGAGTTATTCAACCCCCAAGTGGACATGACCTTAGGCAACTTGTTGTAGTTGATCTTGCGCAGTAATGGGCTTTGGACTAGCTGGTCTCTAGAGATCTTTGCCAACCTCAACCATGCATTTATTTTTGATTCTGTTGATGGCATCTGTGCTTTAGTACTTTCTCAAGGGCAAACTCTGCCCTGAGTGCAAACCATAGCACTTTGCATAGTCTCTGTCTCCAATTGTGACTGTGGTGGTCAGAAGTGACCAGTGTAAGATGGACTGCAGAGTTGTTTCTGTAAAGACCCTTGAGAGTGAATACTGAAAGGGCAGATGGAGGTTGAAGGAGTCAGAAAATGTAAATATATACATGAACTTCTGAGCTGCAAGAGTACTGTCAGTTCCTGGGATTCTGAGCTCTACACTACAGCACGTCCTGAAACTAAACTGGGATTCCCCCTGTTAGGTGCACAGCTGAGGCACTGAGGCACTGCAGCACATCAAACAAGATAACTACATCCTGAGGCCTGACCACCTCCTAAGGTGCCTTGCCCTCTCACCAACTCCAAAGGGAATCTAAGGTAGATGGATTCAATCCCTAAGATAGGTGCCTTACTGAAGTGCCTAAAAGCATTTGTATAATTAGACTGATAGGTGGCACAAATCCTCCTAAAGCTGCCTTAGGATGCTAAGCCACCTCCCCAATTCAGTGTTCAGTTTAATGCTGCAATTCTAGCATCCATTTGAGGAAAACAGTATTCCCATTACCAGACTCACAAACCAGGTGTGTTACATAGCATTAAAATTTTTTCTGCAAGGAAAGCAGAAGGGTGTGAGATGCAAAGTAAGTACTGAAGATGCATAAAGCACCCACCTGAGTTGCCTTAGAAAAGATTAAATGCCAGAGATTCAGCCAACAGTAGGAGCAACTACTGAGCAGTATGCATGCAGATGCCTTGAAAGCTCAGTACAGTCTGTTACTACTTCAGTATTAGAAATAATTTAAGAAAATTGAGAAACTAACTCAGATTTGACCTCTGGGTATTATGTATAAGAAGTCCAGTTTATCCCAAAGGCACATAAAGTGAGGAAAATTATTAACCCTCTAGGTGCTGGCTTGACATATGCCAGCTACAAAAGAAGCATTCTACAGTTTGAGGGAAGTTTATTTTGGTCTGAAGAAGCGACGTATCTCACTTCCCAGAAAGACAATGCAGTTCTTTGACAAGAAGTTGCAGTACAGATGGAGTGCTGGTTCATTGCATTATGGTCTGCTGTTGGAGAATTCAAATGCAAACTGTCTTAATATATTGGAATCGCCTTTCTTGCACCATTTCCAGTTTTGTTGTCACTCATAATATTTGAGGGAATGCTTCATGAACCAATAATGCAGCTGCCCTGAAAATGTTCCATAGGAGCTGTCAACTATCCTATTAACACACTTACTGACACTGGCCACAGCTGAGTCTCTTTAAACACACCAGCCTTAAAGTAAAAAGACAGTTTTACTGAAGGATGTATTTGGCATTTTTCAGTATTAAAATATGAAATAAACAATGGCATGCTTTCTTTTAAAATTTTAAAATGCAACTGTATCTCTTTTGCAGACATGCATTAATTCATTTAGATACAGCACCTGAAAATCTGCCTCAGCTTGTCAGTAATGTGCATCTCCTAGTGAATAGGGAATCATCATATTCCATATTTTCAGGTGCTAATGATCATTAAAGACACAATGCATGCATATTCCATATAAAATTTTAAATCAGGTAGATTTTCTTTTCCCCTAAATCTGGGCTTCTTTCTACCTTGACAGTAATTCTCCAGAATATGGAGTACTGCAGTGTCCAAGGACACTTTTCTGCTTCTAAGCACACTAAACATATATAAATTTAACCAATTTAAGGAATGCAGCATCCTGAGGACCTTCTGAAATTACCAGTTTCCTAATCTATGTACCTTTCTTGGTGCTGTGTATTATCAAAAAAATATCATTGAACTGTATTAATAAGTCACTGGGAACAGAACAGAGTTCCATTTTGAAGACAAGAGAGGATAGGAACTCATAAGCCACTCAGAGTGATCTCTGTTTCCTGAATTCATCAGTCTTACCTTTGCAACTCCCCACCCATTATGTCAAAGGTGAAATTCTGTTATGGGAGGCCATAGTCAGTGCAGGATAAGCTGTATTTAATCAAACTTCTTTGAAAACTTTGAACAATCAGACTTAAGTCTGGTATGAAATTATTTTTAATTCCTAAATATTCATATGAAATAAGAATTTTTATCTAAACAAAAAATTAATAATGTGATGCCATTGCAAATAGATAATTTTCTGGGATGTTTACTCTGTGTAAGGCACAGAAAGTACTTCTTTGATTGTACTTGGGATTAGTTGTGCTTCTCAAGCTTTGGGAGTACACCAAAGTACATAGATTTCAGGAGTACTTGGGCAGACTGAAGAGGCTTTCACCCATGAAGAAAGTCTAAAGGAAACAAGTCTGTTTAGACAAGAGACAGAGGGCAAAGAAGGAACATAATAATTTTTTTTTCTATTCCTTAATTGATGTTATCTTCCAAATATTTACAAATGACCCATTGCTCCCCTCAGCCCCTACCTCTCTGCATCCTGAGCAATAGTGGAAACTGAGACTCCTGTCACAGCAGCCTTTTCCAGTGCCTCTTTATATTAAGCCAGGTCAGATGGGGTCACTGGTCTTTGATCTACTGTATGTCTTCATTCTTCTTTGAAACTACCCAACCTATCTCACATTCCCATAGCTCATGACAATGAAAGCAGCAGCTGTCTGCTCCATTTCCTAACTAATAACTTCTGTTCAGAGTGGGAGGAAAAAACAGCTTTAGAATAATGCAGAGTTTTCAGTTGGAAAACCAAGCACTAATAATTTCTTGTTGTGCCCTTCTCCCCTCTTACTCCAGGAATACCTAGAGACCACCTCTCTTCTCCCTTTGCCTGTTTCTAACCCTCTTTTTTTTTTTTTTTTTTTTTTTTTTTTTTTNCCCCCTCCCACCCCTGAGAGAATCAGAACTTTGCAACCTTTGTGATTATTAGCAGCCCTGGATTCATACTGATTAGTCCCAGGGGCACAGGGTTAATGAGTTAAGTGTGCTTATTCAATTAAGCCACCTCTTTGTTTTAGCTCACATAAATTTTAACCTGATCACTACAAAATTACCTTTGGCACTATTCAGTAATAGAATAAATTTAATAAATTGAATCAAAAGAAAAATTAATGCCTTCTTAGTTCTTAAGTATGTATGTACTTGGTTTGCCCTCAGTAAAATAAACAAATGGAAATCTTAGTAGATGTATTCTGATCAATTGATATGCAGTTTACATCATGGATCATGAGCAAAATAGAATCCTTTTAGGTTCTAGCCTAGTGCTTGTAACTGTTGTCACTGTTGTGAATTTTAGGTGGCTTTCAGTGAAAGTTATTCAGTTATCTCTTTCCTTTAAATGCCCTTGAACTACACTTTTCTTATAGCAACCACTTCAGTACATTAAATTGCAGAGAGGATGAATGAGCCGTTTCACTCATAATACTGGAGCACCTTTTCTAATGCAGCTACAGATTATGGCAATTTACTTTCTTCAAAGTTGCATTTTTGGAACTGTAAAACAGTCCTGGATATCACACAGCAGTGTGGGAGAACAGCTGATGGCTATGATGCAGGTACTGACTGATGAAGTGTAACAGCACAACAGAAGAATCTTTTCATCTGTAAATAAGATGTTGAAAGAAAAGCCACTGAATCCCAGACCATACTTTCCTGCAATGGGAATCTGGCATACTGGAAAGGTATGAGATCTTGAATGCTGATTATCATTGAGAAGTTTCACATTTTAATCTCTCTGTTTTAATAGAGGACTTTCATAGTGGCATTACTAATTACATTTGTATATACAGACTGCCCTTTAAAATACCCTGTTAAGGTAAGACTCACCTCATCTAACATTAATAGTTTCAAAATTAGGCATCTAGCCTAAGTCCATTATCTCAGCTGCTTCTGTATTCAGTGAAGAGAGATAGATACCTCCAGAGCATGATTCATCGCCTTCTAGGACTGGTTGCACTTATGTAGTGATGTCATCAAACACAGTTAGATGAAATTACTTTTACCCTCAGTACAAAGGAGAAACTGGATGAAGAAAAACAAATAGATAACAATAGATCTATTGTTAGATCAATAGATCTAACCAATAGATAACAATGAATCAACAAAATCTTTCCAGTAATGTCATATGAAGTGTTTTTGTGAAAATTAACATGATGTTATTCATGCATCTGGGTTTCTTTACAAACCAAGGATGTTGTCATTAGAAAGGGTGATCCTCTAATTACATTCAGTGGTACTCAGAATGCCCAGATCTGGAGGAAAAGTGAAGCTACTGCACTAAGAACTTTTAGCAGGTAAACAACTTCAATCTCCTTGCACAAGAACGATTTGAATCCGTTCTCTGTGGGATGATTGATACCAAGTTTCCTATTGGACCCCAACGACTCCACCCCTGAAAATGTCACCATATTTTGTCGTTTCCTCTAAAACCCATAAGTAAATTTCCAGATGAAGTGTACTTATATTATTTAGAAATGTTAGGAAACCTTGCTCTTCAGTGACTTTCTGCTATTGGTAATGTCAAGTAATGGGACATTTACCTGATTCACTCCCTACACTGCACATAACCATCCTTTCTTCTGGACTGTGTTATTCTTAATCGTATACCTTTAAATCAACCTGTAAATTCCCCTGGCGGACATTCAGAAGAAAAAATCTTTCAAGATAAGTGTTTCAAGGGGTGAAAGAGAGCTTGTGTATCCTTTAAAAACAAAATAAAAATAGTGAATTGCATTAAGGTCCTGCAGAGAATAAACTAAAATTAAAATAGTTTTAGAGATCACTTACTTATTTGTCCATTTAATCTGGTCTAGGATCCATAACTGATTGCTGAACTATCTCCTAGAAACATGATCTTCAGACTTCATCTTATTCACAGAGACCTTGGCAGCACAAACAGGCAGTACATCACTCCAGCTCTATCTCTGTTGCATTGGCCTCTGGTTCTGAATTACAGCATCTATCACACTCTGGCTTTTGCTTGCCAAGCTTTTAAAGGTGTGCTCTTGCTCACTGTACCTTATGAACAGCTTTCCCTTCCATCATCGGGCCTGCTTTTGAAGTTTACTGATACCGACTTATAAAATATTCTCTCTCTGCATGCCTTCCCCCTCTGACTACTGTGTAACTGAGACATACATGCATATCACAAGTGTCAAGTCCCAGTTTGAAAGTGCTTTCTCTTGCTCACACGGACTGTGGAAACTTCTGCCCGTAAATATCTGAACTTCATATGCTTTAAAACTAGACAAAGCACAGATCCTTTGGTTAAGATATATTTATAATTAATAACATGGCATAGACTAGTGGATTCTTCACTGAAAAGATGATAAACTCTATGTATGTATGTACAAATATATAGAGGGAGATGTGCTCTATTTCTCTTTTCAGTTTTAATACCATCATATGTCATTTGTTTTAAATTATGCTTTGCTCTGATTTTATTTTCTGATACAAAGATGAATTTTGCATGTTGACAAGAACTGGCCTCAAAATCTTATTCTCACTCTTTAACTTTGCTGGGATTGCTCTCTCACCTCCTCCTCTCCTCTGCAGGTCTCTTTTTATATATTTTTGCAGTTTCATTTCCCTTTGCTTGAATATGTTACTTGCCAAGGTGCATCCATCTTCCCATATTTGCTTGGTCTTGGGCAGAGATGGGGCCAGGACTGGAACCCGGGGAGCTTCCAGCAGCCTCTCACAGGAGACACGCCTCTGCTCCTCCCCACTTCCAAACACCTAACTCAAGATGATCATGAAACTCATGGTCTCTTATAAAAATATCTGTAAAGGTGGGTGTGAAGAAGAAGGGGCTTGTCTCTTTTCAGTAGTGCCCTGTGATAGGATGAGGGGCAATGGACAGAAACTGGGACACAGGAAGTTCCACCTCAATGTAAGGAAAAACATTTTTTACTTTAAGGGTGGCAGAGTATTGGAACAGGCTACCTAGAGAGGTTGTGGGTCTCCTCAAGAGACTTTCAAGGCCTGTCTGGACATTTCTCCTGTGTGACTTCTCCTAGGTGATCCTGCTTTGGCAGTGGAGTTGAACAAGATCTCCAGAGGTCCCTTCCAACCCATACCATTCCATGATTCTATGAAAGGAGTGGAGATATGGTATACAATAAATATTTATCTATATTGTCTGCTGTGTATAAGTACAATAGCTTGCTGTTTTCTTAATTATTCGATATCTGTAAGTACCTTTAATGTACATTAAACTAGATTGGCTATTTTCTACCTACTACAGCCTTTAATGCAATTTTGAGAAAGTACAAATACTAGGTCTACTGTATGAGGCAAGAGTTCGTAGAGCAAGCTGTTGGGAACCCACTCAAACCAAAAGTGTATTAGTAAAAATCTGAATAGAAAAGATTTTGAGACTTTACTAGACCTTTTCTTTTAACCAGGTGGGATATAAATCTTTGAGTACACATTTCAGGAAAGGGCTTGTTTGTGAGATAGCCATATAGCTATACTCTTAAAAAGAAAAAAAAAAAAAAAGAAAAAAAAGGAAAAAAAAACCAAACCAACCAACCAAACAACAACAACAACAAAAAAAACAAAACAAAAAACCCCCACAACCTTGCCTTTTTGTTCAAGTGCTGTCTATCTTTATAAAGTAATTGATTGTGTATTCAGAATGATATTTTATTATAAATTTCTGACTGTTTTCAATATACGGTGATGATTTAAAGAAAGTAAGAAAGTATTGCTACAAATACTTGGGGAAAATGTATTCAGAGCATGCAAGAGGCTGGGAATCTAGTGAAAAGATTCTGAGTCCTAAGCAGAAAGTCAGAAATCAAACTCATAGCTTCAAACTTTAAGCATCTCTGAGACTCATTTAAAAGAGACGAAACAGAGAAAATAACTTTGGACATTTCACTGAGGTGGACAAAGAAGCATGTTTATTATCATTTTTCTCTTTCAGAAGCCAAAAGAAAAACATCTGTGGGAGAACAGGAGATATTAGATCTTTAACATCTGACCCTTCCCCAAAGAGGTGGCATAAGAAAGAGTCTGGATCAATTAAATGTTTCATGAAGAAAACACCCACAAAGCAAGTGGGATTGCAAGCTGCTTTACAACTCAGTTAAAGGTGTATGACTTCATGTAGTCATTCATTAGATCCAAAAGTATAAGATCTTTAAATTTCAGAAGTCGGTGAAAAGGCATGTTGATAATAAAGGGTATCTTCATAGAAAGACTGGGAAGTTGTTCCAATCTTTCGAAATCAAAAAACCTTTGAAACAAAAATTTAAATTGAGTCCCTTCATAATGGAAATTAAGACCACGAAATATACACAAGTGGTATAGACCCAGTTAAACCACCTTTATACACATTAATTAGTCACAGACAACTGGAGGAAAGGCTATTTCAAGAGGGAAAATATACTGCATTTTTATTTTGGAAAAAAAAACCCACACTGAATTTCAGTGGCTTGTAAAGCTGGAAGATGTCACAGAAGTTCTGCTTTCTCATACAGCTCTTTGTTACATGCTTTGTGAAGGGTAAAACTTTTGGCATCATTATGGTTATTATAAGCATCACTACTCCCACTTTTCCCTTTTGACAGGACATTATGATAAATTACCTCACTTTATAGCAGTTTATGTTATTACATAAATGCTACAAATGGCAAAGTTTGGAGAGCACAGGTAAATCCTAGAAAGTGCCAAACAAACTGTAGATCATATTAAGATAATCTGGGGACTTGAAAAGAGTTGTGTGTTAAATAGCATTTTGTGGCTCAAGTATATAATGGTACCTTTAGTCATTCAATCACCGGCTGCAGCATCAAGAATCAGAAAGCGAGACAACAGCTTAAGGCAATGTATAAAGGAGATATCATACCTACTTTCTCCTCTATTATTGCATACTTATTTATGATTGTTTATTTATGCCTTGGTAATAGCAAAAGGTTCCTAGCAGAGATCAAGCAGGCACTTTATTGAAAAAAGAAGACTTGTCTCAATCCAAATATAAAGTGAAAGACAACAGGTAGATACAATGTGAGAAGAAAGGTGACAGTGATGTTTATTGCAGTAAGCAGCAGTCACCAATTACTTAGTCATTTTTTAGCCTTCTTTATAAAATATAGTACATCTGGAAGGCTGGTAATTGCTATCTTTAGATCTGTCTTTAGTTTATGTAAACTAGCAGTGTCCTTTACAGCTGCTTGGGTAATTATTTTCCCCAGTCGAGAAAAAAAAAATACACAACTTCATAGTTTGTTTGTATGAAAACAGCAACAACAAAAAAACCCCAAAAACAAAACAAAAAAAAATCACATATTTGAACATATTAGGGTCCGAAAGAGCCAAGCAGATCCTTTAACCTTACCTCCCATACATATCAAGCAATTTATTTTCTTTTAATTATCTGTGTTAATCCAAGTAACATATTTGAGTTAATGCAGAGTTGTCCTACCTTATTCCTATCAAGTTAATAGATGAAATATCCTTAATTTTAATTTACTAGATTGTTGTTCTAGCAAACTACCCTGATTGCTAAATATTCTGCCATGTTCCTAGTTTAAGTTTACCTGGCTTCACTTGCAAGTCATTCATTGCTGTTATGACCTACTTTACTAGATTAAAATGTTCATTGGCAGCTGGAATCATCTACCAGAAAGGTTATTCAGGGCCATTCTCAATCAGCTTTTGGATAAATAAAGTTTCTCAGTACTAAACACTTTTCCCAGCTTCAGAATAAATTTTCTGTCTTTTTTTATACCTCCTCAGCTTCTGAAAATCTTTTCCTGCTGACAGCAACAAAAGAACATAATGCAATACTGCAGCAGTCTTTCCTCCAACATGTTAAGCGGGTACATAGTCTATGCTCCCCATCTCTGTCCCTAGCTTTTTGCTTAAGTACCAAGGAGTGCCTTAGTCCTTTTCATCATGACATCATATATGCAATTTAACTTGCTCCTCCACTCTGATTCTTAAATCTCTTCCCGAGACTCAGAATACACTGTCCATTTCTTGGTGTTATGTTTCTTGTTCTAGACTACAGAACACTTTGCTATGTCAAAATGCAGATTGATTGAATAAACCCACCTTGCTCCTGACCCATTCCTGACCATTATGGCAAATGCTGCAACTTCTCATTGATTTAAAAAAAAAAAGCTTTGGACCTATAGATATTACATTGAATTTACTTTAGAAATCATTTTACGCAATTTGATCCACAAACACTATACCCATTGGAGAGTGTGAACTTAAAATGAACACAGCATAGGTTGCTTTCTAGACAACAGTCTTTATATGTTTGAAGCTCAAACACACACACAAAGGGTTAATGATTATGTGGCTAAACACACAACAGTTGTCTGGGGGGAGATGTCAGGAATTTCCTAGAGAGAGGAGAAGAGCTGAAGATTAAAACCTCAGAAGCTGATTTTCTCAGATTTTCTGTAAGTACAAATGCTCTGTACTGTGCTTAAACATTTCAGATTAGTTGCCACAGTTCTCTGACTTCTGCATTATTTGTCTGAAGAAGGTAGTTGCTGGGAAAGCAGAGGTTGAATATAACTCTTTCTGCTATTTTTTGTACTCTCTACTGAGGTCCTGCCATGAACAGATTCCAGCAGGGAACTAAAATTACAGTACCAAGACTTCGGACCTGATTCAAGTTACAGTCCAGTCTACTACAGAATGAAATCAGTTGCACTTCACATTTCTGCAATCTCCTCTCATCTGCAGAGATCACAACCCTATCCTCTTTCATTCCTTTTTGGGGGTGAGAGGAGGAATAATGAAACTTTTCCAGGTCCCCTATCTATATGTAGCTTTAGTATATTTTTCTTGATTTCCTTGTTTTCCTCTGAACCAGGAGGAGAAGTCTTTCTATTGAAATGCTAATAGAGGAATAAACTGTCTAATAAGACTGCATCCCCTTTGGGCCTACATGTAATTTACACATAAAATGTAATTGCACATGGCCTTGTTTCATACCATATTTGTTTAATTATCTTTCTTTAAAAGCTTTTTTCAATTAATTTTCAATATTTAAAAAAGGAATAAAAATGTCAATTTATCCGTGTACCTGATAATTAAGTATAGTTTGGGGATTAATTACATTACTAATAGCAGAAATTTGTCCAGCTCTAATAACTGGCATTTTTCAACAGCTTTGCTTGCTTACTTGTTCTTCAACTGCTCTAATTCAAAAGATTACATTCTACTTGTATCAGTCAATCCTCACTCATCACACTAGACACTGTTCAGTTAACCAAAATGGCTCTGCATTCCCAGACACTGAGTAAGGGAAGAGTGGAATTTCTCCAAAAGGGCCATTTGTACATATCTGGTATATACCAAGAAAGCATAGCTAGAAGAGTTAAGAAAATATTAATTTTTTTTCATGAGCTCTCATTGCTTTTGAGAAACCTCAGTTTGATGTACTGTGTTGAATTCTGATGATCCTTTTTCAAGAACAGTGGGGCACCCTTGTTCAGTTTTAGTTGGAATAGATGTGGAAAATACATGTTGCTGGGATTAGTGCTAAGGATGAAAAAAATCTAAGCCAATAGTGTCCAAATAGCAACTTCTTGGTCGAAACTGATTTTTCCACTGAGGAGGTAAAGAATGAAAAGTAGAGCCTGGACACCCATATGAATGGACTAAAAGTGGCTGTTACATCTTACTATAGTCCCATGAAAGAGCTGAGGAGGTGTCCTCCTGCAGTTCAGGTGCCTGGACCAATGATGATGATGGCTGATGAGAAGCTCAACATGAGCTGGCAACATGCACCTGCAGCCCAGAAAATCAACCATATCCTGGGCTTCATCAAAAGAAGCATAGCTAGCAGGTCAAGGGAGGTGATTCTGTCCCTCTCCTGTGCTTTTGTGAGACCCCACAGGGAGCACAGTGTCCAGCTCTAGAATTTCCAGCAGAGAAAAAACTGTTGGAGAGAGTCCAGGGGAGGACTGTGAGACTGATCAGATGACCAAAGGGCCAGAGCACCTCTCCCATAAAGACTGGCTGAGAGAGTTGGGGTTGTTCAACCTGGAGAAGGCTCCAGGGGGACCTTATATTAGCCTTCCAGTACCTGAAGGGGCCTACAGGAAAGCTGGAGTGGGACCTTTTTACAGGTGTATGTAGTACTAAGACAAGGGGGAATGGCTTTAAACTGCAAGAGGGGAAAGTTAGTCTATACATTAGGAAGAAATTCTTCACTATTAGGGTAGTGAGATATTGGAAGAGGTTGTCCAGAGGTTGTGGATGCCCCCTCCCTGGAAGATTTCAAGGCCAGGTCGGGTGGGTCTTTGAGCAACCTGGTCTAGTGGGAGGTGTCCCTGCCTATGCAGGGTGGTTGAAACTAAATTATCTTCAAGGTCCCTTCCAAACCATGCTATGGTTCTATGAAATGGACTCTGCACTGCTGTGGGCTCCTCCACTGCAGAAGGGGCTGAATTCTTCTCTTACAGACCAGATATATAATAGCAAAGATCTGTTCTATCCCCATAAACATAATTGCTTCTATAATGCTTAGCTGGAGTATGCTGGAGTGTCAGAACCATTTTTTTTTCATTTAATAGATTTAGTAAACAACACAAAGAAAGTTCCACCTAAGTTTTTTTTTAAGGAAAAGATTTTCTACCTGTCCAAGATGTGATGCTCTGTTTCTACAGTTGAGATAGAGGCAGTAAGATGGAAACTAGTAATGTCATGCACTTCACCAATCTCAGAGCTAAGTGAGGGCTGATTTGTGCAATCAGAATAGTAGGAGAATAGATAATGAGAAAGCATTAATGAAAAATCTTCACAGTAGGTTTTTTCCAATGCTGTTATTACTAGTTGCCAGTTACAGTCTCTGTTGCTGACTCACGCTAGGAATGCAAGTGGGACAATAGGGTTTCAGGTCAAGTACTTGTCAGCTGCCTGACAAGGTAAAGATCAGGTTTTCCTCAAACTGTCAAACATCTTAAGGCAAAGCTTGGTTTCTCAGCTAATGCTCTCCATTCCCCAAGAATACAATGCTTCTCTCAGCCTGCAGTCTTGATGAGGAAAACAGTAGCAATAAAAATAAAATAAATTTTTTTAAAAGTTGAGAAACAACCTTAACCTTAGCAGCCTTACTTAAATCTTCATTTGCATTTTCTCCTGCTTCTTTCTCTGCTTCTAGTTTATATCACCTCACCTTGTAGTTAATCAGGCTGGTGCTGACAATTAGGCTTGTTAACACCCTCCTTTCAGAAGCTTTGCTCTCCAATTAGGCTGCCTGCCCCATTCCAGGCAGCCAGAAGATAATATGACTGTTGCCTGTGTTTAGTCCCAACAGCATCTGCAGGGACACCTGGCAGAAAAGGGTAGAAATTTTAACCCCTGAGCAGTCAAGGCGTTTTCACACTCGGGACAATTAAGCAGCCCAATTTTTAATTAAAAGAGGCACATTTTTAAAATATTTTTTTCTTTTGTTACTGTTTTTAAAGGAATTAAAGATACAGCTAAATATATTGTAGGAGTCACAAAAGTGTCTGTTCAAATTTAGTACATGAATTGCATAGTATTCAGTGGATGCTAAATATCTCAACAGCTTAGGCACTGAACTACATGTTTAGGTACTTACAAACATAGAAAATTTAGCTTGGAAGGATTTCTTGAAACTGATCTTTCATTATCTATATTCAGTTGCTGGGCCTGTAAAACCAGACACATTTATTTCTTTAAAAAACAGACTTGTTTATTATATATAAGGTAACTCAGTAAACATCAGAAGTTTCTACTGGACTCAGAAAAATATCCAAATATCACAGAATCATAGAATGGCTTTAATTGTAAAGAACCTCATATATCATCTAGTTCCAGCCCCTGTGCCTGGACAGGGACACCTCCTGCTAGACCAGACTGCTCAAACTATGAGGTCCTTTTTCTATCACCCGAACAGTCACTTATTATTTTAGGTTTTAAAGAATAGCATTATAAACTACAGAAGCAGTGATCAGAAAAAGTTCAAAATTCTGGTCTTGGAGTGGAAGCTCTGCATGAGTGAAGCTGAAGTACAAATAAACCATAATACTATCTTGACATAGGTATACCTGCAATTTGAACACAAACATTTGCTGCCTTTGCTTTGTATGGTCAGTGACTAAGGTCTTAATTCTGATTGCAGCCATTCTCCATGCAGTTCAATAAATGACCCTCATAAACTTTCACTGCTTTTTCTCTGCATTGATTGCTCTTAGTTAATATGCCATATGCATTCTGGCTGGCTTCTTATAGTACCAAAAAGTATATGATGATGATGTAGACCTGATATACTGAAGCATGGATTTGTGGCTGTGAGTGGAGACTATGATTCTCAGAGTAATGTTTCATATCCAGTGGATGGTGATTTGTAGTTGGGGCAAAGAATATGACTTCTGGGGCAGCCAAAAACTGTACTAAGGGGCATACTATACATCACACGTCTTGATTTTTAGGTGATAGCCTGTGCATTTCTATTCGGCATATGTGCACAGTTGCTGATGGCATAAGGGTGGCTCTGTAGACTGAGTGGTAGTGAAGAGTGACTAGAGTTTTCATTGTAGCACTACAGTCTGTAGTTTGTCAGTGAAATGGCTATATGTCAAATGATACCTGTCAAACACAGAAGAACTTCATTCTTGTGCAAGTAGGTGTGCTAACAAGTTAACAAGACTGCTCCTCCTGCGGAAGGTCAAGCCTCTGACTAAGTACTATAGCATTATTAACAATAAATTCTGAAAAATAAACACCTATAAAAATCAGTATTCTTCAAATCAGTCAAAGTTTATTTTGCTTCTTCCCATACTTACCTCATGCTATGTGTTTGGGGGACATTTATTATGGGAGAGTTTACAGATTGCTAACACTAATGTACAAACATCAGTTGTTTTCCATGCTGCTGGAGGCTTTATGGTTCACTTTCATAAAGACTCAATTGAAGAGAGCTGCTGAGGAAGCCTAAGTAGGAGCTCCTTATCTTACTTTCATGAGTTGAAGCTCCAATGATTCTTTTGTGGAATATTAACAATTGCAACAATGCAATTTTCAACATATTAAAGTTGGAGAACAGCTACATTGCTGTCGGTAGGTTAACTCCTGGTTTTGTTCCATTGAAAATGATGAGTTAATCTTGACTTTTGTTAAAAGTAAAATATTAAATACTATTTTGACTCATAGCTATGCAATATTAAATGTCCATCTAAATTAAGTTTGCTTCATTAGCTTCCAGAAAAATTAAGTTTCTTCCAAAGTTGACTCAAGGTATTAGAACAGAGCCTCTGAAATCCAGATTTATTCTTGAGGAATGGAAATAATACAGAGAAGTTTCAGTGGCCATTCAGTGACTTTTTCAGATAGCCATTCCTACCCTACTCCACTGCAGAGCAAGCAGCAGAGCAAGTGTTACGATCCGTGCTATTATTTTATATTTTGATTGTGAGGGAAAATCAGCCACTACTCATAGACATCGCGTGAATTTACAAAAATAACAGGCTTTATGGTTACAAAGATTTATTTTAGGGAAAGGAGACAATAACGCCACTTTTAAGAGGAGAGAACTTACACAAATTAGTCACTTGGAGAGAGAGTCGTTAAGAAAACAAAAGAAAACAGGGAGCAGTTAGGTTGTATCACCGTCCTGCCGGTCTTGGCCTCTGGCTGGAGTGGGGGGGGCGAAGGACCCGTCGTTCCTGCTGGGTTGATGCCCTCGGGAAGAAGAGCCGCACTTCTTCTTTTCTCTTGGATTTTTTATATAGCAAAAAAGGGTTCTGTCTTTTGCATAATGACTGGCATACACTTGCCAAAGATGACACAGGCTTTTTCCATCCCAAGATTTATCCTTATCTTTCAGTCTTTGCTGTCCTGCTAATTTCATTTCCTTTTGTCTGGACCATGCACCAGGAGGCGACCTGATAATGAGAGTATGTTTGGTATAATTTAAAAGAGCAGAGAGAAGAAAAAAAAACTGATTCGAGAGACATATTTTGTATTTTTAAAGTGTTTACCTCAGCAAGGCACAGAGGACAGCAAAGTACTGGAAAAAGGGATGATGGAGTTGCAGAAGAGTGTGACAAAATGCAGAGAATACCAAGAGCAGTAGAAGTTTAAAGCAAGGGAAACAACTCTGAGGTAGTGAGACACGGAAAAAGTATTTTGTAGACCTGGTCAAAGATGTCACACTCAAATATCTTTTTCCTGAGACAATATTTTTTTTGACAGAACAACAATTTTAGTGAGAAGATTTGCCATTTGGAGGAACATTTTAGATTGCTGACATATTTCAAAAAAACAAACTACAGAGATTTTGGTAGAGGGTGAAATGATCAATGAAAAGAGAAAGACTAAAACCCAATATATTGCAAACAAACAATAAGAAAGCAAGAACAGCAAATAAATTACAAAAAATAAATTAAAAAACCAAGATCGTGCAAACACATACAGGCAAAAAGTTATCTTTCTTATCCCTCCTGGTAAAGATTTTGGTTTTGACACTTGAAGACTGTCAAGAAACTCATAGAGTTTCAGGTAATCCTCTTCACTGTTCTGCTTCAATTTATGCTTCTCTTAATGGAACCATCTTTGAAATCTGTTGAATTAATGGCTGCACACAAAACAACAAGAAAAAAACAGGTGCCATTCTGTCAGTAGGGCTGAGGAACAGCTGGGGTGCAGTGTATGCCCACCCCTCTAGGGGATGAGGGGTTTATTTTGGCCTTCAAAGTTTTAGTCTGTATTGCAAGGCAAGATGGGGGAAGACCGTTACAGAGAAGTCACCTGCCCAGGGGAAAATCCTGGAGCTGAGGATTTTTTTGTTTTACTCAAAAGTTGTCACTCCATGCCCAAACTTCCCCAACTACACCACTGCTATCTCACATATAACTTGAGCCCCTTTCAGCTCTCCTTTCTGTGTGCTAGACTGCCTTTGATACCCCAGCTGTGATCGCACCTTTGTGCTTTTCTGCAGTACTCAGAAACTTCTCAAAACAAGAGCTCAAAAGAAAGCCCAGAGAAGAAAGGCTACCCAGGGATATGTGTTTTCAGGCTTAAAACAACTTTTTAGTTCTGATCAGGATTTATTTTATCATGTCAATGGGTTACAGCAACAAAATCCTTTCTACAATCCCCTTTAAACTCTGTAATTTAAAAGTACAAGCCTACACCCTGTGTTTATAGGGACTCCTGGAAGAGACTTGTTTGTGCTCTTAAAAAGAGGAAGTGATGTTGTTAACAGTTACAATAAACAACCAAAATGTTGAAAAAGGTGGCTAAACACTTCTAGATGGAAACTTCTGCTATACACAGCAGCAAAACAGAGTACAACACAAGGGAGGGGCCATTGTAATTGCCTTTTGCTGTGATCTCTAGATTTTTGATTGAAAGGATCATGTCTAGGGTTCTATGCTCATTCTTTTCACATAAGCACTCAGTACTTAGAAGTCTTTTCTTCCACTCTTAATTTGCCTGGAGCAAGGCTTTTATCTAGACTTTTAGCCAAGAGGCACCTGCTAAAATATTCATTGGCAGAAATTGTGCCATGGGTGTTTTTCCCCATTTGTCCAGTTCCATGTCATTAAAATGAGGCTGAGTACAATGAAAATAGGATTTGACACAGAAAAATGGCAGTCTCTCAAAAACCTGATCTAATAGGCAATTAACCCTTTTCACTACAAAAATTTAAATGCTAACGATTGCTGAAAAGTATCCTCTGTCAGTGGCCCTTTTGCACCACGTCAAAGTGGAGCTGAATATTATAACTTTGTGGGAGAATTAGATTATAATCTGCACTGTTTCTGAGGATGTTTTAAAGATTTTTATACTTGATTTTTATACTAATCTCTACCTAAATGTGATGGTCATCTGAGAAAATGTTAATTTGAGCAGATGCAAAAAATCAGCCTTTAAAATCTTATGTGTACCAAGATCCTTCCTTCCTTTCTTATTTCCTCCTTCTTGCCTGCCTGCCCTCCTTCTCATGACACTCATGATCATATGGAATAGTTCAAATGACATTTTTTGTTTAGATTTTCGTCCAGAAATGAAAATAGCTGTTTTCAAAACTCTTGAAGGATAAAAATGAAATCAAATCAAAGAGGACTCCAATATACACAATTAAACCTGGGATATTTTTGACCTCATACATAGTTGACCAAAAAGCTCATCAGTCAGATTAGCTTTGAGCAGGGGTTAGGTGAACTCTGGGTGAAATCTGAAGGTCTCTTCTGATAAAAATTTTTCTGTAATTCTGTTTTATAATTCAAATATGAGCAGATACTGAGAGAGGTTATTTAAAAAAAAAAAAACAGTTAACAAACAAACAAAAAACCCCACAAAGTTTTAAATTTAAACAGTTTTGCAATAACAGGATGTAAAACAAAAGTTTTTGACATGACATTATTTCACCCTGCATTTGAGGGGCTAATCCTAGACCTGATCTGAGAGTTTTCAGAAGAATGGAAATCCAGTGACATACATTTCCTTGTAGACATAGTGGAAATTTCCTTCCATGGTTCCTGTCAGATTTTATTATCTGATATACACAGACAGATAATACTTTAACAATCTTTCTCTAAAGATCTCAAAATACATGAAGTGAAGTCTCAAGTTAAACTGTGTAAAGCTCTTTTAAAATGGGGAAATATTGCATTGTCTCATATGTATCAGTATGAAAACAGGCACAAAGAAGTCAAGCAGTTTTCTCAAGGTTTTCAGCAAAAATAATGTGTAATTACTGTTGTGTATTTCAATGGTATAATATAGAGCTTGTAATCTGTGGGTAGAAAAGGATAGAACACTCCTGCACCAGGGTCAGAACAATCCACACTAACAATACAGGCTGGGGGATGAGGCTGTAGGAAGCAGCCCTGCGAAAAAGGACTTGGGGGTGCTGGTGGATGAAAACCTGGACATGAGCCAAAAGTGCATGCTTGCAGCCCAGAAGGCCTGGGCATCCTGGGATGCATCAAAAGAAGCATGGCCAGCAGACCGAGAGGTGATTTGTCCACTTTGCTCTGGTAAGATCTCACCTGGAGCATTGTGTCTAGCTCTGGAGCCCTCAATACAAGATGTGGACCTGACGGAGTGGGTCCAGAGAAGGGCCACAAAAGTTATCAGGGGGCTGGAACACCTCTTCTACAAGGACAGGCTGAGGAGCTGGGGTTGTTCAGCCTGGAGAAAAGAAGGCTCTGGGGAGACCTAATAGCAACCTCCCAGTACCTAAAGGAGGCCTACAGGAAGGCTGGAGAGGGACTTTTTGCAAGGGCCTGAAGTGATAGGATGAGAGCTAATGGTTTTAAGTTAAAGTATATTTAGATTGGATGTTAAGAAAAAGTTCTTTACCATGAAGTCAGAGTAAAACAATATTCTGTCTGGCATGGCTGCTCCTGATCTGAGTTTCTTGGTGGAGATTCAACACATAAACCTAGGAAAAAAAAAATCACAGTACAAGCTGTAACACCTTTAGCAGGAATTTTGGCACTCTAATTATTCCCACATAGAATAAAAGGAATTTCATAGGAAGAGTGAAGGCAGAATATGAAAGGCACTCAATAAAATTAAATTTTGTTCTGTGATAATTTATTTAGGCTGCAGGTAATGAAAAATGTTAAATATATAGTTATATTTATCCTTATTCATTTGAACATACGCATTTAAAAAAAAATAAATCTAAGTCCAAGTTTTAAATACTTTAAAGTTTAATGAAAGAATTCAAATATTTAAAGTTGGACAATGAGATACTTGTTGATATTTGGCTGATACAGGAAGTCCAGACTCATAAAAGAGACTTATGGGTATCTGTGATCTTCCCTAGATAAAAAATATATACACACACATATATATGAAAGATTCATTAGAATATCTCAAGTTCTTTAAAGTTGAGGCACTTCTGTGTCAACCTGTGAGAATTTTCACAATCACAGTTCCAATTCTCCAATGCCATCTGAGTCCTCTGTCAGTCCCTCATTTTCTAATGGCAAAATTTTTCAAAATAGAGATGAAATCTGCACACAAATGCAGATCTCACAGGAGCCCTGCAGAGTGCTCTTAGACACTGATTTGTCATGCTTATTCCAAAGGGAAGGAAGTGCAAGGAAAGATCCAAAAGTTATGATCCAAAAGCTTTGGTTCTTTTTCAACCTTTACGAAGCTAGGAATAATAAATTTGGCATGAATTCTCTAGCCTTTTGGATCACCAGTTACAGAGAATAAAATAACTTCAAATGCTTCAGATTTTTCTTAACAGACATGTGATAAAGAACTTGGTACTCTAGGAGTAATATGATGGGTTTACTCCTCTTTGGTAATATGATGCTACATTCCCATCTTTCTGTAGTGAAGATTCTGAGAAAAGGCCTTGTCAGCAAGACCTTGTGTCCTGTCACACCGCTGTAAATATATCACCAAACTCTGTTCTCAGGTATCTTAGCATTAATCTGGAGATGCTTTTTTCAAGTTAATGAACGTGATTCCAGATTTACAACAGTACCACTGGCAGCAGGTTTTGGCCTTTGGCTACTTTGTTGAGACTTTTCTTGGTGCATAGTAACATATGTGTTATTTCAAAAGAAAGAAAAATTTATAATGTTTCCATGATAGAAGCACAAATGCAGCCAAGGGTGTTAGAGCACAGTTCTTGATTACATCAAAATTGCTTCAGACAAGACTGACTCCTTCATTGGCTTAATGCAGCTGTGGGATATGAAAGATTTTTATGGAAACAACATTGGTGCTCTCTACAACCTCCTTTAAAACCAGCCTTGTACATTAAAAATAAATAAATAAATAAATAAATAAAAAATCTATAAGAAACTGCAGTAAATGGGAAGGAGAATTTTAATTGATAAAAGTAGAAATATTTTTTTAAAGCAAAGGAAATAACCTAATAACTACTTAACACCACTGAACAACAGTCAGAAAATAACAACATATTAAAAGGCAGTTTCCATCATTGGTAAATGAACTTTCTCCGCTATTCAACTGTACTCTGTCCAACCTGACATGTTAGTAGTAATGTTAGTAGTAGAGTAAGCTTCACTTAACCCTTGGATTGGAAGGATTAGGAGTTGAATAAATCAATTCTGATTATGATAAATGAAAAGAGATGGAGAATACCAATAAAAAACTTTGTATCCCAAGAGTATGAAAATATTTGAAGTTTGCGGATCTTGCACAGGAAACGATCATGATTACAGCTGGATCTCATGTAAGTGTTTAAATTGTGATCTTTGATTGGACACAGTTTTTCTGATTCAAAAAGCAAATACATTCCATCTTCCTTGTGTTAATTCACTTATTAACCAATTCAACTGTGAATTTTCCAAATATGTTCACAATACTCAGCATTAATTTGC
This sequence comes from Florisuga fusca, assembly GCA_038090715.1. Classification (NCBI taxonomy): domain Eukaryota; kingdom Metazoa; phylum Chordata; class Aves; order Apodiformes; family Trochilidae; genus Florisuga; species Florisuga fusca. The sequence goes on from JAAWXA010000014.1 coordinate 8,873,465, forward strand.
TGTGTTTGGTGAATTCTGCCCGTGCATGTGCATATGCAGATATGGAATATGAGACCTTCAAAATAAAGTAATTTAAAACACCAATTGAATATTTGTGGAGCTGTTCCTTAATAGGCTCCAGAAATTGCTAACATAGAATTTACAGATTCTCTTTGGACAGTTGCAAGAATCCCATGTGTTTTAGGGGTATACATGGGAGAAAAGATCTTTTCCTGCTCTCACACCTCAGCTTTTAGAAAGGTCTCTTTTATAAGTACTGCACAGCCTATGTGACATTTTACCCCCTTCTTTCCATCCTGAACTGAAAAATCACCTGAAGAAAGTTACTTTTTTATGGTTTCTAACATCCTTTAAGTTTTCATTCTAACAAGAACAAAAAATGAATGACCAGTGTGGACAGACACTGTCTCCATACTATTGTTATTTGGTTACTATCCATTGCAAAAAAATCTAAAGAGCAATTAAATAAAACATGCACTATTAAGGTCATTGTGGCTGTGTACAAAATATTCAGGATTATGCCCCAAATTAAAGCACATTTTGCACTGACTTACAAAGCACAAAATAATTTTGGTCTTAAAAACTGAGCTGGAAATGGCCTTTAACAAACTGTTTCCAATACTTTATTTAAGTTGAAGGATAAAGGTATTTGAAGAATACCTGTATTTAAGTATTACATTTTTAGTCTATCTCTTTCCAGACAAATCTTAAATACTGAAAAAAAAAGATTGTTTTAAAAAACTGGCACCATATTGAATTTGATTTAATTCAATAAATCAATTCAATTAATTCAGCATTCAATGAGTTGTTTTTTTGATACAGATTGAATCTTGCATTCCTGGTTCTGTCAGTTTTATTATTTTCAAGTACTAGGGTGTTTCCTGTGATAGTTTTCTCCCTCTGCCTACTGATATATAGCAGACAGAATGTTCACTTCTTTTTCATAAAGTCACTGAGACAAAAAAAAAAAAATTGTAAGAAAAAAAAGTCCTAAACCAAATCAGAATAGGAGTATACTCTTAGAATAATATCTAGTGTCTGAATTGAAGATGCAACAGAAACTGAGCACAGAGGAGAAAAGCACACCTGAAAAATTCCATGAGATCACAAATCTTTAGGTGATTATTTGGAATATTTCTCTATTTCACAAATCTCCACAGAAAGTGAAGATAACAGTTCACCTGTGCATTGAGAGAAAAATATTTTCTATCTTGCCAAATAGCTTCTAGAAGTGCAAGACAACCTTCATTTTCACTGAGTTAAACTAGACTAAAAATGTTCCAAACATCAAGAAGTGGTTAATGGAGAAATAAATCTCATAGAGTTACTCTTTACTCACCATTCTCTTCTTCAAGGATGAATGCTATTGTTGCACAGAAGTGGCTACACAAAAATGCAGATGTTCCCCTCACTCCTTTTGCTGAAAATCTGAGCAGAATTTGTTCTATTAATTTGAATTCATAGATCACGCTTCTCTAAAACAGCAAAGATTTATCCAGCTATTTTGTGTTTAAATATGGAGCTCAATAACCTAATCGCAATTTAATTTGACTAAATACTTACATACTTTATGGTCAATCATCCAAATCTTTTACAAGGTCCCATGGCTTTGGAATTACTAATCTTAAACAGTACTATGTATGAGCCTTGTCTGACATGACATATATTGAAACAGACTGTGGAATGATCACTTAGAGACAAGAACCTTGCTACAGTTTTAGTGAACCAAAGCTAAGAGGCAAATTATTCAATTATAGTAAATTTACAGTAGCTTTATATTTGATAGAAGTGGTTCTTCTATCATCAGAGCATCATATTGAAAACCCTTGAACAGCAACATTTCTCCGGAAATGCTGAGGATCTTTTAGCTACTTATTAAGAAAATCCAACTGTCTTGATTTTTTATGAATACTTTGGCTCTTTGTGTAATAATGGCTGCTAAGACACTTTTGGTTTGTGCATTGATGGTCCAATTTACCTTGTGTAGCTATGTGCTAGAAGGAGTGAGAGCGTGGTATTAGTTCAGGTAGGTCACGGTAGGAGTTGTGACTCCATAATTAACCCAAGTAATTTCTCTTGGCTTCATCTGTAGATGTGTCTCATGCAAAGAAGTCTGGTCTCTTCTTTCATTATAATACACTGAGATATCTTCCAAGGGGGAGCAATGTAAATCTCAGCGTTTTCTCCAAACTACACCTCTGGTCACTGTAATTGGTTCCAGTCTGTTGCATGTCTCCCTCTATAGTTCTGCCCAAGTGAGACAGTGAAGTCAATCAAGAGAAGGAGTTTTGTGGGGCAGGCAGTAATGGTACATAAATTTGAGAGCACTAAAGCACTAAAGTAGGATTTCAAAGGCCCCTATTTTAAAAATCAGTAGTTTGTCAGTCCTCTTGTGAAGCCATATATTAAGCAGTTGCATTATTTTGATTTGAAGCTTGTGTAAATACAACAGTAACAGGTTCAGCAATGCAGATGCTCACTTTTCAAAATGGAGAATGTCACTGTGCACAATCTCACTTATAACACATATATCCCTGTATGGATCTGTATGGATTAACTACACCTGCTGGTGACAAAGTTGTGAACGTTAATTCCTTCTATGGATCCTGTCCCAAGTCACTCTGGAAATGAAAAAAGTTCTGTGTATGACCAGGAAGATGTAACATCCCAGAATTGGGTGAAAACATTTATTTACTAGTAGTTATTCAAACTTCTTAGCATTGTTGTAGACAAATAGTCAGGTCTTTTTTCCACTCCATTTGAATGGGCATCGTTAGCAGTAAAGGTCCAGCAAAGCTTTATGCAGAAAAGCACTATACATTCAGTATTTTAAGTGAAAGAATGCCTCTTCACAGAGCAATACATAAGTGAGTTTAATAACGACTGCTCTTTTCATAATATGTGCACCGAGCTGTTCTTTGGGAAATTATCTGTAGTTAGGAGTTTACAAAGGTTGCTAAAAGGTACCTACAAAGATCTTCATTTTCATTGCTCTTTGTTCTACTTTGTATTCCTAAATTGCTCTTGCTTAATAGAAGCAGCAACCTACTATATTAAATGACTATATGCTTAGAATGCTCTGTCACTTATCCTGGAATTAAATTTGTGTTACATTTGCTTCTGTGACATTTATAGTAAGTTGCAGTGCAGCTACATTTGATTTAGCTACTTATTTATTTTTAAGTCTGAATATAGCAAACTATATTTTTTTATATAGTGCAAAAGATACACTTTTATTGTTACTACTATCATCACTTATTAAGATAATCCGTCACCTTTCTATTTTTCTTATTGTAATGGGCAATTTTTACCTGACTAAGCAAAAAGATGCTATCTGTAAAGTAGAGAGGATAGAGCATTTTTCTTGCCTTTTAACCCAAGAATTGTCAATTTCTGTCAGCAGTAGCAGGGCTTGACACTTAAGGTAGCTTGAATCTGCTTTCCATACTGTGAATTGTTCCAACAGCAGCATGAATTGTGACAGGGGATAATTAGCATTTCCACCCCCTCTATTTGACTCTTTTATTTTTGACGACAAGTGCCAGAAGCGTTAGAGGAAGTTTAACTAAACCCAGATTAAGAAATTAGCCTCCAATTTTGGAAGTTAAGGAAGATGAAGATAAATCAACATTTGTGGCAGGTACTTTCAAGCATGTGTGTACTTGAATGTGATGGTTTATTCCTTTGTGTTGGGTACACAATTCTTTGTGACTCTGACATTTTTGAACAATACACTCAGTGACTTCTAATTGTCCCTTCATGGTATCCATCCAGATCCCAGTGAAGTTAGTGACAGTCTTTCTGGTGTCTTCACCTGGTATTAACTTCTGGCTTTTATGTACATAGGGTGTAAGCTGGTAGTTCTGCAATATGGAAATAGGGTATGACGCCTAATTAACCTCCACCCAGTGTACCCAGCTCCTTTTGATCTTTCTTTTTCACATGTTATGTAAACCTTTCTGAAATCAGGTGAAATACCGTGGGCTAAGGACATATACATCCACTGAGGCAGACTGTGATGAAATAGATTCCAGTGTGGAGACATGAACATGCAAACTACCTTTGTAGGTTATTTTGTTTATTATGCCCATTAACTATTTATATCACACTAGCCTTTAAGCCTCACACAAATCTTTGTCTGCTGTGTGCCACTTTCCTCCCCGATAACCCAAAGACTGTTACAGCTTGTAGCATCACACAAAGGTGCAGTGGCATTCATCAGCTCTATGGCTGAACTAAGAAATGAAGGGGTCTTTTTAGCCCCAGTCCTGTGTCCTTATCAATGGATATGCTGCCTAATGTATTTATAAATTATGTTTCTAAATACAGTTCAATCCAGGAACCAGGTAACGCATAACTTTACAGTCTAATATAACATACCACCCTGTCATATACCTTTGGCTCCTCTTACTGAAACATGATATTGCTCTTAAGATAGCTATTGTGCATTGTGTCATTGTTGCCTTGTGCTCACGATCTGCTTTATCCATGTGCTGCATTTAGATCAAACCTCTCTGTAACCCAGGAGTTTTCTTCTGTTTTTGTACAGCACCTAGCATGAGATGAGACCATGATCCCTGATTAGGGTTCCTACTACTAATGCACTGTGAAGGAGGGTCTAAAAATAGAAGAGCAAGGACACTAATGACAGTGTAAGGGAAAAAAAAAAAAAAAAAAAAGCAAATTAAAATAGCCTGCAAATAAGTTTTAAGTAATGATGATAAACAGTTAAAAAACCCCTCGTATAAAAGAGACAGTGCTCCTATTCATTACAGCACTTATGCATGTGCTTAACATTATGTATATGAAGAGCCTGAAGATTTCAAGGATACTAGTCATATACTTAAAAATTAAGCTTCAAGTTATTGGAATACAGCCTTAATGAGGATAATTTGGATAGTCTAACATGCACAATGAATTAATCACCTGGCAGACTAATTATGCCTTATTGAAACATTGATCCCAACTGTAATCATACCAAACTTGCCAAGCTGTTCCGAACTGAGGTGACTTGTAGGGTTCTCTGTGCAGTAACACAGAGATTCACTCAGAGACCAGACTGCATCAAAGTTAGCAAAGTTCCATGAATCCTTTGTGTCCACTGACTCTGAGGGGAAAACTTTCATGCAGAAAGTTCAAAAGATGTAGGCTTCTACTTAAGGAGCAAGGGGAGAGTTCCTGAGCATAAAGTCTCAAGTAATCAAGAAAAACTGAGAGTGGGAAAAACTGCTGAAACCAGCAGGTTGGGATTAATTCTGTCACCATCTGAACTTGTGAGGGACACACCAAAAAAAGGCAGTTCTTGCATTATTATTTTCATATCAATATACGAGGACAATGGATGCTCTTGCTGTATGCTCCTCTCTCCAAACAGGGTGCTAATTTTAAGACAGATGTTAGGAAGATTACCGGATGGTAGGATCTTCTGGGGGTTTGTGGGTGTTGAAGGAGATCACCTGAGGACTTCCAAAGCTATCCCTTTTACACATCACTATTGAATGCCTAATTTATTGTTTTGGTCAGCAAATTCTAACCATCAGCAAGGGAATAATTTGATTCAGGCTATTCTGGGAAAAATCCAGGCATCCACTGCAAACTTGAAAAACTAAACTTGCAACCTGAATCACCGCAGATGGAGAGAGTACGAGACATCTTCTGCTGTCTCAATCAAGACTGTTTCCTTCATGGTGAATAACACTGGGGAGTTTTCAGACATTAATTCTCTTTCCTTCCTGCTTTTTGATGTTGGTTTTTACACTTAATAAGAGTTGTGGAAGGCAGGCCTTCTGCTTCTATCAAACAACTTCACAAATACTGCTTTGGTTTCTACCCAACTTGTAATTTAATTACAGAAAATTACATAAAAGAACTTCCCCCCACTCTAAGTGGATTTGGGAAATGTTCAGACACTCTTTTAAAAGTGAAGAACTTTAGTGCCTTTAGGATATAACAATGCTTTATTTTGGATTCAAGTGATTAAAGAGCTAATTTTCTTAGTGGGAGGTTAGTACGTTTTTATAGAGAAAGTGCATTACAGGAATATGGATACATTTGGGTTCCATGGGGGCCCAGGGAATTCCAAATTCCCATCTTTCTGCTTGTGGCAGCAAATACCATTAAAAAAAAAAAAAAAAAAAAAAAAGGAAAAAGAAGATAAACCCTCAATATTTTGTAGCTTCTGAGTCTGCCATCTTATATATAGCAGGGACACCTAGATTCAGCTTTTCCTTGGTGGTCAAATTTTTCTGAGGTTGTCTGTTTGATCCTTTTAATTGTAAAATCATATAGCTATTTTCCTCTGCATTTATTTTCAAATGATGCTGTAAACGTGAGCTTCAATTCTGTCCCTCTCTAACTCATCTGATTGCTTAATTCTTTCCAAGAAGTTAGATTTCATCCAGCTTAAAAAATATGAACAGAAGAAAGCAAAGATTAAAGCTTAAAATTTGGTCAACACTGCATAGTTTTTTACTGTGCCATCGAATTGTTTCCAGAGAAAAGAAGGGCTTTACAATCCTAATATATTCCATTCTGTGTATAGAGCAGCACTGCAGCAAGTATTTGGAAGAAGTATTTCTCTTATTTTTATATGTCCTATCTATATGCTGGATTCAGTCTGATGATGCTGTTCATTGTTCTGATAAATAAGCTGTCTGAATGCTTTTCCACAGTTTTATCTGCAACAGGAGTGCCAAGACTTCAATGATGAAGGGTATAGTGTCCAGCTGAAAGATGGGCAGACATTTCACCCAAGAGGAAAGGAATTAAACAACACAGAATTTGGCCTGGGTCCAGGAATTATCATATTTAGGCTTGCAGCAATGTCATTTTCAATGGCCATGTGTCACTGACTCCGGTTCATGAAAATTAAGACATCTCAATAGAACTGGTGGTTGATGTCAGATTAGCACAATACTGCGAAATAAGTTTTTCCTGAGTGAAAGGTGTGAACATCCTTAAGCATATGTGTTTTGCTCCTGTTTTTGAATCCAAGAACTAACCAATCCCATATATGTGTGTGTGTGCACATGGACACAATCACTGCCCACATTAAAATAAGGTTCATCTTGTCAGCCTCTGAAAAGTCTCACGCTGCTTCTCTGACCCTGGAGCCACAGTTGCCTGCTCAGCACACTCCTTCAGCTCATCAGCTGGTGACTGAATGGGTTCTTTTTTACTTCTTCTCCACCTGTCCCTGATTTTTTTTTTTATTATTATTATTTTTTTTAATTATTTTTTTTTATTACAGGAGCTCTATTCATTCTTGTTGAGGTGTTTGTGCTTTTCTCAAAGTCTTGGCGCTGGAAACAACTTATGATGAGTAGGTTTTACAATGCATTTCTCAGACAATCTTTAATTTTCCATCTAACTGAGCTCTGGAAAGGCAAAGATTGGCTAATTACTGACTAGGGTTTAAAGAGCTAACCAAGGTTGGGTACAATATGCGGGCAAATCAATTGTTTCAATCCCAGTCTGAGCTCTACTATGGTTTTATAAGGATTGATGTATGAAATAAAATCCATTACCCAGGGAAGAGACAAGCGAATACTGTAGGTATTTTATACTGTTGTTTAAAAGCTGAGGAGATTAATACTAGATCCTTTATTTTAGTGACACAGCACAGAAATCTAGGTTCTGACAAGTTGGTTTATTGAAGGGAAACCCTTTTTTTTGTCTGCATTCCAGGATTTAGAAGAAAAAATAGAATTTGGGATTAGAGCCAGACTGAGGAGAACTGATGCAGTCTGTCAGCAAGCCTTCAGGTAACAATATCGTAATTTATAAATTCTACCAACAACAAGTTAGTAATTAAAGATGTAAGTTTCCCTTTTCCTGTCCCTATTTTTGGCAAAACAGATTTCAGAATGCTAAAATGCTTGTGTGTGTGTGTGTCAAAGCAAGGATTTTAACCAAAACCAAAAAAAGACTCTCAAAAAGCCCCAAAGAATCAAACCATACTCAAGAAAAGTGTTTCATTTTTCGTTCTGTTATAACTTGCTGTTCTTACTGTTTTTGCTCTAACAGGCTGGTGGCACCTTGGACTCTCTTATATGCATCACTGTATAATCTAATTACATTAATAAATACATCTAATAATTACACTCTCTTAAAAAGACAAGTTGGAGCTTTTTGTGATCAATTTTGATTTAAAATGAGAAGGTGCACAATGGCCTCGATCTTATGCTGGGGAAAACCTAAAGAATCCCTTGGAGCTTGTGAATTTGCCCTGATGAGGTCTGTCCTTGATGTATCTACTGTTTGGCCCATGAATTCAAATAGCTTGGACTGACTGACCTAAGAATGAGGTTACATCTGAAGAGCAGAAGTAGTTGGCTAGCACAATAGGACCTGCTTCCCCACATTACAGCAACACTAATTATATCATACTCTAAGAACAGTGTAGGATCATGTTGAATAATACAGTGAGATTATTGTTGGCAAATGCTGACATTTCAGTGGCAAACAAGAATAAAGATAACAGTTAACAGTACCACATCATGTTTTGTTGGCACTAATTAGAGTATTTTCAAAGCCTGTCTAATTTCTGCTGGTTTCATTTTTAACACCCTTAAGTTATGGACATTATTTTATGCATTGTTTCTACAATGTCCAGCACAATGGGACACTATTTCTGATTAGAGATGGAGGGTGGTAGAGTAGTAGTAATAACAGCAATATAAATAATAATTAATTATAACATCAATTTTTGCTGTGATCTTGTCAGTGCTCAGGACTTAAGCAATGTTGGACCAGTCCAATAGTTAAATGGCAGGCTGTCAGGGAACACTTCTGTTTAACAGATGGTAGTGAACAAATGCCCAGGCATGGTGTTAGGACAGTTTGTTGTATCAGGTTCCATGAGACATAAAATTGAGGTCCTGACCACTTACAGCCATAAAAATTTAATGGCATAAAAATAAATATACTAACCACAAGGCCTGACAATACAAGTCACAAGTACTGACTGTAATTTACAAAAAGACTTCTGACCACTGGTCGCTGAATCCATTCAATGTTGGCCAAGTCATACTTTGACACTCCTACTGCCAGGTCTGCTTTTCCAGGGTCCCTGAATAAGGCTACTTTTCACCTTCCACATTACACAGTTTAGCAATGTTGCTCTGCAGTGTCCCTAAACAGATCCTGCATGTCACTTGCGCTTTTTATATAGTGATATAGTGACTACTGTTTTCCTATGTACAGATCTGACAGTACCATATTGTTCTGGTGTCTGTTTTTAAGAATTGGTCTTCCAGCTTTCCTTGAGGAGATACTGAATTGCAGATATCAAGGTATTTAGAATGGACCTGTGACTCAAAAATGTATATACTCCCTGGAGAGAAATTACATGTTTTATTTTTAGTTTTCCATTTTGATTGTTGACTTGAATGATTTGATAGTAATTTCAAATGCCTCATTTGCTTTAGTCCTTTTTCAGTCAATGTCTTATGAAAAAAAAGATGAATAAAGACAAAAAGGGGGACAGTCTTTCCAAATACATCTCTTACTTTTGGTAAATACTCTTTTTTTTCCACTGCAAATAAAGAAAATCTGATTTTAACTTCAGTTAATTTTTCTTCTTTAGGCCTCAACAAACAGTTCAGGAAAGAATCCAGATCTACCCAAATTTATATCCTGGCTAAGTAGCCTGAGCTGAATCTAAGCAGATGAGTAAATGCTATTTGGCTTTACTATGCTATTTCTTTGATGGCTCTCTCCACTTGATGGCCTGAAGTATGATTGGCAAGTCCCCACCTTAGGAACAACTGGGAATACCCACTACTGCACACAGCCACTGGTATTGCCACTGTCCTGCATATCCTCCTGAAATTTTGTGCAGTGCAAATCATTCACAAAATAAACAGGTATGCATCAAAATGCTTATTTCTTTGCCCACGTGACTGTTATTTTTACTTACGTAGCCTATGAGCAATATCCTTCAGAACTCATATATGCATCTTTTCCTGAGCTAAAGAAAATACTGATTATACTGGACAGTCCTTGCAGTCATTCCTGTGTTGATGATACAAGAAATTTTGTCAAAACTGTGATGCTCTCTCAGACCACTTTTTTTGTTAATCTTGTTTAGCCCAGCTGCTTAGCCTGTATGTAATACAAAATATTTTAATTTATGAAAAATTTAGAATAAGTAAGAATGTGTGTTAGTTAATGAAACAAAATCCTGAGCAAATAATGTCACTGGTTGTAATTACTTAAAGCTCAGAAAGATTTCTGAGAAGGCAATGAAATAAAAAATAATGGGTGAATTTGTGAGGGCTGCCATCACCATGAATACCACCATGACCTCATCGACCTTCTCTCCAAACAGTGCTACTTACTCACTTCGGGATTCAGTTCACAGTCTCTCTCCTGGCCTTTAATGGAAGTGAGTGACTATGGGGTATAAGCAGGGCACGATTATAATACCATAATGAACTATCTCCTGCATGCGTATCCATACCTTGTATACTAGAGGGAATTAGAATGACCTCAGCTGTATGTCATAGGCTGTTAGCAGAGAGCCCAGGTATGTGAGGATGAGCTTAGTCTTAACATGGGAATATATAGTGATCTGGGAGCTGGATCCATAAAAGGATCTGGGTCATACAACACAACTTTTAGGTGCCCAGCAGTTTAGTGAAATTCACAGACCCCACACGAAGCGTCACTTGCAACACAGGAAATGCAAGGAGTGAGGAACTTTGAGATTGGACCCTTGAAAATCAGGAAGTTTTACGCATATCACAAAAAACTCATAAAGCAAGACAAGGCTAATTTCCTCTCTCAAGGACTGGGGTCTCTTGAGATACCTAATCAAAATGAAGCTGGGCACCTAGCTATGGCTGAGGCTCTCCTTGTGAGGAGTAATGTGTCTAGAAAAAAACATACCTGCAACCTAAGCCTGTAGAGGCAACCAGGTGAACACAATCAGGTGTTGCCAGTTAGGAGGAGGAAGGCATGAGCTCCTGTTAAGCCACCCTGTGCCCAACTAGGGCTGGCCCCAACTGCGCATGAGCAGAACTGGGGGACCAATAAAAGGTGGTGGTCGAATTACGGCAGGGTCACCGAAAAAATGGGAGACTGTTCAGCCCTCTCCTCTGGCAGCTCTAGAGAAGTGAACCCAGCTCACTTCTGGAAGCCCACCTTTCACCATTTATTGCCCCTACTTCTTTAGTTCCTTGTAGTCAGACTTGAATTCCTCCACTCAAACTATGACAACATCATAGCTGGGTAAACTGAGGCATGGAAAATTTCTGCCTTGCACAAAATCACATGAAACTTAGAAAATTATGCATGTACACCAGTCCCTTCTCTTTGCATCTCTTTGTTTTATATTAACTGATATTCTTTGCTATGTGCATGTCTCCAGGAAGGAGAAATGTCTCTGAGACACAAATTTGTAAAAGCTTCTCTTTGAATTTATTATGGAAATAAATTCAAATAATTTACTGTTGTAAATGGAGGTTAGTTAGCTCATGAAAACAGGAGTGTTAGCAGAATACCTAGTCCTGTCTAATTTCTTGCTTTCAGGCACACACCCATTCCTAGAAATATGTTCTCTCATGTTAGGCTCTCTGGTCTAACCATCCCAATATATAAGGTTATGAAAGGATTTGCTTAAGGCATTTTTATTTTTATCCAGGCAAGCAGTCAGGAGAAGAAGAGGGAGGTGCTAAGGGAGAACAATATTATCTTGGATTTAACATGGATGACAAATGTGAAAATGTGTAACTTTCAAATCCTTGTGTTTTGGGAGACAGTACCGCTTTAGTTTAAGAATGAATGAAAGAGAAAGAGACAAGTGACGTGTATTTTCCTGTTCAGAATGAATTAATACAGGAAGAAAAGCTTGGATAAGAGATGTGGAAAATAAATTTGAGAATAATTTAGGAAAAGAATACTGGGCAGATTATAAAGCAGGATTGGATACGCCCACTGGGGGGTAAAACCTCAGTGAAGATAGGATGAAACACATACCTGCTAAAAGAACACTTCTGACCAAAATATTGGTGAAAAAAAACTGAATATGAATCTCAGAAAGTCAACACAAAGGGCAATAACACAAGGTCAATGCATTTTTTTGGCTTTCTTTTTTCAGCAGCCTGGGCAGGCAATGTGACATGTTAAACCTTTATTTTCAGTCAGTGTTAAGTGAATGTGCAGCTAGAGATGCAACAAAATTATGATATTAAAGTAAAAAAAAATATCCCTTGAGAGCGTGCCTCTGTACCTCCTCATCCCCCCAGCATAGCTAGAACTTCTGGCCAACAAAGCCAATCTATAGTTTTTGTATCTCTTTGTCTCTTTTCATATCTCCTAATAGAAATACTGTTGTAGCTGCTGGCTAGAAAATTAGCCAAGTGAACTCACTCTGTCTCTTTCTCTTCTCATCGGATTACAGGGCAAATTTAACAATCCCTTGCTCTCTCCTTTTTTCTTTTCAGACTGGTAGCACACTGAAGAGGCTTAAAAGGAACCAGTTTAACTCTCATATATCTCATGCAGTCTTGACCACAGTTGGTGGACACATCCTTATTTTCAACCTTTAGGGGAAAAGTTGGGTAAAGTTTGCAGTTACTCTCAGATGGTGATTCAGGAATGTGTTTTATTAAGAGAAAACAAAATCTAAAGCATCAAAACTGGTAGGCAAACAAGTGGTAAAGCACATTTTACTGGGGAGCCTTTCATTTTTGATAAGCTGAGCGACAGCATTCAGGTTATGGGGAAGTGCACATTTTGGTTTGAATGGATGCAGCTGAGGATCCAGTATTCTGTATACACTGCTATTGCCCAACATGAATCAGAATCCGTTCATGTTTTGACAGTCCATTCTGTTGTAAATAGAGAGTAAATGAAGTAAATCTGTTGTAAATAAAGAATAGGAAGCATCCTTCAGAGTGTCCAGTGTTCAAATATGGAACAGGAAATGTGAACCATTACACCTCTTCAGATACTCAATGAAAGAACTTCTGTCATTCCCTGTAAAATGATGTTAATGGAAGTGTGACAGAGCTCCTTGCCTATCTCTTCTCAAAAGCATAGCTACCCAAAAACTGTGGATAGAAGGAAAAACACAATGAAATGGACTCACAAAGTTGGTAGATTTTGTAGGGACTGGCCTAGCAAGATAAAAGGATCTTTTGGGAAATAAAGGTGTCACATAACAGTCAAAAAGAGCGATGGTTTAATGGCAGGAAGAAAACCTGAAAAGCCCTGTAGACTCAAGAAATTAAGACAAACCTCTGGATTGATGTCTAAGATGAATACTTTTCTAAAACTGTTTCTTTTTCAAGTTTACGTGGTGTCTTAGTATCACAAGTACTTAGTGATATATACTTAGTATCACAAAGTATGTATATTTAATATCTCAACAGAAGCTCACAAATTGTGTCCTTAGATGTGTACATAATAGATAATGGAGAAAGGTGCTCTGCTCCTGATGAGCTGAGAAGAGAAAAAGTAATACAATCACATTTCTGTTACTACATACATTTGGGAAACAAAGTTATTAAGCAATAAACTAAACAAACATCTTCTTCCAGCTGAGTGGTCCACGGACCTGCTTAATCTAGTCCACTGTTTTTCAGTGGTTTCACACAGGCTGGAGTGAGGAAAATTTGCTGTCACTGGCAGCTTCTGAAACCAAACTGCTACCAAATGTTTGCTGGGCATACATGGGCGCTCAGGAATATAGTCACCCACTCATCTGAGAGGTTAGGCTTGCTACTGCATGTAACTGGCTGAAGATGTCCATTGCCTCCAGAAGTGCCCCAAATGGTTTCTTGTCCAAAGCATTAAGAAAAATCATGGCAGCAGACAGTTTCTCAAAAGCTCTTTCATGCCTTGCTGGAGTAGAACTTGATAGACAATTTTTTATGAAATTGCAACTTTATTGAAAGTGCAAATATGGTGGCATCAAAACACGTCCACATTGCAGTGGGTTTTTCTTGGCATTTCCAACATATTAAAGAAAAGTCCCTGTTGGCCCCCCTTTGGTCTGAGGAATGTTTTATGGCTCAATGGCAAAAGAATGGTTGAAAATGAGTAAGTGTTCAAAGGCATGAAGAAGTCTGACATTATTTTTTGCTCACTGCCTTGATATCTGAGGTTGGATAAGGCAGACCCAGTTTACTCATCTAAAAAGTGGGATTGATACTAGTACCTCAAGCAAGGTGTTGAGAGGATTATTTCATTAGTGTTACCAAAAGACTTCAAAATCTTTAGCTAGATAATATACTAAAAGTATCATATTACCTTTCATAAAGATTACTTGCTAACTGGCAGTATCTATTTGGGACTCTGTGTTTCCAGTGTTGCACAGTGCAGAAAGTGTATTAAAAGGAAAGAAGAAAAATCCTTTTAAATAACATAGTGGGTTTTCTTAAAGATTACATTATTACTGTGACTGTAGATCTAGCACACCACTGTGGAATCATTCCAATGACTGTAATACTTTAAAGCAAGGGACATACTCAGCATATAGGAACAGTGAAAATAATATTTGTTCCTCTTGTGCTTTAGAAACAGTACATATCTTCCTAATATGACACAAACTCTTTTCCTTCTCTCCCTTTGTCCCCTGTTGCAAATAATAGTTGAGCTAAATAATGAATGAATGGAGTTAATTTTTACAATAATGAAAGAAGCAAGTGAGGTGATAATTCCTCTTGGTTTTGAAGCAGCCCTCACTCAATATCGTGATCTGAATGAGTCACACTGAATTGAGAATGTAGGAAAAAGCCACAGAAGGCCCTGAAACACAGGCCAGAGAGCACCGTGTCCTAAGACAAAGCATCACTTAGGAGAAGAAACTTCATTACAGTCTTGGTTTTAGGAAGAGAGCAGGGATGTGAGGAACAGAGCCTTAAGTCGGGTTTTGGCCTCTGCCAGTGTCTGTACGCATTTGTCCAATTACTATCTGAGGGCATATCTCCCTTTCTTGTCTTTTTGTTATGACTTTTTTTTTTTTCACTTTTAAGGTAATTTGGTACAACTTTCCTCTCCATGGTTTCAAGAGGGATGAAATATTCTTTATCTCTAGTCAAATACTCCAGTCACCGACAAGAAATACTTTATATTATTATGTGAAAAAGTTTCATTGGCATAACAATCTAATCCTACATTTTTTTCACCACCAGCCACATACCTGGCAGCTGATACTGGCATTTCAAAGACAAAGATGTGACTGCCATATGAAATGGCTTCCTAAGGGCCAAATCCTGCTTGCATTAGTAATGCAAACAGTGCCATTAACTTCAGTAAGAATTGATGCGGTTAATTAACATGGGTTTATTTTTCTGTTATTAGTGATTCTTTTCAAAAGTCATTAAAAATCACAACACAAAACCGATGTAATAATATTTAATACATTCTACAAATTACTTTAATTATGGAGCAGTATTAAAAGGTGGCTAAAAATACATTAAATATTTTCTGCATGTTATTTTTACAGGTATGAAATGCTGTGGTTGCCAGAGGATAGCTATGTTATTGCAGTGGAAGGACAAGGGTTCATGAGATTGTCATGTGCTTAAATTGCTCTCCACACTATATAAACAAAAACTATAAAAACAAACAAACAAAAAAACCCAACCCCAAAACAAAATAACAAAACCCCCCAAACCCTCAAACCTCAAATGGATATTTAACTGAATTTTTAAATGTTGACAGGGCACTCAATTCCTGTTTTTATCATGTGGTCTTTTTTTCCTCTTTTCTTTTTTATTTTCTCTTTTCTTCTTTTCTTTCCTTTTTCTCTTTTATTTTATTTTTTATTTTTATTTTATTTATTCTATTTTATTTATTCTTTTATCACGTTAAACTGAGGAGGATAAGGACCTTTTTTGCTGGGTAAATGATACGTATTTGTTACTGCCACAGTTATCTTTTACATTATACTTCTGCCTATCCCTAAAAATTCACTTTATTTTCAAGGATCTCAAAAATATTTGAAAATCCTAGTGAACTTTATTCTTGCTTCTTTGGGAGATTATTAATTTTATTCATATGTTACATGGAAAGTGTTGAAATGTTCATGCATAACATTAATGCTTGCTTGATCTCCTGTAAAAGAAAGAAAGAGTAAAGCATAGCCCACTTATTAAGGTACATCCATTAGCTATTTACCTACTTACACTAATTTCTGCTGTATTTTGAATGCACCTATCTTATGGTGTTCTCCGCACACACACACACAAAAAAGAAGTCAAATAAATAAAGATGACATTTGTCTATCCATCAGGAACACCTAATTGGGGTTAACATCTGATGTCGAGTGCATGTGCACATTTGTGTGTCTCATTGTTGTACCCAAGCCACAATACAAAGTCACAAACTAAATGAGTGAGAACAATAAGGTATCAGGCTTCTTCTGCCTAGAGGTGATCAAGGAAAGGAAGAAATAAAATCTAACCTTATTGAAAGGAAAGCATCTAGTGTTGTTCTTAAAATGACACTTGGAAACAAATGCCACAAATTCAATAAGCCTGAGAATTAATGTCATCATCATCATCCTTGTGGCTTGGCTTCGCAAATGAAGATTTCAGAAGGGCTCTCTCTCCCCACACTTGCTGCAAGTGAGCTGATGGCTGACAAGGCCAATGTGGGAGAGGCAGTGTAGTTGAAAAAGGCACAGCAGAAAATCTCCTGTGAGGGGACAGGCAAGGCACAGTTCTTTCTGTGCTGTCTTTTCTCCTTGAGACTGATTCTATGTGTGGAGGAATCAAAGCAGCAGCGTTATGGATGGTGTGTCTCCATGTCTCCCAGCTGGAGGCCAGAGTGGAACACTGATGGCAGTCAGCATGGCCAAAGCTGAGGGATTGTTTCAGGGAGTCTTTGTATCTCCTCTCTAGGGCTCCTCTGTTGTGGCAGCCGGTGGCAAGTTCCCCACAGAGCACAATCTTAGGGAGGTGGTGATCCTCCATTCTGGAGACGTGCCCTGCCCAGCACAGCTGTGTCCTCAGTATCATGGCCTCAATACTGGTGACCCCTGCCTGTTGAAGGAGAGGAACATTGGTCACACAGTCAGTCCAGTGGATGTTTAGGATTGTACGGAGGCAGCACTGATGGAAATGTTCGAGGAGTCGCAGGTGGTGGTGGTAGGTGACCCATGATTCAGACCCATATAAAACAGTAGACAGTACAATGGCTCTGTAGACACTGATCTTTGTACTGATGTGATGTGGGGATGATGGAGGTCTTCCTGTGATGGAGGCTGGTAGAGAACTTCTGTCTTCTTCATGTTGACTTCCATCACAAAAAGGTCTGCAGCCTCTGCAAAGCAGGATGTTATGCACTGCAGAGCTGCTTCTGTGTGAGCAATGAGTGTTCTGTGTGTGGCATCATCAGCAAAAAGCAGCTCTGGGACCTGGTGATTTAGGGTTTTGGTATGGGCCTTCAGTCTCCTTAGGTTGAATAGGCTCCTGTCGGTACAATACCAGATGTAAATGCCATTTTCTTCATCAAGGTCTGCTGTGCCCTTTGGAGCATCATGCTGAAGATGACTGTGAATAGAGTGGGTGCGAGAAAGCATCCTTGTTTCACACCATTGATTATTGGGAAGGATTCAGGGAGGGCATTGCCATATCTGACTTGGCCTTGCTGATCCTCATGTAGCAGGATGATCATTTTGAGGAACTTGTGGGGACATCCTAATAGTTCCAAGATTTCCCACAGCTCCTGACAGATGGTGACACATGTGGCCTTCCACACTTGAGGATTTTGGGAGGACCATGGTGTGGTGCAGAGTATAATACAATTGTAGAGGACACTGTCTGTCTCCCTGGCCTAAAACCTCCTCTTTAAGACTTAAAGCCTGAAATGGGCCACAGCTTAAAATGATGGAGGACCTAGACAGGTCAATCCGTTGGGCTGGGTATAAAGAATCTTTCAAACATTACTCACAGGTGTGAATGTTGCAGAACAATGGACACATGGCTATTTTTCACGATTTTATTTTATTCTAACTTCCATTTGAACTTCGGTTTTCAAATCAAGCTTTCAAAAATTTACTTGAAAGGGGAATATTCAAAAAGCTGTGAGAAAATAAAACCAGATTTCCTCTGGAAATTGTTTTACTACCTGAACCATGAATCTACTGCTATAATATCAGGCAGCTCTCCTGTCACATCCTAGAGTATTTGTATGCTCTGTTCTCTGCCATATCTTAAAACCTTATTCTTGATGTGGTTTTACTTCACTTCTGTTCACCAAGAACAACATTTTCTTTTAGCAAAGTAGAAGATACTTTTTAAAAACATTTGCTAATTCTTTATTTAAAATGGTATAATATCCAATTCCTCCTTGGATATGAAACATTATTCTCATGGTTGCAGATGAGAGATGAATATGCCTGAAATTTAAGATTAATCTCTTCGTCAGGTGATATATAAAGGGAGATTTCCAAGGTTAAGTGTACATCCTATGCATTTTTATCTGATTACAGTTTTATTAATACAATTTTAAGAAGTGATTAATTTCCACTGAAACCATCAGAATTTCCATCTATTGTGCACACCTCACTCTCTTCAAGAGACTCTTTTCCAAAGGGACCTTTATTTTCCACAGAAAGGAAAAATCCTGTCACAAATCTATGGGAACACTCCAAATTTATAAATTTACCTTCTTTTCCTCATGAACCCAGGTATAAATAGGGATTTGTTCTAAAAATAAGTAAGCAGAGGCTAGAGCACTAGTAAAGACCAACAGAGATTCAGCTTATAGTGCAAGTTCACTGAAGTTATACTGACAACAGATAAAACCCATGTTAACTCTTTTCAGGCTCTCTGCCCTTACAGTTCAATTTCATACTGTCACCTCACAGGTAGGCTGAGCTTGAGGCATTACAGACACATTTCCAGGGTAGGAGAGACATGTGGGAATTTCCACTTTATTTAGAGTGGGCAGGCATGGTTTGGCAGCATCCTTTCAGTTCAAGGGGAAGTAGGTGTCTTAACTCCTCAAAAGAGAATATTTGGGATGGTTAGGATTTGGTGTACTCCAGTATGCTCAATAAAACCATACAGAGGAAGCACTGGGGGGATTTCAAGCTACAACTTCACCACGGGTTAGTAAAGTGCCAAAGACAAGCAGAGTCTACCTCACAGTACAAAAGAGGAATGAATTAGTTGAAACAGATTGTAAAGGGGTTTTTTTTCTTTGAAGACTCCCACATAGGAAGCTATGGTCCTCCCATGTCTCCACTGTGTCCTCTCCACCATGGAATGAATACTGCTCCCAACAGCTAGAATCTTTCCCACAAAAAAATTCCTGTTATTTCCTGTTTTCTTCAAGCTCCCAATTCTGTGAATGCTTATATGAAGCTGCAGCCTGTTTCTGGCAGGATGGAAGCACAGAAGGTTATTTTGGGTAAGACTGTTGACAGCAGAAACTCTTGGTGATGCTGTCTCCACAAGTAAAATCCTTTTTCCTATTCAAACATCCTTGCACGCTTACTCCATTTTTTTCCTCCAGCCCTTCCATTTCCCAGGCTGGAGTCTGCCCTGCGATCTCTATGTAAAATTAAGACATCATAATGTAAGAACTTTGACATTCAGAAAACTTACTTACATTTACAAGTATGAACCAGAGAACACCACAAAGCCCAGTAAGCTTCTCTGGAGGAGTAAGTGTTTATCAGTTTTGCCTTTTATACAAGTGAGAAAACTGGGACAGAAGCTTTCCAAGACCTGACTTATGACTTTGTCCAAGACCAACCAGTGAGCCACAGGAGGAAAGCAGAGGATAACCAAGAAGTTATTGACTTCAGTCACGTGGTCACTGCACCAGTTAGTCTGTTTCAAAATTAATAAGCTTTCAGAGTGTTGAATTTGAATGTCTCAAAATCTGATCCAGTTTCAACAACCAAGTTCTCTAGTGCTTTCAAGAGGCAGATTTCTAATGTTTTCTAGCCTTCAGTAAGTGAAAACATCTCAGGGCTCCCATTTACCTGCATAGTGACATTTTTTCCCTCCTTCCCAGCAGGTAGAAGTGGTAACAGAACCAAGAAAGAGCTATTTCTTGTTGAAGTAATTGAGGGCAGCAGGTACAAGAGCCCAGGAGTGTTCAAATGCTAACAAGAATGCATCAGGAATACACAGAATACATAGGAATTCACAGAAATGTGAGGGTGTCAAGTTCTTTTGAGAACTGCAATATATTATGACCTAAATGACTTAAATGAAACAATTCTTTCTCTGAATTTATTAGATCTGATGAATCATCCTTTTCCAAATTCCAAGAGTATACTGACTTGCAATTAAGATTCTTAGTGGTGTGTGCCACAGGCAGTGGGTGATTAGAATTCAGTTCCTATAAAATGTCTCTTTTCAGTAACTATGTATGGAAGAGACAGTACACAGAACTAGTTTAGGAGGTCTAGTTTCCCCTTACAGATTTAAGGCCAACTCAGTTGCAAAGTCAGCAGTACAAGAATCTAATGTTTCTCAGGTTATTCAGGCCGTGAAAATTTTGGAGATCTGCTGGGATCCATTTTCCTTCAGTGATTTCTGCCACTTGAAATGGCAGAAAATGCTGCATAGCAATGTGCAGCTATGTTGTGTTTTATTCATCATGGGTCTAAAATACAATTTTCAAGATTGACACAAAACTGGAAGGGGTGGCTGACACTCCAGAGCATTGTGCTGCCCTCCAGTGTGACCTGGGCAGGCTGAAGAACTGGGCAGAGAAGAACCTAATGAGGTTGAACAAGGGCAAGTGTAGGGTTCTGCACATGGGGAGGAAGAATGCCATGCACCAATATAGGTTAGGGCTGGACCTGCTGGAAAGTTCTGGGGAGAGGAATCTGAGAGTTCTGGTAGACAGTAAATTATCCATGACCCAGAAGTGTGCCTTTGCTATCAATAAGCCAATGTAATCCTGGGTTATATAAGAAAGATTGTGTCCAGTATGTCACGGAAGGTCATTCTCCCTCTCTACTCTGCCCTGGTGAGGACACAACTGGAATATTGCATCTAGTTCTGGGCTCCCCAGTGTAAGAGAGACAGGGAACTACTGGAGACAGTCCAGCGGAGGGCATCAAAGGTGATTGGTGTATCTCTTATGAGGAAAGGCTGAGAGAGCTCGGATTCTTTAGAGTGGAGAAGAGAAGGCTGAGAGGACACCTTATTGTCTACAAGAACCTAAAGGAGTTATGGAGTTACTGCTTGGAGTAAAGGACCAAGGAGTATGGAACCATATTCCATACATAGGAGTTCCATTTAAATATGAGAAAAACCTTCTTTACTATGAGGGTGACAAGGCACTGGAACAGGCTGCTCACAAAGGTTGTGGAGTCCCCTGCTCTGGAGATATTCAAAAGCCACATGGATGCAGTCCTATGTAACATACTCTAGGTGGTCCTGCTTTAGAGGGAGAGTTGGACTAGATGATCTCTCAAGGTACCCTCCAATTTGGACAATTATGTAATTCTGTGATGACAGTTTCATCAGGGGTTTTATTGCTGGTGCACAAGAGAAATAATTTTTGAGTGCTACTCAGTACTGCACCAGTAGTTTGGTGTGTTTGCCAGAGAAAGTTTTGCACGCTTTCATTTCCTGCAAAATGGGATGGCATTGTACTACTTAAATGCTACAAAGGAACATCTCATTAATTGTAATTAATTGATAACAAATTGTGAATCCTAAGTGATATTTTCTTTCAGAAAGTATGGTAATAATATCGTATAATTTAGCAAGGATTTCAAGAAAACTTCTAATCCTTTTTTACACTCTGTGTCTCTTAACATGTCCTTGTTGCTGTCATCACCACCTCACACTTCCTTGTTCTCCTCTTCCAGTTTGCAGTATTTCATACGTACTAAAACCCATATGCTGCCATTAAAGACCTGAAAAACACAAACTTGACCTTTCTGATGTGGAAGGTTTTAAGTGAAAGAAAGGCTTGAGAAATGGGAGAAAAATGAATGACGAGAGGAACAAGCCAGGAACAACTGCTCAGAATGATTGCTGTGGAGTCTGAGCCCAGGTCTGGGGTGTCTGTTTTTCCACTGGCCCTATGTGGTGTCATACATCCCCTGGCGAGTCATGTAACTTCACAGTTGTCCTGATAATGGCATTTTTCAAGAGATGTAGGCAAAGCAGTCAGTCCCTGTGCCTATGACAGCCATTAACTCCTGTGGGCCACTGGATGAACATTAAGCAGACAAGGAAACTGAAAGATTGAAAAGATGTGCAATTCTCATTAGACACAATGGGCCATATCCCACCTCGTATTTTTCTTCCTCTGCCCTCTCAGAAACAAAATCACACTTACATACTAGCAGACCAATATGATCCTGAGGATTGTTAATATCAGGAGAAGAGAAATGTTCATCTCACATCTCAAAATCCCACATTTGGTTCATCTTTAGTTAACTACACCTTACTCAGCTACTGCATCACCACCACAGCACTGCATGTGCAAGCAACCAACTGGGCTGAATGGTAGTTAGCAAATGCAAGGGCTCTGCACAGTTCTACAAAAGGAGGAATCTCACAGCTGCTGAGAATTAAGGAGAGGAAAATCACAGGAAGAAACAGCAGTAATAGCCAGACCTGTTTCTCCATTGTTTTGTTTTATCAGGTGATATTTGGAGCAGGCTGAAGAAAATAAAATAAAAATAAAATAAAATTGAAATATGTTCCTTTTAAAGCTTTACAGATTTGAGCAGTTTTTGGAATAATTTCATTTAGGAAAAAAACAAACAAAAACAAAACAACAGGAAACTGTTCTGATGATGTAAAAAAATCCTATTGCTATATTTTCAGACTGAATCATTCTGAATTTTCACTTAGGAAAAAAAAAAGCCAAACTTTTAAAAATTCCAGTACTAAAAATTAACATTGTTTTGAATGCCCTGAAATTATGACTTTTTAATTGTTTCATTTTCAGAGGAAATTGAAAACAATTTAATTTTTACTCAAAGTCAAAACTAAATTTTGCATTATTGGAGTCCGCTGTAAAGAAAAATTTCTTTTTTCTAGATAGTGATAATGCTGCAAAAAGGGAAATGTTGTCAAAAGGTTTTGACATGAACAGAGCAGTTGTGCCTCTGAAGTTTAATCAGTGGAGAACCATTCAAGTACAGATATGAGACCTGCTGAAACTTGTTTTCCAGGATATACAGAAGGGAACTTAAATTTCTTTCAGTGAAAAAAATTATTAATCTGGTCACATTTTATGGCAAACTCAGCCTGAATTTTGGATTCCTTATGATAGCCTGTTGGAAGTTTATGTGAAAGCGAATTTTGCATTACACATGCTCTGGTTTCTAACCCCAGAGGTTAAAATTTGTTTCCTCTGGGTGGAATTTATTCAGGTTTGAATTAATTCCTGTTCTTGTTTTTCCACTTGTCCCTTCATCTTACTCTAGAACCCTTTTATTATAGCGCTATCTGATACTGGTGCATTTCCCATTCTTGAGTAAAAGAACCTCTTCACCTATCTGCAGCCTTCTGGAGGAGAGTCTCTCATTTTATCTGCCTACATTACTCTCCATCTTTTTCCATATGTAAGTTAAAAAATAAAAATCTTGGTTGTTTGACTTTATCACTTTTCTCTTAATCCAACTATTTTTTTTTCCTGTAAATAAGTGATTTAATATAGTAAAGCCTATTGGGGTAGCCTTTATGTGATAGGAATTATAAAAAATGAAGTTACATTGTGTTGTGAATGATGAGAGTTGAAAAGACTCATTTGCCTAGATTCTTCCTCTCAACCTCTGTTCCTTTATAATCAGAGAATGGAGTATGCTTAAGGAAAACAAGATTCATTTCCTTTAAAACCTCTAAGTTAGTGCATTGTTATGTTTGTTATTGTGGTTTCTTTGAGAGGCAAGTTGGGTGCATAACAGTGTGGGCACTCCTGAAGCAAAGTGTTTCCAAAGCAGTAACTGGATTGGTGGTTGTTTTCTGTCCCAACTCTTCCTTTTTCCTCTTCCTCTTTCTGCTTGGTTCATGCCAAAATGTATGACACCTACTACAGCAGGAAAAAAAAATATTTTGCCACGCTGTGAAATTTGACTGTTCTAAGTGTTATTAAATATGGCTGCACTGTGTATTGCACATACCTTAAAGCCCTCAGTCAAATTCAGACTGAACAGCCAGCTGCACAATGTGAACACAAAGCAATACTGGGTATTGATATCGTTTAGCCCAAGTGCAACTGAGAACTGTGGATAGCATGTACTTGGGTTACACAATGCAGCCAAGAACCCCAACTTTCAGGCAGTGACAATTGATGTGTGAGGACAAGTATGCAGTCCAAGTACACTCTGCCTGGCTCAGACCCTCAAAGCCATTCTCCATATAGCCATGTCAGCTGAGGTGAGAGTTACATATCAGATCATGCTTTTCCACCCCATCTCCAAAATAAAGGGGAAGCAATACAGTGGCAATAATTTTGACTGTCCTTTCATCAGCTCACACAAAGAGTGGGTAGAGGATTAGGACAGGTCTAGCTTGGTGCCGCTGGTGTGTGTACAGAACACACTTTAAACTGGAATAGGGTAGATTTAGGTTACACATTAGGAAGTAATTCTTCCCCATGTAGATGATGAGACACTAGACTAAGTTGCCCAGGGAAGCTGTGGGTGCCCCATCACTGGAAGTGTTCGAGGCCAGACCGGATGAGGCTTGGAGCAACCTGTTCCAAAGGGAGGTATCCTTGCTCATGAAGAGGGTTTGGAACTACATAACCTTTAAAGTCCCTTCCAACCCAAATCATTCTATGTTTCTATGATTCTATTATCAGGGAAAACAGCTGTATATACAGTACCCTTTACACCAGTATGTTGTGTCTGTGCATAGGTCCTCCAGAAATCAGACAAATCTGAAAAAAGATGTAAATTCTGATGCTAAAAATCTGCCATCCAAAAATCTGAGTCTTCTAACAACTTACAAAAATCAGACTCTTCCTTTTTAAAAGCATAATCAGCAGTGTGTGTTAACTAAATAGGTCTCCAAGATCTTGTCACTAGACAGAGTAATAATCCAGTATTCTTTCAACAGTCTTCACAATAATGGACATATTTTCAGCTTTCTCAGGTCGGGCAACTTATCAAAGAGAACTATTGTGGCTCCATGCAGAGCTGCAAGTGATTCTTAGCAGCTTATGCTACAGTACATCATGCAGGGACTTGTGCTACATTCCCCTGGATTATGGACTTCATCAGAGTCTTTGAAATGAAGTAGCTATCCGATCTATGCAGGGATCTTAAAGGAAACTAAAACTTTATTGACATTGGAGAACTGCACGCATTTATTTATTAAGTAAGAAAATGTTGTATACACATGCACATGGGCACATGCAGACACATATGGCATCAGAGTATGTGGGGATAAGGAAATCTGTGACATTATCACCTGAAATGGAAGAGGCAAGGGAAAGAGACTTCTACACCCACATTTATTTTACCCCTGTTTTTCATTACGTGGATAACCTTAGAGCAGTTCTTGTTAGCATTTAGAAAAAGGGAAAAATCTAGCCTCCTGCAGAGGAGCTATTATTGCTAGAATGTACTAGCATTATCTTGCTTATGGGGGGGCATATTGTTTATGCAGTCTATTTATCAGTGTAGGAATATATCTACCAATATAGCAATATCTCTGCAGTAATGGCATACAAGAATAAAAGAGTTTTCATGAATAGAGAGTTCCTGCCTGTAGCATGTACATCTGAGATACTAAAGGATTATTTACCTATCATTAAGATATGGATTTTTTTATCTAGACCAGTTTTTCTTGCAGCAGAAATCATATTAAACTCTCTAGCTATTATATCTAACATCCATTGGGCAGCTTTTCATTCTGGGTAACCTAATATAAATGAAGAAAATAAATCCACGACAATTTGTTGAGCTGTCTTTTTCCCCCTCCCCCTTCCTTTTTTTCCTGAATTAAATTCACATAATAAAATCCAAGGGTTGCATTTCACTCACATCCGCTTCAATTAACGTGCATGACAATGTATGAAATTTTTAATGGAAGAAAAAAGCTAAAACACAATATTTTTACACCATTGTGTAGGGTAAAAATGCTGCATACGACACAATGTGCTTATATGTTATACAGCAGTCAGATGGGCTTTAAAATTCAATGTAAGCCTTTCCAGTGTTGCCTTTATCTCCTATTTTTTCATTACAGGATGTTTTTAAAGAGGTTTTAGTGATTTTTATTTACTGAAATATTGAAATATTGTTCTATAATACTGTTTTTGGAAGTGTTTCCTTGTTGGAAGTGACCAGGACTAATAGTAACAAAAGCATTAATAACAATAGTCATACAATAGCTGAAGACTGCATCCAGTCAAGAGATTCTAAAGCAGTTTTTTGGTTTTTTTTTTTCTCTAAGTAATGGGTTTCCATTGAATAGTAAATGCTTTCTTTTCTTTTTTTTTTTAAGATTTATTTTTTGTTTAAAATTTCCTATTTCTGCTAAAAGACTAAGGCTAGTTTTGATACTGACTGAATAATTTCAAGGGAAAAATGTAAACAATGGAAAAAGTCAGTTTACTAATATTTTTCACAATAAAGAAAAATATTTTCTGACAGCATTATGTGAGGAGTAGGTGTAAAAATTGATTGCATTAATCCATTAACTATGTGCAAATCAGCTCATTTACATAGCCTTTCTGGTACTCCAGTTTAATGCATCCCCCACCTATTCAAGACTGCCTACATTTCTTTTTCACTCTAGTGTGTCAAAAAGGCCCTGATGACACACAGCCATCCTTCCTGGTTATTTATCACATTCTGCCTCCCTTCTGAAACTCATGGTGTTTGACATCTCAGAGTAGCAATGGGGGACAACGAAGATGATGTTCCCCTCTTGCTGCACCCAAGAAATTTGTAGCTATTTAAAAAAAAAATGCCACTTCTGCTGTCCCTGCTTAGGTTGCCTGAAAAATTGTCTTGTGCCATATAAAGAAATCAGCCTCTGTACTTTTATGTCATTGGAGCAAGAAGAGGTTGTCAGAGTTAGAAGAGGTAGAAGAGGTAGTCAGAGTTAGAAGTCAGTAACTCTGTTCTTTCAGCTGAAGAAGCTGGAAGGTGGTACCTTATTTGCTCACTCAACCCTTTTGGCTTCTTCTGGAACAACAGTTCTAATGCCTTATGTGTTATGGGTAAGAAATACAGACCATGTACCTCCTGGGAGCAGATGAACTGTGCATACATTACAGGAGAAAAAGGAGACCTGATAATCAAGGGTTGAACCACAGTGGTACACTGGTACACAGAAGCTCAAATTAATTTTCCCTTCAGTCACTGGAAAGGCCTGTTTTTTTCTTTATTGACCCTTCTTCATCCTAATCTCTTTTTCTTTTGTAATATATTTAAGAGAATTAGGTGCCCCTAATAAGGTTGAATTAGGAACATTAGAGACTCCACTGACTTATTTAAGAGCATGTGTTAACCTAAGGTTATCGTATCCCAAAGCTTTCCTGCAATACAGTCATATCTCTTACAAAACCTAAACACTGCTAAGATACTTAAACAGTCACAGTCAAGTCTTCTGTTCTACTTTTATAGATGCATAATACACTTACAATGATACTATGTTTATTCATTCTGTTTATTGGTTTGAACATGATTTTTAATGTGTAACATAAAAATAGGTTTTCAAGTTTAATTGCAGTGTCAACCCCATCATGCTCATCTTTATCTCTGACCGCTTTTACTTCCAGACTAGCATTTTTTTATAGGATATTCACACATAATAAAGCATCCAAATAACTTTTGCACATCATCTTCAATGAATTCAGAGAATGCAACAGTTTGCACACTCCTCTACACACGTTTTATTACTCCCACTTTCATTCTACAAGGCTGAAGCAAATCATGTCATAAATATCTGTCTTGCACTCATGAGCTTGATGTACTATTTTCTTCTAAGATCCTCTCTCTCTCTAACTTAAAAATCTGGCAAAAAGTATTCCACATTCTATTTTCACACTTTTAGCAAAATTTCAAAATGTTATAGAAAATACTGATCCAAAGCTGACAACATCGTTCAATCATAAGGTGCTATTTTTAGATAATCAGGGAATTGTTATATACCATAAATATACAAGAACAGGCTCAAAGCTTGTATAAAATAGACACTGAAAGAAATGGATGTGTGGCAGTTTAGAGCTATTGAAGTTCTGGTCCAGAGAACATGGTGTTGAAAGACTTCTATAGCACTTTATCCTTTTCAGAGCCACCTAGCTGGGATTGTATTTGTCAGCTATATGTCAGCTTACCTTACTTATGAGTATGCACATGTAAATATTCACATGGCTCAAACTGAATCTAAATGCAGCTGTGTGCATAATATTGTGTGGGTGTAAATCATAGTGGTATTTGTTATTTCCATTGGCTTTTACTGGCCACAAAACTGAAGACTGTAGTATTCTGAGCTGGCCAAATCTCCTGTTCAAAATCAGCTCCTGCCCTCCCTCCCTAGATATCTTGTCACAGTATAAGGTTGTTGTGCTACCATTTGTAATTTGATGATGGAAGCTATGGGGATATGAAAATATACTAGTGGCTGTGTATTAATATGCTCCTTTTGCCACCTTCTTTCTTCAAATGCTTTTTTTTTCAGCCATTTTATCATTGACAACAAAAGATACCATGCTCATCTTGTGGTCAGATTCAGGTTTAAACTTTAAGCATGAGACTAAAACAGCTCTGCAATTTAGGTTTTTTGTTTTTGTTTTTTTCATTCAACAGTCCAATATTTCTGCAGATTGTTCTCAGCAGATTTTTGGCCTTAAGTAGTGGCATGTGGCACAAACTGACTTGTGAGATTTTTTTGTGCTTTGGATGTCGGAGGTCTTGTGAGATCATCTGTTTTCCCCTAAGATTCCTACCATCTTGGGCCAAAACCTCATGAGAATAGTTTTCTTGGAACATTTTTTTCAATATGAAAACCAGTGTGAGGAAAATAGGCCTATTTTGGTTTTGGATCTACCCTACAAAACCCCAAAATTTACTTAAATATACATATTCTGATCTGAAGGCTTCTAGCTATCTTCCCTCCCTTAAAATTCAAAAAAGGGGTCCTAATTTCAAGATAAATTCTAAGGTTCTTGAAACAGATTCTGAATGAAATCATATCCCATTATTACTTTCTAGGCTCCATGAGCTGGATTTTTTAAATTTTTTTATTTTTTTTTAAATTTATTTATTTATTTATTTATTTTTATTTTTTTTATTTTTCTTTTTTTGTGGGTTTTAAGAGCTAAATGTTACATAGAAATTAACATAACTGTGCCTGCCTGTGTTACATAATGTTTGACACTCCCTACCACCCAAAAACAAATAAAATGTTTTCATTTCTAGCTATTATTTTTAGTTATTATTTATTACAAGCAAATGAGAAAAAGGCATAGAAAGCTTCTGAGGAAAGACAACAGAAAAATGACAGTAGGTCATTCTTGAGGAGACAAAAGAAGCTAATGCCACAAGAGGTATAATTGGTCAAGATTTAAAATTGTTTTTTAACAGAGTATGCAATGTATATATAGCTAGCAAGCCTATTTCAGTGTAATCTTACTCTAAAAAACAGGTTTTGGAGTCTAAGTAGAAATGAGGCTGATCTCTGAGTATTTTAAAAAAGAGGAATGTTATTTGTCTCTGGGAGATGTTATTTTCTGTAACTACTTATTACGGAACTTTTCTCTTTAAATTAGCTACTGTATACAAATGCATTGAATTATCTAGACACTCACCTGATCGATAAGTTCATTATTCAGATTTCTACATAACAGGGAAATCTTCATAAGATAATCAGCTGAGAACAGCTGTTGCTACTCTACCCAAACTACTTAGGACTTCTATACTGAAGATGGACAACTTGCCTTTTGAGCCTCATTTGGCTTCAGGTGTACCTTCAGTGCTGGGTCTCACTCCTCTGGCAGCAGACACATGCCACCTGACATTAAGGGTCTTCTGTAAACTAAGCCCTCAGCTGCAGGTGATAGCATCCTCACTGAGCAGACACTGCTCACTGGAGGAACAAGACCAGTGTCAGTGTCAGTTCTGCTCTCTTGTCAGTTCCCAGAACTTCCTCCATGCTTTGGGTCTCCAATAGTTGCAGCTTGGGCCATGTAAAAAACACAAGAGAGCTTTTTGTGTCAGGAAAGCTAAAATCTTTCTTCTAAGCCATAATTAGCAACAGTCTCAGGCATTGTTCTGTAATGAGTCTTTGTGATTTAAACTACAACAAAGCACATTTAAGAACAGTAAGCATTTAAGCACATATAGAACAGTATTGTCATGTCCTATGTGTTTTTCTTCTAATTCTAGAATTTGTTTTTCTTTAATTGATATAAATCTGAAGGCAAGAACTCATTCTAGATACACAAGTGTATGCAATATGGACATATCAAACAATTAATCTATATAGGTATAGATAAAAAGAAGAAGAAATAATTGTATATAGGTAGTGGATAAGAGACAAGACAAAAGGCAAGGTAGAAGTCAAACATGAATAAAAGAGAATATGAAAAGACTATTGTGTTATGTTAATGCTATGTGAAATTAAAGTACTTTTAAGATTCTCAGATGTAAGAGACTATGTACGTACAAAGCTTTTCTTTTTTTTTTTTTTTTTCCTAACATTTAAATTGAGTTGATGCAGTCTAAAAAGCAGCTTCTAAATATGATTATATGAGACTTTGGACAAAATTTCTGCCAGGTAGCATGAATTTAAATGTATTGCTGCGTTATTAAAAGCAACCAACAGTGTGAAACTGCTGTATTATTAACACATTACATTAGCCTTAATAGTTAATCCAGTATTCATATTCATATTGTGGGCTTTTCTTGTAAGAGAGAGTAACAGCTTTCTAAATGCTTTTAAGATTTCCAGGAATAAAATTAAAATGTTTAAGTACTTGTTGGAAATTGTGTGCAGAATTCTGAATAAGGGAGTTATTGCATTGTACCAGGACCCTGATTCAGCTGAGAAATAAATTATGTAAACAACACAATGTGTGTGCATGTCTACAGCTGTATATTAGTATCACCTATATCTATGTACACAAATATCCTTATTCTTTTCTGTTAGTCTGGGATGTGTTATACTGGAGATGCTGAACCTTTCAAAATAGATGCAAGACATTTATTTTAAGTTGTTGCAGAATTCAGATGCAAAACAAAAACTGGATAAATACCTTATTACATTTTCTTAACAATCTGCTTTCTGATAAATTATTATGGAGCAATGTTTCATTCTTTTCTATGAAGTTAGACTCTGAATGGTGATGTGGGAAAAGAATGTTAGGGAAAGAAGTCAGTTCAAAGTATCCTAAATGAGATTTGTTGGAATGCATGTGGTGCCTGCAGTTAAAATGAGGGAGTCCAGCAATGGTGGAGGAGAGGAGGACAGATGCCAGGCAGAGGCTGTGTGGACAGCCTGCCTCTGCCCCTCGGTTCTGAAAGGAGTTGTTCTGGAGCTACATTCAGGCCCCACATTCAGCTTGGCTGCA
The DNA here is from genome assembly GCA_038090715.1 of Florisuga fusca. Lineage (NCBI taxonomy): Eukaryota > Metazoa > Chordata > Aves > Apodiformes > Trochilidae > Florisuga > Florisuga fusca. The sequence goes on from JAAWXA010000014.1 coordinate 8,904,938, forward strand.
GGTTCAGATTGGATTTCCTCTCTGCAGCTGCTTCACACTCCACTTGCTCACAATCCAAACATCTGGGTTTAATGTGAGTGGAGTGGATTTCAAGCTTAATTCTCTTTGTCTCTCTGTGTGTGACTATATGACTATATGTGTGTGTGTGAAGTAATCTTTCTAGAATATTTTATTTCTTTCCTAAATCTTTCCTTACTTTTACATCTTTACAGTTCATTGTGACATGAGGTAAATTAGCAGTAAAGATCCTTGTGTCCTGTCCTGCCTCCTGCTCTGCTTTCAGAATATACTTTTATTTGTATTGTCCAGAAAACATATTGAAAATGTAAATAATGAAATATTGCTAACCATCAATATTTTTTTGCAACTTGTTCTAATGTAGGTAGCAAAAAAAAAAAAAAAAAAAAAAAAAAGGGAAAAAAAAAAGAGAGAAAAAGAGTAAGTAGGAAAAAAATCATTTATGGCATAATAAAGATTGATTTTTGAGTTCTGTCTCTTGGCAGGGTCTATATCTTGCTCTCTATTTATGATGTCCTACATCTTATATAGATTGGGCACAATATTAAATTTCATATGGGAGAATGGAAGAAATAGTATTAAAAAAAATAATAATCAGATTGTAAATAGCTGGTTTGCTTATCATGCCTCCCAGTTTGATTATGGTAGGTTCCGGAGACCACAGGTGGAGGATACTGAATTATAGCAAATAAAAGACTAAAACATAACAAAGCTACCTGAGGGTTTGGCTGAAGTCCCTGTGCAAACTGTGATTAACTGAATACCTGCCCTGGAATGCTGGTTTGGCAAGGGGTTATACACACATGAATGAATCTGTCTGCATACTTAGACACTGCAGTTAAACTTCTTTCTCATAAAAAAAATTGGGTGCTATTTCCAGAGTTGTTGAATAGAGTTTGACTCTGTTTGCCTGTTTTTATTTCAGCTCTCTATCCTCAGAACAAAAGTGAGGTGACAAGGGCCCTACACATGCAAGAGAGGATGAGGAGAAGAAGAGAAGAAGCAGCCAAGGCAGCAAGGACATGTTTGGCTGCATGGGAGGAGCTAGATGGACTTTCTCACTAAAAATAGCTAGTGTAAAGTGATGAAGGTCTATTGATGTAAATTCACCTGTGCTTATATCCTAAAGTCAACAAGACCAACAGTTAAGAATCAGCTGTATACTAATGGCACTAATAATACTTTGAATATAATTATACATTGTATATAATTATAACACATACAATGGATTAAATATAAAACCAAAATTTTCAGAAGAACCTAAGGGAGCTGAAAGTCAGTGGTTTGTGAGCACCTGGGGGTTTGTCTATGTGGAAAAACAGATCAGCACACCGATAAAAGTCTGTTTCTGCTGTAGTTATGGGATCAGTGCAGACACACCCTTATGCTCCCAGGCCCCTTTTAAAATCCTAGATATAAATTACATTTCAGACTACTGTAAATTAATCCTGGGGGTAGTTGATGGGCTTAGGAAGGCTAGACAATGATTAGTGTCTATTAGACTGGTTTCTACGTGATCTAAAGCTGCATATAATAGTGTGAGGCGCAGTACAGTCACAGGGGAAAACTCATTGCTTGCTATGAAAAAGCTTACATTCTGAATCTACTTCCTGGCATTTTACTTTATTTTTATTATTTTCCATGTATGTTCTGTATGTTACTAACAATTTGATCCTGGACATTAACCATACGTCTACAAGATAAGCCAAACCCATTTTACTCTATTTCCCTTCTTCCAGTGGAAAGGGCTAGAGTGTATCTAACCATTTATTTTTTTTTTTAGGTACATTTCCATCTGGAAACATGATAGCAAATGTGCCCTGCACAGAAAAACACACTGGTTCTAGCTACCTCTGGCTCATGTGGTGTGAGATGGCTCAAAGTTTCCTCTGCTTTTCCTTATGTAGACATGCTATGCATGAACTTGCAGTGGAGAGGGACCTCGCCCTTGATTTCTAATCAAGTCATGAGCTCATCTATGCTCTAAAAGAGTTTATTGTCCAAATCTTGTTGGTTTTTCTCCAGGAAAGTTTTGCCAGTATGTGGAGAACTGGCTGCAAACAAAGTTTTTCCTCTCGTAACTATACTTTATTCCTGACCCTTCCTTAATTTGAATCATTTTATTTCCTCACCTTTTTTTCCTAATTTCCCTAGAAATTCAAGGCTTCTTAGCAGCAATTGTTTCTGCCATGCCAGCATAATGAGGAGTCTGGTACCTGCTGCTATCAGGGCAGTGAGAGGAAACTTTTCCTCAAAGCTGTTGCATCAGAAACAGAAAACATAATTTATTTTACTGTGGTTTTTTGTTTGTTTGTTTTTTTTTGCTGTTGTTTTTGTTTGTTTGTTTTTTTTTTTTTTTTTCTTTCCATGTCTGGTGGAAGCAGCAAGTATGGGGTTTTTTGGCCTATGCTGGGGACATTGGTTGTGTGACTGTTTAGTGAGTCCAACAGGATGAGCTCCTTGGCAGTCATGCTTAAAATCAGCCTCATTAGGAGGTCACTGTATTCATGTGAGAGCTACTGGGGGAATAATTTTGTTCTGCATATCTCATCCAGAAACACCCCAAACCCTGTGCACCACTGTCATTATTTTTATTATTACTAGTTTTTCATAAAGATTTCTGAACATCTTTCATCTTTTATTACAATGAAAACTCCCCATACAGGTGCATACCATTCCTAGTCTATGCATACAATTGCCCAGTATACACAATAAACCTCCATACAGAAATTAAATTCAGACACTTGGTGGAAAACGGCCAGTTTGTTTTGCTTCTACTTGTTTTGAGGAAAAGACTCTCCCCTTCTTCATCTGAATAGGCAAGATTGACATAAAAAAGTACTTCAAGAGCTGAACTTGTCTACTGAACACAAATACAGTGAATTTCTGTATATCTTTAAATGTTTTATATGTCCCAGTCATATATAATTTATTGTGTTGTGAAGCTGAGCCCTTCTTTGAATGAAAATTTTACTGTCAGAGCCTGGGGTACTTTAGTTTGATGATTTAAAACTCCCGATGTGCTCGTAGCAAATAGCACTTTTATTACAGCATGTTTGTCCAAGAGGTCAACTTTTAGCACAGCAGGATTTCTTGCCACTGCAGAATTATTTCTAACAGCAAGACATCTCCCATATTAATTCATCTGGTGCTGAATGCAGTAGCCACTGCTGTCTTAGAGGCTCATTAGACTGGACCTGTCATCCACAAGAAAAGGGTGGAAGCTTCACCTTTTCTTGTGCAAGCACCCTTGCTAGCAGATTATACGGCATGTTAAATGCTGTATGCCTGCTTATACCTCTTTGGTTTTAAGATTCCCATTAATAGTTTTGCTCCAGTATTTCATTTCCTCAGAGATGATGCTGAATATAAGCTGCCTTGTGATGATGCTAAATTCATTTCTGAGATGAGTAAAAGTGACTAAAATTATGTGTGTGTTTCCTGTGAAATATTGTATTCAGAAGAGGTCCTAGATTAAAAGACAAGCTTGACTTTAGAGGTAATATGATTAATTTCCTCAGCCAAAACAAGCTAGATAGTTTTCATGCTTATGATGATACAGTATGGATGCCCTATTTACACCCATTTACAGTTTCCATCCCTTTGCCGTTAGCCCCTGCTGAGCCTATTAAGTTGGTATCAAGTCAACTTGTCCCTTAGTGATAGTACACAAACTCTCAGAGTGCTGAAGAATTCTGCATCTGTCCTCTTACCTGTCACTTCAGCCTCCTTTTACTGATGTTAAAAGAAATCTTTACTGTCAGTCATATAACCAATTCACTTTGTTCACAGGCTGTGACAACCTTGTTGTGTTTCTCCTACCACAGAACTGACTTCTGTGAATTAGTATTCTCAAAATTTAGACTAGCTCATTAGTCTGAATAAATTTGAAAGGCTGATGCTCACTTTTTTTTTTTTTTTTTTTAAATATAGCTTGGCTTCCCTTCGATATAATTTAGGAATCTTTAGGGGAAAAAAAAAAGAAAAAAAAAAACCAAACAAACACACCACCCAGCTCCCAACTGTTCACTTCATGATTTCAGAGCTAAATGGTCTTTCAGTGGCTGCATTTGAGATAAAATAAAATAAATCAAAATTTCTAAGTTCTCACTCCCCCCTTTTTCCCCTTTTTTTTGTTATAATTTTGTTACTCTTCCAGAAAAGAAAGAAGTTCAAGTGCCAATCTTAATCATTTTTATGGTTGAATATGTCCGCCAGAACAGCTTGTTTCCACATTATCACAGAAAATTTAGATTAACCTTTCTCCCTCAACTAATCAAATCTAACCCCACCTTCAATTTCTGTATAGGAAGGACATTTTTTCCCTTTAAAAATGTCTTAGGATTAAGCAAAGAAACCCCCATTATTACTCTCATTTTCAAAGTCCTACCAGCTACAACACTTAGTTCTCTTCTTTCATGAAATCATGAAGGTATTTTCACTCAATCATGTCATGCTGCAGTTAATAAATGTAAGGCACTGTAATTCATTTTCCATTTCTGTGCAAGGGTTGAAGATTGGCTAGTGGTAGACAAGAGGGCATGACAGGAGATGAATCTGGTCTTGCTCAGCATGGATCTCATATGATGCAGTAATATGCAATCACAGAGTAGTGAATAGTTCAATGTATTGAGTGCATTCCTGTTCTGCCCGCTTTCTGAGCACTGTCCTGAAGAAAACTCTCAGGCATTGGCAGCAAGATGGAATCACAACACTGTTCCGAATTGTACCAGCTTTCCCAGACATTATTCTTAGGAAACCATAAAGGGCAAGGAAATGGCTTTCCAGAAACAATAAGCTATAGAAAATTTTATATCAGTAGAGTACTTTTAACAGAAGGATTTAAATGTTTTATAAATAAATTAAACATAGAAGGAAACAATGATGACATACACTTTCAGGATGGAAAATGGAGTTAAGGGGAACAAGTCTCTCTCATTCAGATTTCTTTCTTGGTGCTGAAATTCTACAGATTTCACTGGTGTCCCTGCCAAGTTATCCTGACAATGTAAAAATCCAGCCTAGAATCCAGAGAGGTTAAATAATTCAACTAAGGTCATTCCACAAGCTCCTGAGCTTCAGAGTGGAGAACAGAGGTCCTCAGAGTTTCACCTAAAAGGGGCTAATAAGATCTTCACTATTAGCTATAAAATAAAAATATTAAAATGTCTTTGCATTAACGTTAGCACCTTAAAACTAAAATTGAGAGAGCTTGGCCAGAGAGGTCTGATATAACTGACTACAGAGTCAGGGTAGGAAAATATAAATCAATTGTGTGAAACGAGCCTTTGCTACAGACTAGAGAAGTTTGGCTATGTCTCATGGAAATGGAGAATTACACTAGACATTAAGGGAACCAGAGGTACTCTCAAGAGTTCAGGGTGGATATAACTGTGCAATAGAGCAGAACAGATTAAAAATCCCAACCCAAGGAAGCATTAATATATAAAACTGCAGGAAAAAGCCATGATGTGATAGAAATAATGTGATGGTGCTCTAAGGATGTATTGCTACATTCGGAGCCTTCATTTCTTGCGTTTTCAGTTGTTTTCTCAAGTCTTTCTCCAGCATGTGACAATATTGTTGCTTCTTCTCTCAATATCAATGGCTTCTTTTGACACCAACAACTCATTGTGCCAGACTCAGATACTCAGATATCCAGTGATTCCTAACTTAGCTTCATAGCACAGTAGAGGTCAGTCATGTGGAATACAAATGTTTTCATATTTATAAGATGCTTTTCTTACAGACCTACAGTAAGTCCTGTCCTGGAAGATAAAGCCAGAAACAGCACAAGGTGATACCTTCTTTTTGGGTATCACAATGTGACAACTCTGCCCTTTCAAGTGATCTCTGTTGAAGATTAAAGCATTGTTTGCTTTCTTCATAATATTGCATAGAAAAGTAGGTAAAACTGACTGTTCAATCCTATAAATTATTATCTTCCTTTAAAAAAGAAATACAGAATCTCTTTCCACCCACTCTTGATATTACACCTACCATTTTCTTCCTGCTTTGCCCTTCTGTTTTTCCCACGTACTCTTAGGCATTTGGTTATCGAGATTTCAGAGATACCACCCTCTTCTTCACATATTAGGTATCCAATCCTTCAATCTAGTTAGAATAGTGGGCATGAAATATAACAGGGAAGTTGCTGAAAATCACTGGAACACACCAGAGTTTTCCTGTCTTCTGTCATCTTAAAACACCATCAGAGAGCTAGGGGAAAAAGTGTACACGCATGTACACAGAGAGAGAGAGGCTGTACATGAGAGTACAGGAGCATTTATATATAGGCTTGGGAAAGATTATGATACTGAATTAGCTGTAACAACTGTATTCTCTCCATTTTTTAATTTTTTGTTGTTGTTGTTGCCACTTCTTGTTCTTAGTTATAGACAATTTCTTTCTGACTAAAATTCTCTTCATCCCTGGCTGCCATCCCCTAGTAAAATTCTGGACATCATCACAACAGCTGTTTGAGACTGGATGCAATTTGTCTCTGCATATCAAGCCAAAGGGATCTACATATTTCTTTGTTGTAGTTGCAGTCATATCAAGGCCAAAAGATTCTGGGAAACACCTTTCTTTTTTCTTTTTCTTTTATTATTTTCTTTTATTTTTTATTTTATTCCTTATACAGTGTTCTGTGATTTATTTATTTTACTTCAGTTTTTATTGTTAGTTTTTTGTTTTTCCTTGTTCCTTTCCCTTCCCATTTTCTGTATTTCATGTCCAGTTACTCTGCCTTTCTCCAACACACACACTTTTATAAGAAGAAAGGCACATACAAAGAACTTGCAGAAGAAAACTAGAAAACTGAGCCAATTTTCCTGGTAACTACCAAAAGCAAGTGAAAATGACAAACAGATTGACTACAGTGGATTGATTGATACTGATTTATAGCTGAAAATTGGATCAAGTGCGTCCATATGAACTTTCTCTAGGGACTAAAACAGAGGCAGACTGCCTCTGTCAGCATTACTGTACAGTGAAGCTAACTCATCCCCACACCTCTCTCTTTCTAACCTGTCTTCTGCCTTCTGCTTAAAGAAAGATAGCTGTTAAAATACAGGTGTTTGCTTCCTTATCCCAGGCACATAGAATGATTCTGAGGGCACAAAAGGCTTATGCTTTACCATGCGATACTGCTCAATTTTCTATATGTTCTGGGGCCACTGATCAACTGTGTGTTCATGCACCTTCCCGTTCACGTCCCTGTGTCTGCCAGGGATGCTCAGATAGTTTTGCAAATTGGCTTCCTCCTACTTACACCCTGGATCTTACTGATACTTATTGCTGAACAGCAAAGAAGTACTAGCAGCATTTATTTATCTTAAAAGTGACCTGGAGATCTTTATTTATGATGGTAACAGTTATTCACACACTAGTATGTGTTCCAATTGCTCTTTTTAGGACACCTGAGTGAATGGGACTTATAGGGAGTGCCCTTGTTTAAGTCTGATACCTTAGTTAATTAATTCTGGAGCTAAGCAGAATAATAATTAGAAGCCTCAGCATGTCCTAACCCAGCTAGTCTGCCAGAGGTACTTTAAGATATCCACAAAAGAAAAAAAACAAACGAGAAAGTTACAAAACCTGCTGCTACAAGTTTCAAAACTTGTAGAAAATAGGAAAAGGAACAGTTAATTATTGTAGTAATCAATTGCTTATAGAACATTACAAAGTGATTTAGTGAAGGGTGCTGAGATGTATTATATAAATATTATTAGCAGAGCTGGACCAGATGATCCTTGAGGTCCCTTCCAACCTAACTCTATGATTCTGTGAATTTACTAAATATATCTGTACCATGAAAAAAAGTAAAATTGGGAGAGAGTTTACATTATACCAACAGATGAGGAGACCCCCATTTAGCTGGACTCACATGACTTTTGTTTCCAGAGAGAGTTCCCAGAGAGAGACTGCTTCTAGTCCATGGCAGGGGCTGTGTCTGTGCTGTACCGTAGCGAGCAGCCTCCATAGCTACCTCACCTCTGCAGTTCTCAGGGATGGTTCTGAGCTAAACTCAAATTGCCCTTCTCAGGTAAAAGGACTGGAAAGCCCTGAATTTGAATATATACTTTCCTTTATGCCACTTTATTTTAGGCCAAGTCTGACAACTTCCAGATGCGTCCTTTGCTCTTTTCGTGTAGTTATGTAGTTATACAGAAGATGAACAGACAACAGAATCCTGCTTGCAGTGTTTCCCATGGTCCTTCATGGTAAATTGTAGATGTTACTTACTGACAGGGCAGATGGATTTGGTGGGCAAACAGCTGCCATAACCTGAGTCTATGTTTGGCTGATGTGTGACAATGAGGAACAAAGTCAGAAGAGAATATTAGGTTTCACGCCAGGAGTGAACTTGCTCAGAGAAGTGTTATCATTCCGAATATACAGCCAGAAAGTGGTTGCTTGCCCAAGGTCTTTCAAAGAAGCTCTGATGGGATAAAAAAACTTAACTTAAACCTTAAGATCTGGGTTAAATGTTGTACAATTAGACAGTGCGTCATACTTCAGTCCAATCACATTAATGAGACACCAATACCAATGCAAATACTTGTTACTGTAAGCAAGTGGGCTCATTAAGTAAGCTCTTGAGTGTTCATAAAGTCCATGGCAATTCAGATGCAGCCTTCATCAAACTGGATTGAGCCCCAAATATGAACTTAAATTATTTCAAGTATATTAAGTTCAAGGGCTTTATAGTTCTAAAAAATCGAGTTCCACTAGGTAACAGCAACCATTGGACAATTAGTTTCTGTATCGTAATAGAAGGCAATGTTCCCCAGGAGTAACAAAGTGGCAAACTTTAAAAAGGGCAGATTTTAAAACTATGAGGAAAATGGTTAACAGCAGGCTGAAGGGCAAAGTAAAAAACTTTAAAACCACAAAAACAGCCTGGAGGCTATTCAAGAACATTGTGTTAGAGGCACAGATGGTTTGTGTATCATTGAGAACAAAAACAAAGTAAAATGGTGAGAATAAAACTATGGTTAAGCAGAGAAGAACAGGGCTTTATTGAGGCTAAAAAGGCATCTTTTAAAAGCAGAAAGATTTCCTGAACAACCTAACCAGATCAGGCCATCACTTATGATGGTGAAAAGAAAGTAATGATAAGAGTAGTAAGGAAGTGGTCAGCTAAAGGTAATGAGGCCTTAGTGAGCGAAGGCACAGAGACATACATACTTGTAACATGATTCTGGGACATTATAGTTTACCACAGAAATGTCACACTGTCTTGTTAAGATTCCCTGGAATTCCCAGTCTTTTTTTAAAGAAAAGTGCCTATTTTTCATCTAGAGAGATGAAATTAGGCAGAAGACAAAACAAAATAATTCTGCAAAATGTTAGTCTAGCCTCAAGATTCTTGCCCTATCTCCTATCTCATCCATCTTCCTCTCTGGGCAGGCTGCCTCTGGCTTCTTGTATCTTACTTGTTCTGTCCTGGATAGGGGGCAGGTGCTTTTGCTCTAATATGTTCTGGGTTTAATTATTCACTGAAAGCTCCAAATTCTCCTGGTGACAGACATTACGAACCAAGTTTTTCTCTGATATGCTGAATTCATTATTTGCTAAGAACAGTCTCTAGCAAAAGAAGTATGTTACCTGGATGTGTCTTTATGAAAGGACTAAATAGCTGAGTGACATTAGGACATTGAAGGATGAAGAGGAACACTAAAATATAACTTTGACAGCATTTTTTTTTTCCTCAGAAAAGACAATAGATGTGCTTTCTGTCAGGTTAGGAGATGGAGAGAAATGAAAGCTAACAAAGCAGACACTACACAGTAAATTGAGAAAGTTTAGCAGTTATTGATGTTTTCTGCCTGTAGTAACAAAGTCTGTATGAGATATAATGGCAATTAACTAAGACCCCAAAGATAATACAGCAGGATAAAATCCACATAGCAGTGCCTGCTCAGAACCAAATCTGAGAAAAGACAGTTTAATTTATAGGCATTTACGTAATTTGGTTTAATGATTTCAGAAGAGGTAGTTTGTTTGAAATGGGCTGCAGATGGAAGAAAATGAGAAATAAGTGCAAGAAACATCAACTAAATGGAGAAAAGGCGAAGTAACTTTTCTTCTTCCATAGATCTGCCATGAGATAATAGAAAAGAGAGGAAAAAGTGAGAAAAATATTATGCCGTAACCATCTCATAGACTATTTCCTGAGATTGTGTTTGTCCTTTTCCAGCACAGTTTTTGAGAGGATATGCTGAGTACTCCCCACTGCTTGAGTCAACAGAGCATCTTCCATAGAGGTAGGAACAGTATCTGGAAGGATGGAGAACAGATTGTGGGTAGGGAAAGAGGGAACTGGGGAATGAGACAGTTGAAGGTAGAGATCAGCTAAGGAGGGGCTGTGAGAAAGGTCTGGTTTTTGTGGGCAGCCTTTAGATAAACTTTTAACACTGTTGACCTCCAAATCCTCTGTGTACTTCATTAATCACCCTGTACACAGATGAGAACTTTCAGAACATCTGGTGTCTTCCTGAAGATCTCCGGTGTATAGGAACCTCAGCCTTTAATTTCAAATCACTGTGAACTTTAGAACAAGAGTTGAGACAGAGATTCTATGTCACTCACAAAAAGAGGAATTTTGCATCTCCAGTCCTCAGCAAGGGACATTTTTGTGTTTTACCTTTTTGATTTCCAAGTTTAAAGGAGAAACTGAATGTCACTAAGCAGCCATGTCCCATGCACACACACACAGTGCTGTATGTGAAGACTTCTCCAAGGCTATTTGATAAGAACCTTGGACACTTCAGTTTGATTAACAGTTTTATAACACATAGATTTTCCTTCAAGAAAGCAAGGCCATGGGGATTTGCTAAAAATTCAGAAAAGGAAGACACTGTGAAAAGATTTAATTCAGTTACAGTAAGTAATACATTCTACTAATGTAATATGGACACAAAAAAAATTTCAAGCCCCTTGAGAAATTAGGATAATTTTGTATGATCCTTTATGAATTTATATAATTATATTCATGTATGTGTCTGGCTGTATGTCTATATTTACAAAAATATTGTTATGCATGTCCCCGTGTGTGAATACGTTTATAGAGCAAACTATAAATCAGCTCAACAGAACAGTATAAAGTGGACTACTGTACATCTTTATTTAAAATACGTACGATGCCAAGACAGAAAAAATACTAAAAAAGAAATACATATTGTTTTCGAAGCTGAAGCATCAATATGGTTGTAATTTTAATGTTTTTTGCTGGAAAAAGGTCATCTTTGGCGAGGTCGGGTTTTTCTTAAGGTCATTTCACATTGAGATATCTGCCTGCTTTTGACATTTCATCTAGAAGAGGCACAACTATTCTGACACATGAAATGGGTTCTTTACAAACCCAATGGCTATTTCTATCAACATCTGTTATTCTTACACAAAAGGGGAATATGCATTGATTGCAAACAAGGCTTTGCATTTTTTTTTAGAGTATTTATATATATATATATATGCATATATATATATATTTTACTTAAAGGTACAGTAATGTCCATCTGAAATAGAACTAGAAAAAAGAAACACTGAAAAAAATTACCCATGGATGGTAAGTTTTACTCATAAATAGAATTAAACAAATTTAAATATGTCAATTGTTGGTAAACTGTCACGCTGCTTTCTGTAAAGCAGAATGGCAGTGAAAGTCACTAAGCATTTATATTATTATTTTGTGATATTGGCACAGAAAAAGAACAATAAAAATCCTTTTCTTTACATTTTGTGGGGGATTTTTAATTTAATTTTTAAATTAATTTTCTAAATTTCAGTTCCCTTTAGAGTTAAGTTAAATAGGAAAATCTCTTGCCATATAACTCCTTCACCTTCTATCTTTATATTTTCAAACCCCAGAAGTGTTATGTGTTTGTGGTATGACATTTGTGCAATTGAAACAAACTCTGACATAATAATTCAGACTCACGGTGACAATTTCATTTTTCTGTTAGACAATCCAGGATTCCACTCGTTGAACTCTGGTCTAGTTCAAAACTCTTTCACAGAATTCCTTTCCTGGGGAACAGCACAGGGAAGACCACAACTTCATTCTGATTCTTTGTTTGCAGACAGCTCAGTTAAACCTTGGACAATCCAAGGCAGAAGCATTCAGTTGATCATTCAGTAGTTAGGATTCTCTAGCTGAGTGTTGTGACCAGTCACGTGGTGTTATATCTGTTCCCATATTGATGGTCTGTTCTTGAGAAGCTATTGCTGTCTCCCCAAATGAATGTCATTTTATGAGAAAACAGGTTTTGTTTTCTGATTACATTCATCTGCCCAGTGCTCAAATCTGCTGTTTGTGGATGTTTGTAGGAACATAGCTTTGCTCACATGAGTATTGCAGAACAGTGAATAATAAAGGACAGGAACAGGCTGAATCCAAACCCTGTTTTCTAATTGAACAGGCTGAATCCAAACCCTGTTCTCTGGTCTAGCAAGCTGCAAGCCACCAATTTTTTATACCATCTCTACTGGCTCACTGATCTTGCAACACCAGTAAACTGCATGTTTTGAGTCAATGTACTTCCCTGCTTTCTAAATGTGTCGTATTTAATTTTTCTGCAATGAGGACATATGGCAGACAATCACAGAGAATTATAAAAAAAGAAAGGTGCTATTTTTCTGGACTGAAGCCATATGTCCATAGGGCATCAAAGAGGTTAACATCCAGGTGTAGGACCGTGTTCCAACATTGTTGGAGCATCTTCTGTGTTGCTTCCAGACTCTGGCCTCAAATAAATGCCTTTAACATGTTTTAAAGTGTCATACTTAGATTTATTTAGTGCACTGGGATCCAGAGTATGTCAGCTTCATGAACGACTGAAAAATACTGCATCAGCTTATGATGGCTTCATAGGACAGCAGGGCAGTCAGCTCCTATTTCTCAGTAATGCATCTCTGAAAACAGAACTTGAATGTTCTCAGTTTGGGCATTGACTGATAGAAGAAAAGCAAAAACAGTCACGTGTTCTGCAAAGTTGCATTTGATTAGAAAATAATGCTTGAGGTCTGAATATGCTGATGTAACGCTAAGGAAACATTAAAGCACCCTTTAACTCTGCCACTTTGTGCCTAAGGCTTTGCAGTTATCATATGAAATGTGGGGCTTTTTCTTAAACAGTACCACAAGAGAAGCAACTGCTGCATAATGGTACAAATAAAAATAATACTGAAGTGTAACTAGTGGCTCTGATAGTTGTACTTATTCTCACATAAGGCCTGAAATGGCAAAATGCAGTTTTCAAATTTGCAATATCATCATCAGTACACTGTGGCTGGCCAGAGCATGGACCAGAGAAGTAAAGAAAGACAAAAATTAGCAGCTTTTATTGGGTTAATGTGTATACTAGTATGAATTTCAAATATCTCCATTTAAGTAAGTGGTACATATAGAATTTAAAATAAGCAAGAGCAAGATGACAGTATGGTCTATAATGGAAAAGCAAAGTCAAATTCATGCCCCACAATGATTTATCACATGGGACAGCTTGAAGCTACTTTCAGCTATCAGACTGGGGCTGCAGATAGATAAAAGGAGATTTTGGAGAGCTGTCAGCTGATAGATAATGAGAATTTCAACTCTGGGCTTACAAATATGGTGAGTCTTTATTATTCTGATAGGCAACCTAGAAAGCATTAAAGAAAAATGGTCTGACAGGGGCCTACTACACAGGTCTCACTTGATGGGAACTAGAAACCATACCAAGCTTTCTGAAGGGCCAGTTTAGCATCTCCTTCATAGTGGTTTAGGAAATGCTTTCTCTGGCAAAAAACCCCACAGACAATTTATGGAAACAGCTTAAGGGATCTCAGCATTTTTTGCTCTGTAACACAACCAGATTGAATGATGAATGCTTGCCCCATCTTAGAAACTCAGAATCAGAGAATCATCTGGGTTGGAAAGGACCTCTCAGATCATCCAGTCTAACCCTTAATCCACTACCACCATGGTTATCAGAACATGGCACTGAGTGCCACATTCAGTCTCTTTTTAAAAGCGTCCAGGGACAGAGAATCCACCACCTCCCTGGAAAACTCATTCCAGTGCCTGATCACCCTCTCTGTAAAGAATTTTTTCCTAATATCTAACCTAAATGTCCCCTGACAAAGTTTAGGTCTTACCAGTGAGAAGAGACCAACCCCCACCAGGCTACAACCTCTTTTTAGGTAATTGTAGAGTGATGAGGTCTCCCCTGAGCATCCTCTTCTCCAAACTAAACAACCCCATCTCCCTCAGCAGTCCCTCGTAGGACTTGTATTTGAGTCCCTTATATATATATATCATATATTTTGAAGCAGAAATAAATATAATTCCACATATATGGGTGTAATTTATTTCCAAAAAGAGCTGATCAGACGTTTCACTGGGCAGAAAATACACATACAAGTTCATTACTGACGGAGATGAGCTCACTTTGAAGGGCAGTGTTATTTGCTTGTCTTTATTCTCCTGCCCCAACCAGTTAAGACCAAAACGTGAGAAAACAAGGGGAAAAGAGTATGTATCCACTTGCATTGATTTGAATAGCAGGATGATAGTTATCTTCAGTCACTGAGATGGCTGGGAGCCTGACACCAAAGGAATTTGAGGAGGAAGTGCTGAGTGAGAAAATCACTGCCTAAGAGAAGGGTTGCTTACTCTGCACATGGAAAATATGCATTCTGTAGGTGGGTTTTTAGTAGACTAAGGTAGAGGAAATCATATACAGAAAGAGAATTAACTGTAACAAGATTACATGAAGGAGAGGAAAGAGACATGCCTGAAGTGACAGAATTTCTCCTGTGAAGAGAGCATGGTCATTGCTGACATAGCTGATGCCACTGTATATTGACCTGTGTCTTGCTAAAGCACCACACTGGGGTTTCAAGATTTCCTTAATCCATTCCCTACAGCCTCCTATTGAAAGTAACAAAGAAATCATTCTGAAATCTTTCTCATCAGAAGACAGTGAATCAGATTTTTTTCTACCATTTTAATCCTTTGTTGATTGAATTGTCAAGCACCCAACCCTAGCAATAGAAGCTAAAATGAGCAGTGTTTTCATGTCAGTACTGAATAACTGAGCATTATTGACCCCATGCTGGGTCCAACATTTAGCTGAGTTTCTTTGGAATTTTTATCACTTGTTTTTATAGGACACTCAGACCTTACCTGTAATGAGTTTTAAACTTTTGAAATCTGTTTTTTCTAGAGTCTCCTGGAAAGCACTCACATCTGCAGGTGTTCTACCTATTGCAACAAGTATGTGTGACGAATTGAGGCTGTTCTCAAGGACTGTGGTCTGTAATATAGGACTCAATTCCTATTCCAGCTCCAAGGACTGTGGTCTGTAATTGCACTATAACATATCATAATTCCTTGGAGTCTCACTGATGATTTACTGGACATGAATACTTGCAGCACAGTCTAACACTTCTGTTTTGTTATACTCCTGGTGATGTCACTAGAAATAGTAGTAAAAATATTTTGATATCCAAGGACCTATGTCGATATTGGTATAGGTTATAGGTATAGGTATAGGTTAATTTATGCCGCAAGGGAAGCTATAAACTGGATAGTTCTAATTCCAGAAGCTATTGCAGCCATCTCCAACCTATGCACATGCAGAATACTAGATACATACAAAAACAATTTACTCAGAACTGAATTCCACATCCAATGCATTTCCTCGTAGAGTGGTGGTTCATGGGCCAATTTTGTCCTTTATCAGCTCCTTAGAAGCTAATAAACTTGATAAGCTCGAAATTTTAGTCTTTTTAGGCTGAACTGAGTTGACTACAATGAGTCTGCAGTTACTTAAGCCTCAATTCACTGAGACAAGAGTATACAAAAGTAAAATCTCAACAAACAACTACTTGATACATTTTGCATAGGGAACTGGGGGAGAAAGGCTCAGAGGAGTGAGGGGAAGGAATCCCTTTTCACTGGGCTGTCACCCATTTTAGATGTTTCAGGGTCTGATGTCTCCAGTATGTTCCCCATCACAGTTGGTTGATGTTGTTTATTATAAATTAGTATTTCCACTACTACCCAAAACAAAAATTAAAAAAAAAAAAAACAAACAACAAAAAAACCCCAAGCCCAAGGCTGGTTTTGTAGTAGTATACAATGTCTTTAAGTGATGCATGCAGATGATTTCATAGTTTTGAAGCCATTCTAGTATAAAGACACACTGTAGGGTGATAGATGCCTAGTTTTTGCCATCTTCTGAGTCCCATATGTTTCTTACAGTATCTATGAAGAGATTAATCACACACTTGAGAGCACACAGGTTTTGCATATGATTTTCCTTAGCCAACATTTTACTAAGTTATCAAAATCTAGCCTCTTTTAGGGAAAACAGACACTATCTATTATGCCTCTCAGGTCAGTCACCTCTCTTTCATTAATGTATTCTGGTCATTGCTCCAACTAATGTATATATTTTTATCTCTCTCTTTCATTACAGCCACGAGAGAGCACCTTAACAAACCACCTCTGGTACCTCATCTTCATTCAGAATAGGAATGACTATTCTCCAGAGTCCACAGCTCCATATGATTAACACTGTGTCCACGCCTATCGTCACCTGGCGTTACCTTATTTCTTGTTTATGTGAAGGAGTCTTTGGTCTTCCTATATTTTTTTAAAGATTAAAAAAAAAAACAAAAAACCAAAAGACAACTTACTGTATTGATGATTTTTGCTTCAGAAGTAGAAAAAACAACATCTTTCCCTCCCCCTTTTTAGAGTTTACTTTTAAAACTTTAAAATATTCTATATGGATTGGGCCAGTCTTCTTCTAGAGTAAACTTTCTGAGTTCAGTAGAGTTGTACAACTTTACAGGAAGAAAGATAATGAACATCTACAGTCACTGTGTAAGTTACCTACCTGAAAGTATTTTTTTTTCTGAATCTGTACTTTAATATCCTAATCGTGAATTGTGGATATGAGGAAGAACAATGAATAGTGACCATGACTGTTTATTTTTATTTATCACTGACAACACTATTTATTTATATGCAGATACAGAGCCTGCATAAGTGAAACAAAAACTACAGGTTTCATCTTCAACTGTAATTTCTCTTTATTCAGAATGTTATTCAAATGTCACTAATAGTGTGAAAATTCAACATGAAAACAAGACTAATCACCAAAATTTTAATGCAGGCAAGATTATGTGTTTTGCCTCATTACAAATTCAGAACTACGTCATGTCTATTAAAGAATATGCACTTCTCTTTCATGTATCCTTTTCATCAGTGTTTCAAGCTAGAGACCTCTGAAACTCTCTGAAAATTGTGTAGTTTCCATACATCATGTTGTTGAAATAAATACATATTGAACTCAATTTTAAAGAAAAGCACTAATTTCCAATTGTTTCAAACGCATTTTTTCTGGAAACCCTGCCATCATGCCTACGGCCGTTAATTTCCTCAAGCTTGCTTCATTTTAAAATTCGTAGAGGTAAACCCTATTAAAATACATGGTGAAGCTGAAGCTCATTCTAGATATTATGTTTCTGCAATGAATGTGTAATAAAATTGTGCATAAGTGTTTTCAATAGCATTGCATGTATTAACAGAAACAATATAGAAGACTATGCTTTCATCTTAAGGTTTTCTTTAGAAGGGTTTTAAAGTTTAGGCTATTGGATCATTAGAGGACAGGTTCCACAGCAAGAGGCCCGGACACTTTCTTTTTATATTGCATGTGTCTTCATTATGGGTGAAAAACAGGCATTTTTATGTTAGGTAGGGTGGATTTTACCTGCTGATACATGCCTTGATGTTTCTGGCCAGAGGCTGGTTTTGCCAGTAATGATGGCTTATTTGTGGTTACTGAATCATGCAAAAAAAAAAGTGATTCTTGCTATTTTTAACACATCATTTTGTATGCATGGCATTGCCACTGAATTGCATAAACTCTGCTAGGGAATCTACATATACAAGAAGTTTGCCTTATTTCAGCTGTAAAATTGGGTATTGTTATGCTATTACTGGGTTTGTACTAGTCTGTGGGCCTCCTACCAGGAATAGAGTCCATGTGCATACCATAAATAATCCCTGTCGTAATTTTCATTGTTCTAATTCAATTTTTTTAGATACAAAAACAGATTTTAAGGAAATAATTAAATGACATATATTAG
The DNA here is from genome assembly GCA_038090715.1 of Florisuga fusca. NCBI lineage: Eukaryota > Metazoa > Chordata > Aves > Apodiformes > Trochilidae > Florisuga > Florisuga fusca. The sequence continues at coordinate 8,923,106 of JAAWXA010000014.1, forward strand.
TCATTCTTTAATTTCTCCCCTTACACAAAATCCTTGCTTTCTTGCACACTTCCTTACTTGAAGAAATAATAGTCCTTATTCCTTATTTTACAAGGTGTGTGCTTGATCTGATTTCTAGAAAATAGTTGAAATTTACCCATAATCCTTCCCTTTCTTGTTTTCCTCAACTGATGAGCCCACAAGTGACAGAATCACAAGAAGAGAAATATTTTCTCAAACTTTTTCTTCCAATATAAAGATACAGTAAAGAGTATTTCTTCAGAACAAAGGTATGATGTACAGAAACATCTTTTTCAACAGAGACAAAACTAGTATCTCATCATTAGATATAGGATGTACTTAGACAGTTTCAGGCCAAAATGTCTAATATGAATTAGAATTCTTCTTCTTGGATAAATGGATTTGTAGAGATATTGGATGTGAATGATGAAGTCTAGTTTGCTTGTTTATTTCCTTCTTGTATAAAGGCAAATTTCCTGGTGGTTTTTTGTTTTGGTTTGGTTTGGGGGTTTTTTGGTTTATTTTTGGTTTGTTTTTTGTTGGGTTTTTTTGGGGGTGGTTTTTTTTGTTCTGTTTTGTGATTTTTTTTTTTTTTCTATGGATGAGAAATTAATAGTCAGACATTCAGATCTGTATCCATTTCCAGAGTAAGGGGAAACCTTGGGTAAATTCTCTGGATTTAAAATTTCTGCTGGCAACTGGAGAACTTCAGATTTACTTGACTCTTTGATTTAGTTGACTCTTTTTGCTTTCATGCAACCCCTGGTAAGTGATTGTGTTAAAATTAAGACAAAAAGTTATGCCTCCAGATGTAAATTGAATAAAACGTTCAACAGTAACTTAAAATTTTGCTTTTGTTAACAGCAATTTTCTCTCTTTCTTTTAATATCTCTATTTACTTAGTTTCATTACAAAGTGCTGAAACAGGAAGAAACCTGAGTGAAAATGCAAAGGAATACCCAACAATCTTTTCCAGTGGAAGAAATGAAGAAGACAAAAAAAAATCATGAGGAAAATAAGACCTCAGTTTGTGAAAGACCAAACAAACAATTCATCTCAGAAGACAATAAAACTTTTACAGTAATTTTCCCTATTACTTTGGTGAATAATTGATTATATGAAAAGTTGTACAAAACTATTAAGATCTGATTGAAAATCTAATTTGGAAATCTTGAGTAAGCTCCGGTCTTTTAGATAACAAAGACAATACTTTTGTTGTCATTATTAGATTTCACAGATGTGAAGAGTAGAATATTGTTCATTTGCAACTATTGCCTTTTACTCAGTAATTTTTAGGGTTCTGCTCTGCTACTCAGACAACTCAGTACAGCAAGGAGTAGTAACATAAGTGCTGTTCTTTCTGCTTCTTTAGTTCTGAGCAGAGGCAGTTTAACCTGAATTGCAAGATCTCAGCAAAAAACAAACACACAAAAAAGGCAAGAATACGATCCTTTTAGTTGTTATTTATCTACTTTTGCAGGAGATACATCTTCAGATGCTTCTCAATGTCTATAGAGCAACAGACCACCATTTCTTAATTTTTTTCTTGCCAGTAGTTTGCAGTCATTCTTCCAAGATTTTGACCATGCTACCATCAGCCATACATATGTCACTGGCAGAGAGCTTCATTCCAGCACATGCTTCAGCATATTATATATGTAAGCATTTCTCAGGAAATGAACTAGTACAGAATGTACTTGTCAAATCCATTTTGAAGATATTTTCCTTAAGAGAAAAAAATTCCACTAGGCACTGTTTGACATTAGTTATGGACAATCAAAAGTCTTATTTTGAATAAGCTAGCAAGTAAGCATAGCTTTTTAATTTATCTCTATGTTGTTTCTGATTTTTTTTTGTTTTATATCTGTGTCATAATTCTTATTCCCAGGTACTGACTGAATAGTTCAAGCAAACAAATTTCCATCTGTCAATTGCTTGTGAGCTATTCACCCCAACTATTGGCTAATAATTGCTGCTAAACTGTGGTTGCCACTTAAATCATATAATACTACTTCTTCCCCTTCTAGTCAGTGGGAAGACCAGTTCTGTAAATGGAGGTACTTATCAAAGTGCTTAATGTGAATGGAGAAAATAACCTGAGACATCATTTTGTAAAATTTTAAATAAAATTTGTAAAATTTAATGTGTGGATTTTCTTATAAGTTATGAAGCAGAGCTCATTAAAGACAGAACTGGGATAGGACAATGCATTACAATGTGATGTAATTGTATAGAAAAAAAAGTCCTCAAATTTGGCTCCTCTATTTATATATACATACATATATATATATGTATATGCACACACATATACATATATATACACACACATCCTCCTTGCTTTCACAGTACCTATTTTTCCATTTCTGTAGTCAACCTGTAATCAGTAGTATGGCTGTATATATAGGAGGTAGTGGTTATAAATAAGCCACTGTGGTTGACACCAGCTTCAATCTGTTTTTCCTTTTATTAGGATTTCTTGATTATGCACTGAAAATACATTTGATTAATAGTAGATTAGAAGATATTTGAAGAAAAAAAATAAACTGAATCATGCTACTGGGAAGGGGAGGTACATCATTAATGAAATAATTGAGCTATTACTTAATTTTATTTGCCAAAGAGGGCAAAAATATTCCAAGAAATTAGTATTCTTCCTTCAAATGATTAAAAGACCAACAAAAGAGTTGACACTTTTTTTTCCATACCTTGACTTTTATTGAAAGCAGATACTTTTGTATCAACACTTCCATTTTGATACTAGTCAGTATCTTTTAGTATTAAATAATGCATCCAATTAATAGTAAAAAATATTCTTGAAATGTAAATTTTACATTTCATTTGTTATTGTCTCCTTTTTAGTATACTCTTCAATCTTTCTCTCCCTCTAAATACAGAAAGCTTTGTAACAAATAACTGTTAAATCAATATAGTAAATATACTAGCATTGAAAGATCATTAGGTATTGGACATTAATGTAAACTGATGTCACAAAACATGTCAGGTCAAGCATTGCAGTGAACTTTGTCTCCTTTTTCCTAGTTAACTTCAGTACCAGTACAACTTAAATTTGCCATTAAAACAGAATTTTCTGTGAAAAAATCTGTAAAATTAAAAAAAAAAATTCTGTACTAAAAATGTGAACACGGGGTGAAGGAATGTTATCTGAATGTTACTAAACACAACTCACCATTGGGAAAAAAATAGACACCAGAGCTTCCCTGCAACCTTGTTCATTCCCTTATACCCATGTCTTTTCAAGGATCAGTGAAATCCCTCAAGTACCAATATGACTGAAGGAAAAAATACCATTTTATTTATATAACATGACCCTATTCCAGAATTTCAGTGGTGAATAACTGTCAGGCTGCTGAATGCAAACAGAAGAACAATTGACAGATGATTTCAGGTTTGTTTTTATCTAATACCTTGTTTTGGTATCCTTTTAGTAAAGAGAAATGTAAGGATAGGTTTGAGATGACCTAATATCTTGTTGTAACAAAGCAGAGGGGTTTGGATATCTATTGCTATGCATATACAGCAGAGATGTAAGGAAGGGATGTGCTGGAGGAACTGCATCTCCAATGCAGCCTGTTCTGTCTCACAGGATGATGAGTATCTCAAGACAGTACTGCAGCTGCACTTTCAGATAGCTACTGAATTAGTTGAAGCTCAGTCCCTGAAAAAAGTACCTCTGTCCTCAGTATGCTAAGGCACTATTAACCTCCTTCTAGGCAAGAACTGCCATACAGCAGGAATCTCATTGAAATGCTGAGAACTTAACCTGTGCAGAAAAAAAAAAAAAAAAAAAAAAAAAAGCCTCCTGCATATTCTGTGGTTTCTATATATTCTGAAGCTGCAACAATGGAAAGAACATTTCCATTTCCAAGGGTCAAATTATGGGCAACCATATCAAGGTACATATTGGAGGAAGTTGGAAAAATGTGCTGACATGGAAGGAGAAAAGTACTTGCTTATCTAAGCCACTGTCTCAGTGTCCTGGAGAGTCTGAGAACTAAAATAGTTTCTCAGTTCCATGTATAGATGGACACCAGCATTTCTCAGCTAGGCTTGACAGTCTAAACTTAAAACAATTATTCTGCCTGCTTGTTCCTCTACTTTGTTTCCATCATCTCAGTCTGGTTGAAAACTGAACATTGGTTTATTCACTATGCTCTGCTACTACCTTCACATATATATGGAGTCATCCACTCTGCGGTCATAGCAAAGCAGATTTGGTAGAAGCAGAGTCAGACAACAGCAACATACAGGAAATATACAAGCCTGTATATCTTTCTCACCCAATGAAATCCATTATTTTGAATGTCACTGAAGAATTCTATTGGATCTGAGGGCTTCTTGGCACTTGCATTTTTCCATACTTGCCATGCAGAAATGGGAAGAAATTAGATGACTGTGGTTTTGTTTCTTCTAACATCAGAATAAATGCTATGTCTTGGTTTCAAAAGAACAATATACTTCACCACATACAAACAGAATTAATTAGTAATGGAAAATTCAGCTATCTGTTTTTACTGGGTTTTGACATATGCCTGACTGGGCTATTCTCTTCTCTGAACTGCAACAGAACTTGGCTTATGTTGTTTGGAACCATCAATGGTTCTTCAGAACCATTCTGTTTCCTGATGTATAGCAGCTAGTAGGTACACTGTTGCTGAAGGAATGTAGCTGGTTAATTTGGGTGGGTATTTTCCACACAAGACCTCATACTGCTCTTCAACCTGCTGAAATATGACGTGCCAACTGGCATAACACTGTAAAACTGCTTCTAATATGAAACATATTAAGCCAAAAACACAAGCAAATCTTAGAAAAGAAAATAAAGTAAACAGACGGCAAACATCAATTTCATAATAAAAGAACATGATCAAACTAAGCATTGGTAAGACACTAGACAAAAATGAGAAAAATAAAACCAAAGCAACAAAGAAATAGAAAAAAAAAAATCTTGGTTAAATGTTTTTGAAAGCTTTGTTGTAATGTACGTGAGTAAGCCCATACAATGAAATATGAAGACACATAGCTTAATCAAGGTATTTTCTGCATCCTGATTCTGTAAGATCATCATATTAAGGTGCATTTAGAAAATTTCCCAACAGTGAAATTGGGCAGGATGCAATTTCACCTTTCTGCAGACATCTTCTGATACTATGCTGAATCTGTTAAAAAAAATGCAAAATTTTGGAATGGAGCTGAATAAGTTGATATGAAGTTCAGTATGTTCAGATTTTGTCTGAATCATTTTTCTCCTCTCTCATCTACACATACTTACATTGTTAAATAAAAAGTAGCTTAAAATGAAAAAGAGAATTTTGAATTTCAAACTGATGAAACAGGTTGTTTCAATAATTTTGGATCCATTTTGTTCCCAATTTATTGGGTAACAGAAAATTAGCCAAAATCAGTCTTTTACTGCTTAGAGTTTTGATAACAGTGAATTGTCATTTTATGATGATACACTTCATAAAACTCCTCCAACTAGGCTTTAAGGAGAAAAGAAAAAAAATATCCTCTCATCCAGCATGGGAGACTGAACAAATGACTCCTTTACCTTGAATGTTTTCTTTTTACAAAACCAAATACTCTACAAATCAATACTGAATTGTCCATGGAGGTGTTCTTTGGTTCTTTGATTTTGCACTGATTTTTAAAGAGAAAACTATTTCTGGCAGAGCTTTTCTTTCCTAACTGGCCCTTCTGTCAACCATATGCACACACAGAGAAGGCTTTTTTTCTGGAATGCTTTATTTTTAATCGGTGCTGAAATTCCAAAGAAGTGGTCACTGATATCCTTTCCAGACCTGTGTCTGCAGCATACTTGAGAACTGATCCAAATGGTGTCCACAGGGTGCTGATACCAGCCATCTCTTCTAGAAGAAGCCACAGCCACAGTTTCCAGTACGTGACGTGCGTCACTGAACACCAGCTTTGACTAAGTAAAATATTCTTTACTTTCTGGAATCTGCTGTTTGCTACTGCTGCCCACACCTCCACTTTATCTGCCTAGGACACACAAGATGGCAAACGCTTTCCCACCCAAGGACTAGATGGGCCCAATATCCAGCATCAGAGGGGATTAGTGCTTTAGTCCTTCAGTGCTAGAGACTGAACACAAACATGTGTAGTAAAGATAAACATAATTTTTGTTGCCTCTTTTCAATGCCTTCAGTGTCCAATCACACTTCTGTTCCCATGGGTGACTGTTTCTTTTCCTGAGCATTCTTCAGGTTTCTCTAGGTCTTGATGCAACCAAAGGACATGGACAGCAAAAGAGTCCTGTGGGCCTGATCAGTTAAACCCCCTTCATCTGTTGGATCCTGGATCATATCAGTAAATACGTATATAAAGGAGTAATTTGAAATAAACCAAACCAATGAGAACTGTACAAAAATAGAAGTATAAATAAATGTAAGCATATTTTATTATTCAGTTTTCCAGAAAAACACCCTACGACAGCTTTACATTTCCAATGGGACCTGACTATATGGAAAGTACAATATACAGTAGAATTAACTTTTTTTTATTCAGCCATTTTTGCTGTTCTATATACAGGTCATGACCTCTCACCTCTTGTTTATTTCTTCCCATGTTGACCTTTCACTGAAGCACAGGGCTAATTTTGTGCTCCAGTGACCAAGAATAGAAATTTGTCACTTTATTCAAAATGGAATGAATACAGGTATGTCTGGCATTCTCAGCTGGGCTTAACCCTCTGCATGCTGAAAGCAGTCAAATAGCCAAGTGATCTCTATTAGGAAATATCTTTTCTGAAGTTGTGCTATTTTTTGTAACAAAAGAGCTTTGCTTCTTTTGTCTGAAAAAAAGGGTTTTTCTTTTTCTGTGCACAGCCGGGCACAGTTTTCTTTGTAGCAAAATACAATGAACCAAACAGAAGAAAATGACAGGTTAGAGGTCCATAGAAATTTGCAATGGTTCTAAGAGAGAACTTTCATTAGTGTTAGGAAATAACCTCCATCTTAATTGTCTGCTGTACAAACAAAGTTTTATGTGTTATCTTGAACTGAGAAAGAAATAACTAATTTCAACAGTAAGATGCCAGTAATAAATTCTTATGGACTAATCTTAATAAGTATGTGCAAAGTAATCTATGCTTCTCATGTTGAGTTATAAAATATAATTCTTTTCCTTATGCAAATACTTTCACTTACACATTCATATCTTCTGTGCAGTAGGGCTCCTTTCTCCAACTGTAAGTTCTGTAAAGGGAAAAGATGTCAGTGGATCCTTGAAAGATTTGAAGTCAACACTTAAGTCCTCTGTTAGTATTACAAAGAACAGGGATGCCAGAAAAAAAATGAACAGTAGGTCTCAAGTGAGACAGTCAGTTGATTCAAGCACTACCTACCACAATGAAATAAGTTATTCCATGAGCAATGGAGCTCCAGAATGTGATTTCCTACAAATGTATCCTTAGTATTTCTGTGCTCTTGCTGCAGTGACTATTGACTCCTCCTTCTGGGGCCTAAACTACTATATTTTCAGTTGTTTATCACATGCACGATTTTTCTTCTAAATACACATTGTCATTTTTGCCTTCCTAGATCCTGGCATTACCTGACATACATGCCTAAGATGTGAGCTATGCCTGTGCCTTTTAGCTGATCGGTATATGTGAGCTGGCTGGCCAAGAGAACAACACTGCTCGTGGCACTAACCTTCCTGCAGTGGAAACACTCACTCAGGGCCACTAATCTTGAGTGGGTCCAAAGAAAGGACATGAAGATGATCAGGGGGCTGCAGCACCACCCCTGTGAGGGCAGGCTGAGACAGTTTAGCCTAGCGACCAGAAGAGTCTGAGGAGACCTTATGATAGCCTTACAGTACTTAAATGAGGCTTAGAGGAAAGATGATGAGGGACATTTCACAAGGGCATGTAGTGGTAGGATGAGGGGGAATGGCTTAAAACTGAATGAGGGTCGCTTTAGATTAGATATTAGTAAGAAATTCTCAACTGTGAGGGTGGTGAAACACTGGAACAGGTGGTTGCCCAGGGAAGTTGTGGGTGCCCCATCCCTGGAAGTGTTCAAGGCCAGGTTGGATAAGGCTTTGAGCAACCTGGTCTCCTGGTTTAGTAGAAGGTATCCCTGCTTATGGAAGGGGGTTTGGACTAGATGACCATGAATGTCCATTCCAAGCCAAACTGTTCTATCAGTTTATGAAAAATTGTCAAGAATTAATAAATCTGAGTACTTTTGTACCCTAAGTTAATTTACTGAAATTAAGTTAAAAGGTTACTTCCAAAGATAACAAGAGCCACAAATGGCGTGATCCCATAGGCTTTGTAAGCCTAGAGAAAGCAAGTGTAAAACCAAAACCCTCAATGGCTTTGCACCCTGTGCAAAAGGTCACAGGCTGAAAGAGTCCTTTGCCTTCATTCAGGACAGAGGGCACTCAAATTTGTTCACAGCTAGGCCAGTTTTTCTGAGTTCATAAACATAAAAAAAGCATAATCTGAGATAACTTGTGCAGAATCTTTTGAGAGATTTTGTGTATAAACTTTTTTCCTCTTGGTTAAAATCTGTGAAATATTATCAAAACATAAATTTTAATTTTTTTTTATAAACTTGAAAAAATGTCTAAAATATTAATTCTCTGTATATCTTCCAGCAGTGACAATACTTTGTACAGGAAAGATGTTGACAGGTGAATTTTAAGGTCAGACATGTGGATTGGGATCTTCTCAGAGGAGGGAACTTTTAGTGCACTTCACTACAGCAGAATCTAGTTTATGTAGTAGGTTATACTATGCCCCCTTTGGAAATTCTTCCTTCCCATCTTATGTAAAGTATTTTAGTCACAGCTAGGAACATATTCTTCCTCTTTTAGACATAAAACATTATGTCATTCACTGTTTTCAATCCTTGCTTCACAAAACGCAGAGTAGCTTGCCAAGGGAGTGGGAGTCAGTGAAGAACACGTGGTTCTGGACCAGTAGATGTTTAATAGCTTACAGTAATATTACTGGAGTTGCAATTCATTCAATTTACTGACAAGTTAAGGATCTAGATTTGACAAGAAAGTGGAAGCTATGCTCACTAGAGCCAGCAGAGAACCTATCTTTTATCTGTTCATCGGTATCTAGCTACTTCTTATAAATGATTCGTTCCTGTTAGGATATATCTGTATTTATGTACACAGATCATTGTTTCTTACAGACCTACACTCCCCCTGGAGCTTTCTACTACCAGCATCCTGGTCTAGTCAGGGGTCTAGCTTCTTCTCTGAGCTTCAAGGCTTTGTGCAAGTGGCAAAGCAGTGAGACATCAGCACCAAAATCATTCCGGTTAGTCCTGGTGTTTGCATACTAACTGCTTCTATGGTGACCACTTAACTCTAGGATACTGAATGCTGAGGGGGAAAAAACCCCACAACCTAAATAGATCAGAGTAACATCCCTAAACAGCTCAATACCATGCTACTTGTGCTTTACGGAGTTTTATATAAGAGTTTTCCTCTGTGAGATACACATGCTCTGATTTTGATCTTTTAAAATTTCTGCATCCCTTAGGTTGTATTCTTTCACTCCAGAATAACTCTTGTTGTGATAGATGAACTGGAACAAGTGTAGGCTACCTCACAGCCACTTCCCATCAAAGTGCCCTGTGCTAAACAGCAAGCTGTGCAGTCAAATGGAAGGAAGCACAAAAGTCCACTTTTCCCTTATCCCTTCCCCATGGCAACCTGACCAAGAACAGTGACCCCCAGCAGCACAGCTGAGGCCTGAAACTGCTCTGAATTACTCAGAAAGAGCATCGCCTGACCTCAGCCAGCAGAACCCAATGGAAATACATGACCTGTAACTGCAGAACCCCTTGTCCTACGTTGCGTTTGTACTGTACACAGCCAACACGGGTCAGATGCTTTCAGGAAGCTAACTTAATGATTCTCAAATCTAATTTAAAGTGAACCAGTGAACCTAGAACTATTCAGCAGACAGGCTCTGCAATTAGAGGGATTTACATTAAGCAGTCAAAAAAACATAGAAATATCGCACCTTCTTGAATTAGGTATTGAAATCAAATACTTTTTCTCATGGCTGACCTTTGTCAGTTACATGTAAACTGAACTGATGATGAGTCATTCAGCTAGCAAATTAGCTACTTGTAGTTGTTGACAAGGTCAGCGAGAGATCTACCACATTTTTAAACAAAAATAAAATCATCATGTAGGTATTGTACATCACTTGCATCATGTGTACTTCTTGTCCTTAATGACATTCAGAAACCATTGGCAGGAAGTAGAGAAAAAGCAGGAGATCTTGGAGTTTTCACACTCTTTTCTGAATATAGTCAGAAATTTGGCACCATAAGCTTTGGTTAAAGAGCAATAACAGTATCTATTTGTTGTGCTTTCAACCACGTAAGTAACAGAACTGACCTCAAAAGTGGGCAGAAAAAGCACCAAAGCCTCTAATTCTGTATCTTGGTTAATATTGTTTCATAAGAACTACAGCCAATAGTATAATGCTTCTGCACAACCAACACTTTGATAGATGCTTCTGTGATTAACTCTTACAATTGTATTAGTAATTTGGAACACAGATAATCACAGCCCTGAATGCATTTTTGAGTGAGAGTACCTTACAGTTAACTCTAACGACTGTATTTGAACAGCATTTTAATGACAGAATGAAGCTCAAAGATGGCTGTTTAGCAGACTTGGCTTGTTTTAACATCAGCCCATTTAGTCTATGGGCTCCTCCAAGGGTGCGACGACCATTGGATCACAGCTGATCTACATGATTAACATATGGCTGTGGTCATTGCAAGGATTCGGATGAGCTACATATTTAAATTTGGTTTTGGCTATCCCAGTTTTATCTTTTCCTGTAGTCAACATGTTCTCATACCATTCCAGTGTGCAGAACACAGTGCCCTAAACCAGCAGAAGACACACTGAACTATGGAAATATTTCAGAAAAGAAACCAATAACTTAGCAGATAAAAATATTGTATGCTACATTCTCACATTTCAAAACACCTTCTCTTTTGCTTATCCAGATTCACCTTTTCTCTTCTGTTGAAGGCCTTTTGGAATTTGTGCTGATCCTCTGAATATAACTATTTTGCCTCTCTTCAGAATGTTACCCAACTCTGTTGTTCCTTCCAGCATTTGGCATTTGCTTTGGAATTATGTTTGTCCATCTGTTATTTGTCCTTTTGGTGATGTGTTCTGCCGATTCCCATTTGTTCCCCTCAGCTTTCTCAACAATTTGAGTATCTGAAGCATTGTGGCTTCAGTCAACTCTATCTTGTCCCAGAAGGGCGTTCGTACAGAATTACAGAAGGAACAAAAAATGGTGTAAATCAATGTTTCATTTTTTTGAGGAACTAACAGATACACCTTTTTCCAGTGGTCATTCTAACTAGCTGATTTCACCATCTCAAGAGATGTGCAGTGCAAGGGGCTTTCTTCTGTTTTTGTCTCAATTTCACTCCTTCCATCCCTCTGGATGTTAGTAGTTAGTAGTGTTAAAACATGAGAAAGCTATAATGTCAATGCAGAGACTTTTCCAGTCTTAACTACGTTTGCACATTTCTGATGCATGTTCCTTCCCCTTTGTGAGCACATCCATCCTCTTTATTAACTCTTCATAAAACTTATTGGCCTGATCTCTGATCTGGCCTGAGCAGAACTTAACTCCAGCTATTCTCCTCCTTTTTTTTTTTTTTCCTTTCTCCCCCAGTTATATCTTTTTTATCCTTTAAAAAAGTAACCAAACCCTAATCTCCTACATGCATTTGATGAACATGAACTTTACTTGTCATGACTTCATTTTCCAGGCTTAGAAGATTTTGTAGACAGAATTCTAAATTTTTCAGCTCACCAGTTGCCTATGCACAGCAGTGTGGCATGACTAAAGGGATGCTCAGCTATTGATCAATAGCACAGATTCTGTTTTCTTCCCCACTGCAGTTCTGAAAGCTCACTTTAAGGTCAGAAATTGACCAGCCCTAATGCACTAGCTATAGCATTTATACTGGCTTTACAAAACTTTATCTGGCAGTCAGGCTCTAGGTAGAACTTAGTCTCTTTTTATACATTTGGTTTGGATCTAGACTCATCTGGCAATGCAGTCTTATTGGAAATTCATATCCTCCTAGAAAACCTGTTTTTTTTAAAAATTTTATTTTGGTTTTCTTTGTTTGCTTTTTACAAGAGAGCATTTAGTCTGTATCAATGGCCCTCGGAAAGTTCTAAATGCTGTAGGTGAATGAAGCATGGTTACATTACTCCATTTTCAGCTTTTCAATTAGGCATTAGTTGAACTGTTTACTTAGGTGCACTGAACTCAGGTAATTTCTTGGTCTAGGTTTCTGGCTTTACTCCACTGAAAGCCTTCCCACCCCCAACCCAAGTCCCCAAGCCCTCAACTTTTGTTACATAAATGCTGTATGTAAATAATAATTTATTCAAAGTTTCTGATGTAGGTAGGATGCTAGTTTTGATCAAACAACAAAATTATAAGGCCACATTTGCAAGTTCATTTTGGTTTGCACACAAGTGCAAAACCCATTCTGCTCCTGAACACACAAACCCTGCGTCTTACAGAACAAATTGGGGCCTGTACCTACAGAGAAACTACTCCCACATCTTTGGACTCCTTCTGAAAATCATAGAATGTGTTGTGTTGGAAAGGACCTTTAAAGGTCATCTATTCCAAGCCCCCTGCAGTAAGTAGGGGCATCTTTAACTAGATCAGGTTGCTCAAAGCCCTGTCAAGCCCTAACCTTGAATGTCTCTAGGGATGGGGCCTCCACCAGCTCTTTGGGCTATATGTTCCTGTGTTTCACCACCCTCATAGTATAGAACTTCTTCCTAATATCCAATCTACATCTACTCTGCTCTATTTTAAGACCATTGCCTCACTTGTCTTATCACTACAAGCCCTTGTAAACAGTCTCTCCCCAGCTTTCTTGTAGGTCTCCTTCAGGTACTATAAGGCTGCTATAAGGTCTCCCTGGAATCCTCTCATCTACAGGATGAACAACCCCAACTCCCTCAGCCTGCATCGTAGGAAACGTGCATCTTGCCTCTGATAATTTTTGTGGGTCTCCTCTGGACCTGTTCTTACAAGTCCACGGCCTTATGTTAAGGGCTCAAGAACTGGACACAGCAATCCAGGTGCTGTCTCACTGTAGAAGAGTAAAGGGGCAGAATCACCTCTCTTGATCTGCTCATCATATTTCTTTTGATGCATCCCAGAGTGTGATTGGCCCTGTGGGCTAACAGCGCACATTGTTGACTCATGTCTAGCTATTCATCTACCAGTACCCCCAAGTCCCTTTCTGCAAGAGCTGTGGAAAAATCTGACACAATCAACCAGATCTCATCCAGGTGACCTAGTTCTGTCCTCATGGTCTAATGAAGGCAGGTAGAGAACGTGCAAGTTGCTTTGGGACTGTCTCGCTGGCCCAAGTATACCATGACATGGAGCAATATCAGATTAACGTTACTATACATCAGGCAGAAACCAAACAGAAAGGATGAAAAAGAGATAAAAGCTGCTACTAACTGCAAATAATCATCTTCTTAATGAAATCACTAATAAATTGTCTTCAATATTCTGATTGCTGGTGATTCTAGTCTAAACCCACAAAGTGCCTGCCCACAAAACTCCCTGGGACACTCAAAAGAAATGGAATTGGAAGTGAAAACTCAAGTGGAAAATGGGGAAAACGTAAGTGCTAGGTAACACATTTACAATTGCAAGAAAGAGGTGTGAATAGTGCAGTAATGACGAATGTATGCAGTTAATTACAGTTCATAAAAGGCCTTTTGGAAACAAAATTAATGTAGCGACTTTCAAAGTAAAGTCCAGGTATAACCAGATAACAATTGACCATTTGGTCTATCAGTGTCAGTGATCATTAAATCACATCTCATTCTTATTCTTGTAATACATCAATATAGAAGTTGCCATCACAGTGAGAGACTTTGCCTCATGAAAGTACTAATCAGCTGATATATGGAAACATCATCATTACACACACTGCAATGTACAAGGAGGGCTACATTGTCTTTTTAGATGCTGCTCTGGTGAGATGTACAAATCTAATAATTTTACTCTGCAGGAGGCCATTTAGCTTATATCATCATGTTACTTTACACTTTTAAAATAATTAAAACATTACAGTTGCAGCAGTATTACATTTAAACAGCAGCAGCTATAGGAGGATTAGAGTCACAAACACCTATAATGCATAGAGGTTAAATTTGAAAGCTTCCTGGCTGTAAGCTAGTTAAAAGCATTGCAAAAGTGAGATTTAACTTGCTGCTCAGCAAAGGGGAAAATAGAGGAATCTCCAGACTGCTAGCCCTGTACTGTACACGTTGTTAGTCAAAAGAGAGAATGGTAATCCTGCATTATAAACAAGGGCACATTCCTCTCTTTTTATTCCTGAGAGCTACAATTAAAGGATGCAAGTCATAAAACAGTGTATTGTGTGATGCATTGTTTTTAATCTCACTGCCTTGCATTATATATCAGGTTCATATAATTCTTTAGACAGGAAAAGGCTTGTTCCATAAAAATACAGACTCCAGAATCTGAAATATAGGTTTGAGCCCAAGCAACGTATATATCACCAAACCAGCAAACTAACTCCCTTACTTAATACACTAAACTTCAGGTTCTTCTTATATTATGTGAAATGGCTTGAAACAGGAGGCAGCTGCCAGGAAACATCACTGCTTCTTTGCTCAAGAGAGACAGGGGAAGGAAGAATGAAGAAAAAATTCCCTCGATGGATGCCACAATAGCATGTCTTTCATTATCGCCCTGTGTCAAGGCATTGTGTAATGTTCATTGTGCATGCATAGTAAATTACTATTTACCTGCCAGTGCCTTTGATAAGTCAGTCTTTTCTCCCTCTTTTCGTCCACACAGCATGGAACAGTGAAACCTCTTTGCCTATAATTCTTATTAAGGTGATACCTTTTCTGAATAAGAAAGTACACACTTCCAAAGGAGGCATTCTCTTGGGTTTTTAAGGGCCATTGTTTTTATTGTTTTCCTTTTATTTCTCCCACCCTGCTGTGTTTTAATGCTATAGTGACTTCTGTGTATACAACTCTCATACTGAAATGTCTGCTGCAGATATATGCAATATTAAAGAGTGCTTATGAATTTTTGACATCTAATTAGTCGCTACCCAGTTAACATGTCAAGACTCAGAGGGATTAGGGAGTCAGCCCTTTCTGAATAAGTTAAAGCTATGCCCTGTCCTTTTCATGTATTATTCTTTAATGTAGGTGGTGATTATTTTGCTGTGATTAATTGATGAAGCTCATTGGTCTGGCAAGTGTTACAGAATTCACCATTCCTCACTTTTATTTCTCTCTGTAGGGCTTTCCCACTTATTTGAAAGGAATTGGTTCTATTCAGTCTGTGAAGCCTCATTGTCTTTCTTCTATACATGCACATTGGTTTCTCTTAAGATTTTATCTATTTAATTTTATATCTTTCCTACTCTGAAGGAAGAAGATAATTAATAATGATTATTTCATATCAAGTCATATGTTGCAAATAGGGTTTCTGTGAGGTTGTGTTTATTTTTATTTTTGATACAGACTTTCAGACAAAATTACAGACATTTCGCAAGATAAAAATAGATTTTAATGGGGGGGTTGGGTTGTTTTTCTTTAATGCCTTACAAAGTCCCCCACATTTAACAAAGCTTGGAGAATTTCAGGGTTTTCTAGACTCTGACTACAAGCAATATTTCACCCAGGCAAATTTTAGGGGTTTTTTGTGGATTTTTTAGCATTTTGAATGTGTTTTTTTGTTTTTTGTTTGTTTTGTTTTGTTTTGTTGTTGTTGTGTTTTGTTGTTTTTTTTTTTCTTAGAGATGATATAATATTCTCTGTTTTCAGCTATGGTGAATTATATCAATTTTAGCATCCAAATGGAAGCCTTAATTATATATTCTCTGTTTTCCATGTGCATGTTCTTTTATAAAGGGGAAAAAAAAACACACAAAGGAGAAAAAAAAGGAATGTTGGGGCAAATCTTTAAACACCTGTAGAAATCTAAATGATGCATATTTCAAACAATGTGATCACTCATAAATTCAGCTGTGTGTCAAGGTTCCTGCTGACCTGTGGTGCACTCCAAAGGAATGTTCCATTGATTATATACAGCTGCTGATGCTCAGAAAGAAACAGCACATATGTGTGCTTCATGGTCTGATATATTTGTTATATCCCCCTCTGTGTAAGTGATATTGGGTTCTATATAAAGAAACAATAAAACGTATGCTGAGCACATAATGGCTGTACCATTTGCCTACACAGGCACCATGCCACCAGTATTTAACTCAGTGCTCTGTAAAGCACTGGAAGATCTACCTTAGCTATGAAAGGCACAGTAAAAACACACACTCACATGAGCATGCACAAAGTTTTTGTTTTTCGTTTTTTTAAAATATTTTGGGTTTTTTAATATTTTTTTCTCCTCTCTAAAACACTGCCAGGGAGCATCCTGCTGTATTGCATTGGCTTTTTTTGTGTGTGTGTGATTTCAGTGTTGTTGGCTCGAGAGTTTTGGGCCTTGTAAAAATGTAACCCAGTCAGGCAGTTTCTCTGAAAGCATAAAACTAGAAAAGGAATTTGCAGAGCACAATGCAAGAGGCAAACGTATAGACATGGTTATGGAAATATTTAATCATGCACTGTGGCTACTGAGAACTTTCTTCAATTTCCCCACCTCTCCATTGTGCAGGAGCTGAACAAAAGGTTGTTGCTGTCCGAGTTAATTTCTGCAGCCTCCTGGTTTTATGGACAAATAATTACTTTCACAGACCAGAATCAATCCCATTATGAACCTCCACTATTCAAATCTGTAACTGGGACAATAAGAGAGCTCCAGACTGTTTGTCTTCTTTTGAAATGAACAAACTCATGCACACACTCCCCGAAATAGTAACATTATAAATAAGCCTTCCCTTGCATAGACGGTCTTTAATTACAATTCTGTGCACCAGTCAGGGTTTGTGCTTTTTCCTGTATATTTGGGGGACTGTTTCTAAGGTATTTAGTTGGTGAAAATATGTAAAAAATTCTCTGTTATCAAGCTTTAAAGGAAATTGCTGTGTGTAAGGGAAAGAAGAGAGTGAAAAGAGCCAGGAGGTTTTAGCAAGGTGCCCCTCCTTAACCCCCACCTGGCTTTGGTTGAGAAAAATGTTAGGTCTGGAGGTTATTGTGAAGAATCTGAAAAGAGGAGTCACAGCAGCCTCACACACCACTGAACTACAGCCCCTTAGGAACAAAAAACTGATGTCGACCCTGCCACAGAAAGAGGAGCCACGAAGCAACAAGGAAGGGAAAGAAAACTGAGTGGGGTGGGTGGGTTGGCTGAAGGGGATGAGCGTATGAAGAAGGAAGGGGGGCAGCATTAAAAGAAATATCAATCAATTGGAGCATATTCACTTTCTCCTGCACAGTAGATTCTATCAGAACACTGAACTTTGTAGTGTTAGCAGCAGCTGAAATTTAGAATTATTGTTTCCTCCTAACAGAAGACTCATTTTCCACGGCCGCATTTGCAGCATAATAAGCTTTTTGTTATTTTTTCAATTAGAGTCAATTGACCTAACAAAATGGTTGGCAATTAAGTGATTTTTGTAATGGTCCGGGGGTAATTTAGTCGAGCTTGTCAGCTGTGTTTCATGAAGCCGAGATGTCTTTTTTTCCCACTGCCTCTCTCTCTGTCTCTCTCACTTACTCTCTCTCTCTCTCTCAAGCATAATGGCTCATAATTTCAAAATCTTTTCCTTCTGTTTCCCTCACAATAATTCGCAATTACAGGAAGTTGTTGGAGGTGATTTTTTTCCTACCTTGCTTTTTGAGTCAGTAATTTTAAATAAAATGTACATACTTGTAAAAAGGGGGCTATTACAGAAATCACTTTTTGTGTAAACTCAATTATTTTATGAATAGTGACACCAGTTTCTGCTGGGTTCAACTCCTAAAGGCTGATGTATTATTACTTTCAGGGTAAAAGGTTTTGAACATTTAGAACAGTTTTTCAAACCAAATCAGTATGCAGGAAAGTAAACAACAACTTAAATGATGAGGAGCCTTGTAGCAAAGCTTACAGGTATATGAGAAGAATGAATGCCGTTAGGACATTTAAACAATAGTCTGCAGCTACTGGACTTTATCTTCTCCCGCAATGATTTATGAAGGGATTCCTCATTTGCCTAATTGATTCATTTTCTTAAAACAACATCTGGAGTTGCAATTCCTATTAAAGTGCTGTAGTTAGATCTGATGACTAGATCAGATGTTCTTTCATTTGTATTCTTTTTATTATCTCATTTTGTAGTGCACAGACACACACACACTGGAAACCAAAGCCACGCACCCGTCCACCAGTGAATCCGGAGCCTTTGCAGCATCTGCCTGCAAACGGCTGTCTACTTTTTTTGATTTTCAAATCCTTTTTTTTTTTTCCTAATCCCCAACCATGCCCAACATTTCTCCTGTTTCAGGAGCCATCCCCCCAAGCCGGCGGGATGAGGTGGATGCGCAGCTGCCTGGAGCGGCGCTGGCGCTGGTGGTGCCGCCCCGGCAGCCGGCAGAAGGGGGCACTGCTGGAGCGGAGCAGCCCGCACCCCCCACCCTCCCGCCTCTGCCTTCCCCGTCCCCTGCCTCTGGCTGTTGCCCGTCGCCGCCTCCGGTCTGACAGGACCCCGCTGGCCCCTGCGAGCCCTCCGCATCCTGCCTGCCTGCCTGCCCCATGCCCCTGCCTCCCTTCCTGCTCCCTGCCTGACCACGGCCCCCTGCCTGCTCCCACCGCAAGACTTACGCTGGGAAAACTTATTGGGCACAGCTCGGGGGGCCCGGTGCGGTTGTTTCAGCCGCACCCTGGTCTCGAAGGCGCTGGACGGAGGGCTGTGCCGCCGGGGGAAAACCCACTTAACACTCCCAGCGCTGGTTTGCGGATGGCAGAGGGTGGCTTACTGTCTGGGGTTTTTTTTGCCGATATCAGAATTGTTTGTTGGTGTCAGAATTTTATTTTCTTATTGGCTTAGTTTGCCTTGTGTCACATTCTGAAAGCTTGTTATCCTGTAGTTTTGTATCTTTTTTTTTTTTTTCCTAAAATCTGTGAGCCAAGTTCTGAGAGGCATTTTTACCTTCCTCTTTCATTCTTCCTCTCCTGCATCCAGCATCTCTTGGAATTGGTTTGTGAGAGACTGTCCTTCCCACCTTGCCAACTGGAACAGCAAGATCTGTGTGCATTATCCTCAGTAAATATTACTTTCACATTTGGATCTCCACTCATTTCCCTTATGACCCCGGACAGTCTTCTCCGAGGGTTTGATTATAAATCGCTATAGTCTGGACTGTGCTGAAGCCTCCTAGGGCTTCAATTAATCCACCACACCTAGCATTTCTGTGACTATAAAAGGAAAAGTTATGATTCCGAATAAGCATCATGCAGAAGAAAGAAGCAAAAGCATAAAGTATTAAACTTTCATCCAGCACCATAGGAGAGATGTAGTTATTAAATTTCAGCTGCTTATCAAACTGATATGAAAGTCATTTTGCATGATTGCTTTGCATCCTCAAATCTTCTGCTTTTATTTGCAGTGCATCTCTGTGCTTTCTTATTAGGAAAATACTCAAAGGATAAAAAAGCTGATAATATTATTCAGTTTTGACAATTAGGTAGAAAAAACATTTTAAGAAGTGCTTTTTTTATTGCAGCTAGTAATAATAGTGGTGGTCCTCCTGGTAGCAGTCTCTTCTGATGCTACCCAGGATGATGCTAGCTTTACCCTGTAATGGCTAAAGCCCTGATGGTTATACTGGTAAAGCTGTTAAGGAGCGTGAGCCAGGATGTCATTCTCAATATCACAAACAATATACACAGCCACGTCTTATTTTGCCTTCAGAGGCCCATATTTTATGGCTTTTTTTAACTTGCCTCCTTCCCCCGCCCCCCC